>JADLSH010000371.1:2400000-3600000 GCA_016169945.1 Trachythela sp. YZ-2020 | reverse complement strand
ATAGACTGGACTTTGTTCTCCGGACCATCAAATGAATTCATTCTTTTTTCTCAAATTATAATAAGCAATACACACTTTCGATGCCTCAATTTATACTTGAAACCAATGGTCTGTCTAGCACCAAACTTGAACAAAGAAAAGAGTTTGTTGTAAACAGACAGATCATCCGTCAAGACGAACTTCAACTATCTGTCTAGTTCATCTACACATACAAACTTGTGTATGTATGATCTGTCTATATGATAGATGATCCGTTTATGTGTATAGATAAGCAGTAGACCAACTATCAGGAATGACCGATACTTTGCAAGAAAACCAAGATGGTTACTGGTATGGTATGTTTCATGACCCTTGCAAATATATTTCAATGGCTATTTTAGCTAGTTCATCTGAATAGTTCATCTTGTGTTTATACTAAAATGGATGATATGTTGATGGATGAAATGTCTTGATGGATGATCCATCACTACTGTAAATAAGGCCAGATTATAGAGGAAAATATAAATTTGCTTGTTTTGCAAATTTGCTAGCAAAAGCAGGTGCTGTAGATTTTGTATTGATCCAGTAAGTGGCAAGCTAATGTTACTAGATAGATAGATAGAAACTTTTATTTATACACGCTGACCCCGTCAACCGAAGCTGATTTCCACGGGGGGCATGTTAAAAAGAGAAAAATGTTACATGTAGAATAATATTAAGAGCTATTTACAAGAAACTTAAATCTAAAAACGGTAGAATAAGGTGGAATATTAAATTATTTACATGATAAGAACGTTATTTGAGTATTTGCAGGGATATCAATTCACTGATTACTCCATGTCAATGATGTGAGCAGCGATTTTATTTTGGAAAGAAGAAAGAGTTTTACTTTCCCTAATTTCCTTTGGAATAGAGTTCCAAAAGTATGCTCCGTCATACATGAAACTCTTTTTCATATTGTTAGTATGCGGTTTTGGTAAACTAAGGCCACTTGAAATGTCCCGAAGGTTGTAATTTGTTTTCTCACTTTTGTATGAAAAATGATTAGCGAGTGATTTGGGACCCATTTTATTTAATACTTTATACATCATTTTTGCCTTAGCTTTCTTCCTTTCTGTTTTGAGTGGCTCCCAACCCAATGCATGTAAAGCAATAGAATGATTTACGTCATTGCTCATGTTCAAGATAATTCTAGCGGTTCTATTTTGTAGTCGTTTTGATTGCGATTCACCAAACACATCCCATACATCCCATACTGACATTTATGATGCCATGGAAAATTAATCATTGAACAGCAAGGGTGTCCTTTACATTTTATTCTGGCACAATGTCTGATAATTTTATTTACCCAGGTAACACAATTGACAGGTACATTTTTGCCGCTAACCCAGATCATGAGCCTGCCGTGTCCTCTCTGCCTATTGGTCTAGATAGCATACCTACTGTGAAGTTGTGAACCCTTGGACGTTGATTGACTCAAGAATAGGTTGCCAGGATTTAAATATAAATTTAGAATTACAATTAGGACAAATTTCTGTTTCTAGAACTGCAATCCTACTAGGGAACCGGATGTGTCTGCTACTAGGCTAGGCAGTTTTCAGTATACCAAAATTTAGTTTTCCAAACCAGCTTAGCAGATATTGCTTTTGTAGAAAAACTGATATTTTAATACATGTTGCCGACAGAATTTATATCCCTACTTTGTTATTTTATTTTGTCTAATACCAGATGATTTAACTTGTAAGCGAGAATTGTTGAGCATTAATAGGATAGTATATCCTCCTTCGATTTTATTATTGCTTTTGGGTTATTACCTATAGGCTATATTCTCATTTTATTGTAATATGTTGTGTAATTTAATTTATAGTTTTATGGATATTATAAACAAGCAAAAGAAGGACCTTGCAATGAAACAAAACCTTCCTTTTGGGATGTAGTTAAAAAAGCAAAGTGGTATGTACTGTTAGGACAAGAGTCAGGACTATTTCTTCACTTTGTGTGGAATAAGCCCTGGCCAAACTAGGAAGTATTGTTGAGGAAACAATGTTTTAGTGAATCAGTCCTTGAAACTCAGGTCGGCATTCGGCAATGCCGACCTAAATGCCGACCTGCAAAGCGATATGTGTAGATTTAGGTCGGCAAATTTTTGCCGACCTACTTTCAAATACGTCTCGGCATTTTTTTTCCGCGAACGCATCTTTCACAAACGCATTTTCAACGTTGATGTTTTAATTATCCGAATTCATTTTAGGGACGGGAAACTCGTCTGTGAAAACCCGTCTGAATATGAATTTAGGGACGGATTTAAGGCACAAGCAAATACATATTTTCGTGCAGGGGTTTTTCCCATTTTTCAGGCGCAACTGTTTTTGCGTATTGAAAGTCTACATGCAGGTTTAAAACAAGCATTGTTTTAGTAAAAAAATGCTTAATTATAGTGTCTAGTGATTATCTTGTTACTGCAAGTGTTGAGTAGCGTGCAAGATTTTCCAGACATTGGCCATTGACACTTGAAGTATTATGTAAAAGTACTGTAATCTTAACATGTAATGACTAAATATACAGCAACAAGAGTACAAGACCTTAGCTAGGCAAATATTTTCCGTGCAAATAGCTAGGCATATATTTCCCGTGAATAGGCAAATATTTTAGCGCTCACGATCTTGTCATTGGCTGTCAATGGAATTTGCTTGCTCATGCTCATGCTATATGTACATGCACTGTTCGATTGGAGTTCATACATTTTGTTAGTTGTTTTGTTTGCTATTGGCATTGATTGCAATTAATTGCCCTTTATAAATACGCGTATTTGCAGCAAGCAAATTAAATTCTCATTTGGATATTGTTTATTTGTTTTGAAAATATTTGCCGACCTAGATTGAGAATTATCGCTTTTAGGTCGGCAATTTCTTGCCGACCTGAAATTTCGGGAGTTTCAAGGACTGGTGAATTAGTTTTTGTAACCTGATGATTAAACTCTGAAACATTGTTAATATTGAATATATCCTTCATTGGTCATAGCCTGAAATGTTAGTTGTAGAAAGTGAAGCTCATAGACAGTTGTAAACTTGTAATCAGTGATGTTTTGCAAATGATAGAAGTGTGGGGAACGCTCATGACAGTCAAATGGGCATGGCCACCAGTAGTGAAAGTAAAATGGCATGGCCTCTGGTCGTTAAAGTTAATGGGCCTGTCCTAGACATAGCTAAATCAGTAAATGACTTAAAAAGCATGACCTTTATCGTCTGACATTCTTTGGCCAAGCTAATTGGCTGTTAAACAACTACAATCAAATTATCAAACGGCGAAAATATTGTAGTGATGAACAGCGTTCGGTGTTCACCAAGGTTTGATTCTTGTCAGCGAAAATCACACATTTCAAAATACAGACATTGTACATCATTGAACATTGTAATAAAACATACTGTACATGTGTCATGCATGTGCTGTACTTTTAAAATATTTTTAAGTATAAGAGACTGTATTTCGGATTGCACGTTGTAAGTTATGAAGTTATGCTGTTCATTATGCAGGGATGCTTGGTCAAAACTTGGTGACACTGGTAAAGAAGAAGCTATGGAAAGTTATGTCTATGAACTTAAAGAGGTATTTATGACACAGAAATAGTTCTGTTAATACTGGATAGGTCTATCAATTCTAAAATATTCTCTCTAGTCTTTAGAGGTCCAGTATAGACCCAACCTGTTTCCCTGGAACGAGGTTACAACAGGAGGTAACCAGATTACCTGGAAAAAACTATTGTGTTTGGTCAAGCTAGAGGCACTCTGAGGTATAATTATGGTCAGAGAACTCCATATTGCGGGAATCAAACCCTGTTCATAGACTGAGGTGAAAGCCATAAACGTATCCACTGTGCCATCAAAACCCAATAGACTTTAATTGAAAAAAGTGTTTCTCTCCTTAAAAGTATCTGCTGATTCAGAAACAAGTTAAAATGTGGTGGTGTCTTGTTGTTAGGTTAAGTTAGGGTTATATCACGTTGCATATGCGTTATCACTTGTACAAAGCATAATGTGTTGTATCGTGTTGTGCTCTAGTTGTTTTAAAGTTATGAGGTATTAGGTACAGCATCAGTTTTTTGTGAATGAAGTTGATCATGAAACCACGACTGGCAAGAGTTTGTATCTCCGAGTCCGGTAAAGTACAGAGCAAATACGCGCAAATCATTCGTCAGTGTATAAAGTACTGATATGGCTGGTTAGTTACGCGTTCTCATCAGGGCATATTTTAAGGATTTCTAAGTGGGGGGCCATTTGTGAAAAAGGGCCCTTAATCTGAGTGCTGAAGGCGCGAGCCCTGTAGGGGTCCGGGGGATTTTTTCCCAGGAAAATTTTGAAATCTGGAGCTCTGAAATTGCCAAGCCAATAGTATTTCAATGTTTTACCTAAAACTTTAAAAATGTCTAACTATATAAGCCATAAAAACAATATTTCGTTAAACACAGACAAATCATTTACTCTGTAAACGACCCAATGTATAAAGGGCCCAGGGAGTGGGGGGCCAATTTTGTGTGAGTGGGGGGCCATCAAGAGGGCCTGGGGGGCCAAGTGGCCCCCCAGTATATATGTTAAAATATGCCTTGGTTCTCATAAGTACGAGATACTTGCTAGACTTGCATTGTCCGTTGAAGTGCATATGACACGAAACAGTGTAGTATCTTAAACGAAAGAACACTTAAAACTGTAGCGTAGCTTCTTGTTCTTTTATAGATTTTTATTTTCATGTTTCGTTTTAGGATATTTCATATTGTTTAATAAGACAATGCAATCAACTTGACGTCATTTACATATAATGAGATATTAGTGAAGCTTTTATATATTTGTTATCATGAAACGAATGCTGCTTGTTCAAAGTAATTTCGTTAAATACAAGCCGAAAGTAATATAAGATTCGCTGATGGCTTCGGCATAGAATAGGAAATGACTAGAAGGGCCACTTGAGGCCGAACCTTTGAAGTTTTTGACGCTGCGCATGTCGCATTACGCATGTTCATTAGCATTATTCTAGCCAGTCAATTGCATTTTCTGGCCAATAAACACGCTGAACTGGCTGGTCCGCCATTATTCTGGCCAGAAAACTGCATAAAAATAGGGGGTCACGTTGCACTGCTGAGTGGCCTTTCTGGTCATTTCCTATTCTGTGGCTTCGGAGTGACTTGGGCGTACTCCCCAGTCCCTACTCTCAAGTCAACTGTCTATTGCTTTAGGACAGTTCTTTACTGTTACTACTGTACCTAACTGTACCCAACTACTGTACCCATGTTTTGACAATTTTCTTTCTTTTTACGTAGAAGTTTTACCAGTAAACAACTCCATACATTACCCAAGACCAAGTGGCAAGTGTTTTAATATGGCCTAAACCTGTTACTATATAAACATTTTTTATAGGTCATTCGAAATATGCCAGAAACAGATCAAGCGTCACAATTTATTACTGCTCTTGAACCATTCTATAAAGTGGCTTATGCAAAGGGAGAAAAAGTACCACCCATATTTAACATATTCCGCAAAAAGCACGACCTTACACCAAGTATTAAAATGAATGGACATGCTACTCCATTAAAAGAAAATGGTGACGACCATAGACTTGACACGAGTCATGCTAGTGCAATACATAACATTACTGGGACTGCTATTATTCACAATGGACTGTCAAACGATGACATTGAAAATACTGAACGCACAAGATTGTTAAATAATGGAGAAATGAATGGAGTTATACCTGGTCCGTCTAGAGATGGTGGTAAGACACTTGTAGTACCTTTTCGGTGAATAGGACAGAGGCAGACGCAAGGGGTGACAAGCTAGTTATATAACAATTAACAAAAAAATGCCAGAGTCAGAATATGTTGGCAACCTAAATTCGCATCCCCGATATTTCGCGAAGTGCCTACTACTAATATTATATTAGAGAGATATGAATAAATATGATATAATAGGTAAAACGTGTACGCGGAGTTATATTGTGAGCATGGTTTAATTTTTACTCCGCGGATGTTTTCCTAACAAACAGGGAATTGTACAACTTCGAAAATACCGCATAAACAAGAATGTCCACGATATACATGTAGCTTGTTAACGTTACGCGACGTTATACCTCTGCTATCTTAAACTTCAAAATCAAAGCAATTTTCAGATATTCTAAAAGTACGTAAAAGGAATAAAAGGTAAAACCGGAGCTTCGCACCCTGAATTCTTTCCGAGCAAAAAATCGTGAAAGACGCTGCTGATGTTTTCAGCTGTGTTGAAAGTTTGCTATCCAGTACTAGAAGCAACGAAACATACTATATGCTTTTGTATGTTGTAGATACGAATCATGCCGCCAGTAACCATGTCGTTATAAATGGAGATTCTGATGTAATAGAGTTGAGTGACAGTAATAAAGAGAGCAATGGTAATAAAGATAGTAATGAAGATGACGATGACGACGATGATGATGATGATGATGATGACGATTTATTTTGCGATTCTCTTGGTCCAGAGTTACTTGAAGAACAGGTTAGGTATAATAATGATGATCGCAGGGTTTGATCGCCCAATTCACCCGAGCCAGAGGAAACACGTGCTCGACAACTAAGGCCTATAAGAGGGAGGAAAACCAGAGGATCCGGAGAAAAACCCTCGAAGCACAGGACAACTACTCTACTTACATGAGTTTACAAGTAAAGGAAAGTTATCCAATCTTTGTAAATACACGTCTACCCACGACGTCTACCCACGACGTCTACCCACGACGTCTACCCACGACGTCTACCCACGACGTCTACCCACGACGTCTACCCACGACGTCTACCCACGACGTCTACCCACGACGTCTACCCACGACGTCTACCCACGACGTCTACCCACGACGTCTACCCACGACGTCTACCCACGACGTCTACCCACGACCTTACAATAGCAGGCTTAACTCCGTGAAAGGGGCAGCCAATTACAACAATCTGCCAATTACAACAATCACAGTACATATAACGTTACATAGAGTTACTGTACACAACGGCCTAAATTGAGTGAGGACACAAGGGTTTGGAAACTTTGGATTAACGACACGCTATGTTATGTTGATATATTTCTTAGTATATTATTTTCTTCAGTAAGTAGGACAATTACAAATAAATTTAGAGCTCAAAAGTGGAACGTATGACCTAGATTAACTGTAAAAAGTTCAAACGTTGTACGAACACTCATTAAACATATATTCGTTTGTCTGACACTTGAAATATTCGCTCCTCGAGTCAATTTCCATATCGACATCCTCAAATACAATCCTAATCCCAATCCTTGTGACGTCATTTCGGGATATGCGGCAAGTAACACCCATCCTCTCTAACGTATTCTTCACAAAATTGAGCTTTATATATTGTGCAATATTTATATATTTTATATTGGTTTATGATACAGATCGGTCGAGAACAGATGCTTTATTCAGGAATGTTGGAGTCAGTACCGGAGGATATAGTTCCTTTGAATGATAGATATCTCTCTAGCTTTTCCGATGTTGAAATTCTTGAACAGTTTGACTTGAAGAAAAATGGAGGGAGTAATGGTGAAACTAGTAGTCCACATTCAGATAAGATGGTTCATGTTCATTTTGAAGATCTCAATACATCTCAAGGTGATGGTGAAGGTACCAGTACACTTCACGAGGTATCAAAAGGACATGGTGGTAAAGAATGTGTGGTACAGCCTAACCAACTTGGAGCAGGTTCTGGTGGTGGTGATAGTAGAGGACTCTTGAGAGCTACTGGTTCAGGTGGAAAACAAGCACAAAGGAATGGTAGGCACTGACTTCAAATAAAGCCATAGCTTTATATTACCCTCCCGACACAACGTTCAAACGTTACGCCCAAACTATATACATGGTACGGTACGGTACGGTACGGTACGGTACGGTACGGTATGACTATATACCTGCGCCCAAAAATACGAGGGCTATTTGAAGTTTTATAGGAAAATCCATGCCCTTCACAAAAGGTATCTTAGTCCTGGTCTTGGCACATAACAGGCATATAAAATTATGTAGTTTTCCTGTGAATTGTAGTGTACTCCCTCAGATGATAGCTGGTGTATCCAAATTAGGTTCACCTGAAGCTCTGCAAATACTGTACAGTACACATGTAGAAGTCCATTAATCAGAATATAAGATCGGTCTATTGGGTCTATAAATTTAAATTACATTGTTCACGGGAACGCACACTCTCAATATTCTCTTTAAGTCTCTGAAAGATATAGTTCATTAATCAAGTATAGTGTAACTAAGTTGTACCTAGGCTTTTAAGTTGAAAGCCTGATATTTGTTACTAATGACATAATGTCATCTAGCATTGAATTTGAAAAGGCTTAAATTTGCTGCAACGAAAATATCGGAATAATAATTGGAAACCTAAATTCGTACCCCTTTGGCGAGTTGTCCGCCATTGACTCACGTTCATTCCTAAACATGGTTATAAGGCCATTCAATTTAGGACATGGCAAGCATCTTTTTTCAAGTAATTGTGTTATATTTCTCTGCAGTTCAGCATTCGGACAGATCTGCAAGATATGGTCAAAGATATCGAAGAAGAAGTCAAGAAAGTGACAGTGATGAAAGTCCTGGTCGATCAGATCACAATTCAAGTAGTGAGAGAGACGATGCAGCCATTGATAGGATTGCAGATCTTCTTATGGAAATTCAAGATAATATGAAAAAGATTTTGGACAGGTTAAAGAGATTAGAAACGTCGTTACAAGAAAGTCACAGTACTGTAAGTAAATTGTATGTTTTATTACGACCATGTGTATAAAAACAGTCACAGTACACATTACCATATACATATGCATATACGTATACATATACATATAATTCGTTAATGGGAAACCGTTCCTGAGTTGAGAAAATTGTTATGGATGAATTCTAATGAAATGTTGAAAAGGAAGACAAACTACTGTAGAACCCCCATTCCCCTGTAAACCAATGTTGTTAGGTTGTGCTGTTGTTAGGTTGTGCTGTTGTTAGGTTGTGCTGTTGTTAGGTTGTGCTGTTGTTAGGTTGTGCTGTTGTTAGGTTGTGCTGTTGTTAGGTTGTGCTGTTGTTAGGTTGTGCTGTTGTTAGGTTGTGCTGTTGTTAGGTTGTGCTGTTGTTAGGTTGTGCTGTTGTTAGGTTGTGCTGTTGTTAGGTTGTGCTGTTGTTAGGTTGTGCTGTTGTTAGGTTGTGCTGTTGTTAGGTTGTGCTGTTGTTAGGTTGTGCTGTTGTTAGGTTGTGCTGTTGTTAGGTTGTGCTGTTGTTAGGTTGTGCTGTTGTTAGGTTGTGCTGTTGTTAGGTTGTGCTGTTGTTAGGTTGTGCTGTTGTTAGGTTGTGCTGTTGTTAGGTTGTGCTGTTGTTAGGTTGTGCTGTTGTTAGGTTGTGCTGTTGTTAGGTTGTGCTGTTGTTAGGTTGTGCTGTTGTTAGGTTGTGCTGTTGTTAGGTTGTGCTGTTGTTAGGTTGTGCTGTTGTTAGGTTGTGCTGTTGTTAGGTTGTGCTGTTGTTAGGTTGTGCTGTTGTTAGGTTGTGCTGTTGTTAGGTTGTGCTGTTGTTAGGTTGTGCTGTTGTTAGGTTGTGCTGTTGTTAGGTTGTGCTGTTGTTAGGTTGTGCTGTTGTTAGGTTGTGCTGTTGTTAGGTTGTGCTGTTGTTAGGTTGTGCTGTTGTTAGGTTGTGCTGTTGTTAGGTTGTGCTGTTGTTAGGTTGTGCTGTTGTTAGGTTGTGCTGTTGTTAGGTTGTGCTGTTGTTAGGTTGTGCTGTTGTTAGGTTGTGCTGTTGTTAGGTTGTGCTGTTGTTAGGTTGTGCTGTTGTTAGGTTGTGCTGTTGTTAGGTTGTGCTGTTGTTAGGTTGTGCTGTTGTTAGGTTGTGCTGTTGTTAGGTTGTGCTGTTGTTAGGTTGTGCTGTTGTTAGGTTGTGCTGTTGTTAGGTTGTGCTGTTGTTAGGTTGTGCTGTTGTTAGGTTGTGCTGTTGTTAGGTTGTGCTGTTGTTAGGTTGTGCTGTTGTTAGGTTGTGCTGTTGTTAGGTTGTGCTGTTGTTAGGTTGTGCTGTTGTTAGGTTGTGCTGTTGTTAGGTTGTGCTGTTGTTAGGTTGTGCTGTTGTTAGGTTGTGCTGTTGTTAGGTTGTGCTGTTGTTAGGTTGTGCTGTTGTTAGGTTGTGCTGTTGTTAGGTTGTGCTGTTGTTAGGTTGTGCTGTTGTTAGGTTGTGCTGTTGTTAGGTTGTGCTGTTGTTAGGTTGTGCTGTTGTTAGGTTGTGCTGTTGTTAGGTTGTGCTGTTGTTAGGTTGTGCTGTTGTTAGGTTGTGCTGTTGTTAGGTTGTGCTGTTGTTAGGTTGTGCTGTTGTTAGGTTGTGCTGTTGTTAGGTTGTGCTGTTGTTAGGTTGTGCTGTTGTTAGGTTGTGCTGTTGTTAGGTTGTGCTGTTGTTAGGTTGTGCTGTTGTTAGGTTGTGCTGTTGTTAGGTTGTGCTGTTGTTAGGTTGTGCCTTAAGAACCCAGCGTAGACCAAGAGCCTTTACTCGGCAGGTGCCAGGCGGCGCTTGATTTGAAGGTCAATCGATCCGTGACGTCGTTCAAACGGGGTTAGAAGGCACTATAGGTCTAGGCTGCTTCGTGCCTACACCGTAATGAATTGTTATTGTTCTATTTCATTTTGCATGATGCTGCAACACATTGAACATTTATAAGGCAGTTGTACATGATGCAATCCACTTTCTTTTTTTAGTCTTGGTTCGAAAACTATAGACCATCCAAGACCTTCATATTTCTTATTCTTTGGCCTATCATTGTCAACTTTCTCTTCAAGTTTCTACGACGAAGGTACAATATTTGAATTGTTAAAGTTTTTGTGGATTAATAGCCGATGTTGGTGTCATATCTGTATGTTTGTATTTGGCGAAGTCTAATCAATTAATATATATAAGAAATAACAGGTAAGCACTCTCATCCGCAGAGGCTAGATGTGCTTTGACCGAGAAAAATTGTTGCCACTGCGCTGGAGGGGGCAATTTCAGCTTTCTTCATCCGCCGTGTTATTATATCTTATTGGATTCTTCTGAGCCCAATATGGCAAAATATTAAGTCGAGACTTCAATATTTTGCCATATTGGGCGAAGATGAATCCAATAGGAGTTTTATTATATCGAACAAAACATTTATAACACAAGAACACGTTGTAAACGAGAGTAATGCAACAACAATGCGATAAAACTACAGCGAGAACTTGTGTGGCACTTCGGCCTCGAATTTGCTTAAATTACGAAAACGAAAAGTAAATAAACTAGTTTTATAGGAAGCAAAAGTGTACCTTAATAATACTAACTATCTTTCAGTCTATTTAAGACGATTTGACATAATTTAAATCAGAAAAAGAACTCATATACAAGTCGAAAGACCTGTTGTAAACAAATGAATTTCAAAGACATGTTTTCCCGCGCTTTATTTTTAAACAAAACTGATAAAAGAAACGACTTCAATTTTCCAAATCCTTTTCTTTGCTTTACATTACTTCGCCCTACCGTTTGTTTTGTGTTTAAAATTAACAAAACATGTAAAAAGGTGAGATAAACAAGGGAAAAAGCGGCGATAAGCTCCTGTCCTACACACTGATGGTCCTACATCGTAAAATGTCGGACAGGCACATATGATTGGTCAATTGTGACCAAGAATGTGAGAGTATAATAATACCATTTAACCTTATTTCATGCTGCATGTGTCTCGTTATACTCTAACGCCCTTTGCACAATTGCTAAGATAGTCAAACAAACGAGTGGGATTTCCATAACAATGGAATGACAATGGACATTACGATCACTGGATTCTGACAAGATGGCTGCACGATGGTATGCTATTATGCAAACTAACAAGCACACTCCTCTGCATGGCCCAACTATGTAATTTAAACGTCATACGTTGGCACGTGTGCCTTCCTGTGTAATTGTTTTTCACTATTTGTTTTCTATTTTACAGATTTTCTAAGAAAAGGTAGCGATAACAATGAAATCGTGGAAATATTGAATTCGTACAATATCAAACGCCGTGATAAACTGCCAATGCACTGGCCTAGCTCGACGAGTACCGTGCACTTTCGGGGCTGTTCGGTATACCGACATACCGAAATATCGGTATGAAATCCAATATCGGTACGAGGTTTTCAGTCATACCGATATTTCCAATATACCGGACTTTTTTGATATGCCGAAATCACCGATTTTGTTGTAGTACAATGCAAAGAAGTAGTGTCTGTCTACACTCGCGTGGTACTATCAAATAGCAAATGCCAAATTGATGTGTGAAAACTGAAAAGGCGAATGTGGCTGAAATTCCTTCGAAATTGTTTCCACTTTTCATAATCTAAATCTCCTTGAAATTTCTATTAAGGAATTTCCTCTCTAATTAACGCGGCCCAAAGACCGGTATACCGATAATTTCTCATACCGAACATCCCTAGTACACTTGTTGCAGAACCCGCTAAATGTCTGATTTTAGACGTCATCAGAATGGTTATATTCAGAACCTATGTCATATTTCATTTATATAACTGATTTAATTAGAATGTAATTCTATTTGAATGAAAGACTATACTATATATAATATGATAACACTTGTAAATAAAATTTGTAGTTATGGTTGCAGAAGTTGCAGTTTCATTGAACAAAATTAATTAAGGTAGCTCCGCCTAAGGCAAAGTAATGCGCGCAACAAGGCTATGCATGAACCTATATACTGAACAGAATTTATTGAATATTGCGATTAATTAAATAAACTTTGACAATAGATTATAGTATTCGACTGCCCAAAACCTAGAGCTGCACTCGCTTTTACACGAATTAGGAAAATTAGTAAATTACAAATTAGGAAACGTAAATTTTCATGAACGTGTATGATTTTTGAGTTCAAATAGACAATGGATTATTATGAAAAAAGTTATAAACTTTCCTGGCTGTTTCTTGATCCAAACTACAGTCCATCAGTTGTTGTATAGAAGCTCGGGCAATGTTTGAAAGGCTGTGACAACCTTGATGAAGTACAAAGCAATATTTAAATGAATTAAGGATTAACCTTCATGAAGCAGAAAGAGTTACCAAATGCTAAGTACCTGGCTAAGCCAGGGTTGATCCTCACAAACTTATCAACGGCAAGCCAGTCTACGGACTAAGCGATGAATGCTACAAAGTTGGGGTAAAAGCTAAAGTTTAATTTCCTGATACGAAACAGTTATTTAACTCCACGACTAAATAATTATATAGTCTTATAGAAGAATAAATATACACTAGTGTTAGGAAATTAATTGTAACGAGGGACTGGTAAAAGACTAAGGTTGCTGGAGTTTGGTTATGAAAGTTGTTAAATCTTTGAACAGTCTTCTTTTCCTATTTTGATTGCAAGACTAGATCGTATATCGGTCACAACTAGGAAGCTAGTGATTTCATCCCACCTGTAATTAAACAGTGTCAGGATTTTCGGTAAACACTGCAACGAGTATATTTTGATTATTATAAGTACAATACAGTACATTGGAAAGTCCGTAATTTGAAATTATTTGCATTCTCCACGTTTCGACTATCTTACAGCCATCATCCTGAGACCTGAATGTACATCAACATTCCTGATGATGAATACAAGATACTCGAATCGTAGTCGTTGGAGAAAATGATTCAGTCGAATCTATTGAATTGTATTTAAACAGTGTCAGGGGCGTAAGTAAATTCAGCAGCAACATTAAAAGGATACCATGGCAGCTGAGTCCAATCACAGATAGGATGTTTAGAACAACTTCTTCAGATGTGGAGGACGTAGCTAGATTACTTAATCTTGTTTTCAATAATGTCGAAGTTGGCTTAGAAGTTACCTGGAAACAATTATACGTTTTTGCTCATAAACTATAATAATGTACAGAAATAGATTACTTTTTCTCTTCAACTGTGCCAGTGGTGCTATGATTTGTAAATTTTGACATAACGTGAACTTGAAGAGCAAGCCGGCACAGATGATAGGTCGACTGTGATAGAGGAGTTCAATCATGAGGAGGGAAGCAAAACGTGTCCAGTTTACCTTGGCAATATGCAACATGAATGACACACATTCTTTGTAGTTGTGAGCAGGATAGTAGGTTAACGGGAAGGTGAAAAATCTAAAAAGATCGACAAATTCGATTAGATTAATTTCATTTTGAAATGTTTTCGTAAATTCTGTAATGAGGGTCCTGATGTACGAGTGATGGAGTAAACTGTATGGGACTTGCCTATTTTTCACTGGGAAATGGGATCTGAACCACTGGCGCTGGGATTTGCACCAGCTACTTTGGCTTTGCTGCTCATGGGAATGGGATTTGGCAAATCAGTAGGTTGGGTGACTGGAATTTAGGCAAAATTTTGGCTGGGAGAATGGGATTGAAACTCCCCCTATCCCCGTTAAGACTTGAGCCGTTAAGGACCCTCTGTATTATATGATTACTTTATCATGCAAAAATGTTTTACGCTTAAAGTGCGTACAGTGATTGCATTAGTTGAATGCTCGTTGTATTATTACCGACACTGTAATAGCTCTGCTACTGAATTTTTTCTTGTCATTTGTGTGTCAGCTGTTGCGAATATTTTGGAAACTACGCAATTTTTAACAGAATTGTCAATTGATAAAAATATACAAATGTCGCGACCTTGTCGCGATGTTACTTCTGAGTAATATTAATTTCCGAATGCATGCATATTTAGATTTTCCGAGTTTGCAAAATCCCTTACCTACGGTCGTACATGATATCCGGATGTTCTTCATGGGAGACAATGGCGTACCGAAATCATGCTTACTGGGGAGTGCGGTGCATCTTCATTTCGTCAGTACACCAAGGGCACGATAAATCTATTTATTATTAGCATGACAAAATTACTGGATGCTGATTGGTTGAGAGGAGTACAATTATTTCATTAATTGTACTCGTGATGTTTGGAAATTTTGCCAAAATTGGACGAGCTGCCGGGGCGAGTAAGCTGCCGGGACTATTAATCCCTAATTGTACTCGCCATCGCATGATAACCTATACTTATTAGACCAATTAATCAATCAGATTTTAATCATTTTACGGAGAAAATAAGCGCCTGTAAATGGAATCCTCGTTTTATACCCCGCTCAGTACGATGAGGCTTGAGGATCAATTACCTTTCTTGTAATGTTGATAATATGGCAAGATCTTTTTCTTCTATCAAAGCTGATGTTGTTAAAATGAAACAGTTCCTATGAACTTGGCCAAACTTTGAAACCCTAGTAGCAAACGACGATGTACATTTTAACAATTAACATATAACGATAACAATACATTTTACTGTTGTCAGTCGGTGGTTCAGACGTTCAGTTATACACAGATGACGTGGATTAGAACAAAGAAGTGGCCAACACTGGGTCACACTGGTGGGTCACTGATGTTCTAATTACCACATTGTGACGTCCTCTTATATATATAACATATAGACTAGTATTCGCATACCAATTATTTTGGCCCAATTCAACGTATCACAACGTAGTCTTGAATCCTAATATTTAGGGTATACCGAAAGGTAGTCGCCAGGGGCGAGGAAGGGCGTACGCTATAAGGTTACCCAAACAATTTTATTAGGGGTCTAGGTCTCCACCATGGAGAAAACGAGGGAACACTAATTGAGATTATGTATGTTTCCTGCAGAGGTGCAAACCGTTTTCAACCTTCCTCCAGGTAGGTTTTTGGGTTTTTCCAACCTTCCTCAAAATAACTGGAAATTTTCCGAGATACAGGCTTTTTCCCAGCTGGGATAGGTTTGCCAGTTGGCCATTGCAGTACTGCTAGTCTGGCTGAGTGCTGACTGTTGCTACTAATACTAGCCTGACTAGTCTAGTACTTAATGCTTTGCATTAATATTGGCTGAGTTCGGATTTCCGTGACGAATATGAAACTAAACCATCGGACGAATACATCCGAAAATATTCCGAAACCCTCAATCCCAGTCTCTTTCGACGTTACCAGCTAAAACACATCTTGCCGTTTTATATTCGTCTGAAATAAAATTTAAGACGAGTTTCTCGTCCAACTCGACGGGAAAGGGAAACTCGTCTAAGTTCCCGCGTTTAGAAAGGTGGAGATGGAAAACCCGTCGTTTACCGAATTTATATTAAGACGAGTTTCACGTACTTCTAATATGAATTCAGCTATTGCTTTATTCAGTGTCTCACTTTCAACCTTCCTTAAATTGCAGTAAACCTCCTCACGGACGGTATCCGCATACCCGCGGCATTTTTGCAACTCTGGTCACGCCCCGACTTTCCCCGAATGTTTTCTGTTTGCCTGCCCTTGGAAACAAATTTTGCCTTTCACTGATTAGCAAAAATAATCAAATGAATTCCCAAACATATTTGAAACTTATTCGTTGACAATTCGAAACTGAATTGTTAACCGAAGTAAAGCCGTGAACTGTATTAATAAGACTGGTGAATCTGATGGTTATGCCAACCTTTCAACAATTTTTTCGTCCAGTGCATAACGATCTTTTTGAGATGCAATATCACGAATGGCTAATATCAAAAAAGCCACTGCAGACTTTGGGAAAATCACCGAGTTTTCAATTATGTTTCCTGAAACTAAAAAACAAGATAATTTAAATATAACAATATAAAAACGAGCCAAGCAAATTTCATACTTGTTTGAGTTATAAAAACAAAACAATTTCGCAGGCAGTGAAAAACTAGCAATAGGGTTTAAGAACTGTGAAAAGCTGTCCGAAGAAAAATAAAAAACCACTACAATTACGAGCTGAAAAAATATTAAAATACCTCGAACTTTGTGAATATCTTTTAGTTGTGTGAAAATATCAGTATTCTGAAGTGACGAATTTATAATAACTGGCCATTTTTCATCGCTACTAGTCCTACTATAAACAGCATTTCCTTGCATATTTGTTTTAAAAATTTCCCCGCTAAAACTCGAAATAGAAAAGTGGTCCGCAACCCCCCCGTATATTTACGCAGCTGCAAATTTGTTTTGGTTCCCGATTCAAACACGTGGGGAAATGAATAGCTACAATATTTCTTTGTTTCATACTTGATAAAAAGTCCTTCAATATCAAGTTTCGAGAACCCTTAATAGGTACTTAATCTGATTTAAAATGCACACCGGAAGACCCACTCAAAATATTATTTCACTATTATTTCACCACCAAACAAAACATTTTTTAATTAAAGTACATTATTTACAATGGAATGTAAATTTACAGTCCGTACTCCGTACAATTCAACTAACAAAACAACAACGCCGTCCATTTAATTGCGGCAACACAACATAACATTCCAACACTTTAGCGATACTATAATGTTTTGTACTATTTTAGTAAATATCTAGCATCTCAAATGTAACTCGTATTAAAAAACTTAAACATTACAATGATCAAGAGCTAATTTATGCTGTCCCAGTGCAGTGTAGCTTTCAAAATACTTTCCACAACGAGTGCATGCCCAATGTTTGAGCTCTTCAATGTGCTGCGAGAGACTCACCCTTGCTCTAAAACTTTGGAAGCAAAAGCCACAAGTATTCATTAGCTTGGTCTTCAATGCAAGCTGCTCTAATCTTGGCTTTCCTCCGTGATGTAATAATAACATCAAATCTTCGTACACGCCTCTGCGACGGAACATTGAGGCTCTCAAACCTTCTGAAGTTGGCGGACGAGACACTCTTCTACGTCGTGGCCTTATTCGCCTGGTTCTTGTTGATCTTGTAGTTGCACGAGGTGTGGTAATTCTGCTTGAGCGAGGTACAGAATAGGAGCGAGCATAACCTCTCGATCGCAATGGCGAGGTAGCCTTGCTTGAACGAGCATAGCTTCTCGAAGGCAATGGAGGCCGGTCACGTTGAAACCTGCTGAAATGGCTGCTACTGGATTTTCTCTTCCGGGACAATTCCGTCTCGCTGAACACGGTTTCATATTCTGTCTCTTTGTCGCTGATGTCCTTAGGCGATGTTCTCCCACTGGATGAGGCAGAATAGCCAGAATCTTTGCGTTCTCTTTGGCTTTCCTCACTTTGAGCACGCTTTCCACGACTCTCTTGTTTATATTCTTGTTTATCTGACTTTGCATTTGGGTCAGGCGTCACAACTCTTTCGTCGTCTGCATCGCTTTTGTCTGGTTCATTCCAACGCACTGTTACGGTCAATGGAGTTAGCTCTCGCCAATCTCGCCGAATTTTACCTTCCTCTTTACTTTCTTGAGTTTCTTTCGCTTCTTTGCGGCCAGGAGTTGTGGCTTCCTCTGCAGAGCGGGCAGAGCTTGTAGCTTCCTTTGCATCGCCATTAAAGAGGGTTTCTTTCGCTTCTTTGCGGCCAGGAGTTGTGGCTTCCTCTGCAGAGCGGGCAGGGCTTGTAGCTTCCTTTGCATCGCCATTAAAGAGGGTTATTCTAAAGCCATCCTCATCCCATTCAACAATATTGCTCTCGCCAATCAACTCTGCAGAACCATACAAAAGAAAGTCTGTCATATGTTCGATAGTTTCGACACGTCTCGTCGCAATATACTGACATTTTCCAAGCTTCTCAAGCTCGCGAAACACCCACAATCTACGATTATTCAGCGTGTACCAAACCCACTTTTTCGGACACCAAACAACATCAATGCTTGGCAGGTCTTCGATGAGAATTTCCTCGTTTGCAAGTTGCTGTAGCGTCTCTCGCAGGGGAATTCCATCATCGAATGAAGAGGGAAGTAGCTTCTTTTTGAAACAAATATCACTCGGTTTTAACAGCACACGGTACGTGAAAGTCATTTTGAAAAACAGTCTGTTGTTTACTCGTGCAAAATATGTTTACTACATTCGCATATTTTCGCACGTGCTGCACTTTTCGAGATGTCTGAAAATGTAACCTGTGGTAACACGAAACCGGAAATAGCGTAAAAATAACGGCGATAGGTCAAAATCAGAGTCAAAATTTTGAACAATACCAGTGTATGTTACACCATGCACAGGCGGCCCAATCTTGGGTAGAGTTGTATTTATAGTATACTATATAAAGATTGTATTATGGTAAAAATATGTGATGAAAATATATATTTAAATAAAATTTACTTGCCTAACTTGTTGTTTGTGTTCTCCTTTTATCCCTACTTTGTTGAGCTATTAATTCATACGCCGAATACTTAATAGGAGTTAAAGGCTAATTATTCGCAGCCCTGGATCCGTCGAGACAAACATGCCAATACGAATATTCTCCCTCTTAAATTGCTTTATTCGCACAAACACCGATCTTTTCATATATAACGATACAACGACCGAAAATGGACACATCGGCAGCAATCAGCACACAGCATGAAAATACCAAACATATATTTCCGGTTACAGCCAGCCAATCACGACCGCACTTGCGATTGTTTACATTTTTCAAAATCTGATATTCAAAAGACTATATCAAGATGTTGTCGTTGCAAATCTCAACGGTAGAGGAGGCCAGGTGGCCAAGCTGACGATGTGTCCATTTTCGGTCGTTGTCAGTTCAACAGAGTGGATATTTTGATTTCTATTGATCAAAAATTGGTTTAAAAATTGCCCGAGATGTTAAAGTATCGTTAATAAAAGTAGAACACAAACAACAAGTTAGGCAAGTAAATTTTATTTAAAATATATATTTTCATCACATATTTTTACCATAATACAATCTTTATATAGTATACTATAAATACAACTCTACCCAAGATTGGGCCGCCTGTGCACCATGTCATCGAAAAAGGAGTGCAAGGTCAACTAAAAAATAATCACACCGTATTGCGTGACACAGATATTTTTTGGACTTTTATTGCGACATTATAATTTGAGTTAAAATTTCTAAATAAACATTTACGGCATTACTTTATCAAAACTCATCAATAATTGATGACTGAGCAAAACACAATACACCCTTTCGATAATTACGTCATAAATCTTTCTTTGGCCTGGGAGCCTCGTTCTCATGATATGTGAACGAATTGCATTTCTTCTTGACTCACGAGAGCGAGGTTCCCAGGCCAAGGAAGTATTCGTGACGTAATTATTGAATGGGTGTATCGAAATCAGGATCGTGTCGTTGTCTTCAGATACCATCTAGAGATGCCACGGCAATAAACATCCATAAATTAATCCAGATGTTGCTCGAGTGCACAGGACACAATAGCTTGAACTCTGGGGGGACAATTGGGGGTTATAGTTAAGTCATCCTGGGCCGGTATCGTTCCCTTAAGCCACAGTATAGAGACGACCAGTAGGGCCACTCATTTGAAATGAGGGACTAAGCTGGACTAACTTTCCTGGCCAGTAAACTGCATATTTTTGCATAAAAAGCCGGCTACATGTTGCATCGCCGAGTCACAGTATAGAGACGACCAGTAGATTGGCCAGAAAAAGCAATTGACTGGCTGCGCCACACAAAATTTCAAATGAGTGGCCCTACTGGTCGTCTCTATACTGTGGCCGAGTGGCCCTACTGGTCGTCTCTATACTGTGCTTAAGCCTTGATCAAAGGAGGATAGGAGTTAATAAGAGTTAGCAAGCGAGAGTTGATAAGAGTTAGAAGCGAGAGTTGGCAACTTTGCACGATAGTTTAACTCTTACGCCCCGGTCAAACGAGAAGAGTTGACTTCTCGTTTCAAAGTTGATGAGAGTTGGCGGTCAAACGCGAGCGAGAGTTACAACTCTCATAATGGTTCGTTTGAGAACTAGAAGTCGTTTACCACATTGCAGTTTTTGGTGTGTCAAAACTCCTCGTGTGGGATATTTTACATAATAAATATGATTTCCCCGCTTCAGTGTGGATTTATTTTACTGTGTGCAATGCAGTTTGCTCGTTGAAACAACGGAGATGTTCTTATAAGCCTAAATACGGCACGATACGGTTGAAGTGGAAAAGAAACGTTACATTATAGAGTAGGGAGCTGTGATAAATTGAATCTTCAGGTCCGTGGTGTAATTCTGGATTAGACTAGAGCCCCCCCCCGGCTTTAGTTTTATACGACAATTATACATGATAGATTTGTTCATTTGTTAAATGGGCAATTTTTGGGATAAAAAATGAACAACTTGCAAGTTGTGGCTTGCAAGTTACAGGCATACATGATTGAGCATGCAATTTCCTCGATTTTGTACTATGCTGTGCTACACCCTATGAAAGTGATATCAAACATCTTGTTATAGCGCTGTTCAACCATCACTACTGAAGCAACTTGTTGGCAATTATACAATACAACATATAATCGTTGATATAGTATTCATAACATTAGTGAAATATATGCCATTAATAGTAAAAATCATCAAATTAGTCCAACAAATACATAAATTCAATACATATCTTTAATTCGTGAAAATCAACCGAAAATGAAGTACCAGCTAATATACTCCGCTGTCTGCATTACTGTGGAGTATATTCATTTTGGTCGATGTCACATGAAGTACGGTTTACCATTTCTACGACAAGTGTCAAGTGTATATTAATGGCATGTTTTATGCATTATATTTCACTAATTTTAATATGAATACTATCAACGATTATAAGGAGTTATTTTTCTAGTCGAAATCGACTCCTCTGCACGGTGGTTCATGCATGGTGGTTCATGCATGGTGGTTCATGCATGGTGGTTCATGCATGGTGGTTCATGCATGGTGGTTCATGCATGTATGGTGACTGGTAGATATAAAAACTTAAAGTACTTGACAGATCACAAAATGAAAATACGATAATTTCTTTGGTGTAAAACCATAAATAGAAATATTTATAACATATCTACTCCTTTCCGTTGTTTGCTTCGTCTATTTCCATGGCGTTCGCTTCTTGTGTGTTTTTGGCTGCATCACCAACTTTGCTAGATTCAGCTATTTGCTCAGTGATAGTTTGATCTTTGTTTTCTTCTTCTTTTGTTTGTTCATCTTCACTATCTTCCTCTGGCTATATAGGAAATACGAAATTACATCATTGTGCAAATGAGCATAAAACTGTAAAATATAGTGTCAAAAGAGAGGGGTATATACTACTCCAAAGACGATTACGAGATAAACAAATTTGGTTAACGTTTGTTCATACCCAATTCACATCTTGGATAACTCACCACTGTTTACCCTAGTTTACGAAAGCATAGAATAAAACAAAAGTAACTATAAGTATTAGAATTATCTATTTTCTTCATGACTCTTCAATTAACGTACAGATAATTCTAATGCTTGGTTATCTTTCGTTCTATGTTTTTGCAAATAAAACAATTGTAAGTAGGCATTTGAGTTATCCAAAGTTGCAAATTGTGTAGCAATGATGTGAACAAGAATAAGCGGATTTTGTCTATATTTGTTATGATTTTGAAACCACATGGAACAACGATATTTTATTATTTGTATGTTTGAATGGCAATCACTACACTATATTGTTAAGCAAAGCTTTCGACGCACTAACGCATGCACACTGCACACACACACTCACCGTGTCATCACAATCAGTGCAGTACCACGAGTAGCCTTTAGGTTTGGGATTTGACTGAAGAGAAGAAAAACAATGATTAGTCATTCTTTATCTGACTTTTTACCTGAGCTTGCCTCCTTTCCACGCTAGCTATATAGACGTCGTGTTTATATGACGAATGTGTATATATGAAGTGCTCTATAGTATAAGAATTTACCCAAAATATTTTACCTTAGTTGGTGGATTAAGACAACCAAAATGAAAACACTTCTTGCATTCATCACATCTACAAATTAAGAAACGTGATAAATAATTGACATGATCTATTGTCATCTGTCGTCTAATATATGACGGCGTATTGAATTATTGATATTGGACTACCAATGCGAGTATCTTTACAGAAAAGGCTGGATAAAGTTACGTATATTGAAAATTGTTCTTATGCTATAAATCCCTTAAAACAGTACAGATATAGGGTATCTCACGTGTATGCGCCATATCAATGTCATAATATACCGTGATGTGCCCAACAATATCAGTAAATTTAAAAGTGACAATTAATGGAAACATGCTTTCTCTAATGCAACTGATACCTGACAAGGTTCGAATTATCTCCTGCATCGCCGCATGTTTCACACGTACTTCTTATATCATCTGGCTTCTTTTTCTTATAAGCTGCACGAACTTTACGCTAAAACACAGAAAGAGAATTATCCATTTTGCATGAATATAATTTGATAGAAAATACAGAAGAAAACTTCATTTTAGAAATTTTGTTACTTTCGGTGCAGTCCCATCATCAATTGGTGGGTGTCTGTAAGCGTCGCGGAGTACCAAATGATGGTCAATTTCAGAGATGTTGACACTGATACCCTTTTATTTATTGGCCACCAAATACAAGAAAACTATACATATAATATGAAAATGATAACTGCATGCAGGTGGACAACCATCTGCTGCACGACAGTGCTCAGTGAAATCCATCCAGATTAGGCAATATAAAGGAATCTAAGTGTAAATGATTTCGTTTTGGCTTTTCAAATGCCGAATTCGACCCTGTCATTATCAACAATAAAGAAATTGAAGTGGTCTCGTGTGCAAAACTGCTAGGCCTATCCATCTCTGACGATCTTAAATGGAAAACACATATCGAGAACGTATGTAAAAAGGTTTCATCTCGCTTATATTTTCTGAGACAACTGAAACGAGCTAAATTACCACCAAAAGATCTTCTTTTGTTTTATGTCACTTGTATTCGGCCAGATGCGTGTGAAGTGTTTCATGACTCTCTTCCAAAATATCTTTTGGATGATCTCGAAAAACTTCAAAAACAGGACAATTTTTCCTGAACATCGGTATGAAAATGCACTTAACGAAACCTGACAACTAAACTTTTTGAAAATATTGTTAATGATCCACAAAACAAATTACATCATTTATTACCGCCATTAAACTCTTCTGAGGTTTCTCTAAGAGAAAGAAGAACATTTCAAGTCCCTAACTATAAGACAATTAGATTTAAAAACGATTTTATTAATTGTAATTCTAGTAAATATATGGAACATAGTCATACCTAATGTGTTTTTAGCCTATGTAAATACTTAGCATAAACAGTTTCATTAATTTTATATTTCTTTTTATATGGACACCTATACATTTAACCTAAATTATTGTTTAATATTTCTGTAAACTTAACGTTATTCAGCCGAAGTATAGTACCGAGGCTGCGAGTTATAAGTTATTAAATCATCTATCATCATCATCATATATGAACCTACCGGTCTATGTTCCTCCACTCTCCTATATTTGACAGGGTTTGTCGTTGGCTGCTTCCTTGTACGTTTGTACGTTCTTTTCTTCTTCTCGTCAGGCTAAGATAGGAAAAATTTAAGAATAATATATTCATCTATTGCAATTTAGTCCCTAGCATGTTTGTTTAGGGACCGTTCATTGATGTACACATGCATGAGACGCGTATACCGAAGATAAATTATTAGATAATCTTAAATCAAAGGTTGGGTAAAAGATTTTCGTTTGATTTTCGTAACAGTCGAGTAAAAATACAATTCTTGTGAATCAGTCTTCTAACACAAGAAGATAAACATTTACCAAAATAATCAATAAAGCCTTATTCCAGTCATTAGGAACGAAACATAATAGATTACTTTTAATGTAATCATCCTTGTATATTTGGCGAATTGCCGACTTTGTGTTACAAAATAGACATTACTATGTTTGTATTGGATACTGTTAGTGCATGGATATACTGCATGTTAGTGCATGGATATACTTGATGGTTGGGGAAAATATTTTCAGGTTGGGTAAATAGTAAATATGGGTGTATAACGGTTTTCAGTTTCTCTTTGGTACCAAGCCCAGCTATAAATAATGCTACGGTCCCTTTGTCCCCGGCAAAGCATGTCTTAAAAATGTATATCTAAATAAATATGAAATTTTATGTTACAATTATTCTATATTTGGCCGTGTTGGAAAATTGTACTCAAATGTACTACTTTCTAACCAAAGCTTCTTACTGTATATGCTCAGCCGCTATTTATCTCTCACTCCGTGTACTCACATCCTTTCCTGGAGTAAATTTTGATGGTTCTTTAATGTTACGTTTTTGTCGACTTTCTAAAAGTGATGTGTTATCATTTGGATCTATTTTACTGTCTTCATCTTCACTGCTGCTGCTGTCACACTCTGTACACTGCCTAAGAAAAACAAATAAATTTCCATAGTTATCCTCGTTAGGATTTTACACGTATAAAATTATATAGAGAATAATACATGGGTGCGCGGAAATACCAGATTTATTTCGAGTGTTGAACATGATATCTCACGAGTGAGCGCATTATATAAAGGACAGTCTTTCAAACAAAACAAAATAAAATAAAATATCCATTTTCATAAACTTCAAAAGCGATAATTTTCACATGTGAGATTATCATAAATAATCTCACATGTGAGATTATCAGTTTTATCAGTGCTCGAAATCTCTATAAAGCACTATACTTTATATAATAAAGTAGTTTAATGATAATGAGTTACATAATGTGGATTACACAGGGTATAGTTGCCCAATTTACCCGAGGCAGATGCTCATGATATATGTGCTCAAAAAGTAAAGCCTAAGAGTTAGTTTTTGGTGAAGGAGGAAAACCCTCGAAGCACAAGAGAGAACCAACGAAACTCTATTTACACGAGTTTTCAAGTACAGGGAAGTTACCAAACCCAAGTAATTCTCCTACACCTCGACCTACAGTAGCAGACAGACTTGGACCACATGGAGGGACTGGTATTGAAGTAAAATATATTTGATAAATATTTACCACAACATTGTACTTGATTTCTTGGGCATTCTTGTTAGTGGAGGATCAACACAGGCCAAATGATAATAACTATGACATGTATCACAATCCACCATCAAATGTTGGTTCTCTGTTTTCTCACATTTCGAGCAACTACATAAAAAAATACATTATCTCGACTTTTGAGCAAAGATACAGAAAAACCCTTTTCATACTGTACGGCCAGTCTGGAAACTCGGCCAACTTCAAAGCGGCTATGAGCTAAGATTTTATGTTGAGACGTCTTCACCGTGCACAAATGTTTTGAAATCTTGCTTATTAATATTTCAACAGAACGGTTGAGAGATTAGATTAGCTAATGCCATTGGATGATTAGATTGCTTCATTATGCAAAAGATTTATCGTCTTCATCGTGTACAAGTTTCCATAAACATGAACAAAAAGATAAAACAAAGACTTCGGCCGAGTTTCCAGACCATGTTTTGATTGACTATGGGTCAGGTTTCTTGGTCTGTAAATCTAAATTTATACTGTGCAGAACAAGGGGTCAGCAGTTTCTCAGTCATAGTAGTGGCTTTTGTTCACTAAGTCATCAATGTCTAGGCCGTAAAGAGAAGACTTGAAACTTTCCACTGACGAAGCAGTTCGAATATGCGAGGGGAGTTGGTTCCATTCTGGGACAGTACGTGGGAAGAATGATGACCTATAACAGTTCTTGTGTTCTTGGATGTTCATGTAGTGGTGCTGGCCTGTGAAATGTCTGGTATCGGGGCTTCGATATCCACAAGGCCGTGGACAATTTTGAACACGAGTGTTAGGCGACTAACCATCTTCCGTATAGCAAAACTCTGCCAACCAAGGTCACTCATCATTTGTGTGACGCTAGATGTCCTCTGGTAGTCAACTTTCTAGGGTGGAACGGTAGATGACCGAATCGCAGACTGGCTGGAATTAATCTCAACCGCTGCTAGCTTCTGGGCAGGGTACTGGCACTGAACGTTGCTACGGACTACGGTACTTTTAAGTTCTACAGTTTTTATATAACACAAGACAGGCGAACCACACATCTTGTGTTATCCTGAAAATCATCTGGACTATGTTACACAACTATCCATTCCTAAGTTGATGTAACAAAATATAGAAGTGAAAATTAAGAATCGCTGGAAAGTATACTTCAAAATTCAAAGTCAGTATATATGCAAATTAAATTTTTCTACATCCCCCACTTAAAATTATCATCTACGAAACAATCTAAACATAATTTTCTCTTGAGTGAAATGCCCAAAATCATAATTTGCAAACGGTCATGCAAATGTGTTTTATATGAATGGCGGCTTGAGCACAACCCTAAGCAGTTTATTTTTACTTACACACTAAGTTTTAACTCCTCTTTAGGCTGAACACCATCTTTTTTACTCTGAATTTCTTTCAAAATGTTAGGTAATTCCAACTCCTGAAAGTATAAAGAAATGTTGAAGCTTCAATGTACAGAAACAGGGGCGGATCCAGGCTCGTCTGATAGAGGGGATGCAGATTTTTCCGGGGGGTGCACCCTTCCACCACCAGCGCAAAGAAAGAAGAAAAAGTACGAACTAACGTTTATAGCATTATGCACTCGAACGCGTGGAGCCAGTGTACGTAGGTAGAGTCTAACGAAGATTCGGCGGTGGAGTGGGATAAAACGTCCAGACGAAGGGCCTTCGCTCGAAACGTCGAAGTTCTTGTTGCATTTTTCAGGTAGTTTTATCCTACTCCACCGCCGTCTATAGCATTATGCAGTATTCCAAAGAAATGAGATACAGCTGAGGGACAAAGCTGAGGGGCAAAGCTGAGGGGCTTTGACCCTCTAGTTGTTGCAAATATCGGTTCTTAGAACATTTTCGGCCTAAATTTCATTTATTGCTTTTATGGTTGTAAAGATTAAAATAAAAATCATTGTTACAGCTTTGCTGCACAGTTAATCGACTATCATTCAAACATTTTCATAAGTTATTGAAGGACGGTTGCCACCCCCCCCCCCCCAGTATCCGACACTGAGAAGAACTTCAGCGCGATGAGTCAACAATGAACCTAATATTAAACCGCAAGGCTCGCTGCTGGACAAGGAAATGCATATCTCGACGAACTATAAACATGTCGTACAAATAAAGTTTTACCTTTCCCGCTAGTTGACAAAGCATACTATGCAGTTTAAAACACTTGTTTTCGACCGTTTCACACTGTGACGTCACCTCTTTCGTACTTTGAGACAACTGCAAGTAAAACAACAAGATGATGAACAAATTTCGTTTGTTTCTACGTTTCCCTAAAGCGTAGTTTCCATTCGATGTGAAATAGTCTGGAGTCTAGTTTGTCCTATGTGCTGTATGACAGTCTTTACTAATTGCAGAGCTATATCGACACTCTATTACATCTCGAACGTTTGGTGCCAGCGTAGTAGCGTCTATACAAAAAGCTTTGGGTCTTTAGGATTAATCTACCTGAAAAATACAACAAGAACTTCGACGTTTCAAGCGAAGGCCTTCAGTAACTTCCAGACGAATGGCCTTCGCTCGAAACGTCGAAGTTCTTGTTGTATTTTTCAGGTAGATTGATCCTAAAGACCCGAAACTCTATTACATTGGCAACCTTGACATGGTCGCGACCATTACGACCAAATGCATGGAAACCAGAATTTAATAGGCAAGAAACATTTGCCTGAAGAGTAAATTACCTTTGAGTAGGTTGGTCAGTTACAACAAATCCTGACTGTTGCAGGTTGAAGGTTAAAAACTAATACCAGGGGCTTTGCGGGGCTTCGGTGGCGCAGTCGTCAGAGCAAGCGCATTTCACCTCTGAGTCTTGAGTTCGATTCTCGTTGAGGACTTTACTCATCACACTCATGTGAAAAGAGTAAGTCAACGCTCTGTCGAAAGTCGTGGGTTTTCTCCGGGCACTCCGGTTTCCTCCCATAAGGAAAGTTGACTGGGTGGGTGACAGATTAGGAAAGTAATATCACAATTGTAAAAATAAATAATATAGGCTAAGTACATAATATAGGTAAGCTAGATACTTGATGTATAATCGGTCACTGAAAAGCCCCTATGGGGAGTGAGCTGAATAATGTATGTATGTATACCAATAAGAGAAAACAGTGCTTGCGAGACAATATCCGTATACTTGGGGGAAACAAAACGTTTCTGAATTTGTTAGAAAATATATTGCTTTCAGAAAGGAAATTAGTTTCCGCAACAATGTTCTCGAGGGTCGGTAAAAAGGGCAGGGAAACATCTGAGGAAACATCAGGATTTTTCCGCAAATTGATTTGTCTAGGCTTTAATGGTCATTAAATTGCAAAATTCATCGAAGTAAGTCTTACTGGGAAGGGTGAGGGAGGAGAATCTTTCAAAACAAACCTGCTCATATTTTAATCTCAACATTTGTTCCTGTTCTTGTAGTTTCTTATTATTACTCGTCAACTCTTCAAGCCTCGTCTTCATGTTTTTCATTCGATTACCACGTTCTGAGGAAAAGAACATATTTTCTAATTAGAAAGATAAAAGATCAGTTTATGACAGAGTACTTAATGGATCATTTGCGGTCGTAAAAAGGAATAAATCATCAGTACAACATTCTCAACGCGTACTTTTTCATAATTATCGAAATGGAGCAGTACATTGTGTTTACCACTCTGACGTAGACGGAAAACCATAACAGGTTTTACAACCCAATTGACAGATCCAGGGTCCCCGAGTGTCAGTTACTTAACAATTATTCGCCTCAGGCTCGGTGAATATCGGTGAATAAAAACCGAGACGAAGTCGAGGCGAATAATTGTTTTAGTAAAATTGTTTTAGGTGATTATTTGGAAAAAAATGCACATTTCAAAAATATTTTAATTGAATATTTACGATAAAAGCGGCTTAAAAACGCTTTAGGTGATTATCGCGTATTAATCCGAGGTAGCGCAACCAATCAGCGTTGAGAATTTTCAATAATCACCTATGTAATTTTACTAATATAGTATAATAGAGAATTAGATCTTCCTATAAATTATCATTACTGCTGTTTTCATTTTACTGTATAATTACAAAATGACATCGCACCATCGTACAGTCTATTCATCGTGAATGATATTAAAGATCTCGTTTGCATTAGTTACCGTTAAAGTAGTTGACAAAGCCCACTGTAAGCGCGGCTGGAATATGCCATTTCCTCCGTGTTTTGCTGAAACCAGACTAAAGGGATAAATCATAAACGAGCAAAATGCATCAAAACGAACAAACGAAGGGGGAGCAAGAGAGATGTGTGTGTGTGAGGAAAAGTGACAGTAAATGAAGGAAAGAAATCGAAAAAGAAATGGAAATAACAGAATATAAAAAGGGGGATATGTATATCAGTAAAAATGGACAGGAAAGAAGAAATTGAACATAGAAGAAAAGGGAGCGATGGAATGAATGAAAGAGGGATGAAAGAAAGTGAAAAGATGAAGGGAATGAAAGAAATTAGGCAATTAAGGAAATACAAGAATGAAAGGAGAAGTAAGAACGGAAGAAAGAAAGTTGAATAAGAAGGTTTGAAGGAAGAAAAGAAAGGAAAGTAAGGCAATGAAAAGCAAGAAGAAATTATTGCATTCTCATGTTTCGCACATGAATATATTTCTCTTTGATCATGATCCCATTCACAACCCTATCCCTAAATGTATGTTCGTGCGAGAAACATAAGGATGCAATTGGACAAGTCATGGGATGGAAGGAATTGGAGAAGGTGGATTGAAAACGAACGAAAGACAATCAACTAGTGAACACCTTTAAAATTAACCTAGAAAAATTGAGAAAGAGGAACAAGGTTCAGGACTTCAGGTTTACCTGTTGAGAGACATATCCTAGTAACTCTGCTTTTTTCAGTAAGTGACGGAAAACTGCATGGAGAAAAATAGAAATAAATACGTGGTTAATTAAATAAAGTTATCCGTAAAATAAAACAATCTTAAAATAATTCTTAGAAAGAGGACCAATGAGATAACATATTCAAATACAACGTTCAGTTGGTTAACAAGCTAAACAAGTTTTATATTTCAAACTAAAGCTTGTGCGCACAAAACGAGTTTGTGTTGTATGCGAGAATTGGATCAATAAAAATATCATCAACCGTCCTGATTCATTGGGTTTGATTAATTTTCCTCTAAGTTTACCTGATGGACAAGAAAGTATTGAACGAGCAATTTTTTCTCTTGGAGCTAAAGGAAAAACATAATGCAAGTATTGTTAAACTCTATTTACACTACAAAATATTACCAAATAGATGCGGGCGCAGGTAGCTATAAAGACAATTATAAATTTGCACGGGCTATTTGAGGGAGGTCGCCACCAACCTTTATCGTCCGGTTTTGTGATTGGTTGAATATAACAATGAAGACAATAAAACTAAATAATTAATTTTCCAAAGAACGAGTCATAAACACTGATTACTTTTGTTTAAGCAAGCCAATCACAAAACTTAGAGCATAATCCTGCGTATCCTACCGGATCCTGATTATATGCTATATGTTGGAGCTAAAAATCTGCACCAAATAAATAGGGGGCATTACACGGTGGCGAAACGATATGGATTTTAGGTTCGAAATGAACGAGTTAGTTATGCTTCTTGACGCCAAAACACGAATTCCTTATCTTCGGGGCACCGTGTGTTGTTGTGTTCATTGTGGGATAACAGTGAAGATCTTACAAGTATAAGCCACATTTACACTGCAATCCCAGGCCTGGCCTTAGCCTAATTTCGCTCACGCTGATTGGCTGATTAAGCCAGACATTAAACTAGTCAGCCAATCAGTGAAGCAAAAGCCTGGCCAGGACGAGACCACAGGCTTGTGGTGTAAATACGGCATTACAGGTTCGGTCTGACCTAACAAACACTCGGTCCTGGGTCCTAACAGGGTCCTGAAATAACGGTAATGTAGAATTTTCGTTGATTTGTTTCTGTGAATGGAATGAAATCACTAATCTTAAATACGGTACGTGCCATCTCAAATTTTTGTGAAAATTTCATCAAAACCGCCGCCACGTTTACTCTCGCGCAGGGGTGACTTACGAGATAAATGTCCACCTGTTCCCATTTAAGTTTAATATCACGGCTGTAAATTTCATAGCTTTTGTAATCTTATATATTGAAGGTGAAACATCAGTTACAAAACAACAATCAATATTTTTTTCTGAAACTAAAATTCTACCTCACCTGGCGGTGGAGTTCTCTCTCCTTTTTGCTTTCTATATATTTCCCTTGCGACCTGTAATGATTCCTCCACCCTTGACTAGATAAAGATTTCATTATATTACATTTCTATAGAACTGTTGAATAGAAGGAACCGGTCATTAATTATGGCTGCGGTGGGTGGGGGGGGACCGAAGATGAAACAGTTGGATAAACAAAATTGTATGTGAAAAGTTTGGGTAAAAATAGATAGACCAAGCCAAGGGGTGGGAAGGGCTGGGTAGAATAAAGATCACCATATCTTATGATAGTTTCATTCTTCAAGAAAAATACTGAAAAGGCACTTCTTTTTTGGCAAAAACCTTTGTAAAATGTTTAGTCCAGTAAGATTTGAATGCCAAACAGGAGAGACAAGTGTGAAGTCATTCGGTCAGGTTTAGTGCAGTGGAAAATTGTACAGAAAAGTATTACTTAGGTTGCTAAAGTGACATAGTCCGTACTTTTCGTTTTTTTTGTGCTTTGTTCTAGGTGTTGAATAGATGAATTGAACAAAGTTAAAGTTTTGGGTGGGTCTAAGTTTTTCAGAAAAACAGGACAGGCTTGGTGAATAAAAAGTATTTCCTTGTTAACAGTTGGGTCTATAGGATATGTAGGCAAGAAAACGTTTCTCTAATTCGGTGCCCTCCGTGCCATAAATAAGATCCCTAACTAAGAGAATGCACTGTCCTTCACTTGGTTTAATGTCTTACCTTATGGTCCTTGTCACTATCAGTCTGTTTAAATTTCTTCACGTGAGAAACATAAGTTAAGTAAGCTTGACGCTGGAAATATAAATATAATGATGAACAATTTTTTTTAGGTGTAACGCGATTAGTTGGTTTTACTAATAAAAATCCGACGTTCTACAGTATAAAGGTCACAAGAACGCAGGTCGCTTGATTTTTTAAAACAAGCTGTGTGTCAATCAGCCCAAGGTAGGAAATGAAGCTGTCAATCAAAAGACATAAATTTAAGCACCTTTTTCTTGGCAATTGATTTATCCAGATGAAGTTTACAATGTGCATAAAGTGGATCAGCCACATCCTGTAAAAATAGGATAGTCTATGCATTAAATTCAGGTCTCAGGACCTCGCCTGTTATCACCAATAGGTTAGAATTAAATTGAAAGCAGCAGCAATGAAACAGCGCATTTGGTTAACACCACATTTAGCTAACACTGTGGAATGTGAACCTATCAAGCAAGTTCGTAATTTTTATGTCATCCGTGATTCCTTTTGGACACCCAAATACCAGATCCTGACTAAGACCTTGTTCAATAGATATACCTCGTCATCTTCCTCAGGTAACTCTGATAACAATCCTTTCTTTTGTGCACTAAATAACACATGATGCATGATGATATTAAAAATACTACATACAATGTAAAACATGAACATATCATAAACATGCAGGAGAGAATACAAAAACAAGTTTAACAACCTTCGAAGTGTTTTTAAATCAGTTGTAACATACCATGATGCATGAAAAAATGTTTTACACAACCCAGCATCACACCCAATGCATATACCAGTTCTACTCAGGCTTGGGTCTTCACACAATTCACACTCCTAAACAAGTTTTCACAAGAGATAAGGGTGGATGTATAGTGAAATATTAGTTGATTAAGCCCTCGTCTGAAGAATACAAAAGCTAGTATTAGGGCTAATATATAGTAGCTAATATATATAACCTAATTAAATTATCGTCATTTAATTGGCTGATTATAGTCACGTGATATTGAATAGAAGTTTTCATTTCACTGACCGTACAATGGAACGTATCGTTGCACGGCCCAGCATTAAATTAATCTTTTTTGTTGGACTGTTTTGGGTATGTATTTATTTTATAGTTAACTCAATAAATCATTGAATAACAATGATTCATTGTGGTATTATACAAAACAAATAGTGAATGTTTTCATCCGTGCGATGGTAAGAATATTTTATTCGGTTAAAAATCAATTTTCACTCGAAGATGAAGAAGAGTCTATACCTAAGAGTTTCATATTTTGGTTACGTCAATCTATTATCATTAAATGTTATTCATCCAAAATTTCCGTTCACAAAACGAACGGGGGAAGGATGCTAAATCATACTGGATGAGCCGAAAATTTAAAGACAATGTTTTTTATGTTTTCATGGGCAAGATTCTTTCAGTATATTTTCTATAACAAAATCAAATTTGTCATGATGGGATTGACTGCAGTATCTCCCTACCCCAAGACTTGACAACAAATCGTCGCCTTCGCATGAAACTAACCTTTGCACCCCATTTTGATGCTGGCATGTCAATTAAAACAACACCTTCGAGTTTTTCAGGATTATCAAATGTAACACCAGGCGTGTACAGCGCACACACAAGATGCACCCATCTAGACAGAAAAAAAAGAACAAATCTTTTAGTAATACAAATTTTCAATATTTTAGTATTTTCTAACTGAGCAGATAGTGTAGATCGTGTTCAAATTCCAAAAAATGCAGTATCCAGGCTCTCTAATCTGAGCAGCTACTCCTCTCGATTGAGAGTGATTCAAAATAGTTCCGAAAGATGAACCAGGCGGGAAATGTAATTTTATCATGAAAATGAATGCCCAGGATAATGTAAGTAAAAGAGCCATAAAAAATAGTATTTTTAAAAAATGTGCACAACTTAATCTACATACACGGATATGGCAGGTAACGAAAGTACCAATCTTTGCATTCTTGATTGGTTAGCATTCTTGAACGCCTTAATAGTACTGGCCATACTGCTTCCCTCGATTCTTTCATCCTGCTGTTCCTCTGTCAAATTTATCATCAGCGAAAGCCTTCATATTTCCAAATTCAAAACTTCCCTGAACAAACAAGGCAGTTCTGTCCCTCTTCTTCTACTCTGATCCCATTTCCACCCAGTGTAATCCCCCCCCCCCCTACTATATCTTCATTAGTCGCTGGGGCAACAGGGACTATAGGTTTCGGCTTGCATTTGTCTCCAATCTGCAATTTCCGTGGATGGTCACAAATGGAATAGTTCATGTAAATAGAATATAGTTGAAACAGATAATTTAAGATGGGGACCGCGAATGACGTTTGTATGATTAGTATAGGTAATAGCATGGTTTCGAGTGCAATTTGGATATAACCTGCACGAGTGAGATTTTCAAAGACCTCAAAATAGCATGAGTCCGAAGGACGAGCGTGTTATGTACGAGTCAATTTCAACTGCGATCACCCCCCTCCCCGGGCGAACCCCTGGGAATTTGACTTTTCGAAAATATTTTGGTCAAATTCCCCACAGTGCGGGTAAAAAACATAGTCAAATGCCCATCTGCCTTGTAAGATTCCCATATATAAATTCTTAATGTGTACATGAAGAGGACCAGGGCATTAAATGTATTTTGTTTGAATGAAATAGTGTTTTACTTTTATTTTATTTTTAACTAAGTGCGCCAACAAAACAAACCGAACATTTTGTTCATATACATGCATGTATACTTGCTATCCACACTTTTCAAGCTGCAACGTACTCATGCAGAGGGTTTCTGATCTTTTTAATAGAGATCTTTAAGCAAGCGACGTTTTTGATTCATGAACGCCAACCGGGCCGTTATAGATGGCGACAGCCGTTCTTGTTTGAAATCACGAGCGCGGAATTGGAGCGCGGAAGCGCATAATTAACGGTTAAGTTATGTATTCATATATTACATATTTTCTAACATCCCTAGTGCGGTTCCACACTTTATACAAAGGCATAAATAAAGGACTTCACGCAATAAATTTCCACAGGAAACTTGTCAAGTCTATAAAATTAGTCCATTACTTTCGAGTCAAATGCCCGACGGGGTGGGAACGGTTTCGCCTTCAAATTCCTGCCTGTGCAGAATTAAATTCTGGTTAAATCCCGGGGGTTCGCCCGGGGGGAGATGATCGCAGTTGGAATTGACTTGTACATTATATCCAAATTTCACGAGAAATCATGCTATCTGCCCACAACTTAACTCAAATTTGATTGGTTCAGAGTGAGTTCAAATTTGATTGGTTGATATTGTTGCACTGTGATTACAAAAAATAGCACGGTGATTACAGAAAATTGCACTGTGATTACAGAAAATTGTACTGTGATTACAGAAAATTGCACTGTGATTACAGAAAATTGCACTGTGATTACAAATTTTTGCACTGCTGTTTGGGATTAACTGCACTGGAATCAGCCAATCAAATTCAAGAAACATTTCTATGTATATTATTAATATATTAATAGCCCCAGCGACTTAACGCTCAATAGAGCGTCTTGTTATACTTTTAATTCAATATATATCATGTAAATAGTCGTAATTTCATGTTTTAATTCGTGTATTCTGAAGATGTTCATTTTGTGATGGCTCTTTTACGTACATTATGCTGGGCATAGATATTCATTCATGATTGCGTTAAAAATGATATACATTATAGAGAACATGTTTTCTACATTTCATTTTGTGATACAAACTTCATTTAATAATAAATGGTTCTAATCAATATTTTTTCAACATGCATTCCACCTTGAGAGGAGGATTATTCAGATATTTATTTATGGACGTTTCTGTTCAATATGACAGAAAGGTCGCTTGAGAATTCAGTGAAGGCCATGTTACACGAGGGAATCTTTACTGCAGCTTGCAACGCTATTTCGGATATAGAGCTATGTTATGCTATATGCTATGCTATGCTATGCTATGCTATATGCTATATGCTATATGCTATAGGCTATAGGCTATAGGCTATAGGCTATGCTATGCTAAGGCCAGTAGAGTAAAGTGAGGGATAATTTCTCAATTTTACTGTAAATACGTTTTGTATGAAGAACTTTGTGTTGAAAGTTGCAGCAAACTATATCGCGAGACAAGAAATGACATCGTAAATGATACATACTGTCCACGTAAGGTTTCTTTAAAGATCCCATCTAGGTTTGGACATAGCTCGCATTCCTATACACGAGAAAATAAACGCAATGCAATAACTACGCAATACAATAACAACGTCTTGTGAGTTGTGACTTCATGTGAGACAACAGGGTCACTTTATACAGGGAAAACTATATGGTGTGACTTTATTAATACGAGACCAATATTTAAGTTGCGAAATACAGTATCCGTTTAAATGGTTAAATTCTGAGACAGTGTACGGCCCTATCGATTGTGAACTATAGTCTGAACCCCTCTTCTTATTTCGGTCACGCGACTTACTTTACTCACGAACAAATTGGCCATTCATTCTATCTCCTCATGTCCTTTGTTAACCCATTAAGCCGCAGTACGTGCTCTTGCGACCGTCTTTCTTATTTTACTCTGTCGAACACCAGGCGATCCTGCTTGTCATGGGGAAAGGGTTGGCGTTTATAGGTTGAAGAATTTGGGGATTAACTTCACGTGCAGCACTTACAGGAGTGACTCCACTTCTACATGCATCGCAAAACCATGGTTCTGTTGATGATTCTGAGTCTGATGAATCGTCAGAGTTAGCATCATCCCCAGTATCTATACCATAACAACCTAAAGAAATATGAACAATACCTCAAGACTTGATCTAAACATGTTGTGGTAAGTTGTAAGAGATGGGGAAACGACAAATATTTCAACTGTTTGGAGTAGGTCATACAAGTATTTATTTTTCTATTCAATTTTTTTTTGTTGTTGCAGAGGCAAAACTTCATAAATGAATTACGTTTACAATGATTTGGATACTCCGTAAACTGATATTTTGTTCTCTACGTTTCCACTATATATACTAACAGTTATCTTGAGGAGAATATGTCATAGCTTTCAAACTGCAAACTACCTATATGCTCGCGAAAACGAAACATACAAAACATTCTCGTTCAATGTTCTGTAGTTTACAGTCAAACTTTCTCCACTTACTTTCATGAACACAAATTCCACAATTATCACACTCAACAATTTCATCATCCTCATCACTAAAACAGGAAAAATATAAAGTTAGTCGAAGAAATACACAGCCAAGAAACAAAACACAGTTTGGTTCCTTACTTATTATCTTCCAAACATATACCACAGATGAGAACTTTTAGTGAGTCCTTGAGCTTCGAAGTTTGTAAAGCCTTGTAAAATAATACACAAAATAATTATATACCTCAACATTCAACAATTTGATTCACGAAAGCCCTTCTTCGTGGAGATACAGGAAGTCTCGTAACAAAGGGCCTTCGCTCGAAACGTCGAGTTTTTATCTTTTTCAGATAACTTTAAACATTTGACAAATCGACTTTCCTTAACTTTCCAAAACAGTTTTTATTGTAGATCTCCAAAAATGCTTAACTGCCTACCATCTTATTTCTACCATCCTACTGTATGGGCTATAAAAGGTTTATCAAACATAAAAGGTTTGTTTCAATTGAAAGGATGTTACAGGAAAATTGAAGTCACAAGAGCATACAATAACCTTTCAAGACGTTATTGTAGGAAAAGGCACTTTTTGCTTCAATTGCTTTCTTTTCTTAAAAAGAACAACTTTTCGTGGACAAATACCATTAAAATAACCCAATAGTAACAATACCAATGTTTTTTTGTTTGCGGTTTTGAAAGACATTCTTTATTACAATAAAAATTAAAAGACCTAAGTTAAAACATTAAAATCCTACTATGTACTACTGGAGAGGCTGTGATTACAGCTAAATCGATCTAGATCGCCAATTTTTATTTGTACATAGTAGGATTTTAATGTTTTAACTTAAGGTCTTTTAATTTTTTATTGTAATAAACCGTAATGTTTCACATATTAATGTTTTTTGTCTACTTTGAAAATGTACTTTTAACATGAAGTAGATTTTAAACTTGTTGAACAGAAGGAGGATGAAGTATTGCCTGAAGAACAAGCAAGGTTTTTTTATCTTTGACAATTTGCCAGAGTATATTTTACTGCAGTCATAAAAGTGTTAGTTGAAATTGAAGTAAAGCACATTTCACTTTTGCCTTAATTCTTAAATTAATGATGCATAACAACAACCAGGAGTCCAGGATTAACAAATCTATACGTAAGTAAACCATCAAAGCATACAGCATAAAGTAAAATTCCCAGAACCACAACAGAAGAACATTATTTACTGTAGCATTCATGACATCATCATCTTCATATTGGGTATATTGAAATATTAACCACAATGTCCCCTGCATTAACATTTTGTTGATGATTTTCATTTAAGGAATCTACAGTAAAATGTTTACCCAGCATTAAGATCTGGTCTACATTCCTTACCATCTTATCTGGAGTTTTAACATCACTATTCGGTTTTGTATCTTTCAATTGTTTAATCATGTCTTCAACAGTCACTGGTTTATCTGAAGGGGAATCAGAACTATCATCATCATCATCATCATCATTTGTCTCATCATCATCATCATCATCATCATTAGTTCGATGATCATCTGTTTGCTGTGTGGCTGCATCTGGTTGTTTTGATTTGTCTGCATCTTGTGAAACATTCTGTCCTTCCTCATCACTCTCTGCCTCATCACTTCCTGATAAATGAGTGCATTGGTTAGAGTTGGGCGGTATACCGAGTTGGGCGGTATACCGAGTTGGGCGGTATACCGAGTTGGGCGGTATACCGAGTTGGGCGGTATACCGAGTTGAGCAGTATACCAGTTAAGGCGGTTATTCACACAATTTAGTTGTTACCGGTATGGTGCTATACCAGTATGCCATTGCTACAGCAAACCACAAGACAAACTGGTATGATCACTATCATCAATATATACTGTATAATAAAAATATAATAAATTAAAGTATAATAAAATATTTAAATTAAGTAAACACAGATTTATTTGTCCAATTTTAGATCCTTTGAGTGTTTGGATGTAACTGAAGTTACTGAAGATCGCACATTTGCCAAACAATTGTAACAATATCCAGGCAAGCTAGAGTCTGAAAATAGTTATCGATAATTAACAATTATTCGCTGAAGGCGAGGTGAATATCGGTGAATAAAAACAGTGAGGTTTTTATTCACCGATATTGAACGAGCCTGAGGCGACTAATTGTTTTAGGTGATTTAATTACATAGGTGATTATTTGGAAAAATATAAAAAATGCACATTTCAAAAATATTTTAATTGAATATTTACGATAAAAGCGGCTTAATCGCGTATTAATCTGAGGTAGCGCAACCAATCAGCGTTGAGAATTTTCAATAATCACCTATGTAATTTTACTAATTATCAATATTGGAAGGCAGCTACATGCACAAAATTACAGCTGCCATGCACCATGTGTTACTTTCTGCTGACTGAGGAATGAAAGAAGCAGAAAATGTTTCCTCACACACTGCTGGAGGCCCAATTAATAATCACGTGGTATGGGTTCCAGTTGGTAAATTTAAAGTCCTTTTAGCCAGACTGCAGAGTTGGTCAACGTTGCACCCGAAATTTTTCAAGGCAGAAATTTTAGTGCACTTAGGATGTACTTTATACAAACATTTTTTTCACTTTAATTTGTCCCCAAATCTCTAAGTTTCATTGTTTTTAACATGTATTTGGCTACTTTTGTGCCCTTGACTTCCTCTTGACGCGCACTTGGGAACTGTTTTGCGTGCACCCGCACTTAGATTTTTAACTTTCCCACACCCGAGATCTCGTAGAGAACCACCCAACTCTGCAGTCAGGCCTTTTAGGATTTTAAGACTAGGAGTTACTATCGCAAGGAAAGTGCTGCCTCAAACTCGATGCTCCCAACATATAGATTGGGAAAGACTGGGCACACATTGGGCTATTTTGTGGAATGAGCACCTAAACACTTGTGACCTTGATGAAACATAGTCAAATAATACAACTGAATGAAAACATAACACACACAATTGGAATTTGCTATTAAATTGGAGTGGACATCCGTTTATTACATTTGCTAATTGGAATTAGCGTAAGACATTTCAACAAACATGAAACTGCATTATCTATGACATCATTTGGTCAACAGACATCACAACAACGCAACATATTTTTCAGATTCATTTGCATTTACATAGCTCGGTTAAGGAAACTGGCACAAGTGAAAATCCAAGGCATCAAGAATAGTTACCTGCCAGGAATGAGACAGACGAAAGATTGAATCCTAATGTTTGTTAGTTTTGTTGCATTTTAGCTAGGCTGCATGACCTTACATTAACCCATTGAGCCGCAATGCACCATATGCGCTCACTTTGTCATTTTACTCTGTCTAACGCCAGAAGATTTTACTTATCAAGGGGACATTGTTGGGCGTTAATGGATTAACCAGCACCGTATGGCTGCAGCAGCTCCCAGCTGTGTGTGAGAAGGAAACATAAGTCCCTGTGCAACATTCACACCTTCATCTTCATCATCACTACCCATTTGAAAATCTTCATCATCATCTTCACTTCCATCTTCATAACAAAGAGCAAGTTGTAGCAAGTCATTATTTTCAGCAGGCTTGATTCGCCTCTTGTTTGGTCCTCGTTTTACTGTAACATAATGAAAGCAAGTATCAGATGGCAGTTGACACAATTGTCAGACCTGACAACAGTTTCATGGCATAATCAAATTAGACTCTACAGAATAATTTGGTACAAAGGCACTAAACTGCAGGTAACTGGTTGGTGTACATTAATGCAGGTTGATGGGATAATCAAGACTATTTTCACATTGTGTTAGGCAATAAAATCTTGAACCTAGCCCAGTATGGCAAATAATCAAGGTTCTGGGTCCTGCTGTATTTTGTGACATTTAAAGCAACTTCTAAACAAAAATACTGTATGATACATTCCATAATTTTACCTAAAACAATTGTTATGCTGCAAATATGATAAATGAAACAACAGCTGTCCCAAAACAGTTCACAAGTTGAACTTAACGCAATTAAATAGATCAATCCAAATAACTTGAATTTCTACATATTCCGAGAGTTCCCTCCTATTTTTTGTTGTTTGCAGTGTAAACACAAAGTCACTCCAATATTTGGCACATTTGGTGACCATTTCATTACATTCCAGGCTAGACTGGAGCACAAATGGAACATGATTTTGAACATGCTCAATGGAACAAAGAGGGAATGTTTTAAAGAATGAGTTCCAGGCATGTTCTTAGTGCGTTTTTTGTTAGGTTCTATTTCTGAGCAGTACTGTAGTCATTTGGTATCTGATATATGTGAACAAAATAGAAACTTATTTATAAACTACAAATTCTTTGCAGAATATTCAATTTGGAAAATACAGTCTGATTTTTGCATTTGCATCTACTGTATCTCCAATGAATAAGGTATTATCGAAGACAATTAAAATAAGATAGCAGCCAGATCCCTGTCCAACCACTAATACAGTATGTATATTAAATCGTTTTAATGTGCCCTTTTCAACTTTTAGTTTTCTCAGTTTTCTCTCGAGTTTTCTATCACATGCAACATTTTATAGCGGTCCAAGGCAAAAATCTTTACAATATTTTAAAATAACAAACATGAGATGTTGCTATCCTTGTCAATGTCATATTGTGCAAAGGCTACAAATAGTGATATACTTACAGATAGAATTTAGGAATTTTGTACGTTCGTCCTCCATCTTGATTTCTTTTTGGAAATCGAGCTAATACGTCATGTTACGACAAATATAATGCCCCGATCCAATCTCGTCCCAGCTGAGCCACCGACGATTTCATCTAAGATCGTTCCCAGGGCTTTCTTGTGGGCGAGCGTGGAGGAAAAGTTCACCCAAAGCTTCAAAGTTTGTGTAGACATGTCAAGAGCATCCGACAGGTTTTACCTCACCCAAACTGGCCCAACAGCAAATACCTAAATACGTTCGCGCGCCTGACTTTTCCACAGTTGACAGTCCTTCAAATCGCTCCGCGCAATGATCCATGGGAATGTACTAACAGAGCAGTCAATAGAGTGAGTTCGCGCGCACTAAAGATTCTGCAAAACGCTGCATGACGAACGCGGGTTTGCTCTATCAAACAATGAACAAATCGTTGTATTGCCTACCCTCCTCCAGAACGCCTGTTGTTCAGGCTAGATCCGATAAGGCAACCGTTACTATTAGTGAATTTCATCAGCTTTCCTAACCCTGGCTAACCGTTAGACAAAATCGGATAACGCTTGTTGACATCTATGCTACCGTATTCATAACCTTGGATACACATTATGCGAGTAACTCAGTCATGGAGAGAATTCTTGTCATGCTTTCGTAAACTAGAAAATAGTAACTAGGCATGCGAGTTACCAATGCCGGGATTGTTTACATAAATTGTTTAAAATCACAAATCATTCATTTTAATCACTACAGTATTACAAGATTCACACATTTAAAAATTCATTTACATAGTTGCTACAAAGTGTTATATGTACAATATCAATTGCAAGTAAAATATTCCATTTCATTAAATATTTAACTTTACATCAGTCTTTCTTTTTCAAAGCTAAAAGACAACTTTTCAATCACAACCCTACAATGACTTTGTGAATTCGTATTCCAGCCATTTAGAGGGAAAAGGCTCTTCAATCAGATGTTCACAACGATCACATCAAAAAGTTCAGTAAGCTCGCTGCAAATGCCTGACAAATCTATAGATAATATTGCCTAACGAACACAGAATTTGTCACAATGATTTCTAAAGACTAATTTATGTCTAACAGGTGGGTTTCAATAAGCACTATCGTGCAGCAGATGGTGGCCAACCGACAGTGAGAATAGCAAATTAGAATAAAGAGATGCACTCAGTTAATTTGCTTGCTCATGTAAGTGTCAACATTTCTGAAGTTGAGCACCATCTCCTGTCTTGTAACGCTTACTGAAATCCCCCAATATAAATCCGGCTGTTTGGACTGGTTGTACTATATGGAACGTTAGCAGTTTTTTAAAACAAGAAAACGTCAAGTAACTGAAGGATAAAATCCTACGAGCCATGCATGTGAACGACACATATTTACATGATAGTATAAATGGTCCATTCTAAAAATGTTTTGGTCTACTGTATTTCCTTTGTAGGAAATCCCTTGGCGTGTTTGAAAGGGGGCAGCACCTTCGTGTGACGTTCGGCGCACAAGCATGGACTTCGTGTTTGCTAAACACCTGAAAAACAATGAATGAATCAGTAAAATAGCTTCTTTTCACTGAAAAGCGGGATAAGGTCTCTACAATAATTGGAAAACCGCACTATGATTAATAAAACTGTTCCTTTTGGAATGTAAGTGGACTATTTTCGTCGGTTTTATGAATATTTTGAAAAAAAGGTAAGCGACTTTTTCTTTGTCAAGTCTGGTAACATAAAAATATTTTTTTCTGGTACCGCAATTTAGCTGCGATTTGTTCGGGGGAGTATGAGAGCTCATACAAATGTTTTACTACAAACTGTCTTACAATCCCACATAGACTCTCTCGCAGGTTGAAATTTTTCTTTGTTTTAATGTGCCCAAATTATTCCCTGGACGGGTTATTGATAATTTTTACTACGTATACGGTATACAAAGTATTTTCTGTCTAGTATTTCAAAGCAGGTACTGTACGAATGATCAGTGATCAATGGCGAAATTATCATTGTTCGACTCAACGTGTCTTTAATCAACGATATTTTTGTAATTCAAACTCCAATAATTGGGAAAGCAAGAATAAATAGCGTTTCAAAACAACTGCTCCATGAAATTGATAAAGAAGATAAAGAACTTCTAGTGTTTTGAACGAGAGTCAAGACTAATTTCATTTGATATGTCTAGCTATTTAAATGTGTTACTATCGAGTAGTCATGCATACATTCATCAAGTTCATTTTAAAATAAGTTCATTTTTTGTTCTTGTAAATATATATTAGATTGTAATTATATGTAAAATAATTTGGACAAATTATTAAAACAATAAAGAAAAATTTAAACGTGCGAGAGTCTACCAAACCATTATGAGCTGTCATGAGCTTTCATACTCCCGAACAAATCGCAGCTAAATTGTACCAGAAAATTTTTATTTTACGTTACCAGACTTGACAAAGAAAAAGTCGCTTACCTTTTCTTCAAAATATTCATAAAACCGACGAAAATAGTCCACTTACATTCCAAAAGGAGCAGTTTTATTAATAATAGTGCGGTTTTCGCCATATTGTTTATAGTAAAATTCTCTGACTTTACTACCCCAGAACATGGCCGACGCTCGCTCGCGGGTGTATGAGGCAACTGTCGGCGCGACCGCCTAACATCAAAGGAGTGTCCCTTCTGGTTCGTCTCCGTATTCTGTGCTGTAACTGAGTTAGGAGGTCGCGCCTCAACTCCCTAATTCTTAGCTACCCGCGCCTCAACTCCCCAACCTCTTAAAACCACCAGCTACGCAGGCTAGGAGGAAACATATATGGCAACATGTAAATAAACTCAATTTCAAAGCAATACCTTCTGGTTAATCGGAGTCTTGACTCATTTCTTGCCAACGTTTCTCAAAGAACTTTCTCAATCGTTTTCCAGCTTGACCAACCTAAATAAATTTGTATTAGTATATATTTCGATTGATAAGTATACTTTACACTTAGGACATTCTGAATGTGGAAAGTCACGTTCAGGAATTAGGTGCATATTACCGGCATACAAATATACAATATGCTCCAAACATAAACATTAGGGAGCATGTTTTCTACATTGCGTTCCGTGATATACACCTAAAACCTGAAAAAAACCAGCTTTAATAGATGAAATATATTAAAATTGGTGTGTTCACACTAGCGGGCTGGGACGGGATAAGGACTGATCCAAATAGGCGCCTTGCATAACATCACAAATATGCAGAACAGTGGGATTTTCAAAATCAATGAAAAGATAACGGACCATTCCGATCATTGAATCTCGGCTGGATGGCACTACTGTGCTGTACTTTTACGGACATCAAACGAGGTCGGTAACAGCCTACAATGTAGCGTTAGGATTTTGATTAGGGTTTAAATTAGGGTTAGGGAGTGTGTTGAGGTCGGCGACGTAAAGGCGCCATCTTTGAGATAGGTCCTTCAGAGTCATCCCATCTAACCTCTTCCTTTTCATATACTTACTTCGGAGTCATCTTCATTATAGTGATTACAGTTATCAAATACGAGACGACTATCTGCTGCAAACTCTTCTCGCGATGTATATCTAGAAATAATTCAGATAAATTTCAACGTTTCTTCATACTTTTTTGAGGCTATAAAGTAGCTGAATGCTTGAAGAGAAATATTTTATGGATATAATGAAAACTTACTGAAAATCTCGTAATTTGACTTTCATCGTATGGAAATCCATTGGAGATAGGATTATCGTATAGTACTCAGGAAACTAGAAAATGGTTGAATATCAATTATTCTGAACACAAACATGTATTATTTCTGACTTTCTATACGAGTCACATTCTCAAACTTATAAACATGAGCAAAACACTAAATAATAAAAGTAAAGTAATAAAAGTCCATAAAATTAGTCAACTTTCGGGTTAAATTTCTCTTTAAATACTGGTTCGTTTGAGCAGATACGCATACACAAGAAGTCGTTTATTAGTAATAGACAAAACATGAGCGGTCGATCTGTACGGAATTTACAAACACAAGCCGAAGACAAGTGCTTGTCAATCCCATGCCGGACCGGACGGAATGCTTTATCGTACCTATCAAACACATTATTAGACAGTGTATCCACAAAGTGGCTGTTTCCACATATACGTACATAAGATTAATGTTCATGTTTTATCGACTATTTTAAAGATATAAGCTGTTTTAGCTGGAGAATCGAACGAAAAGCTTATATTATAATCTAGACGAAATCTATATCAGATTTACAGACATTGATTAAACTTTAATTTCTTTTGAATTTTCTTCATTAATTGTTCACGAATATATATATATTCTTCTTCAAGCGAAGTTTGCCTACCTGTTTTGGATTGACAGGAACTAGGAATGGCCAGGCATCTTCATGTTTCTCCATCTCAGCAAGCAAACTTCGACATGGCGCCATATCTTTAGAACATTGTTTTCTGTTCAGATGTTGTCGAGACTCATCTGTCAAGTTACCTTTCTCATCTAAAGCTTCGCTCTCTGCTTGGATCTGTTTCTTCCTTTTACGGCTCGTTGTAGACGCACGACTGCGGGATTTAGACTAAAATATTCATTAAATACAGTATACAATTAAAAATAATCCTTTACCAGATGATAGTTTCAAAAATATCAAATAAAATTATTTCGAACAATGTGTCCATTACATTGTGAAAGGTAAAGAAAACAGCGAGTACGACATTCGCAACATGTACAGTTAGCTTACTTTTACAAAATCAGCCCCGAAATTGCTTTCAAGCTTTCCTATACTTTGTATGCAGTATGTTTTAATTAAAACTCCTTGGCAAACTTCAGCAGTCAGGCTGAAAATTCCCTATGTAATCTGCACGGCTGCGTTATCCAGAACACAGTACAAGGAAGCTTACCTTGACCTTTTTACAGTTGGGACAGGACCAGCAACGAGGAATTCTAAACAAAATTACACAACACACAGTTAGATATGAAGACGCCCTTAATCTACTTTGACCCTTATCAAGTTCTAGAGTTCAATGCTGGCTTTAGCGTGCTCGGAGGGGGAAGAGAATAACGCCACGAGATTGTCACCAGAGGTCACAATCAGGTCACTGCTTTTTAGGGGATGTTGCTGGTTTAGTGGTTAGTATACATGTGCTTTAACCTCTGCGATTGGTGTTTGATTCCTGCAATATGCAGTCAATCTGATTATAATTTCGCCTTAGTCTTATGTGGGAATAATGATTCAAGTTTGATTCTACCAAGCACCACGGGTCTCCTTCGCGTAATCCGTTTCCCTCCTGTGGTAAAACTGGAACAAGGAATGGCCCTTACTGAACCTCTAGGGAGAACAGTTTGGAGCTGACAGAGCTTTCCAGTATAAATATAGTGAGTTTAAGTTCAGCTTTCTGACGTTTTTTAATCTCAGTCTGGTTAAAAAATACTCACAATTAACAGCGTCTGATATATATCTACTGTACATAATATTAAGATGGTCGATATCGGTTAAACCGAACGAAATTACATGTTATAATATATCGTCGTATGAAAACAGCTTACTTTGCAAGTGGTGGATCAACACACTGTGGATGATAGTTCCGTGGACATTGTGTACAACGAAGAAGCCGCTCCTGTGTTCCACGACACATGAAACAACAACTTTTACCTGTCGCCTGAAACATTATAAGCATACAATCATGGTAAAAAATGTAAGCAGAAAATAAGATGGTCAGGAATATCCACAAAATACATTATAATTCTAGGTTATTAGAATGAAGGTTATTTGGAATAATGACGTAGAGCTATATGAGATTGCGTATTAAACATATACAAACGCGATTGCGATTGATTCGATATGTGTACAACTCACCATAATAATGCAATCTGTACAGTACCAGTCACCCTGAGGAATAGCATCAAGTTTTGGCTAGAATTATAAAACAATGATTAAGATATTATTTATTGTAATGAACAAACTGCATGTATAAAACAGTATGCGTCCAACTTCAAAATTATCGAACTTACATGCAACGACCTTAAAAACACATGAGAATATTCTTACATTTTTCAATCATTAAGTTTTACACACGCGAAAAACACTTGAGCACAAAAGATGTGAGGTTGCAGGCAGGGAACTACACCAATCCCAAAACTTTACACTTTTTTAATGTTATTTGTACGAGGTTGTAGTAAAGGAACTTGATATGTTGCGAAGTTATATCCTGGTTACCTCCAGGTCACAATACTACCATATATAAATATAGGTGACATTCACGGACATTATGTTATTGGTGACAGTAATATTTCTCTACCTGACAGCAATAAGTGTGATAACCACGATCACATCCATCACAAAGTAACAGAAGTTCTTCATTGTCTCCTTTACGACACATCTGACAGAACTGCGGCGTAGAAAAAAAGTTTAAACTTACAGGAAAAAACACCAAAGGCAAAGTAAATACACCAAACCGGACAAAATATAAAACGGTCGCAAATCCCAATTCCTTAACAAACAGTGGATATTTCATATTTGATGTCAGTTCGTGCCCATGTTGCATCGTATGTGATATTAATTAAGGAACTTTAGATTTAACTATCAGTAGGAAGGTCAACGAGTACGACTACGAGTACAAACAGGGCACTTATATATATAGGGTGGTGCAACGCCCGTAATTTCGTTGATCAACGTGTGATGCGGCAGTAGCCTGGGGCGAGAATGTTTTCCCAAAAAGATATGCAATTTCACGTTATTTTTTGGTTGATCTGGTCAAAATGCAAGTTACATTGACAAACAGCGGGAAAATACGGATAAAGACTTTTGATGAACCAGAATAGTTTTTGACAAATTTTGATCACTCTTTTGATCACATTGTCCAATGGAATTATGGATAATTTAAGGACTTTCGTCGTTTTAAAGACCTGTACGAATCCTAAAGCCCAAATATCCAATATAGTCTAGTCACATAAGGAAATGATCGTTACTAGGTTAGATAGTATCGGGCAACCCTTCTGAAATTGATCCATTTGGACTGAAGATGAATTTCAAAAGCGGTGCCCAAAAAGTTTTAATATAGAAATAAATTTTATTTATTGAAAATGTTTCAGATAAAAAATGTTGACAAAAATGTATTAACACTATTGGTTTGATGTTGGCACAACCCCTCGTCATATATTCAAGTTAAAATTATTGATATAATTTTTCATTTCATTCTTTAGCATCATATTTTAAAGCTATAATTATAACACCATGGTCCAACACGATCCAAGTTAATACACACCCCCCGGGATACAAATACTTCTGTAACTTCTTCATAAATAGCCAAAAATTATTGCTATTACTCTTAGAAAGCGCTGTGAGAGGTATGGTGCCTTTGTCCGGCTTGTCATTATCTTGGCAATTTCGGGACATACTGTAAATGGCCGAACTAATACTATCCCGTGCACTCATTTTAAGTTGAACAAAAATCAAAATGTGGAATTATTAAACAAAATATAACTTACAACTTTCATAATAGATTTCTCCCAGGCGATACAATCAGCTAACAATGTCAAACACATGTATAACTGAGCTGGAGTACGACATGCAGACACAGTTTCTCGCCATAACTTTAACGCTGGTGTTACCACTTCTTCTTTTTCACTACAAACACGACATGAAGAAATATTGATTTACGTTATACAGCTAACTCGCACGCTATTTGGCTTAGCTCATAGCAAAATATAAACTGCTTAACATCAAATGATTGACAAAGATGTAACGTGGTGAAAAATAGACACAGAAGCGCACGATTCCGTACGCTGGTTAGAGTTCATTATATTTGCATTAGGTTCTATCTGTGTTCTCCTCAAACCGTTGACAATTCATGAACAAAACACAAAGAAAACCCCGACAAAAACCCCGAGGACAACTAAATTGCGACAAAACCCACACATTTTAATCGTGAGTGAAATATAAAAACCTGAGAATTTTTTTTTTAATTTCATGATTTGCTTGCAGTTTGTGGTCGAAACGTCAGGATTTCAATGAGCGATGACTTAAAAACATATGTGTAGACTTAAGAGATGGACGCAAGACTTTGGAGAAAATGCTGCGTGGCGTCGGTCACAACATTCGAATTTGATAGTCCCATGAACAGTAATTTCTCATGATTCTTTTCTTTACTCTTAATTCCACCTTTTCTTTACATATTATATTGTTTTAAAAAGTTTGTTCTGATAAATATATTTTGAAAAATTGATAAACATAAATGTGGGGGGTTTGTCGGAATTCATTGCTTTGAGATTCTTTTACTCTAAATACTGGTTCCTTTGAGAAGTGATATCATTATTATTGTGAAAAAATACAAAGAGAACCAGAGGACTTGTGAAAACGTCAATAATTACCTCGAACTACTCTGTGCAGATGTTTCAGCAATCTGTTCTTCATTCTTACTGCTTGAACCATTCGTCAGATTTGCGGGAATTTGTAGTTTACTGTAACAGAATAAATTATACGTTCCTCAACAATATTCATTTGTAATTGTTTGGCGAGTAAAAAGCCTAGTATAGGCTGGATCCATCAGCTCATATACGAGTTCGTAGAGTAACTATTAGTCTGATATAAATAACCGTGATTATTATACATTCAAACTTTATTCCCGCTTCTTATTGGTCAACAAGCCTCGCAAAACCATCTTCAACAAGTATGTATTATTTTAAATGTTAACTTAAGTGTTTTTGCATCTTTCTTTGCATCAAGTCTTGGATTTCTTGTCTGGTTTTTTAATGTATAATAAAACAATTATTGGATTCGGATTACGCATGACATCAAGAATTATTCAGTCCTCGGTCAATGTTATCCGCCTCAGCTTAGCTTCGGCAGATAACATTGACCTCGGTCTGATTAATTCTTGATATCATGCTCAGGCTCATCCAATAATTGTTTAAAAAGAATTCTCGACGTTTCGAGCGAAAGCCCGCAGTCAGTTAGACTGACTTGTTGGTTCACAAATGACATATCCAGACAAAGTTGCTAGTTGACAATTGCTAGTTGTAGTGGGTTTTAGTTTGTTACTTAATCTTAAAGGTACGTTCACACACAGCGATTTGTCGGGCCGATTTTAGGTTTTGCTGAATGTTAATGACGAATATTTTCAGTTGATGATGTCACCAGATGACGTTTGCCACGTATTTTTCAAATATCATTAACGTGCATCTGAAATCGGCCCGACAAATCGCAACGTGTGAACGTACCTTAATGAAGATCATACGACAACTTACTCATTTCGTAACGGTGACTTCAAGTATCTTCGCTCAATCCCAGCTTCAAGAGACGCCAATCGTGTGATAGCAATGGTGAGCGGCAATCCGCATAAGTTCTCGGGCTTGCTACTCTCTGCAGGGAATTTTTAGAAATATAGAAATGAAGGAAAGTAAACTACGTAAACTGCATAATACTGTATAAATAGAAAGCAACGCTATGATATTTTACCTGATTTTGTACTGTATGATAATGTCTGCGATGCTTTTGGTGGTAATCTCCATCCCTGGAACATAAACAAAACATAATTTCACATCCATTCATTTCACATGAAACATAATTTCACATTCATTTTTTTAAATAAATAGAATTTGAAGACATCGTTAAAGGCGTCTCTACAATTTTAGACCCTCCGACAAAGTGCCCGTGCGATTCCCATGCATTGTTCTCACCACTGAGCTACAAAGTCCAGCTGCCAAGATCAAGCTACAAATTCATACGGTATTTCTATTCGAGTGATGCCATCGTAGTGTAAGGGTAAATGAAGGGTAAATGAAGGGTAAATGAAGGGTAAATGAAGGGTAAATGAAGGGTAAATGAAGGGTAAATGAAGGGTAAATGAAGGGTAAATGAAGGGTAAATGAAGGGTAAATGAAGGGTAAATGAAGGGTAAATGAAGGGTAAATGAAGGGTAAATGAAGGGTAAGTGAAGGGTAAGTGAAGGGTAAATGATTAAATGAAGGGTAAGTGATTCTAAATTTTGGGCATCTTGGGCCCGGTTCACTTGGGACCAGACGAATTCAGAACCTTGCTCAAATTTGCACGATTTTTGCCTTTCGCGTTCACATGGGACGCGTGAAACTGGACGAATGGGACCCAGTAATGGGACCTTATGGATAATGACGTTTCCTTGCGGTGCGTGACTACTAACCAGAATGCTTCGCGAGTATTTGCCATCTTTTCTATTAAGATCTTCGCGAAGCATTCTGGTAGTTTAAGTCTCGCACCGCAAAGAAACGATTTACATATAAGAAGAAACGATTTACATCTTCCAATTTTTAAGTGAAGCGCAGGTCAAAGATTCTTTAAATATCGAGCAACAAAATTATGGAACGATTTAGACAGCAATCTGAAGAACATTAGCAGTTTTGAAAATTTTAAGAAACAATTGAAACAAAAAATGCTTACAAATATTATATCTCAGTAATTTTAACTAGTATATTCTTATTTAGGTATAAAGTTTTTAAATATATATATTCATAGTAATTTTGTAAATTAATCTGAAAAGCCCGGTAAGGGAGATTTAGTATAGGTTATCATGCGATGGCGAGTATACAATTAGGGATTAATAGTACGAGTGATGTTTGGAAATTTTGCCAAAATTGGACGAGCCGCCCTAATTGTACGAGCAACATCGCATGATTACTTGTTTATTATTAGCATGACAAAATTTCCGCCATTTTGTTTGTTTTGGGAAAATCATTAATTGTACTGCAGTACAATTAATGAAATAATTGTACTCCTCTCAACCAATCAGCATCCAGTAATTTTGTCATGCTAATAATAAATTAAATAATAATAATAATGATGCACAAGAGCACATTATATAGGTCTATTCGAGCACAGTTAACTGTACAAATTCTCATGTGAACAAGTGGAACCGGACGAAATTTCGTACTGTACCGAATTCGTCCGGTCTCGTGTGAACATAGCCTCCCTCAACAAAACATAATAATCCTATCAGTTCCCATTCCAAGTCCTAAACAGAAGAAAATTATCTTTACAAACTTACCTTGACTTGTAAACTTGCTGCAAATATCTTTTCTTCAAGTTCTTCAACTTCGATTAAAATATCTTTATTTGCAGCAAAAGCTTGATCTGGGAACCAAGTATCTGCAATCTCTCTTTCAGCTGCTGGTTCTTCAGGTTTCACAGTCTCATCCTCTTCATCACTGGAGTTCACTTCAGTTGATACTAAACAACATAACAGATATCATCCCATTAAACACTTCATATGAGATCGCCGAGCCAGACAACGCTCAAGGCAGATCTCGAGAAGACAGGCTGGCCCCTCTCACCTCCGCAGAGGCTTTTAAACGCAGAACATTTTTTTTCCTGTTTCCCTTGATCCCCCGCGTGCATTTACCGATTACCCGCATGCCTTACATTTCCCGGGTATGTAGCCCGCGTGTTAAACTAAAATGCCTCTGCGAAGGAGAGAGGGCTGGCCCGGTTCTCATGTGAGCAAAATGAGTGAATTAGTTCTCGCCACCGTGTGACAAATAACTGGATTTCAACGTATTATTCATTATGATACTCCGAGTACATGGAAAAAGCGAGGTTGTGTAATGTTCTTATTTTTTGTATGTTCATGGTGCTTAGGAAGTAGGTACATTTTGATTGAGAAACTTTTTACCCATTTATCCATCTCCCCTTAAAACAGGATTTCATATCAAATAATTCTTCAGTAACAAAGAAATAGTACACATACAAAACAAAGACTCCATTTTAGTGCTACTTACATTGGTATTCTTGCTTTTCAAATGAATGATGAGTATAATCATTGAACTTCAAAATATTCTTTTGCAAACTTTTCTCACGGATGCCTCTTTGATGTAATGTCTTTGTGAGGTCTTTGAGAAGATGTTGGTCAGTAACACGCCACCAGCCACATTGCATTTCTACAAACAAATATTATGTACGGTTTAACGGTTATAATACGGCCCGGATTTACAGCTAATTCTTACCAGGCTATAGCTTGTAGCTTCACAAGTTGGAGAGACCACGTTTTGGAACGAAGAAACAATCAAAACCTTCTCAAAACTCTGTTAAATAAGATTTCAGACATGCATACTTTAAAAAGAAACAAAGATTGATGGCCCAAAAATGGTAAATCTGGACTAGTTATCATACAGTAGCTCTGAAAAGCCCATTTGCCTTTGGGGAGAGTTAAGTACACCATAGCATACGGTTCGTCAACGAGTAGTAATAGAGGCACGAAATGTGGGGAAACATGCACCAAATACGACAGCTATTTTGATATTTAATATTCTGGTAAAAGCAGTGGCGGACACTAGAGGCGAGAGGGGGGGGGGGGCAATAAATGATAGTCTTTGAATGATAAATGACGAACAAAGCTGAAACAATGATTCTATTATTTAAGCAAATTTGCATGAAATGTAAGCCGGAAGAGGGTCAAAATACGTTAGCAACCTAAATTCGCACCCCCAATATTTCGCGAAGTGTCTGCCACTGGGTAAAAGAATTGTATCAAAGATATGGCAACATTTCTTTTATACACCATCCCTAAAAATGGTAACTATACAAAACCTTTAGGTATAGGCGCAGGATCCTGGCGTAATGATTCCATAACACTGCGACGTACTTCATCGAGTGTCAGTGGTCGCGGTAAAGATGGCAATTGATAGACAGGTAGAGATGTCATTGCTACGTCTGTTTCAACAACAGCTTCGGCCACACCAGATGAACTTTCACCCTCACTTATCTTGCCTTGTTTAAGAGGCTTTCCTGATCGCCGTGATACACTACCATCTAATGGGATATGTTGTGTATCAATGGTCGGCATCCAGCAATTAGTTATGGTAGTTTTATCACACGGTTCTCGAGGTAAGAGATTAAACCACGGTCCTGTAGGACCTTCCATTATTATAACCCCCTGGTTTGGTGTGTTCAGATGCTCAAATTCAACCGAGGTAGAATGATCTGCAGTTTGCATCAGATGATTCCGGGTGTCTTGTGTAGGAGAGTTTCGTCCACTGCCTGAACTTTCACCGCTAAGTTTTCCTTGCGAGGAAACATGTTGCATTAATAACTTCATAGGAGATGGTTCAACACATGCTCCAACCATTTGGTTTCCATGGAAACCTCTGTAATGTCCTGACGATTCCCCTGTTGGTCCCTTCATCTCGTCTATACACCGAGACAAACCTGGACTAAAAACATGTTGTCCTCCCAAGTTCTTATCATCAATAGTGGAATGTTCTTCGCTTAGTTTAGACAGATCAAAATTTTCCAGTCCCGTTTCGCCATTATCATTTCCTTCAATGTATAAACTTCCACCGTAAGGTAAGACCCAGTACATGCGACGAAATCTGTCTTGACCCAAGTACAAGGCTCGTAGTGAGTGAGAAGATGTAAACAACTTTGAACGAAACTGAGCTTGTTTCTGAAAATAACAAACATGGAGTGATGTTTACTTTAGTTGTGGCGTCAATGGGGAATAGACGAGGAAAAACTGCCGTGGGGGCACTCTCCGCCTCCAACAAGGTTTTCCAGTAAAAATAATAAAATGATAACTTCAGCGGCTCACTACCAAGGGCCTTCGCTCGAAACGTCGAAGATGTTTTTAATCTTTATAGAGTAGAATGTTGTAAATTTACCTTTTCCAGTCTCTTTATTCGTTTTTCGAATTCCTCTAAAGTTTCTGGTTCCGCTTTCTCCTACAACACAAACAATTTTCCATTACTAAATATATACAGTATTAACGGTACTGATATGCAGCATACTTGTATAATACATACAAGATGTGTTTCTGTAGATAAATACTGAATGACGTCTTCCCTGGTTTCATTAAACTGCTGGTACTGAACGGGGAGAGGGTGAAGCAATCTATTACCCAGGGTTTTTTACGTGTGTGATAAAATACTCTAGTAATTTGTGGTCACATGCTTTAGTGACATTGGCTGTAAGCATAGATACGGGAATCATTATACAACACATGAACGGTAATTAACACCTGCCAAATTTACAATGCCGCCTTCACCAGCCATCCCTTGCAATAAATTTACTGCCAAAAATCTAGATAGTCCAGTCACCACAAATAACCACACTTTCTCATACGGAAAGTACCCTAGGTACTAGGTTGATAGTGAAACGACATCAATGGTATTTCCTTAAGTCCTTGTTCTATTACCAAAACTGAGCGTATAATTTAAGGCCAAGATCTATATCTTTAGATAAGTGCACATACCTCGTCACCAGATTCATCATCAGTTTCATCTTCTTCATCATCTTCTTCATCATCATCTCCTCCTTCTTCGTCTTCTCCAGCTTCATCATCATCTTCTTCATCATCTTCCTCTATTTCTTCTTCATCATCATCTTCATCATCATCATCGTCATCACTACCTTCACTTCCTTCTTCCACCACCACTTTTCTCTTTCGTTCTTTCTCATTTGGTGTTGTTGCCGTAGTAGTGGCACTACTTGCTTTCTTTCCAGGACTTTTCTTTTCTTCTGATGCCGTTGCTTTACGAATCTTGCTTTCTGGGAACTTTTGTTGCTGTAGTGACTTCAATCTAAATACGTTTAGAATATTTGACAGTTAAGTAATGTTTCTATTCTTTTTATTCTGTTACCAAAACCGCAGATGCTTCCCTGTCGCCCGAAATAACGTGCCTTGTTTTCGTGTCAAAACCTTCAGGAATGCGACTACATTCCTACACCTATTACTGTTAAAATGTCAAACTATTATTAGCTAATCTCAGCGCAATTTCCTGCGGACCAATCATATGTCGCCATTCCCAAGATGTCGATTTCACGACGTTAGGAATGTAGTCACATTCCTGAATGTTTGACACGAAAACAAGGCACATTATTTCGGGCGACAGGAAGCACCCGCGGTTTTGGTAATAATTCCATTCCAATTCCATACTATTCCATTCTATTTTTTTCTAATTCTGTTCTAATTCTATTCCAATTCCATTCCAGTTCCATTCCAAATCCATTCCAGTTCCATTCCAGTTCCATTCCAGTTCCATTCCAGTTCCATCCCAGTTGCATTCCAGTTGCATTCCCATTCTATTCCAGTTCCATTCCAGTTCCATTCTAATTCTATTCCTTTCTAATTCTATTGTTTTCTAATGGTTGAATTACTCGTGATTTAATAGCATCCACCTACTTCCTTAGGTTTCCTTCAGCAATCCACTTATTGTGTCGAAGTGAAGACATGTACTCGATTTTACTCTCAATTTCCCTGCATATTGTTCTTCCACATAACAGCTCATTACAAATAAAAGCCAACGATCCCGCTTTTTGAGAAGGACTAAGCGCAGTGAAAGGCTTATCCGTTAAAGAATCCGATATCTAAAAACAAAAATACGCAGCACTATTAATGAAGTCAGACGTGTATCAGTCGGCATCACTATCGTGCATAACAGTCATGTACTTGGAAACAAGTAAATATAATTAAGAGATGTAGTTTAATTTGTTTGCTCATTAAGTATCAACAGTTCTGCAGTTGGCCACCGTCTGCTACACTGTATAACTCTTACTGAAGTACATCAGTAACTGATCCTCAAAAGGGAGGGGTCCTGCGTGCGTAGTGTTCTACAATAACCTGTCATGGTTTGTGTCTTTACTACCTGAAAAAGAATAAGAACACTTCGCCGTTTCACGAGAAGGCCGTTTCACGAGAAGGCCCTTCACGAGACATAGACACAGAAAAGGCCCTTCATAGTAGCGTGATAAGTTTGTGACGCGAGTTAATAACACTACCAACCCCTTGACAAAGGACTTTCCTTCGAAAAGTCGAACGTTTTATAATTTTCAAGAAGTTCACACACAAATAACGACAGCTTATTACATATCTTAAGATGAAACACTGCTGAGTGGTCCATACAATTGCAAACGAATACAAGACGCACGTTATACCTCATTTGGTTCAGCATTTCGGGCAAGAATAAATAATCTGAGGATCTCAGAAATATTATGTTCGTTTACTTCAACTTGATCAAGTTTTACACCAAGTGCTGTTTCAGCCTAGAAAAATAAGCACAACGTTTAAATATGTTAAACGAGATGCGATGTGATCATATGATTTCCAGAACAGAGTGGCAAAGTTCTTCCATTCTACAGAATTGTATTCTATTTTACTCTAATGCCATTCCAATTCCATTTTAACCTTTTTCTAATTCTGTTCCAATATTTAAAAAAATCGACTTAAATTGAATACCACAAGTTACTAACTTACTATACCTATACCTGCATTGCTCAGGAAACAAGCAACACACACAATCAGTATATGAACCATATACGAGTATCAGTGACTGCTTGTATAAGGGTTATCATATTCATTATATTTATAGTTATTATAGATGTATAGACAAATAATTTCTTTCTACTTACGCATGGTCCCTCCACTCCCGGATCATCAAGAGCAGCCAGTAATATTGTTTGACATAATGGTGTAATTACATCTTCATCATTTTCATTCAGTAATGACGCTTGCATGTCGGCCATACTTGGTACTTCATTTTCAAAATCTAGTCAATAAAATGTATAACAATCGGTAAATTATCTTCAGTCAACACGTTTTCTGTTTCTTTAGACAAACCACGGCAAGTCTTCCTATATAAACTTACCAATATCCAAAGCTGTGCCAAAGTTGTGGAGAAATTCTTGGACCATACAGAGATCAGCAAAAGCATTTCCAGAGATCTTAAGATCCTTTACTCTTGTCAGTTCTGGTAAAGGCTGGGAAAATAACACGTATGACATGATGGTTACATAAGCCGTTAAACCAAGAACTGATATTAATCGAGACTTAACTAGCTGTACATGAGAAGTACCTATCTGGGGCCCGACATGGTGCGTTTCATTAATTCATTATTGCATTTATTTAATCACGATATATATTTAACGGCAGCTAACGCTGATGGCGTCGTGCATGAATCTACTTCTATGTATCCAAACCCGCCCTGTCAACATTCTCTGTGGGATAAAACCGGAGTACCCGGAGAAAACCCACGACTTTCGGTAGAACGTTGACCGACTCTTCACATGAATATCTAGAGTCCGGAGTGAGAATCGAAACCACGATCTCAGAGGTGAAAGGTGGTTGGTCTGACGACTCCGCAGCCCAAACAAAAGTCCTATACAGCCAATTCAATTAAGGTTGTCCTTTCAAAAGCGTAAACGATAAACTATGAGCGCACAATGGATGATGGGTTATTGTTTATTTAGACCAGTAAACTCGAAATTTTTTCTTTTAAACGATGTCTATAGGCATATAGAAAACTTACGATAGAAAACCTACAAAAGCCTAGAGTGGATCGATATACCGGATATACCGACATTTCGGTATTTGTCAAATTTGCTTACAATCACGTTTAGAAACCAAAGTTAATACTCACAGATGGACGATTTTGTTCTTACAGTTCTAGCAGCTCGTCTTGTTTATTAAATCGCCTTAATCGGAAATATATAAATGGCGAAATTCCAATTACATATACAGTTACTGAATGACATTTACATTACCTTGTAGTACTGAATGATTCAACACTTCGACGCCCAATCGACGGCCTACTAAATAATTGCCGCTTAGCGCCGTTAACATAGCTTGATAATGCGAATCTTGTGACATTTGCACTAATACATTAATATATTGTCAAAACTTGATTTTTCTCGACGTTAAGCAGTTCAGTTTGGCTTAAAAAAAACACGTTAAAAATACCGATATACCGGTATTTACCGGTATTCTGATGGCGGTATATCGGTATTCGGTATTTACGATATCGATCCACTCTACAAAAGCCTTGAGTTTAATGACCTAAATAGGCGATATCCTATCATCGTTTGATCGCTCAGAGTTTACGGTTCACGCTTTTGGAAAGACAACCTTTATTGAATTAGCTGTATACGGAGCTAAATATAGTACGTACTGCAAGACATGATAATATCGACAATTGTTCACGAAAACGTACACTTCTAAACACTCTGTTTGAAATGCGCTTTTGATGACTCGTTTGACATGCAGAGACGCATAATCCGTTTGGACGAACTTGGGCAAAGAAAAGATAGTTCAACTGATATAATTCGTCTGTTAGAACGCGGCAAATAGTTTACAGATCATCCGTCAAGCCAAACTATCGGCAAAGTTCGGCTACTCGTCTTGATACCGTCTGTGTATAAATGCAGCTTTAGACGAACTATCGCACATAATTTGTTTCCAGACTATTGCTAGTATAGACCGCGCTATTCTAGCTAGTTGGTGGATATTTCATCTAGATAGTTCATCTAGATAGTTCATCTAGATAGTTCATCTAGATAGTTCATCTAGATAGTTCATCTAGATAGTTCATCTAGATAGTTCATCTAGATAGTTCATCTAGATAGTTCATCTAGATAGTTCATCTAGATAGTTCATCTAGATAGTTCATGTGGATAGTTCATCTAGATAGTTCATCTAGATAGTTCATGATCTTGATAGATGATCGGTCAGATGGATGATGTCTCGTGATGAATGATCCGTCCCTAGTACTGTATAAGCCGATACCATTCTGCCCTCTGTGGCCATGCATGTGCGTACATATAATATATACAGTTTGCATGTGGCACTCACCTTGGCATCCCTCAATACCATGTCTTCAACAGGTTTCTTAAGTTCACGAGATAAAATCATTTCTCTACGTTTTTGTTCCTACAAACAATAACAGCATATTTAAACTACCGTATTATTATCATTACCGAACGATGGAGACAGGTATAACAGTTTCTTAAATTACTAAAAGGTTATCCTGTTTATTAGAAAATATACTAAAACTTCATAAAGAAAGTGGCAGTTAAATCTGAAAGACTTTAAAGTACTAACCAACTTGCGTTCTTTGACTAATTTCTTTGCTCTCCTCTTTTCTTCTTTCAGGCATTCTTTTTCCTGCAAAATATTTAAATACGGGTCTTAATGGTAGTAGGAGATTTACAAATGTGCGTAAATGTAGAGGGACGTTCCCGTGGGTATCGGACCATGGAACCACTTCGTCCCAGAAAATCTTTAAGTTCCCAGAGAATGTTTGGATATAGTGAGAAAGAAAGACAAAACGAATAAACGAATAAACGAAATAGACACAAAGAAAATAAACACAATGGGGAAATTCACACCTCTCAAAGAGGAAAGGTCTGTCTCTTAGTGAGTAAGACATATCTGTCGTTTGCCTGTGGTTTGGAAACTGGGATTGACATGTTTGTGTACTTCCTCCGTTCCTCGGTTGGTGCAGCTGAAGTAACTCTAAATCTCTGACATCGTAGACTATTTTCCGATCTCATTACCTGAGCTTTAAGAAGAAGAACTTGTTGTCTTTTCAACTCTCTTTCCTACAAAAAGATGAAATGTTCCTTTCAATATTTCAAATGTGTTTGCTAATGACGAGTCTTTTACTTAATATATTTAGGCAAAATTCTGACAATGGGAGTAATGGTGAATATACAGTATTATTATATGGCTTTTCAAAATTCTCTATTCTGATTGGTTGACAAGCGGTTCGTAAAAACCCATATCCAGACCGTGGTCCGTATTTTCCGTATCTGGACCGGTGTTCCGGATGTCGTTTATCATTAGTTGTGCATAATGGTTTTCTTAGATATTTCACCCTTGCAAACTTGTGTGTCATTAAAATTTACAGATAAAAAGTTTCAAACAACCAAATTGTTTTTGATTGAGCATGCATGCCTACCGTATATTGTTACCCAGTGAAACTGACGATAGCCGATTTAATTCGCGCGAAAAGCATATGCTCACAGACTCAGTTCAGCCATATAATAAACCGATTATTTACCTCGCTTGTTCGGTTCATTGACCTCGCTTGTTCGGTCTCTGATATTTCACAGTACAGACCTCACGCTCGGTCAATAAGCCTTTATTACACAATGATAATTGGGGCTGTTCAAAAAATACGTGACGCTTTGAGGAGGGAGAGATAGGGGGAGAAGGAAGGGAGAGCGGGAGGAGGGAGGGAGGGAGGGAGGTATCACACGCAACGCCACGTAACGGGTAGACTCAAATTAAACAAGATAATGATAGTAATTGATGAGAATTTTCTGCAGAGTTGTTAATCCGTATTCTATGCCATGTCTACGCCATGAAAACCGTGTATTATGAACCTTGATATTCCTCCGTACACTGTATTAAAATACGGGACTCCGGTCTGGGAAACTTGTGAAACTGATTAGCAATGTACAGTACCGTCGTCATTTCCGAGGAGGAAGGGGATAGTGACAAAAAAGCATCACACATTTTGTGAACAGCCTCTATACAGTAGGCAGTGCCTACCTGCCTGGAACAAAATATTTCATTTAAAAACGCTTAATATGTTGTAAAAGAACATTTACATGTACTCTCCAGCTAGTAAAAACAGTGATCTCCATAGACAATATACCTTAGCTTTCCTCATGGCTTCATGGTATTTTGCATTAGCTACATCTTCTTTCTTCTTTTTTCTTGCCTAGAAAGTTCATAATCACAAGTTCATAAACAAAAGTTAATAAATAAATAAATAAATAAAGTTGGCAAAGAGACTAGCGTTTACGTTTTGGTACACATGTTTACAAAAACGAATTTGCAAGCACTTTACAATATTTTTCAGGTTATACTTTTATATGCTGGTTCAAATCCGGCTTGAAAAGATTTTAAATGCGTGGTTCTAGTGCAGTAGGTAGCGATAAACGATATACTTGAGGATTTGGAGGATCAAACTATCTGAAAAATATAACAAGAACTTCGACGTTTCGACCGAAGGTCCTACGTCTGAAAGTTAGTAGCCAGCCATACTATCTCAAGAAACAAGACAAGACATACAGTACAAGAGGCTACTAACTTCCAGACGAAGGGAAACGAAGGGACTTCGCTCGAAACTTCGAAGTTCTTATTACATTTTTCAGGTGCTGTAGTTTGATTCTACAATCCCTCAATTTTACGTTGACAATACGGTGTTGGGTTCTTACTACATACTGTACTGTATGAATATATTCTTTCCAGGAATACAAATATACTGTTAGTACCTCTACGAGTTGTTGAGCCTTTACTTCTTTTTCCAATTTTAGTTGTTCAATTTTCTGCAGCTTTTGCTAAAAAGAGAACAAAGCCGCAAGATGAAAAGCATTGATTTGAACAGAAAGTTCATTAGTAATATATCTGAACTATTGAAAATAGTTCTAGACTATTACCACTTGTTAAGGCCCGATCAAACGAGAACGCAAGTCATCGCAAGTAAACTTGTTTTGACTTGCGTTGACTTGCGACGCGACCGATCAAACGATACGCAAGAAATTTAGGGCGATTTAGCCCGTGTGCTTTTCTTTCATGTTCTCACTCTTATTGGAAATATTTTCGTCGATTTTTTCCAGTTTTTCGGTGTTTTTTTGAAGCATTTGGAATGAACGGTATTCGACTTCGGTGTTTCCCGCTTTTTTTAACAATCACAGAGATAAATAGAGCACGAGCACAGGGGACTAGGGACTAGCTTAGCTTTATGTTACAATGGCAACTGGTCACGAAAAACTTGCTTGAACTTGCGCTTGGTGTTCAAACGTGTCGCAAGTGCTCGCAAGTTTACAAAAACTTGCGATGAAGTTTGAACCATGCAGTTCAAATCATTCGCAAGTCATCGCAAGTTGGTGGTCAAACGAGGCACAAGCAAGCGCAAGTAAAAACTTGCGATGACTTGCGTTCTCGTTTGATCGGGCCTTTAGAGCTGCTCCCGATTAATCGATTTTTTTGGCAATCGATAATTCTTAACAATAATCGGATAATTGGGAACCATGCACAGCATATCCCGATGGGAGCAGCTCTACCAATGGTGTTAATTGTCGTACTTCCTCTTTGGATCTCTTCTTCTGTTCAGCCAACAAACGAGCTAAATAATAATAAACAATGGTTACTCTGACAACAAGAGTATGAGATAACTATGTTGTATCGGTGCTTTTTAAACTATATAAACGCCTGGTAGACTATTATTTAAGCAAATTTGCTTTAGCCTACGTCTGATTCATAAAAATGTTGACCACTTAAATTTGTAGCAACAGACGGGATGATATGGTGGCAACTTCAACTCCCACCCTCAATATTTCGATATTTCAAAAACACATTCAGTTTTATTGTATTACTAATTCAATAACGAAAATAATTATGATATAAATTCTATAAAATTGCAGCTATACAAGTGTATTTTGATTTCAAGATTTTTCTCGGCATCTAGTTCGATTGGATTAATAGTAGAAGGTGTTAGTATATGGAATACTCGAACGGAAATTTATATACATTTTTAGACCTAGCCAGGAGCAGTTGCGAAAAATGCAACTTAGGCCCTCTGGAAGGAATTGAACCTGCGGCCCTGCGATTCCGGTACAGCGCTCTAACCAACTGAGCTACAGAGTCCAGCTGCTGAGCATCAACCGCAAGTTCGGTATATATGATGGGAGTGATGCCAGTATATGGTGTATGCCGTATGGGTAAATTTCAAGATTTTTCTCGGCATATCGTTCGATTAGATTATTAGTAGAAGGTGTTAAGGCTGATTTCCATTCAGTGCAAAATGTCGCGCGATCGACCTTTTGCGATCGTTTTCCTTTGACATATGAGCCCTCGACCGGATCCGTTCCAGTCGAGGGCTCATAATTCAAAAGAAAACGATCGCAAAAAATCGATCGCGCGACATTTTGCACTGAATGGAAATCAGCCTTTAGTAGATGGAATACTCGAACGGAAATTTATATACATTTTTTTATTTGTTCTATATATTTTTTAAATAGCTGTGCATGGCATCAAATCTAAAATGGTATTTCTATATTACCTCTTTCCTTCTTCGCCTCTTTAGCCACCTGAAGCATTTCTTGTTTTTCAAGTTTCTGTTGAAGTCTCTCTTGAGCTGGCGGAAAGAGTTAAAATAATTTTGTAATTTTTACATTAAAGTTATATTACAGTCACGGATGTCAGGCTTTCAGTTCAAAGGTGTTTCCCCATCACAAGCGAAATCGTCAAAGTCTCTTTTAACGAGTAAAATCGTTTTCCAAATAAATTTGCTCCTGGTAAAATATTTTTGAAAATAGATAGCTTCACAACCTCAGCCCACTTTTCGCGCGGTTTTGGTTAAGCACATTTTCCGAATTTTGTTATTTGACTAACTTCTCTAGTTTATGCGATACTTTTTCAACAAATTTAGTACCTACATTGTTAACCTTTCTATCGGTTTCTTTTTTACTTATTATTGGAAATTTTAAATATATTTTCGACAAAAATATCTCTTTTGTTTTCAAAAACTGAGAAATCATGGCGCATTGCTGAATCGCTAGTACTGAATCGCTAATACTGAGAAATCGTGGCGCATTGCTGAATCGCTAGTACTGAATCGCGTGCTGTGTGAGGGCCTTTTGAACTCAAGGATTGACATCGTTGAACTCACACGTAGCACGTGTAGTGAAGCGAATGTAATATTCCTTTTCATTGTACTATTTGTGCAGTCAGTAAATTAGATTTTAACCACTTCTTGATGATATATTTCCTTTGGGGTCATCCGTAATTATCAACATTTTCACTACACGCTGGAGGAAGTGAATTAATGACCCATGTTCACTTTTGTCGATGATAGACCCATCATCGTCATTCCTTAGGTTCAATGTTTATGAGTTCGCTCTGGGAGGTGAGGAGAGGGGGGTGAAAAATGAGTACTCCCTGAAAATGACTCTGTACACTTGTGAAAATGTTGATAATTATGGATGACTAACCTTACCTTTTCTTAATTTAACCTGTTTAGCAGCCTCAACTGCAACTTGTCGCTCCAGTCGACGATGCATTTTAGCTTCAGCAACTTTCTTAGCATTTTCTATTGAAGAAAAAATAAAGTAGAGCAAAAATGATCTATATTTTGCAGTACAATGCACGTAGTGTATAACAGTGTGTGTACAATGCATGTCAAGCCTTAAAAAGTGGTAACCAAAAGTGACCATTTACATTTACAGTGACCATTTACATTTACAGTGACCATTTACATTTACAGTGACCATTTACATTTACAGTGACCATTTACATTTACAGTGACCATTTACATTTACAGTGACCATTTACATTTACAGTGACCATTTACATTTACAGTGACCATTTACATTTACAGTGACCATTTACATTTACAGTGACCATTTACATTTACAGTGACCATTTACATTTACAGTGACCATTTACATTTACAGTGACCATTTACATTTACAGTGACCATTTACATTTACAGTGACCATTTACAGTGCACATACTGTATAACCCTTACTAATACTGACAGAAAGGACTTTTTCACTGTATATTGAAACTGGATGAATTTATCTTACCTTGCTGTTCCTTCTTTCTATCTTTCCTTTTATTCAACTTTGCTTGCTGTTCTTCTTGTTTTTGTTTTTCTACCGTTTTCCTCTCCTGTATCTCTTCTTCAGTAAGAACACGAAACTCATTACCCTGAACAAATAGATATTTCTTGTTTAAGTCTCCCAATATATTTTACCTTACCTTGCTGTTACAACAGCAACTGGCTGTAAACATGTAAACAATAAAGGTCCAATTTACGCATCTGCCAAGCACATATGCGTTTGCCAATTGATACCTTTCTAGAAAAACGGTTAAATTTTCGAATGCTGCATGGTTTTGTCAGTAATGTTTGGGGATTATAGACAGATCTGATTAAATTTTAGTCAATGAAAATGTATCAATATATGTTATTGTCAAGGACACATTTCTGTTTTATATAAGGACACAAAGTGTCTCAAAATGCACCCTATTTTAATAATAAATCATTATCATTGTAGCCTACAAGCAGTGGCGGACACTTCGCAAAATATTGGGGGTGCGAACTTAGGTTACCAACATATAATCATCTTTTTGTTGCTTCAAATCTCAGTTCTTAAAACCTTTTTGACTTAAATTTCATTTCATTTTCTACTTAAATTATAGCCTATCAAAGCTTTTGTGGTTGCAAAATCATTAATACAGCTTTGTTACACAGATAGTCAGCTATCATTCAAAGGCTTTGAGAAATTATTGGGGGGGGGGCGATCGCCTGCCACTGCCTACAAGTTTACATACAGTATGATACAGTAAATATAATTATTTGTTTTTGTGGAAAACTGGAGAAAGACATTCTACTGTATAAGGGTAAATATTCTAAATTCTGGGCATCTCGCTCGATAGAACTGAATGTTGAAGGTGTTTGTAGATGGAAATTTTGAGCAAAAATTATATACATCTTTTTAGATCTAACCAGGAGCAGTTGAGAAAAAATACAAACAGAGGAATTGCACAATCAGATGACAAAATTCTAAAATCGTTAACGTGGAACCTATAAAGCTCATTGTTTAACATGTTTGTATGTCATTATAACAAGTATTCATGACAAATTTCAAGTCAATACAATTATTCCATCACGAGTTTAAAATGTTTGAATAATTCATATTGCTGACGTCAGCATTATTTTCAAATGCAGCCAAAAGCTACATTTTTTTCCAAACCTAACACAAAAAACTCACTTTAGCTTTTAAAAGCAATCTATAGTATCAGAGTAAACAGAATATAGACATGTGTAATAAAACACATCTTTTCTTGAGCATTTGCTTTTGGCCGCCATGTTGGAAGGCCTCAGGCTGCCATCCAACATAATGGTCAAAAAAACAAGAAAGACTTGTCTTATTACACATGTCTATATTCTGTTTACTATGATACTATATATTGCTTAAAAAAGCAAACCTAAGTTTTTCGTGTTAGGTTTGGAAAAAAACAGTTTTTAACAGCATTTGAAAATAATGCTGATGTCAGCAATACAAATTTATCAAACCTTCTTAAGGTGGCTCGATATAGTAATCACAAAAACCTTATTCAAGAATCGTGAAAACAAAACTTCATACTATATGTACACACCCGCGTGACCATTTGTGCGCGCAGGAATATTAACGAAAGAACTTCCAAAATGACCTGACGTGAGCAGTTGCTTGCGCCATCTCGCGCCATTGTGCGTGTTCTATACCGTTTTCATGTCAATTGCTGACGTCATTAAAAAATTCCATTTCTGAAAAAAAATGAGCTATATCTCATTATTTTGTCCGGTGACCTATGTTCAAATTTTGCATGCTGTATTGCACTGCAAAAATCTTTCATTATACCAAAAAATAAAAAAATTCTGTAATGCCAAAAAAATTTGATTGAAGAAAACGACATTTTTGCCTTTTTCAAAAAAACGGCATCACAGAATTTTTTTATATTTTGCTGAATGTTAGTCTGTCTTGCAAGTAAAATAATGCACGAAAAAAAATTGGGGGTCACCATGCTTCTTTTCCAACTACACGAGGCGATAGGCTATTTTGGAGTGAATTTCGTACACGTATGTTGCCATAGTAACGAACTATCTGTTACTAAAACTAACATAATTTGAAAGTAGAAAGATCAAAATATATGAAAACCCCGATACCTGGTGAATAAAACCTAAAAATAAGGAGTTTAAAAATTTCAAAGTGTTGAACACCTGAATTTATGAAAACTGTATCGATCCACCTTAACTCGCAACAGAATAATTGTATCGACTTGAAATTTGTTATGAATACTTGTTATGATGACATACAAAGCATGTTATACAACCAGCTTTATAGGTTGCACGTTACAGATTTTAGAATTTTGTCATACATGTGACCGTGCAACTCCTCTATATACCCTCGATACACAAGAATTGAACCTGCAGCCCAGCACACAAGTTTTCAAGCACAGGTAAGTTACCCAAAATAAGTAAATACCCTACCTTTGACCTACATGCTCCCCACTTCAAACTACTTTGTACTTCTTCAAACAGTTACATTACCTGAGTACATTCCAAAATTTGGCCAAGATGAAGTTTCATGCTGAAGCTAAAATGTGTCAAATCCAGGTCTGTTATTCCATTCTTTTCAATATACTACATTGACAAAAGATGATTTATTTAATTATTAACACAAATAGTGACTGTAACTAAAACCAACATGCAAGTCAATTTAATGAAGGAAAACAACTTAATTTCTATGGGTGCACTGGGACTAGTTTTTATGTCCTGCCCAGAACCAGGACTAACTCTGTTAACACATTAACTGGCAGTACCCTACCACTGATGAGTACAATCGTCTGGCATTAGACAGAGTAAAATACTAAAGTAGGGTGCATCTGGTCACATTGCCAGCTAATGGGTTAAAGTTAGACTAAATATGTTCAATGCCAGACTTGTAGACACATCAAATCGTCAATTGCTATCAGTTCTTAAAAGGTTGAAGTAGTAAAGCAATATAGTGAGGTAACCTTAAAGGCTGTAAATACATATTTCTCCGTGACAATAATGTTAGCTGAATTACAACAGTTCTGGTCATGCCTAAAACTAAACGTAGTCTGTAGTTCCTGCCAGAACTAAAATATTGAATATTTCTTATATATGACGATTATTGTGACCTACACTGATCCTTGAAAGGCTTACCTTCTTTACATCAGGGTAAGTTCGTATTTTCTTTCCACATGGAGCAAAATAATAAACATCCCCTCGTAAACCACCACTAGCAACTGCTGGTCGTAACTTTGTCTGACGTCTCCACCTGTAAATACGGCAAGAAATAGTCTCAGTAACAATTTTTCATGATGCTGATTATAACGAGTACAAACTAATAACATTTTTACAGGGTCAAACTCTGTGTGGGACTCAGGAAATTTTCTTGAGCTTTAACAGCTTTACAAACAAATTATTTTTACCCTTTCTCCAGAGGAATCTTCATACGTTCTTCATCAATAACAACTATCCTTCTTTTACGTGGTGGGCCTACAGGTAGAAAGAAAAAACCAAATGGTTATGACTTGCCAACCTATCCATGCCAAAAATTGTACTAAAGGTCCATGTTTTTTGTTGTTCAAAAAGCCATTCAAAAATTGTATGGGAAAACCAGTTACTATAAACAGCAGATCATCCATATTTTCATCCTTCCATGATTGAGGATCCAAGTCTTTAATAAAACTAATATTGTTACCTGCATACATGGTTAAAACGATGAAAATATGAAAAATGTACTATAAGATAATGAAATTCTCCAGATCTGGTTGCCTGAGAAAGGCAACATCACTCACTTGAGTATACTATTGAGTTAGGGCAATTAAAAAAAGTTTTTAGTTTTTCATCAGATTTTTTTAAAAACGTGGGGCAGCGGGCAGGCAGCGATGAAAAACTAAAAACTTTTTTTAATTGGCCTTATAGTAATTCAATTTCATTATGGAACAGTTTAGACAATCGCACTCGTCTAAGTAAACAAGTGTTTCTAACCACAATTATAGACTCTTTTACCAATAATACTTTTAAAGTTGGTAGTATTTTCTACATTTTTGTTGTAAATTATTTAGAGGCTCTGTGCCAAATTTCATGCTTTTATGCGACATCAACAAAAGAGCAGTCATATTGGCAACCTAAATTCGCACCCCCAATATTTTGCAAAGCATCTACTACTGGACAGCACAAAACCTGTACTCACCAGAATCAGCAGTAGATTTTCTCTTCCCAGGAGATGTTTGTTCTTGAGAAAAATCACTATCTTGATTACCATCATTACTTTCTGCATCTCCATCTTGATCATCATCATCGTCATCACTACTACCACCACTTCCTTCACTACCACTCTCCATTTCACTGTCACTGCTTTCTTCTGCTTCCTGTAAAGCAAGTATACAATCTAGGATGTTTTTGTATCTGCAGGGTGACTAGTATTACTCAAAATTATGTCATTTCATGATGAACACAATTTGTTTTGATATGCCGAGGCCCGATTTTGAACAGGGAACTAGCAAACAGGCAGATGCCTAGATCACTAGGCTAATGAGTATTCACTTGAAATCTCATGAATTTAACATGGTATCTTGTTAGTACATTGAAATTACAAGGAAGATAATTGTGCCTGAAAAGATAACCAAGGCACACATTTTACTGGTATTTTCAGCTTATGTTTTACCTTCTATATGAAGAATTTTAAGGTAAGAACATTCAGTCAACACAGTAAATAAAACAGTATCTAGCAGGGGCTTCGGTGGCGCAATCGTCAGAGCATGCGCCTTTCACTTCTGATATTGTGGGTTCGATTCCCGTTGGGGACGACTTATGATAGCTATGTGAAAAGAGTTAGTCAACGCTCTGCCGAAAGTCATGGGTTGTTGGGTTTTCTCTGGGTACTCCGGTTTCCTCCCACAGGGAATGTTGACAGGGTGGGTTGGGTTTAACCCCTAACTGGATGTTGCACCCAGAAAGCCTTCGACTCGGTCACGTTGAGCTGTGTCCTTCGCAATTCAGCTTAGCTCTCAGCTGCAAGTAAGGATAATAAGCACACCCTCCTTATTATTATTATTATTAGTATGTAAACATTAGTGTTTTTGTATAAGTAATAGCATAGTTTCAAGTGCAATTTGGATATAACATGCACAAGACTGACTTGTAAGAGAGTTTCTGAAAAACCTCAAGTTTTCGCTCCTTTTATATATCATTTGTATGCATTGCCAAACATTTGAAAGTGAACTGAACCATATGGATTTCTTATATATTTCATGCAAACTAAATTATCCACCTTTTAAATAACTTTTAAGCAGTCTTTTAAGTTGCCAAAACCCAAGTTTCTGTTTAGGCAAGTGGGTGCCATGTTGTTTTGTTTTGAGCAATCTGCCCAGAACTTAGCTCAAATTTGATTGGTTCATAGTGATTACAGATTTTAAGATTTTTGCACAGTGATTACAAAAAATTGCACAGTGATTACAGAAAATTGCACGTAATTGGGAAAACGGCATATAACGCCGAATTTTTTACTGTAGCTAACACCCTGGGAACTGGTGTCTCAATTACATGGAGGATTGTGTCTGAACTATAAAATAAATTAAAACACTTCAATGTTTTGAGCAAAGGAATTTGTGGCACTAAAAACTTTGCTTGAAGCATTGGAGTGTTCTTAAACTGTTTAGGTACAGTACTTGTTTTAAAATGGTGGGTACATATATTTACAATTTGTGGGGGTGGGACTGGTCAGAAATCATTTTGGACCAGTCACAATAGGAGATGGCTGTTCACCAAGACTAGTATACAGTATAACATGAAACATTATCTTGAGCCTTGTAAACTAGACAATGCATATAGTACTTATCATACAAGAAATGAAATGATAATAAATACCTGCTGAACAACATGTTGTTGCTGTTGTTGTTTCAACTGTTGTGGCTGCAGCTGCTGAATACGAGGTTGTACGGCTGATTTCTTTACTTTCTCCTTGACGTCATCCTCATCATCATCATTTAACCCATCTTCACTGATACCATCATCATCACTATCACTGTCACTACCTGATTCACCATCCTCGTCATCACCATCACTACTGCCATCATCACTACTACTGTCACCATCAGGTCTTGGAACTGCTGATGCTCGGAACCGTTCAAGTAAGGGAGGTTTACCACCAGTTGGTCTAGCGGGAAGCAACATGTTAGGACTTTGTAATCCACTTGATGGTTTGCTAGATTTGATGGTTGGTGCAGGAGCAGACTTAATTAATACAGGTGGTGAAAAAATAGGTGTTGTATTGCTTGTACTACTTTCCAATGTGTTTATCACTGTATCGCGTAAATATTGATCATGATTTACTGGTACATCTCGTTTATATTGTTCAAGATTTACTAGTAAATCAGGTTTGGGTGGACTGATAGCCCTCTCACGTAAGCTTGAAGGCATTTGGTGGATATTTCTCTCTGTTTGTGACCTTCCAATGTTACCTATAGACATGCTTGTATCTGTATGAGAGTACTTAATAGGTTTTTCAAAAAGTCTAGGCTGATTTTCAGGTACATTTTGCCGAGACTCGTTGGTCATTGGTGGTAGGTTTTGTTGTGGCTCCTTAGGCATCAATGGTGGTGTATTAAGTCTAGATTCAGTGGTAAGTACTGGTACATCAAATCTGGAATCACAAGTAATCGAAGTTATACCATGCCGAGTGTCGCCAGAACTTGAGGTTACACTATGACGTAAGTCGTCAGACAATGATGCATCATTTAGTTGTGACTCACTGGTAATTGATGGTATATCAAGTTTAGGCTCGCTCGTTAGTGATGGAATGTTAAAGCCAGATTCACCTGATATGGATGGTATTTTTAGATGATGTTCATTTGAAATTACTGGTACTTTTAGACGAGACTCGTTTGGCATTCCAAGTAAATTAAGTCTTGAGTTATTAGGCATACCTGGAACATTGTGACGAGATTCGTTAGAGATTACAGGTACATTTAGGCATGATTCACCTGGAGGAATAATAGGTACCTTTAGTCGAGACTCGTTAGAAATTGTTGGTGGGCCTGAATTGTGATTTTGTTTTAGACTTTTCACTGAGCTACTTTCTGCAAAGTTTGTTGATCTATTATTTGGTAAACCCATAGTGTTCCGTTTCTCTTCCACTGATTCGTGCATTTGTTTCTGTTGTCTGTCCACAACTTTTTGTTGATGAATATCTTGCCAAGGTGAAAATCCATTCCCGCTAACATCTAACATTAAACCATGCCCTCCTAGTCGGTCTTCCCAACCTAGTGGTCTATCCTTACCTAGCGTTGGCATGCCATGCAAACTGTGTGCAGGTTCTGGGAAGAAACGTGGAGTTGATGCGTAGTAACTGCTTGGCGATGACCCATTTAAGAAATCAAAGTTTCGATATGCCTGTGTAGGATTATGATAGGTTAAGTTTTCATGTGGTCTCATATGTTCTTGCTCGTGAGGTAACCACAGTAAGGGATTACCAAAAATATCTGTATTGTTCATATTTTGAGGGTGAGCAGTTATTGATGGTTGACGCCACCAACTGCCTGATGTAGCAGGTGTAGGGCTTCTCTGTATTCGAGGGCTTGTCGCCATTAGTGGGTCGTGGGTAAGGCTTGTTGTAAAATCATGGTGGTGTGAGTTGACTGAAGGAAAGTTTGGACGTCTCCCAATCACAGAAAATGCAGATGGCATTTGGGCCAGCCCATACCTGTGCTCGTGAGGTAATGGAGGAGACTGAAGGATTGAAGGTTGCCCTAAAGAAATGATGGGAAACATATTAAGATTTAAAATATTAAAGATGATTATTTAGGATATGCAGTATAAAATTGTATTTTACTGTACAGTGCTTTAAGCAACGACAAATTTGGCTTACCCATCATTGTAGGGTCGAAGAACGTCCTAGTTGAATGTATTGGACTCTGGGATGGCACATCATTGGGCTCCATTGATACTAGAATGACCGAGGAAGCAGGACAACACTGTAAATACGTTCAGTAGAAAACGCGAAGTTCGTAAGGACGGAAAACACGCTAAATGACATCAGCTCGCCTTAGAAATAAAGAAAATGGACAAACTACATAAATTGGAGGGAAATAAGCACTTTGGTGATGTGTAAAACAGAATAAGAGGTCGAAATGTGTAATTTATTGAAAATGGGTGCCATCTTGTGACACGGTTCTTAAACATATTGAAATTAACGACACAACTTGACGAAGGAGGGTTCACAAGGAATCGAGTACGCCGTGATCTCAAAAATTCAACGAACGCTATGTAGGACACGAATTCGTCGTACAAAATACTGGAGATAAACAACATTACTATAAATACGATATATTAATTAAACTGTACCTCGTATGGGCAACTTTTCTCTCTTATTTCGCCATCAGGAAGATCTTATACTTGAGGATAAAACCGGCCATTTTGGACGGCGTTTCTTGGCTTGATTTTGTATGTTTCAAAACTGTATTAAGAAATTCGTAAACGTGCTCCAAATAACTCCACAGTCCAGGTATAAATGCTCTCTGTGAAGCACGCTAGATATTCCAAGCTTCGTAGCAGCGATGACAGTGTGCAAAACGAAATAAATTTTAGGATTTGCTTCGATAAACTAGCTTTAGGTATCGTTTAGTAATGATATTGAGAAAGAAAGGGCGAAAGGATAGCATAAAGCGCATGTGGTATGGTGACGTCACGGCAATTGTAAAACAATGCCCCCGTGAAAATAATCGAAACTTATCATTTTGCAAAAATTATACTTCTTAATCCCCGGTTGCTTGGAGGCAGACCTATTTAGGCGATACTATGTAAAACATTTATATAGGCTTCCTCTCAGTGCTATTGTCACCCCCGAAAAAGATTAGTTTAATAATGAACTATATTATGGGTAAATTCAGTATGGTCCGATGCTGTGTTCTTAGCTGGACAGAATTTACTTGCAAACAATAATTTGCACCTTGATTACACCATACTATTAAAATTCACAAAATGCTTTAAATTTTAGCCTGTTGTTACAAAATTTTAGATGCGGTGTGAAACGTGGCTTGTGCTTTTGCTAGCGTGAATATTCGGCCAGAGAATGCTGTGAAATTGTAGCTAAAATTATTTGTTACAAAATTTATTCAAAATATAGATATAAAGTTTATTATCAACAGCGCGGGCGGAAAACTACAACGTGAAAGGAAACAATTAAATAAGATTTCGCGACACACGCGGTTGCCGGGGGTAATGTAGAGTTATATTTTGATATGATATCGCAAAGCTGCCAAAGCTCATAAAATTACCAGTGATAATTCTCATATCTGCACGCATATAGTTTATATTCAACTGTTGTTATAACACTGATATTTACAGTTTTTCGCCCTTCGCGGTACAAAATTGTAATTTCCATTTGATTGGTATTGTAAATTCTAAGAAACGCAACCCACGCATGGCCAGTGTTCCCTCCGGACAAATGACCACTTTATTTTTTATTCTAACTCGCTCGACGGAACAGAATTGTAGCTAGAAATTTCAAGCAAAAACTATATACATATTTTATAGTCGCAACTGCTCCCGATTAGCTCAAAACTATGCCCGATTAGGTTAAAATATGTATATAGTTTTTCGCTTGATTTTTCATCTGCACTGCGCCTTTGAACACTTTTTTTACATCTCACAGTAGAGGCCACCTTCATTTCAGTGTTGTTGAATACTCTGTAAGGTATTCAATGGTGACTATAACGAGAATGCAAAGCTCACTTCCCTTGCTTGCAGGGGCGTACATATCAATTTTAGCTGGGGAGGGGGGGGACGTGAAGTCTCGATGAATCCAGACCTTCTTCCGAATTATAATCCGAAAAGTCGATAAATTCTGCGTGCTGCTGCAATTACTTGAGTAGCAACACAATTCAATGAACATAATATTCATTTACGTATAAAGTTAGGAGCAGATATAGTAGAATAGGAAGACTGGTGCAGTAGGGCACCCATTTGCAGGGAAACTTTGAAATCTAGGACCTCGGAGACGCGTTTGTACGTGGAAATCAGAAAGATACGTAAAAACTATATCCCAAAAAAAACATAGTTCCCGGATAAGAATAAGTTTAGCTTCCTGTACAATAAGTTTTGCCATAAAGTAGTTAATATGTGGATTATAGACTAGTAGTTGTGGCAATATGGTTCTTAATTCTATTTCAAAGCCTCCTGTCTCAAATTTCCAAGACAAATATCATTGCAATAGTTGAAGACAACTAGACAAGGCAAATACACTCATACAGTGCAACCCTAAGACTACCAAATTGAAACTTGAAACGTGTAGCAATGAAAATTGATTTGCTTTTGACAAAACTGTCACTGACAAACCGCTCATTAAAAAGGTTGTTTCGCAGTTTTAAAACTGCATGGAACAATACGATTTACGCATCACCAGAGTTTCTTCTCTTTTTTCCACGTCATTAGCACTTACAGTGCTTCTGTAAATATTCACGGTGACATACGCACGCCACATATGAGTGATATGACATTCTAGAAGGACGATTTACAACAAAGACCGAAACACGGTTCTCGGCAAACTTTATGTGGACATATTCAATGCAACTTTGGTGTTGGTAAGCAGTTGGTTCACGCACCCTGCCAGCAGGGCCTATTCTACTTCGTCCGCTCTAGCGAAGCAGATCATGGTGTGTGGTTCACATAAAAATAGAACACTTCTCGACGTTTCGGGCGAAGACGCTCTTCGACTTCGTCTCTGATAGGAAGATACAGGAACACGCTTCAGTACTAAGAGCCTTCGCTCGAAACGTGAACCAACAGGCAACAACATGAAGAACCATCCATTATGCCATGTGGTCGTTTGAGGACTCTGTCTCTGGCCCCACTTCATGCACGCATATTTTTAGGTATAGATTCATTCTTCAATGCCTCATAGCCTCAATGCCTCATAAACAGCGAGATATGAACTTATAAACCATCATATAATAAGGTATGTTCTTTATGTAGCCCTACACGAAATGTATAATTTAACCCTAACCGCAATCCTAATCCTAACCCTATTTAGTAGAATCATACTAGTATACTATTGCAAATGCTGTAATTTGATTGGCTACGCTACTCGCTATCTAATTATCGATAGATAGCGAGTAGCGAAACAGTCATCTCCTCGGCGCGATTTTTAACGAATTTATTTCAATAAATTATGAAAAACGTTTTGAAATACTGTTTTCTTGCTGGTTTCTACTAACACAATTAGATTATTCGCTCTCGATTTCTATGAGATGATAGTTGGCTTCGCCCTCATCAACTATCACCTCATAGAAATCTTGAGCTCATAATCTAATTGTTAAATATAATCACATATATAATTCGTGTAGGGGCGGACTACATATATAAAGAACATCATATAATAATGCGAAGATGTCGCTGGCTCCCGGCAGTTACATGCACCATTACATGCGCTCGGTGTGGAGTATAAAACACGGTGAGATTGTGCGAAACATGCATCACCGCATGACTGCAGATTATTTTCCGCGTGATTTTTGCATTTTTCGTATACAGAACATGGCACTTCGCAGATATGGATATAGTACCTTTTAGCGGTCCAATACCATTGGCTAGCTAAGATTAGCTAGTGTTACACACCCACTGTGTTCAGATGTCGAATTTGAACCAATCAGACAGTATAGTCTCCTGCGCGGTTGGTAGACTACACTTTCGGACTAACCACCAGTCCTGTTATGGATTTGGAGTTTCGGTCTAGAACAATAATGAATATATTTTAATTGATCGCTTAACTAAATCCTATTCAATTCAAATGATTCGTGAACTCTTTTTGTCAACTGTATTAATTGGCACAAATTCAAAGACTGATTTTTTAAGACATTTGATTTTTTATTTTAAAAAGGTTCAGTAACGACAGTTCAGTTACGACACAACGTAAGACACTGAAGTTCCAAGGGCCTGATTAGAGCAAGACGTTTTCGTTGACTCTTCCACAGTCCCTCAAGGAATGAGCTGGCACAGTTGTTAATTGGTGCATGTGTCTTTTACTTCTGCGGCCGGGCCGCCAGGGGTTGATAAGTTGATTCCTGCAACTGATGACGTTGTTTGTATCCTCATTCGAATGTGAGGAAAGTGCTACCAGTTTGATTCTATACGAAGGCATGCCAACTCCACAAGGTTTCACGGAGTACTCCGATTTCCTCTTATAGTTGTAGGCTGGACTAATAAGAAGTTATGAAGAGACAGTATTATATTTCCGTCTAGGCCTATTCTTCTATTTTTCCATATGATACAATAGATTATCTTACAAAACTGTCAAAAATAAGGTAACCTAAACCGCCTAATATAACAGTAAACGAGATCTAATATAACAGTATAAATGCGCCTAATATAACAGTAAATGAGATCGGATTGCAAAAATTCAGACCTGGTAGTGGTGATATTGACGGGAAGAACAATACAATACTATTGTACAAATTCTATTGTATTTTACTCTATTTTCTTCATTCAATTCGTTCTACCAGCGATTATATTATTATTTTAATGATTATTTTGCCATTTAGGTCTGTGCTATCTATTATTATTTGATCGTGATATATACTTCTATTCATACTTAAGATTTATACACTGCAGGGTGCCAGGGTATGCATCAATCTCACTTACATAATTTTCACGTTCCAAATTGTTGACAAAGCTGAAATAGCCTGTTTTCTTCTTGTAATAATTATCAGACAAAGTCTCGTTCTAATTATAGGGTAATTGGTTAACTCTTGGTTAACTTGTTCCAACAAATTTGATATCATCCACAAGTCAAGTTTTGGTATTTGTATTGCGCATGCGCTATCAAATTTAGTGGTCACCTATACGTAAGATGTACAGAATAGTACTGTATATTCTGTCAAAAGCTAGTGAAATGCCATGACTCTAAACCTTCCTCTAAAGTGAAATTTGGAATTTTTCTTTCGACTATATGGTAGACTTATTGCAGTCCTTTAGATTGAAAAGCAGTGTTGAAAAGTCGGAAAAATATTCCACTCTTTTGTTTTCAGAAATTTCGTTCGTTTGAGTTAAAAGATTACCAGACGTGTTGGAACACAACGATGTTTTAACCAGATTACAGGTATGGAACAATTTTTGACTTTTTTTAATTTCGGGTCATCTTAGTTTCATTTTAATCATATAGGCGAATTTACTCTCTTTTCGCCACATGCATCCATACGGCCGTGTTAAGTCTCACTGTTCGCGCACCTTTAAATTTTGCGCTTGTGTATTGCGAGTGAACTAGATCGAGGGAGTGATTGATGCGTAGGCTTTTGCGCACCAATAGTGCGAATATAAAACATGTATAAGAAATGGTAAAAAGTGCACTGCGTTCATTAACCCATAAAAAACTATATGTACTGCAATTTGTGCGCAATGATAAAGATCCGGGCTTCCGGATCGCAAGCTTGTTGAAAAAGAAGACGTGGTGTTTTCCACAAAATAACAAATTAAATTCTTATATATCGGCATGCAAACTTAAAGGGAAGCTATTTATAGAAAGTGCGCAAAACAAAAGGCGCGAAATTTAAAGGCGCGAAATTTAAAGGAGCCGAACGATAATTAGACTATATGTACGATTGTGCAAAAGCATTGTTTGATACATTTTTCGACTCGTTCGTGTCATTGAGTTTTTATTGGGGTAATTATTGTATACACTGACTTTGTGCCTTGGTTGTTTACCAAGTATCTTGACCAGTGACGTCATCTTTTTGTTCTTCTATCTTTATATCACCAATTAAGTCATTGTTATTGGCAAAAAATGCTGACGTGGTATCAGGCTCAGTTATATTCATCGACATTGATATTTCTTTGATAATATTCCCGCTACCACTAGAACCCAGATCTTTGAACGGTACAATCACTTCACCAAAAATGTTGTGTCTGGAGACGCAGTCGTAGCGATATACCTCAAAACAAAGCACTTGTGAGCTCAACTCTGTATACTCAATTTCAAATTGATAAGTCTCGTTATAGTTGGGATTTAGCGTTCTTCGCTGTAGTTTGGAAGTAAATGTTTGAAGTTTACTCGGTAGCAGACGTGTCTTTACAAACGAATCCATCGACATATCGTCAAAGTCATCCGTATAATCTCGTCCATGATGCAATTTTACTGTCAGGAGTGACCTATTGGAATATATAGATATTTCAATAAATGCATGAGAATTTTTTCTCTGAACTAAGGCATGCATCCTTTTAATCAGTGGAGCTTGTAGTCCACAGAACTATACTAGTATATAACATGTATAGATATATAATACGCGAGAATGAGGTTATCATAATGAGGTTATCATGTATTTAAAAAGATGTAAGCTAAGAATGACAGCTAATCAAGGTCAATCATTATTTTTTGAGTTTTTTCTCAATTCATTTGAAATTTTACTAATCGCGTTTGAAAAGTTGAAAAACAAGGTGTGCAATAGTTTTTGCCTTGAAATTGCACGTACACCGTGGAATACTGCATGCTGCATTTAAAACAAATAAAGTGTCTAATTTAATGAACTATTAACCTAAAGATTATATTATATTATTTGCTTATCCCATTGTGATTTTAATCTTACTGAAGGGTTGATTTTTTGCCCAAGGTACATAAAATCGGGTAATGTAATCTAGCTCGTTTTTTTGTCAAAGTTAAGCATCAAGTAACTATCGGATACCTTTCGTTTTAGTGCCTGTACGTAGTAAAAAAATCTAAAAGCTTGTGCCTATATATGTCATCACTGTAGGCTATGTTTTACTTGGCTATCTACTGACATACTAAACATACTTTTCCTTTTCCATGTGGTAATCATAGCTGAAAGAAAACTTTAGACGACCTTTTAAGATTTCATCTGTCTATAAAATAAGAATCCCATAGGCCATAATGATTTAGTAGTGTGCAGAAAACTCCTTGGAAAAGTTGATTCTACAATGGCGTATTGCTTGTCCTTACTAATCATGATTGTTTAGTATACTGTTAAAGCTGCCGCAGGTTTTCTTTCGATATTCCGGTTTCCAGCTCTTGCATAGCGATAACACTGAACCAATAAGAGGTAGCGTCCCCATCACCCCATGTCTCGCTGTTTATGGGTTCCTAACCCTAACCAATAACTCGCAAGATATTAATGTAGAAACCAACTAGAGGACACTCATACCTCCGCCAGCAAATTAAGTCAAGTAATCATGCAGTATTATATTCAATTATTCATTCGCATTCAATTCTTTTCAGCCCGCGGGAAAGCAAGACAAACTTTTGTAAATTTCACATCCAACTTTCATCCAAATTGAACCAAAATTTAATCGATTTGTCGTTGGCTTATGGCCCAAAGCTCTACAAGTTTTCGTATTAGAAAGTTTGATATTTTTAATCGTTATCTTGCTAACAGACAAATACAATCACACACAAACCCCGATGAAAACTTAACCTCCTGGCGGAGCTAATGAGAGATGATGATTACTGAACTTGGGAAAAGTTGAAGTCCATTTGATATAGCAAGCTTTACGGTTTTACGTGAGCATATACTGTAGATACGGTGGTTGACTGTTGTGTAAAAGTATCTGAAAAGTACTGGCACCGTACGTTCGAGATATACTGTAGATAACGTTTCTTTTATTGAGAATAGACTATGCAATTAGCCATTCCGAAGTTGATGAGGGGACTGGGGACGAGTGTTAACAAGTACCTAAATTGAGAAACGAACCGAAGCAATAGAAACGTTTGGATATACACTTCAAATAATAAGCTTTCAAAAATCGCGTTTCCGTTACTCCTGAAATACTGTTAACGTTATTTCTGTTTCGGGGACGCGCGTCCCCCCCAAGACAGTGTATTTCATAATAATTTTCACGGTTGTTGAAAGCTCACTGTTCAAACCCTGTATATCTAAACGTAAATTGGGCACCTTTTAACACTCTTCTCCAGTTCTCTAATCAACTTCGGAATGGCTAATTGTTTATCTGCAATTGTTCATGGTAGAAACTCTGAGTCACTAATCACTAAATAATTGTTGAATATAAAATCGTCGTACTTGTTTACAAACCACAGGTTGTTGATATTCGCCTGCTGTAGGTGCAAGAAATGGTCGAATATCACGTTTTGGAAACCAGTAACTTCTTGCCTTCTCACTACGTTCTGCTCTTGTGACATATTTCGTGATACCGACATTCTTACTCTCAGGAGGACTCCAGAGTCGTTTCTCTTTTAATTGTGGGCTATCGTGCGATGTCAAGACGATTGAGGGATATCTAATTTTTGACTTCTTATGTTTCCATCGGTACAGTAGCAGAATGAGAAAGGAGAAAATAATAAAAGAGACCACTCCTGCGCAGGCGCAAATGATAATCAACTTAAACGCCATTACATTCACGACTGACCTTGCTACATTATCCCAGTATCGTCTGAAAAGTGAACAAATGACATGTTTTAGATACGTTGTGGCATATACAGTATAGCTCTGACCGGTAATTGTATAACCTGATAGGGTGTCCTGAATTTATATTTTTCTTCTATACTAGAGATGGATCATCAGTCATGACGCATCATTCATCTAACGTAGTAACGAATTATATGTCCCAGTACAAACACCGATGAATGAAGACCTATCCAGGCCACTGATCCAGGCCAAGGTAAGTAGCATGATCTATACCGGCGATGGTCCTGGGAACAAAACATGATCTGATATATCGAGAGGGTTGCTCTCTAACCTCCTAAAAAGGTCTTCGTTCGAAATCTCGAAGTGTTTTCAATCTTTTTCAGGTAGCTTGCTAGTGGACTGATTTCACATCAGCTCTTAACTACGGCTTCAACACTTCCATTATATATATATGGGACGGTATTTAAACAAGTGAAATCGAAAGTACTATACTGCCAATCACTCCAAGATTATCTCGCGAATACTCAGCATATATTTAGCTTGACACCCTGTGTTTTATTCGCGTGACAACCTGAATAAACTCTGATACTGACACCCTACGGTATTTTGTATAGCTCAATAAACCGATGTTATCTATTTACCAGAAACTTAATTAATCTCTATATTTAGTTTAGTTGTACTGCTCGACAGTCCAAATTTTAGTCGAAAATGAAAAACGTTCATACTCATATTTCAAAGTAATAAATAATATTGACACAATATCTCACAATTTTCTGTCAATGATTGAACAATAACAACAGCAACTTGGTGCGAGGTACACGTACGCTTAGCGCACCTATTTTTTATCAGACAGAGGAAAATGAACTGCGTTGCAAGGAAACGTGAGTGTGGTATTTTTCCAATCATTGTGATGTATAGAATTTTCCCAACTTCGTTCTAAGTGATTTCTGATTTTCCCACAAATTTGCATTCATTATTAAAATGCAAAACAAGTCACTATAAGTGAGAGCAATATTAGCAAAAACCACTTATATCGCTAATGGATGTGTTTGGGTTGTGGTTCAAGGAGCAATATATATTCGAACCATGTCAGTTCCCACACAGTCTACTGAGTGTACAGCTGCAAACCTTGAAGTCAAAGTCGATTCTGCATGGCATTAAAAACTCAATGCACGGCACTTAACATTTGGGAGATGACTTTCTATTGTTGCACTGGTATTTTCGAAAAACACTCTAATAGTCTAATACCATGCATGTTAAAGTTTTAACGACTTGGGCGTGGAAAAGAGGGAGTGATATTGAACGGAAACACGAAATATGGAATACTCAAAGTGTTTTGTAAAACGTGACTGTGGTTTGATAGAATATCAGGCATCGTCATCGAAAGATCGAAACTTATTCTTCACAATTTTTTACTAATTTCCAAATTTATACTATAGCTGGATTGGCTGGTTCGTTTTTGTATGGTTAAAAATGTACAAGATTGAGTTTCAGAAATTATTCGCTTCCCACAATCCATAAATACATTATTAAATACTAAGTCAAAGGGGAATAGTTTCGGCTGATCTAAAATTTACAATTTGGCGGAAAACAATTTAAAGCAAGATCGAATGGAAAAGTTCTTCAAATATTAAAAATTTGATGTAATGTTGGAATAAACGTCTTAGTATAGTAAACAGTGCGTATGATATTGACAATAACGGTCCATAATTATATAACCAGCTGCCATGTCAAAGCAAGGGTAAAGACTGGTGGGTAAGCCCGGCCTGTGCCTGGAGTAAAGGCTAAATAATAAACAAAGTAACACCCTATTATTCACAACTCTGAATGTGTTTATACATATTCACGTCTAGTTTTATGATATATATTCACAATAGGTGGCCGTTTGCAACAAGAGAAAGAGGATTTCGCTGTTGATGAATGATGAGATGTTGGATGAAATTTGAATTGCAAACAAGGAAAGTCGTTGTAAAATTCATCCGGCAACATGAAAACCACTTATATGCAGAATAAGAAATTGTGCTTGTAATTATATATATATATTACAAGCTGCACTGACGAGCCGTTGAACGGCGAAACATGCATGTCTGCAGAGTTGACTATATATATATATATATATATATATATATATATATATATATATATATATATATCGCTATTTTATCGGGTCCCTTACCTACCAAACAGGCATTTTACGGTTGCATCCTCATGTTTCGGGCACGAATATATTTCTCTTTGATCATGACCCCAATCACAACCCTAACCCTGAACATATGTTCGTGCACAAACATAATAATATAACCCATTTTACAAAATACCCCTATAGGAACATAAACGCATGTAAAGCCTGTCGCACACGGGAGCTTTTGGCTGAGGTAACAACCTCGAGAGGCTGTTTGGTCAGCCACACTCTCTCGTGTGCGCATGGTTTTTGCTGAGATTTTTACTTCGTGAGGCCATGAGACAAATATATATCATGTTTGATACGAGAGTAACTTGCTAAGCTACGACCTCTCGTGGCGGTGAGCTCAGCCAAGAACTCTCGTGGCGGTGAGCTCAGCCAAGAGCTCTCTAGTTGTGCGGCAGGTTTAACATCCCCATTTCCGTTCTGTCGAGTGTCGGTGCCCTGCCTTGACTATATTCGGAAGTATCCTTTGGTTTTATGAATTATGTAGCCATAAAATATACTTGCTGAATGAAAGCAAGGTGAAAATTTAATCACTCATTTAATCAACGAACAACACGTTTGAGAAATTCGTTAGATAAAACGAACATGCTCAGGCAACAAAAGAATATATGGCAAATTCTTGAGACCCGCACATTAACAAAGACCTCTAGACTCACTAGGCCTTATTATAGAGATTTAATTTAGTACTAACCTCAGTGAAGCTTGAAATATTGAAATATTTTATTTTAATGTTCAGATCACCAGTAGACAGTACACTGATCTTCATTTCCCCTGGTGCTACTCATCTTGGCATCGTATGACCGTTACGACCAGTGGTTACGACACGTTAGATTGACGGTTAAAATTTACTCATCCCCTTATTACTCTAATTTTCAAGGGGATTGTAGTCTACATCATTTTTCTATAAACATGGAACTGATTATTTCTTTAACAGTCAATGTTATTTTAATATAAACTCCTTCCCGTATTTAAACGGTCACTTACACTAGATGCATTTAACATGTTCAGAACATTATGAATCTTTAAAGAGTGTTCATCTGCACTGATCAAATCAACATTTTAACGGCCTTCATTGACTACTGTTTACACAAAGATTTAAATTATTCGTTTATGTTTGGTCATGCAAAAATCCGGCCTGTCATAAGGCTTGCAATTTACATAAATGTGGTAAGCATTGTTAAACATTCACTCACTATTTAGTCCGCCAAACAAATAACTGGAGGAATATTCAAAGTAGCAACAACTGTCAATTGGAAAAATATTCGGGGGATGAGGCGGAATTTTGGATCTTGAAATTCCACATTAATTTTCAAGGCAAAATTAAAAAAAAATCCGCATTCTTTGCGCTGTTTTTCTAAAAGATTCCGTATTCCACATCAACATCTTGAAAAAAATCCTCAATCTTTGCCTTTGGAGCAATAAACAAGATATTTCATATTCCCCACATAAAAAGTGAAAGAACTCCCATTTCTAATTAATTAATTGGGAAAATATAATTTCCTTAGGCTAAAACTTATAACACGAGTCGGTAATATATTTCGTGGATTGTCGCAAAAAGATTGCCGCATTACGGTACTTTAAATAGGTACTGAGCCTGACCGATAACTTCAAATTGGTTTAGGAAATCTGGAAATTAGGTTCTTAAAATGCTAAAGGTTTGCAAATTTGCAATGAATTAGGAACTCAAAAGAGGAATTCTTGAACTAAATCGTCGTTATATTGACGAGTAAAACTTTGATCTTTGTTATTCATGAGGGGAAAATGGGACGTGATACAAATATTAATCGACTATAGATCGTCAATGACATGCATCGCATCAGTAACAAATTCGGCTCAATCTCAAATATGATGACCGACAACTTTGCTGTTAAAATGAGGTTAAGCCGTCCACACTAGCAGTCACTTCGAATTGATATCTGAAGTTAACGTATAAGTAGATTGGATTTGCCCCAATCTCGCGGTGCAGAAAGTGTGCCTGTCCCCAGATAAGTGGTTGGCATGACATAGTCTGAGATTGGAAATCTGATTTGTCCTAAGTTGGATTGGATTTCGAATCAATTTGAAATAGAACCACGGGCACTTCGGTTGGCTGGACTATAGTACTCGTATCGGAACGAGATTAGATACGACTGTAACACATTGGTCAGTAGTGCACGTACATGAGCTAATTCAGTTAACAAGACAGTGATACTAGTTACAGTCAGTTGCCCGCTAAAACCTAGTGTCTGCAGCGTACTGGTTAGCCAGTAGATACCCACCAACCAACCTAACAAGCGTGGTCAGTAGTGATGTGAACCAAATGAACTCGCGTGTCCTGTTACGTCCCGATTTGCTTATCACGGAACGTAATGAATTATGAGAGTACAAAATTGTTAATGCCATGCATGGACCTTTATCATGGGCGTACGGGTCCAAATGTTTAGGGGGACCGGAGAACATTTTTCCCAACTGACAATGAAAACGACTTTTAGTTCAACACCCCTCCCCCCGACATAAGTTCCTACTTGTTCAATAATACTTATTTTTCCAAATCACGCAGAGACTAGATTGCTTTGATTACATATTTGCTTTTCCATTTATTTCCCCCCATAGTTGAAAATTTGCCCAACTTGTCGACCTGCCTGGTACGCCTATGAACCACTTCCAGTCTCGGTCCAAATGAAGTAAGAGTTCGCCAGTGTGAATGCATCTTTAGTCTCTGTGGAGATGAGTGGGTGGATAGTGGGCAGAATGCCAGAGTGCAATATTTTGTATTTTTGCTTTCGAAACTGACGATAATTATAGGGTAACTAGTTTCGACATATATGGCTTAACCGGGCCTTTCAAAACCTTATTAGTAATACAAAATGAATGTGTAGTTGAAATTTTAATCCCGTTTAATTAAGTAGTTTTTTTATTTTATGGCTTGAGCCTTCAGAAGTAATAATAACGAGTAGGCACTCGCTATTCCCAACACAAAAACTATGAAAAAAACGGTTCGTTATAATAGAACATATAGCCTATGGGGGGGGGGGGGGGGGATTATGAAACTGCTCATTCAATATCTTTATATGTAGATGTTATTATGCCTTTCTATTTAATATACATAATTAATCAGTATTTTTGGTACACAACGGCCCTCTGAAAAACAGCTTTGCCTTGATTGCTACAACATTCAGCTACATTTTACCGCATGACATTCGCAATTAACATTCGTTCGCCCGAAATTACAGGAGTTTTACTAACATCTATTATTTAAAATTTTTAAATTGATAAATAAATTCTCAACAATTAGCAGGCAGCTGACCAAAATTAAAAAATAATCACTGCCTCTGCCTGCCCACGCTGCCAGCTATCACAGACATGAGTCATGAGAGGCCGTAAAAAGTTCCGTTTGACTATATTTGTTCTGGCTCAACCATCTGATGTCAACATCGCAATTAATGCTGGAAACTGGAAGTAGTTCGCGCCCCCACATCACACATGTCATTATTATTCATTAAACTCGTTCTAGAATCTATTTCTTGTAACATTTCAAAGATATTTCTCATGATCATTCTTAAAAAAGGACGAGCAAGTTTACGAGATTCTGAAAGAACCATTAGGTTACCACTTACCAGGATATCATAATAAACTTCCGTGAATTGGATTCTGTTTTTAATGTCCATCACATGTTAACATCACATGCTAACATGTACGGGTTGATAGTGAGTTCTTGCATTATACTTTATATAGACATTGGCACATATAGTCAAAGTCCGCGTAGACATAGATATAAACAGAGGAGAATTTCGTCTTGTCTGTTCTATATGTCACCAACATTTTTGTAATATTATTGTCTAAATCACATCACACATGCAAAACATTTTATATAATATGTGGCTTGATTAAAATAACATACTCTACTCTGTCTCTGTAGTATATATATTAAAGTCATATATGGTTGGCCATTATTTCGCGAATTCGACAGGGCAATTATATACAATCACATACCATATTCTCTTGTACGTGTCAATCCTCAAATTATGCCCATAATATTTGATTATTTTCTTCACTCTTCAGTCTTTAATCAGGCCGCGAGTGACACATTGGGACCAGCCAGACAGGAAAATAATGTGACCTCAGGAAATCACTGGCTATAATTTACATCCTGACGAGCGTAGGTGGCTTACCGGGGAGCTGTTAAAATTTAACAGATCGAGAGCAGTTGTTCCTGTTGTGAGAGCATGCCATTCGTATTATGTGTAATTTGGGCTTGACTAGAACAAACAAACTCACCCATGCAAAGCTGGTTTGTAGCGTTAAATGTAGCGTTAAATACGAAATATGCTCAATAATGAATCTATAACAACCTATCTTTTCATTGTAAGCTAGTCTTGTTGGTATAAGGGTCTGAAAATCCATGGCAAAAACGAAAAGTAAAAAACAGATTGTATGATTAATGGGACAAAAAAGCGATACATCATTGCACTGTTCACTAAAGTAATAGTTTATCTTTTGGCAGTTAACAAATTCATGTGGAGCTCATTGTGTTTCTGTCATATACAAACCTCGATACAATCAGTCAATTTCAATAGGAATTGTGTCTTAATACTATACAACGGAGCACGATTTTGAGACATGCAGATACACATGCATCTTGGGATAAATTCATCAAGCATTGAAATATTGTGATATTAAAGTCTCATGTTGGATAATGGAGAGCAAAAAGCAGCTGTAATGTATTTATGTAACACATTGAACCGTGAACTACTATTGCGTGTTATATTTTTATTGCAAGACTGATTATGTAATCTTGGACCTTGGACTTAGTAATTTTACATGCTCGCCCCAAGAAATTTTCGAATGTATAATGAAACAATCAATATAGCACGCCGAAAAACGGCCAACATTGGAGAATATGCCAAAAACGTTAACATTGCAGTGTATATCGAAAAATGGTCAACATTGCCATTTGAAGTTTGTTTGTTCACGGCAACCAGGTGTTATATCAGACATGTTTTCGCCAGTGGCTTAGCCAGGTTTTTCAGTCAAGGGGGTTCGAAAAAATACTACGGGGCCAACATAAGGATTTGTATTAGGGGGGCTCGGCTCCAGGGCCTCCCTCTCTGGCTACGTCACTGGTTTTCGCTCGCTACTCTGGTTTTACAGCCTTTTACCCAGGCCCTTGGTTGTAAAGGCGGGCTGGACGATCGCGGGGGTGCCGTTGGGGAGTTAGTTTTCTTCTCGTACTTAACTCGTCCTCCCCTTGTCGCTCAGCGTAACTTCTTTATAGCGGCATGATGCGTTCGTGTGGGAAACTCTAAAGACGAAAGTGATCACCACTAATCATCACTATGATCAAAGACGTTGCCTAGTTAAACGTAGTTAAGCCATAAACATGAATCATCATGCTTGGTAACTATCTACAACAAGAGTATCTCGACCGTGTTGGCCGATGACGTCATCCCGGTGCGTCTTTAGATCACCCCTGACGAAGAACTAGACCGGAGTGTCGAATTAAACGGTTGGGTCGTGAATGTAATTCGACCTGGCTTTGCATTCATTTACTTATTAATATAAGATAAAACAAATTCCGAAGAATTGCATCTTGAAAAACCCAAGATATGGATCAAAATCAAGACAAAATTTTAATGGTTATATTTCAACTTTATTTCAAAGCCTTCTTCAGACCATTTACTAACAATTATTTAACAATTATTCGACCTCAGGCTCGATTGAATATTTACAGTAAAAGCGGCTTAAAAACGCTTCAGGTGATTATCGCGTATTAATCCGAGGTAGCTATAGCGCAACCAATCAGCGTTGAGAATTTTCAATAATCACCTATGCATGTAATTTTTACTAATAATTAATGATTGAAAATTCTCAACGCTGATTGGTTGCGCTACCTCGGATTATACGCGATAATCACCTAAAGCGTTTTTAAGCCGCTTTTATCGTAAATAATCACCTATGTAATTTTACTAAAACAATTATTCGCCTCTGGCTCGGTGAATATCGGTAAATAAAAACCTCGACTTCGTCTCGGTTTTTATTCACCGATATTCACCGAGCCTGAGGCGAATAATTGTTAATTAATTATATCTTCTTCTAATCACTTGTCACTAACAACTCATTAATGCATCTTTATATATTATGAACTTTCCTTCTATCGTGGATTTGTATAATTGACGTAATTTGTATAATAGCCAATCATGTACTTTCTGTATATAATTTCAAATCTAAGTTTAACCGTTGGTAACTTTATACTTCTATTATCCTTTCGCTTGTACATATAAAGAACGTAGATATTTTATTGTAGTCAGTTGGTCTGAAGAAGGCTTTGAAATAAAGTCGAAATATAACCATTAAAATTAACCATTCATTGTCTTGATTTTGATTCATATCTTGGGTTTTTCAAGATAGACAAGATACAATTCTTCGGAATTTGTTTCATTTTATATTTTTTGAAATTGTCGACTGGAATTGAAATTTACTTATTAAAACCAGAATGTTTACCGAAAAAGGCAACATTGCATTTATGTATACCGAAAAACCAGGGGTCATCCTAAGAAATATTTAGAACTGCCCATTTTGGCGGCGGAACAGGCAATGGGCCTTCGGGTTTGTGAACTCAACACGTTCTCTCCAAAACTCAATTTTTAGAACTGCCCATTTTAGGTTTTATAACAACCCATTTTACAATTACAACTGCCCATTTTGGAAAATGGGAGGCCTTAGGATGACCCCTGCGAAAAACAGACGGGAAAATGGAGAAATGTACGTGCTCATTTCCCAGTCAAGACAGCAATCCAGTTATAATGCATAGATCTGCCGTAATATCAAAAATCATTACGTCATATATATCTGATCATAAAATTAAACTTTGTTTTGATTTCAGAATTCATGGACACGGAAGTTGAACGCATGTATAAATTCTAATTGTAAAAGTTCCTTTTCGTTTTAAACACTGAAATTTAGTGGAAAAGACAATCTCCTTCGTGCTAATGTGACACAGATTGGGTTTTGAAAAAACTTATAGACGAGCTTGTACTGTTTTTGAGGACTCGTCTCCAACTGCAACTCGACAGTCGACTCTGGTGAGTGAAATATCACCATGTAGGTTAGTATGTACAAATCGTACGACGTACAATTTAAGAAATTCCTCGCGACAAGTTGTTGTAGTCTTTGTATAAAGTAGTAAATCTGATTTTACTTTAATATATACGATTGTAGCAACTACTCACAGAATTGTTTCTAGGTATATATAGGGCTGTTAGCAACGACTATTAAAATAATACCTCAAGCCTCTAGGGACAGCGTGTATTTTACTCGAAAATCGAGAAATGAACAATCTTACAATCAGAACGTGCTTTTGACTTGGCATTAGAGGTGCTGGTTGCCCCAGACCCCAACTTGGAAGCAGCCTCCAAACAGGCAACTTCCAGGAAACTATAAAATTGGAGCGCACCTTGATATGGGTAGCTGAGAGCCTGTTCAACAGGAATCTCGTAATTTCTCTTAGAGACCTAGCTGCGGCATCTAACAGGCAAACATTTGATTAGATTAGCTATCCCAATGCAGGCAACCTATATGGAGATGCCAGTGGGGGAGCATGTCATTGTTGATATCATTTATATTGACCATGTACGTTGGGAGAGATTGCAGGTGAATTGTGTGTATGCAATGAGAGGAGGGAAATCAGGGCAATATATGGAATGCTGGCAAATTTGTAGAGCATAGATACATTTATCTACTAGTTGCTTTGCAAATTTGAAATGCTTAATCTATTAAATGTGCAATGCACCCAAACATTCCTTGTATTCTGTTCCTCAGTATAAATTCCAGATTATTTTACCCTGTCAAATACCAATCAATTATATAATACTCATTAAATGGATGAGATGTACCTTTTGAGGTGAGGGGACTTGACATCCCCTACATAGACGGATTTTCATATTTATTACTAGGGGGGTGCCAGAAATTTTAGGGTGAGCTGGTGAGGTAACACAAGGTGCCACCAAACATTGTGCTGCAGGGCTCAGCCCCCAGTGAGGTCCAGGGGTGGAGCCGCTGGTGGGAGGCTAGAAAGCAAAGCACCCCCGGAAAATCAGAAGGCATTCGAAACAAAAAAACTAAGGTTGATGAAGTTGTCAAGTCAATGAATTTGGCAGGTCCTTTAAGAGAGTTAAATGACACTGTAAACTAACCCCCATATGGTTCTATAGGGTTGCATGTTGGAAAATTGGGGGGGTTGAAAATTTTTTTAGAGGGGTGAATGCTTCGTTTGGTTGGTGAAAACAAATATTTGGGGGTCGCACCCCCAGAAAATCCGTCTATGATCCCCTATATACGAAAGGAGGGATCTTGCTCATCACATGTTAAGCATCTTGTAAAAATCCCACTTGTGTTTGCCACAGTTAACAACATAGCAAATTAATATCGCATTTTCAATAACTACATAATTTAATCTTCTGTAATACCTTCTTGTTGGTAAATATGGGGTACTGCTACATCCCCCCCCCCCAACATGAAATGGCTGAGAAACCCCAATGGGTACAAGGGAGCTTGGATCTCTGATTATATACCATACTTGATAACAACCATAATGAAAGTGGAGATGTAAAAAATGTTGGTAATATTAAGGCCAAAAAAAATAATACCTGGGTTTCCGGTTTCTCTCAGTAAAAACGTAGGTAGGGTAGGTCGGGTTTATTATTTTTTTTAACTTTTATTTTTTTTTTAAATCTTGATTTAATACTCTCTAAAGCGCAATTAAGAGGTACAAAGTATATACGAATATAAAACTGTTGATCATTTAATGCAATTGCAATATTTATTTGTCCATATCATAGATCGAGTATAAAACGCTTTATATACCCGTTTCCACTCAGAAATATTTCCCAGGGAAAAACGCACATTTTTCTTTGTCCTCTTGGCTCTCAAGTAGAAATAACAACTTTAATGCAAAAGAAATTGGCTTATCCAGAGGAAAATTACGTTCTGAGTGGAAGTGGGCCTTTGCAAGTCTCTTATATACTCATTATATTTTCCAAAACCATACAGTATAAATGGGACATATTTGATGTCAGAACATAACAAAACTAAACATTTGTTATATAATATTTTAATGTATTAAATGCTGTTTCAGTAGCTGTTTTCATATTAGAGAATGCAAATCTTAAAAAAAAGTTTAGGGTCGGTGATTTCGTGGTCAAAACGTAGGTAGGGTCGGGAAACCGGAAACCCAGGTATTATTTTTTTTGGCCTAAACACAATTGCAATATCAGGTTACTTCAGGAAGCAATTGACAACTATCCAATTAAATCTTCAAATGTTTGCATGGTAAAGATTAGTTTAGCAAATGTGTGAGTGCACCATGTACAAAATTCATTTAGCTGAGCTTTCCTCTCATAGAGCTGCATTTAAGATTTCTCCACTTCAAAAACAACCTTAGGTATTGTGTATCATTCCGTAGTTGAATACGATCCGTAGTCGAATACACTTCTCCTGCTTGGTCCGACTTAGCTGATTATTTGTCTGCGCTATTGGAGTCAGTTCAAAAACGAGCACTAAGGTTAATTTATCCCTTTGTTTTGTATGATGATGCACTAACCCTTTCTGGCTTGGATACTTTAGAAAGACGGCGACATAAAGCATGCATTACGTTCGTGGACAAAATGAGAAATGGAGATCAATTAGATAACAATCCTGTGTCTTCCATACTTCAATTAAGAAACAATTCGGATGACTACCATTATAATTTAAGATATGAACCATCGGTCAGACCTTATGTAAATACTGATCGATTTAGGAATTTCATAACTGTTAAATATTACTAGAACGTTTTTTATATTATTTTATCCGTGTAATTCAGTTTTCGCTGCAATACGGTTTAATAAACATGAATTATTATTATCGTAGTAATGTGCATAGGCAGCAGAAGATTGGTTTGGTTGTGGGGGCTAGACAAACTCTAGGGGGCCCCGGGGGGCATGCTCCCCTGGAAAATTTTGAAATATAGAGTTTCTGAGATGGCATTTCCTGCGTTATAGGCACGATTTGATGTGCAGAAAACAGGTCATTTTGTTCATTTTGCATACAAACGGGCAAGGATTCACAAGTTATTTTCTATTTACTTATATAAGTGTAACAAAACATGGTAATTATAGGGCAGGGATGTTGATGGTATCTTGGGAATTTTTGAGTTTGTAATAATGTTTTTAGAATTTGAAAACCCAGGAAATGCACCAAATCCAAAACCTAAAACTAAAGCCAGAACCAGCCCTCATTTAAAGAAATAAAGTATAAAACAAAAACCGGAAAATGAGAACATATTGAAAACCCAAGATATGCACTAAAACAAGACGTATTTCGATCCTATTACAGTAATACAGATGTAAATTTAAATGGTTATATTTTGATCCTATAACAGAGTCATGGTTTTCAAGATGTTCTCATTCCTTCCACAGGCGCAGCCAATGTCAATGTAAGAATACTAAGTCTAAGAATAGATTATAAAATATAAACTCAGGCAAAATTGGCAAATGTGAGGTTAAACTGAATGGAAATGAATCAAATGTAACAAATACGCGAAAATGTAACAAAATAATATGTTGGTAAAAGTGAATGCACTCTAAAATCCTAGGAAAATTATGAAACATGTTGCGGAAACTTTTTGAAAATTTCGAGTTTCCTTGAATGATTCCCCGTTAGTCTACCGTTGAAACATTTTTACTGATTTGCCCACCTTCGAGAGACAATGTCTTAATGTTTTGTATGAATACAATTAATACACGAAAAAGTATGATCTATTGCCTATATTGGTTGGCTGAATCACTTAAAATGAATAAATGAGGCCAGAACCAATAAAATGAATAAATCAGATACTTTTTATGGAGTAACACTTCCATATTCTCTTTTACAGAAATTGAAAATGCCTTCTCTGCATCCTTCAGACTATATTGCAAGCGAATTTACCTCCTCTGGTGAACTGGAAGGAGTTCTAACTGGTCAACATCAAAATGGCGAGGCACAACCATTACTTCTCAACCAACATAAATACTTTACCGTTGTTCCTAGCCCATGCATGTTGTTTGGAGTATACAACAAAATTAACTATATAGCCGGTTGTTATAATGCATGTTTGATGACAAACAATGAACAAGGACCGAAAACAAGCTCTTTGCTGTTTTTTGGTGGAGGTTTCTCAAGAATTGGTTCGAGTTTAGCGTTCCTTTTATTACTTGTATTTGCTATGCTGCCTTTTGCCGCAGCATGGCCTTTCTTCGTGGGGGCAAAGACGAGTATTTACAGAGCTTTACTTATATTCACAGCATGCATGGAATTTCTCCTTTTTCTGTGGCATTTTTACTGTATTTATATGATAAAAGTAAAAAATTTGGAGGTATGGCTGAACTCATGGTTCACGTTTTGCGTGAAAACAGAGATACTGCAAGATGACGAGAATTCTGCAAAAACTCACTCATTCTTTTGTCTCCATGGAAAGTTACGAGTTATGGATGTGTCTGTGTCCGACCTGTATCGCCTCAACTCAGGCTTGCATCAACTCACGGCGACAGAAAGAGAAAAGCTCGCAAGTGTTGTTGAGAACCACAGACTGGAACAAGCTGTAATCATTTTATATTCGGAAGAATTTATTAGTGAATTTGTAATGTGTTCTATGTATGGGATATTTGTGCTCGCTGCTTTGTCAGCTGCTTCGACAGCCGTACTTGTTTGGAAGACACTTGTCACGAAATTTTGAAAGTTTGCATCATATTTACTCGTTTGCATGGATGGTTAGGTATAGGCCCTTTGCAATTACCTCACAAACATGTCAAAACAATGAATGACTGGATGGCATGGAGAACAGTTAAATGTTCAAAACAATGGAAAGGCAATGGATCATTTCGATCGCTGGTCGTAACTGGATGGTACTATTGTTATGCTATAAAGACCCATTAGCTAAGCTGACCGAGGGGCAGCGCAGGACGAAATCAGTTCTAAATAATATATAATATACATATATAATTAATATACATTTAATTCTATTTTCAAAAAATATTTTCCCTCGGAAAATTACACACTTTTGGTTTTTTATGTGACTACGCTGCCTACGCAATATTCATAACTCAAAAACTGTTGAAATCCTATAGTTAAAAATCCTTAATTTGAAGGGACCAGTATATTGTGTATTATTTATTACATATATATAGATCCAATATGCAAAGATCCAAGCTAAAAATGTTTTCTTAATTTATGCCATCTTGGTTTCGGTTTTGTTCCAATTCTCATTTCTTCCCAATGATCAAAATTCTCACCACTTCCATCAGCTCCCAGTAAAACTTTTCCTAAATTTTCTTCCAAATAAGATTTCCCTGTTTTACTTAAAACACAAAATAACAAGCTGGATTCGTGTAAATATTCAGCTGGAACATCAAATGTTAATGTTTCGTTGTACTTTGGATTCTGTTCTTTCTTTTTTGTTGATGTTCTTTGTACTTTTATTCTTCTGTCTCTACGCAACAAAGCTACTTCAACAAATGAATCTGAAAAATTAGACACAGAATACTGGAAAAATTATGTTACAGTAGAACCTCTAATTAAGGGATCGATTACACCAACCGAACGTTTCAAATAACTTCTATTTAGAGGGATCAGCGAGATAGAGATCGGCAGAATATTGAAGTGTCGTTGAAGTGTATTCGTTAGGCAGAGCCTGAGGTTCGATTTCTGCCAATTCCAGGCAATGAGTGCAGGCAGTATAGTAAACTTGCTCCATGAAAGTCTGTCTTTTAAAGGGTTTTTTTCCCTTTAACTACCCAATCCTTTATAACTACCCAATCCTTTATAAATCCCCAATAAAAACCCCTTTAAGAGACAGACTTGGAGCAAGTCTAGCAGCTATTATTAATTTTGTTGTTCTTCAGATTTAAGGTTTAAAACCGGATTTTCATAGAGAATGTTCTATTTGCATGCTCTTCCGAACTCGAGCTGGACGAGCACTATAGCAATGACCAGATTGCGATCATGCAGAATTTTCTTCAAAATGGGCAGGAAAATTACCATTTTGAAATTGTTATAAAGTAACTTATTAACACATCTGACATTTCATTTCTGACATGAAATCGGAAATTTAAAGATTTTATAACAGACACCCACCAGGTAGTTCGTTGTTAATTTTTGTCAGGTTGATAACTTTAATAATAACAACAGCTAATCTTTGTGTTAAACGTAGATATCCAAGTGAAAAGAATATTTCGCCACAAACGTCAGATACCTATAAACAACCATTAATGTATAATCGTTAATGTATAGTCATAATTTCGAAACACACACATATTTTGCGTTTTCTCTAAATGCAACCTTATTTTGTTGTATACCGACACGTAAAAACACACTAGAAGGTCTGCAGCAGACGGACTGCAGTTGTTGCTCCAAGGCTCTCTTTCTTTGTGTCGTCCTTTACTCTCATGAATGGTGCAATATGGTGGGATGACAGGGAAACTTGTCACGAGCCTCTTTTCATGTCAAAGTTTAATTCGCATTTAAAATACAATGAAAGGGAAAGAACGCTGATAATGATTTGATAATGATGTCGATTACACAGGTTGCCCAATTACCCCGAGGCAGAGTCTGATGATACACGTGCTCGACAACTAGGGTTATAGTTTTCTGCTGAGAGAGAAAAACCCTGAAGCACAGAAATGAACCAAACTCCACTTACTTGAGTTTTCAAGTGCAGAGAAGTTAGTAAGTTACCCAATTTAGGTAAATCCCCTACCCTCAACCTACCGGTAGCAGGCTTAACTTAGTGGTACGTGCTCCCCCTGAAATTCTGTTACACTCGATCAATGTGTTTAAGAGAAAGAAAATTGGCCTACATCTTAATGAAAAACATCTGTTGTGGTAATCACTTGCCTTTGGTACTAGTTTAAGTGTCTTTGCCAGAAAAACATCTCGACATATTGACAAGCCATATGTTTCCAGCTCTTGTAGGTGAATCGAGGTGTCTGCTATGATCTCATGATGTGAAAAACGATCAAATGACCACAGTGAGAATTTTAAACTTTGTAACAAAAGATACTGTAGCGGTATGGTAAACTCGAACGATTCTTCGAACTCAACAGAAGAAGTTCTGTATACGGCTGATTGACATGGTTTGTGCTTTTGTGGAAATAGATTTATTATCATGTAGTAATTTATTTCATTTGCTTCGTTGGTTGGTAAATCTTGTGCCTTGAGCAATAGAACAATGAGGACGGATCTGTAAAATAAATTATAAGTCATGAAGCTCACGAATAACAAAATATCCTGTCTCGTTTATCCATTTCCGGCTATCTTCTACGATTACGGTTCTACTAGTTTTCTTAAAGCCGGAGGTCTGCCATCATCGTAACCCATTGTTCACTATGTGCAGAAAAATGGAGCAGAAAAATCAAGCCCGTAAACATTGCTAAACAATAGAATTCCGCCATTACTAAGCGACCAAAATATGTGACTGAAATGTATCTATTTCTTTTCGAAACATCTACATAGTAGTCTGGCGGTTAAGTGTAAGAATTGTTCATTTTGTGATAAAAGCACCATATTTGCAGGAAGTATAGACTTTGATATGACAATAACTTTTAGATATGGAGGCATCTGAAAAATTAAAGTCGCCCGCGTAAAATTTGGGTTCATTTTCCTCATTAAACTCCTATACTTGTAAAACCGTGAAATTCCAAGTTCATTTAAAGCAATAATGACTTACATCATTGGAAAGCTTGCAAAAAACTATATATAGGTCACTTAAGCGGTTACCTTTATTTTCCCAACCGATTTCGAGTTATTGCTGTTCCAAAATTGAAAAAAATGCCACGAAATCGCGCGAAAAGCCTGGGTACTACCTTGAAAATGCGTATTTAACAGCTTGTAACTCAAGAAGGATTTGAAAAATCATGGTAACCACTTACATGTCTTAATATAACTTTTTGTAAGCTTTCTGATTCTGTAATCACTTTTGCTATAAGTGAACTTGCAATTTTATATTTTTCGACAATATAGGAGTTTAATGAGGAAAATGAAAAAGAACCCAAATTTTAGGCCGGCGACATTAATTTTTCAGATGCCTCTATATCTAAAAGTTATTGTCATATCAAAGTCTATACTTCCTGCAAATATGGTGCTTTTATCACAAAATGAACAATTCCAGCTAAATTTCGCTCTTAACCGCCTCACTTATAGCTCCATTATTTTGACAAAGCATCTCAAAGACTCAAGTAATTAATATCCACCACAATATGTTAGAAGGTTTATCAGTTGGCCCTTAGTATCCAGTCAATTTTTGAGATCAGAATTAAAAACCCCAATGAATCATCCGGGTACTATGGGTCTTTCTTATACATTTCCTCTACCATATTCTTTACACTTTTCTGCCCTCTTTTACCTTTTTTGTCCTCTTATCTACTACAACCAGCTGTATAAACTATACGTTCTACCTTGTTTCTCGATTTGCACTATCCCCTGCTATACCTTCAACTTCCACTATTTACCTATAGTCAGTTTCAAAATCTTGGAAAAGTTGCCACAAATGTGTAAGATTCTATAAAAGCTCGACCTCAGTGCTTCATACAATACTGAGTACATGCATGTTTCATAATATTTACATGATTACATGCACAATATTGGCAGTACCGTGGTAACTCGTGGGAAGGGGCAGTGGATGGCCTAGGCTAATAATTATACATCTGCTTGAACGTCATACCTCGTCACATCATATCGAAGGTTAACATAAAGTGTCCCAGCATAATTCTGACTACAAACACTGGATAATTCATCGTCTTCAATGACCTGCAACAAAATGAATATGGAATATATCAGATCTTTACATTGTTTAATGTTTTACCATATGGACAGTAACTATACATGCTCCAACACTAATTGGTAAAATTAATAATGATGAATGTATATTACAATTAAGTGATAGAAAATCAACATTGTGTCATTCGTGCACTGGCATCCAGTTAATGTTTAGTTTTAGAAATTAAAATTGAGACTATACTTTATCTTTGTATCAATATTTATGACGCTACTATGATCACACAAACTTTTATAGTCTGAAGAAACCTTATAGATAGTAAGGAATCCTTAGTGCTCATTTCTTCAGCAATTACCGAAGGTCCACCAGGAAATCTCCCGACCCTGAGGGTAGCTCTGAAAAATGTTTTGATGGAATTATTACCTTTGGTATTTGATTAAATAACTCAGGTTGAATGAATGATTCTGACAATGTTCCAAATGGAAACTCCGGTAGAACAACGTGAAAATTTGCCGCAATTTTCTGCCATGTTTTGTTTGCATGACGACGATTTTTGTAAACTCTGCCGCTATTCACACTGATTCTTTTCCCAGCAATTTTAACCAACATGTACAATACTAAGGCGAACACGACGATGGACAGTGATATTGCTATTACGTGAGTTTCATTAAGTTTGCTTCCCATTTACACACGAAGCTGATTAGCTGAAAGACAAAACGTAGAGTGTTTATTCGTTCAGTATTTAAACACTGGTATATATGAAGGCCCTGGTATTTCAAGGACATAATATAGTTCTTGAATGATATAAAGATAATTTGTTCCGCGGACTCGTGGTGGAATGCTTTCCATTCTGGGGCCGGTTGTTGGCAAAAGCTGGTTAGCCTAACCCTGAGTTCAAACTTTCCAACAGCTTGTTTATAAAGTTGAAGATGTTTTCCCAGAAATCTCTTCTAGATCAATAGAAGTTTTAGTTTCTAAAGTTTTGAGACGAATGGCCATGCAAAAATACATAACCCAAAACAGTGGGTTAAAATTTAACACAGGGTTAGCGCTAATCGAGCTTTGAACAACCGGCCCCTGATGGGTAAAAAATATTCAGTCGTTTTGCAACGGGAATTCGTACGGTTACCTGTGCTCAAATTCGTCCGGTCCATTTGTTAATCACACAAGAATTCGTAAGATGAGATGTGCTCGATTGATTTCGTCAGATTTTATGTATTCTGCATGTGTGAACGGACTGAACGCGCAAGGCGAAATCGTGCAAATTTGAGTACGGTTCCGAATTCATTCGGCCTCGTGTGATCGCAGTCTTTTTTCGTTAAGTCCACGTGCTCTATGCATGAAGGCTGTAACTAGGACGTTCGCACGAGACCGGACGAATTCGGAAACGAATTCGGAAACGAACCCGGACGAATTCGGAAACGAAGACGGACGAATTCGGAAACGAACACGGACGACTAATTCGGAAACGAATCGTACAAAAATTATTCTGGTTTCACCTGTTCACACGAGAATTCGTCCGGTTAGCTGTGCTCAAATTCGTCCGATTAATTTGAACATGATTTTGAATTTATGAACGGGGCCTAAGATAAAACGATGCATGTTTTATGTCCGTGAAATATTGGTCAAAGGAAGATCACTGCATAAATAATATATCGGCAGAGAAATCTGTTTACCGAGACAATTTATCTACATAGGCGTGACTGATAAGTTGTCAGCAATACTTAACTCTAATTGTCACGGTTGGCAACCCAAGCTAAACCCTATACAAGCAACATGGTTTCTGTTGTGAGATTTAAACTAAACTAACTTTATTTATACTAGATGGCTCTATTAGTATTTTAAACTGCTCCGTAGAGTAAGGGCTTTCCGTTATTAGAGAAGTTAAGATATCCCGCTTACGTGTAACGGGCAGCGTAATTTTGTTTAACTGAATTTCCATGGATATCTGTCTATTTACTCGTAATTGCCGTACACATTTTTAGAATTACACTCTATGGCGAGACGACAATATGCAGTCGTCGACAAAACGTACTAAACAAAATGACGTTACCCGTAATCGGAACTGTCGTATCTCATGTTAACCTCTCTAATGCTCCACTGAGTATCCGGAAGCTGACAGCACACTTCTCACATGTGACTGAAGCGAAACTATATTGCCGCACTGCAAATTTCAAGAATCGAACCCGCGGGTTACAGGATAAAAGGCACTGACATGCGCTAACCAACACGTCTTTTCAACTTCTGTTGGCAACCGTAGACCATTTGATACTCCCTTACAACTTGTCATGCATGGCGTCATGCATGCATGACCATCAAACTCATCAGATGACCGATCATGCATATACATACACTGTCGAGCTACTGGCATCAATCAAACTTCTTCGATCAGAGAATCTCTGATCTTGACTATTAAGAAAATAGATATACGTATAATGCCCTGTTATACCAAAAAACAACTTACTTTATATATAGCTTCAACCAGTCTCACCGTTCACTGCATTATGGACAAAGATAGCTTTAACAGTTACTGTAGTGCTATTAGACAACCGCCCCTAATGCCCTTCAATATTGAATATGAAATGATTATTGAATTAGTTAATTATATATACTGAATTATTTTGTAAAAGATTGCCATTGCTCATTGGTTAGTATTGGCTGGTGTACTTATATATCAAGATTTTTTCTCGGCATCTCGTTCGACAGGACTAATAGTAGAAGGTGTTTGCATGTAGATATACTCGAACGAAAATCAATTTATATACATTTTTAGACCTATAACAAAGATAGCTTTAACAGTTAGACCTATTTTTTAGATAATCTATCATTAGCTGGCGACAACTCGCAATGCAAATGAGGTTATACGAAATTTGATTGGTTCTGTAACGTTGCATTGCAATTAAGTTGTTGGTTAAAGTTGTCCCGTGTAACATCGCCTTAATATTTGCAACACATATATATATATATATATATATATATATATATACCGAATCATGAGCCAAATACGAGTGATAATATATATTCAATACAACACGGACGCGAGTGTTCTAAACAACTTGTGAAATTAATGATTTCATATGGAGTTACCAAGGGGATACGTGTGACGTTATCATAATTTTTGTTACATTTGAGCACTTCATATGATGCTTAACAGTAAGGTAGCTATCAGTAAAGGTAGCTATCAGTACGATTTCCGCCTCTCTGTGGCACACGTCCCTGGCAAAGAAAACCTTCTCGCTGACGCGTTATCTCGCTTCCAATTACAGGAGTTCTTCCGACTGGCTCCCAAAGCATCCAAGGTTCCCGTGCCCATCCCACCAGAACTGCAAGCTCGCGGCTGACCTCCAGCTGCAGTCTCTAAGGGAACAAGCGATGTACATTCGCACTCCACCTATAGTGTAATTGACAGCGTAGCCGTACGCCTAGTTTCTTAATAGTTACGTAGTGTTGTGGTGGTATTGGCTTCAATATGTGTAAATATTTATCATGGGTTAAAAGGGGCGGTATGTATGACAAAACAAATAATCATAGCAATTCTTTGTGTTAATATTGTTTTAATGTTGTGCGGTACTCTCAGCTGGTAACAACGTTCAGTGGCTCATGTTTGAACTATATCGTTGCCTTACCATACAGTCTGGTAAGGGTATTCAATATTTCGTTGTGTTAGTCTGTTTGACCGTTGTGCTACCATTGCAGCTGGTAACAACGTTCGGTGGCTCATGTTTAAACTATATATAGGTGCCTTACCATACAGTCTGTCTGATAAGGGTATTCAATATTTCGTTGTGTTAGTCTGTTTGACCGTTGTGCTACCATTTCAGCTGGTAACAACGTTCGGTGGCTCATGTCTGAACTATCGTTGCCTTACCATACAGTCTGGTAAGAGTATTCAATATTTCGTTGTGTTATTCTGTTTGACCGTTGTGCTACCGTTTTAGCTGGTAACAACGTTCGGTGGCTAATTTCGAACAAACGTGGTTTCATCACACAGCCAGGTGGGGGTTTCCAATAGTTCGGGTTGTTAATATGATTGTGTTAAACGTGGAGCTACCATCTTAGTGGGTAAAAACGCCCGTTGCTAAGTTTGCGGATAATCGTGGCCTCCTTATACAGGATGGTGAGGGCATCCAATAGTGTGGTGTGCCTGCGTCTGCGCGACCTTCGCCGTTCGCGATCCTTGTCCGGATCCGTGCTCGTAGGCTGTTACTTGGAGGGGTGCCGATGCTTCACATCATCCTTGGGTGTTCGGCTCAAGATGCCGTATGGATCTCAACCTGAGTCCAAGTAACAGTGCTCGTTCCAGTCCACCCCTCGGTCAACGGAGCTTGCACCCAACCATCCAAACGGGTAAGTATACGGGGTGGACTAAGGTGTTAATTGCACTGCTAATGGGCTAATGGCGTAATGCCATATGCCTATTATATCATATATCAAATAAACTCAGCAAGCATATAGACCGTATAATTTATGTAATTCCTGTTTAAACAACTGAAAATAATATTTGTCATGCCATCTCGCTAATGTTATAATAAAACATAGAGTGAAATTAATTAAATGAACGCCGCAAATAATTTTTGCAAGACATCACGAACAAACTTAACCGAGCTTTTTTCTGACCATGCATGCAGACAACCGTCACATTATGGACTATTCGTGAGTATTGTAAGATTGGCATCTGTAATAACGCGGTATATCTTACATGTCATGTGAGTCTGAGAATTACCTGTATAAAGTTTACTGTTACGTGTAGTCAGTTTATATTGAAGCAGGCTCTTTGGGTTTTTCGGTCTTCCAGTTCCAATTTCTTGTTTTTCATGTCTAACAATTGAATTTCGTACCAGTGCAATGGAACTTTGTGTTTATGCTATCATAGGCGCCTGATTGCTATACTCCTATAATGCTATATAGACACTATACAAGTAGTCTATATTTACATATCCCTTTTTCCAGTTTTTTCTTACATTTTAACACGTATATATACTCATTCATCGCTACTTCACCACATTTTTATCATTATATATGTTCGTACTATAAGAGTTCAAATTGTTTTGGGCGCATATATAGAAATTCATTAAAATAATGACTACATTATCTGTATGTAACCTGTCATATATTCAAGAACACTTCAGTATTCAGTTTGACATAGTCATAGAATTTAAAGTTCACGTTTATAGATTTGCGCATTATGAATATGAAATAATTATTACCTCTGAATTATCTGATGCCATATTGAAGGAAGTTAAGATTAGTAGTTACCTTTGCGCTTTGCTCTGTATTTTCCTTTTAATATATTTTCATCCTGTAAGAGCATTTCTGCCTCTTAATTAATCTCACATTCAGTTTGTGTATGCAGGCCTGCCCAACGAGCGAAATGTGTACTGAATACAACTATATACACATAGTCATAGGTCTATGAATGATATAGATTTAATTCTTTTCACAATTGTTCCCACTACATTCCACAATTTGTTATTCAAACTTAACACTTCATATCATTGGCATCGCTTGTCCAAAACAAAAATTTATAACTAGACAATGTATCCGAGTGTCAGTTAAACACTTATAAAAGCCGTTGAATATGTACCGTTAATATGCTAATGATTAACGTCTGGTCATCCTTCAATTATCATGGCTATAACGATAATAACTCAACCATGCCAAAACATGCATTCAAGCCCGATGAACATGCGCAGAACTAAATAGACGTTCAGTTTTACAAGCATTTTTTAAAGCCTAAATTTGCCTGGGAGTGATGCCCCTTGGCCCTTGCTTTTTCGCTGATCTTTTTTAAACTGAGTAAAAAATATGCCTGTATAATTCGCATATCGGGTTGCATTTATTTTAGTTTACGTTTTGATCGTTATTACCGGCTTTGGTGGCCGTTTTATTTATTTTTAACGGTCATTATAATAGGAACACATATATTTCTCTTTCTATATATTCATAGGGCCGACGTTTACCCGCTAAGTTCTATTTTTTCAGGTATAAAAAGCTGTGGACATATGAGGACTATGAGGATTCCACTACTGTGCTCACTGCCACTGGTTTTACGGATATAAGTTCATATCTCGTTGCTTATGGGTTAGGGTCACCGGTTAGTTTAGAGTTACGAATTTATAATTAAACAATATAAGACATGTTGTATAGTCAGACGAGTCAAGTGTCTCCTACATATCTTCTCAGATCAAAGGTTGAGTCCGAAGGCCACAAGGCGAATTGATGCTTTGCAAAATACAATTGGTGCATGATTCACCCGCTTCGCTAGAATCTAGCAAGTATAATTACTATCAGATTGGTCAGAGGGCACAGTAATTATACTGCCAGATTGGCCAATCTTTCCAATCTCGCATCTCAATCTGAAGACTAGCGCCAGTCTGCGAATATTGCTATGACAGCGCGTTCAAAATGGCGGACTAAACGAGCGTAGCTGGCTTAAGCTGCGTAATATGTTAAACAAGAACATTACATCGGATCATCTGATTATTTTTTAACTTTAAAATCAACACAATGTTTTGTCCTTGAAATTTGCTGTATGTTATCAAGTGTAATCTACTTTGTTTGATCGATATACGGGTAATTTTGTATCTTACAAATTGGTGCACAAATCATATAAATTTATAATATAAGTATAAATCGTTATGTCTATCTACTGGATATTAAAATTACCATTCCGTTGTGTGGAATGCAAATGAAACGTGTTAATTCAAGTTAAAATACAGCTTTAATATTAGGAGTTTGAAAATTAGCGTCATATTTCAGTGAGTGAGTTTATATTGAGTATGAAAAATAGAAGTTAAGAGATCTAATGTATGTCAGATTGCAATTACATTGTTATACTATCTTATATATTAAAAGCAGAATTAATAGAACCAAATCAAATTCAAACTCAGATGTAATATGGTCTGAAATTATATAGGAGTTTGAAAATTAGAGTTTTATTCCCTTGAGTATAGAAGTTATTAAGAGATTCCAATCCCAAGTGGTATAAATAGTCACTCTTGTATTATCTTGTATTATTGTATATTAGCAGATTTAATAGAGATTTTTAATTTAACTCCAAATCCGCATATTGATGAACCACTATAGTAGAACCACTATAGTAGCAACATCTACAAAATAAGTAAATCATTATCGCATGGATAAGCTTATTGTTTTCTTTCTAATAATTATCAGTCTGGATTACACAAGTCATGCACACAATTACGTTGTCTTGTTGCATGCTAAGCGTCATGACACAGATTAAGTATAGATATCTATACTTAATCTGTGGTCATGACTTTGTTTACAGGGGCATAGGAACAGGGGAGGGGGTGCACAAGGGTCATGCCCTTCTGAAAGATATGAGACTGAGCCGGAATTAGTGTGGGAAATCAAAGCAACGTGAATTAAGCCGCAAATATCAGCATCGTTTGATCATCATTCAGCTCCTGCAGTGGCGCATCCATGGAGACGTACCATTTGGCAGTTGGCACTGCAACAATGTTGCATCGAAACTTGCAACTGTTTCAAAGGCGCAGTGGTCTATAAATAAACGGATCCCCCCTTCCTTTTTAAAAGAATGCTTACATATTAAAAAATCGATAATATATTAAAGAGGCAGTATCACACAAAATCGTCTATTCTATCCCCTCCCGAAATGCAGTTCGAACCACCCCCTTAGATGCATGTGCCTTCGGCGCTCGATGTTGCTTCCATACAAGTAAAGAGAGCCCCCTTCTTATAAATTTAGTTCCACAGCACTGTGTGTTCATCAATTTCAGACACATATTCCATTACTGTTCAGCATGCGAAAACAAATTTACTTGAGGGTGCCCTTATTGAATGGAAAACAGAGGCTGCGCCACGGGGACGACTGTGGAGTACACGTCCTCCTAGTTCTCTTCGAAGTCAATTTTCTAGTTCGTCCAAATCCGGCGACAAAATTGGAAGATGGGCAACGTGACTGAATAATAATAACATACGTATAATAATGAAATATCATGTGTTTCGTGTACTTTATAATATTCGGAATTCTGTATAATCTTGACCACAAAATGCGGGAAATCGTATTTCAGGGACTCAAATTTTGTTTCTATATTTCAAATTTTGTTTACTTGCAGACATTTCTCTCTTACCAAGTTATCTAGCGGAATCTCAAATTTTCAAATAATTCCAATCTCAAGTCATTTATTCTATTTCAGTTTGGAATCTAATTCCAATCTGAAGTCATTTATACTATCTCAGAGCGGAATCCAATTTCAACCTCAAGTCATGCTCATTTATACTATCTCAGAGTGGAATATAACTCCAATCTCACTTCATTCAGTTATATTATCTCAGATTGAGTTATCTATACTATCTCAGAGTGGAATCTAATTTCAATCACAAGCCATTTATACTATCTCAGAGTGGAATCTAATTTCAATCTCAAGTGATTTATACTACCTCAGATTGGAATCCAATTCCAATCTCACGTCATTTATACTATCTCAGATTGGAATCTAATTTCAATCTCTCGTCATTTATACTATTTCAGAGTGGAATCTAATTCCAATCTCACGTCATTTACACTATCTCAGAGTGGAATCTAATTCCAATCTCAATTCATTCACACTATCTCAGAGAGGAATCTAATTTCAATCTCAAGTGATTTATACTATCCCAGATTGGAATCTAATTCCAATCTCACCTCATGTCATTTATACTATCTCAGATTGAAATCTAATTCCAATATCAAGTCATTTATACTATCTCAGATTGGAATCTAATTTCAATCTGTCGTCATTTATACTATCTCAGCGTGGAATCTAATTTCAATCTTACGTCATTTATACTATCTCAGATTGGAATCTAATTCCAATCTCAAGTCATTTATACTATCTCAGAGTGGAATCTAATTACAATCTCAAGTCATTTATACTATCTCAGAGTGGAATCTAATTTCAATCTCAAGTCATGTCATTTATACTATCTCAGATTGGAATCTAATTACAATCTCAAGTCATTTATACTATCTCAGATTGGAATCTAATTCCAATCTTACGTCATTTATACTATATCAGGTTCGAATCTAATTCCAATCTCAAGTCATTTATACTATCTCAGAGTGGAATCTAATTCCAATCTCATGTCGTTTATACTATTTCAGATTGGAATCTAATTCCAATCTCACATCATTTATACTATTTCAGAGTGGAATCTAATTTCAATCTCAAGTGATTTATACTAGCTCAGAGTGCAATATAATTCCAATCTCACATCATTTATACTATCTCAGATTGGAATCTAGTTCCAATCTCAAGTCATTTATACTATCTCAGAGTGGAATCTAATTCCAATCTCAAGTCATGCTCATTTATATTATCTCAGATTGAAATCTAATTCCAATATCAAGCCATTTATCCTATTTCAGATTGGAATCTAATTCCAATCTCAAGTCATTTATACTATCTCAGAGTGGAATCTAATTCCAATCTCAAGTGATTTATACTATCTCAGAGTGGAATCTAATTCCAATCTCAAGTCATGCTCATTTATATTATCTCAGATTGAAATCTAATTCCAATATCAAGCCATTTATACTATTTCAGATTGGAATCTAATTCCAATCTCAAGTCATTTATACTATCTCAGAGTGGAATCTAATTCCAATCTCAAGTCATTTATACTATCTCAGAGTGGAATCTAATTCCAATCTCACGTCATGGTCATTTATACTATCTCAATTTCGCCCCATTTATATTATCTCAGATTGAAATCTAATTCCAATATCAAGCCATTTATACTATTTCAGATTCGAACCTAATTCCAATCTTACGTCATTTATACTATATCAGGTTCGAATCTAATTACCATCTCAAGTCATTTATACTATCTCAGAGTGGAATCTAATTTCAATCTCAAGTGATTTACACTATCTCATAGTGGAATGTAATTCCAATCTCACGTCATTTATACTATCTCAGATTGGAATCTAATTCCAATCTCATGTCATTTATACTATTTCAGATGGGAATCTAATTCCAATATCACGTCATTTGTACTATTTCAGATCGGAATCTAATTCCAATCTCACGTCATTTATACTATCTCATATTGGAATCTAATTCCAATCTCAAGTCATTTATACTATCTCAGAGTGGAATCTAATTCCAATCTCAAGTGATTTATACTATCTCAGAGTGGAATATAATTCCAATCTCAAGTCATTTATACTATCTCAGATTGTAATCTAATTCCAATCTCACGTCATTTATACTATCTCTCAGGTTCGAATCTAATTCCAATCTCAAGTGATTTATACTATCTCAGAGTGGAATATAATTCCAATCTCAAGTCATTTATACTATCTCAGATTGTAATCTAATTCCAATCTCAAGTCATTTATACTATCTCAGAGTGGAATCTAATTCCAATCTCAAGTGATTTATACTATCTCAGAGTGGAATCTAATTCCAATCTCAAGTCATGCTCATTTATATTATCTCAGATTGAAATCTAATTCCAATATCAAGCCATTTATACTATTTCAGATTGGAATCTAATTCCAATCTCAAGTCATTTATACTATCTCAGAGTGGAATCTAATTCCAATCTCAAGTCATTTATACTATTTCAGAGTGGAATCTAATTTCAATCTCACGTCATGGTCATTTATACTATCTCAATTTCGCCCCATTTATATTATCTCATTGAAATCTAATTCCAATATCAAGCCATTTATACTATTTCAGAGTGGAATCTAATTTCAATCTCACGTCATGGTCATTTATGCTATCTCAATTTCGCCCCATTTATATTATTTCAGATTGAAATCTAATTCCAATATCAAGCCATTTATACTATTTCAGATTCGAACCTAATTCCAATCTTACGTTATTTATACTATATCAGGTTCGAATCTAATTACCATCTCAAGTAATTTATACTATCTCATAGTGGAATCTAATTTCAATCTCAAGTGATTTACACTATCTCAGAGTGGAATGTAATTCCAATCTCACGTCATTTATACTATCTCAGATTGGAATCTAATTCCAATCTCATGTCATTTACGCTATTTCAGATGGGAATCTAATTCCAATATCACGTCATTTGTACTATTTCAGATCGGAATCTAATTCCAATCTCACGTCATTTATACTATCTCATATTGGAATCTAATTCCAATCTCAAGTCATTTATACTATCTCAGAGTGGAATCTAATTCCAATCTCAAGTGATTTATACTATCTCAGAGTGGAATATAATTCCAATCTCAAGTCATTTATACTATCTCAGATTGTAATCTAATTCCAATCTCACGTCATTTATACTATCTCTCAGGTTCGAATCTAATTCCAATCTCACGTCATTTATATTATTTCAGATTGGAATCTAATTCTAATCTCACGTCATTTATACTATCTCAGATTGGAACCTAATTCCAATCTCAAGTCATTTATACTTTCTCAGAGTGGAATCTAATTCCAATCTCAAGTCATGCTCATTTATATTATCTCATATTGAAATCTAATTCCAATATCAAGCGTTTATACTATTTCAGATTCGGATCTAATTCCAATCTTACGTCATTTATACTATATCAGGTTCGAATCTAATTACAATCTCAAGTCATCTATACTATCTCAGAGTGGAATCTAATTTCAATCTCAAGTGATTTACACTATCTCATAGTGGAATGTAATTCCAATCTCACGTCATTTATACTATCTCAGATTGGAATCTAATTCCAATCTCATGTCATTTATGCTATTTCAGATGGGAATCTAATTCCAATATCACGTCATTTGTACTATTTCAGATCGGAATCTAATTCCAATCTCACGTCATTTATACTATCTCATATTGGAATCTAATTCCAATCTCAAGTCATTTATACTATCTCAGAGTGGAATCTAATTCCAATCTCAAGTGATTTATACTATCTCAGAGTGGAATATAATTCCAATCTCAAGTCATTTATACTATCTCAGATTGTAATCTAATTCCAATCTCACGTCATTTATACTATCTCTCAGGTTCGAATCTAATTCCAATCTCAAGTGATTTATACTATCTCAGAGTGGAATATAATTCCAATCTCAAGTCATTTATACTATCTCAGATTGTAATCTAATTCCAATCTCAAGTCATTTATACTATCTCAGAGTGGAATCTAATTCCAATCTCAAGTGATTTATACTATCTCAGAGTGGAATCTAATTCCAATCTCAAGTCATGCTCATTTATATTATCTCAGATTGAAATCTAATTCCAATATCAAGCCATTTATACTATTTCAGATTGGAATCTAATTCCAATCTCAAGTCATTTATACTATCTCAGATTGGAATCTAATTCCAATCAAGTCATTTATACTATTTCAGAGTGGAATCTAATTTCAATCTCACGTCATGGTCATTTATACTATCTCAATTTCGCCCCATTTATATTATCTCATTGAAATCTAATTCCAATATCAAGCCATTTATACTATTTCAGAGTGGAATCTAATTTCAATCTCACGTCATGGTCATTTATGCTATCTCAATTTCGCCCCATTTATATTATTTCAGATTGAAATCTAATTCCAATATCAAGCCATTTATACTATTTCAGATTCGAACCTAATTCCAATCTTACGTTATTTATACTATATCAGGTTCGAATCTAATTACCATCTCAAGTAATTTATACTATCTCATAGTGGAATCTAATTTCAATCTCAAGTGATTTACACTATCTCAGAGTGGAATGTAATTCCAATCTCACGTCATTTATACTATCTCAGATTGGAATCTAATTCCAATCTCATGTCATTTACGCTATTTCAGATGGGAATCTAATTCCAATATCACGTCATTTGTGCTATTTCAGATCGGAATCTAATTCCAATCTCACGTCATTTATACTATCTCATATTGGAATCTAATTCCAATCTCAAGTCATGGATACTATCTCAGAGTGGAATCTAATTCCAATCTCAAGTGATTTATACTATCTCAGAGTGGAATATAATTCCAATCTCAAGTCATTTATACTATCTCAGATTGTAATCTAATTCCAATCTCACGTCATTTATACTATCTCTCAGGTTCGAATCTAATTCCAATCTCACGTCATTTATATTATTTCAGATTGGAATCTAATTCTAATCTCACGTCATTTATACTATCTCAGATTGGAACCTAATTCCAATCTCAAGTCATTTATACTTTCTCAGAGTGGAATCTAATTCCAATCTCAAGTCATGCTCATTTATATTATCTCATATTGAAATCTAATTCCAATATCAAGCGTTTATACTATTTCAGATTCGGATCTAATTCCAATCTTACGTCATTTATACTATATCAGGTTCGAATCTAATTACAATCTCAAGTCATCTATACTATCTCAGAGTGGAATCTAATTTCAATCTCAGGTGATTTATACTATCTCAGAGTGGAATGTAATTCCAAACGCAAGTCCTTTATACTATCTCAGATTGTAATCTAATCCCAATCTCACGTCATTTATACTATCTCACCGGTTCAAATCTAATTCCAATCTCACGTCATTTATATTATTTCAGATTGGAATCTAATTCCAATCTCACGTCATTTATACTATCTCAGATTGGAATCTAATTCCAATCTCAAGTCATTTATACTATCTCAGAGTGGAATCTAATTCCGATCTCAAGTCATGCTCATTTATATTATCTCAGATTGAAATCTAATTCCAACCTTACGTCATTTATACTATATCAGGTTCGAATCTAATACCAATCTCACGTCATTTATACTATTTCAGAGTGGAATCTAATTTCAATCTCAAGTGATTTATACTATCTCAGAGTGCAATATATATATCTGAAATAGTACAAATGACGTGAGATTGGAATCAGATTCCCATCTGAAATAGTATAAAATAAAATGACATGAGATTGGAATTAGATTCCAATCTGAGATAGTATAAATGAGGTGAGATTGGAATTACATTCCACTCTGAGAAACCTTATTCGTACTTAATTTCGCGAGACTTTAATTTCGCGATTTTCGCGATTTTAAAAAAATCGCGAAATTAATGTCGCGCGAATAAAAAGTCGCGCGAAATTTACACACGCGAAATTAAATACAGTAGTCAAATTCTTAAATTACGTAATTCTTTATAAATATTATCAAAAACAACAGCAACAACAAGTAGAGATCATACATCGGCATAGATAGTATAGCGTATAGCGTATACCGTCGGAAGATCCCTTTGAGGATCTTAACGAGTAAAAACGACGGACTATTGAGTTGTACTGTATAAATTATGGACATGTTATTGTTATTGTTTATAGTTATAGTTTAAAACATTGATATATGTTCAGTTTAAAAAAAAAAAAAAATGTGTTCAGTCCACTTTCATGAAATTTAATCCACTTTTTATTTTTGCCGATAAAATCATGAAATTAAAACCTCGCTAAATATTGCCTTAAAAATCATGAAATTAAGTTCGCGCGAAATTAAGTTTTATTTATTTATTTTATTTATTAAAGTTTTGCCCATACATACATACATAGTTTTAAAATAAAAAAAGGTTACAGAATTATAGGGCTAGAGGTCTACTAGAAACCACGAAAGGCTTTTGATTAAGACCCCTAGGTTAATTATTTACAATTAATTATATTGATGATCAGAACTTAAGGTAATTTAATGTTATTAATAGAAAAAAAGAAGATGAGTTTGAGATATTTTTACAATATTTCAAATAATGACAAAGATATATACAAATTAGGAAAAGTTAGAAGACACATATAATTTACAAGAGATAGATGAGATATATATAAAATTTATGTTTTCGAATGCAACAGCAAGAAATAATTTTTGGATTTTTTCTTGAATATGTTATAAGATTTAATATTTTTTAATTCAGACTTTAACTCATTCCAGATATTTACACCTTTATTGTAAAGTGAATGTTTGACAAAATTAGTTCTTGAGTATGATTTATGAAGTTTAGATGCGTTCCTTGTGTTGTGTTCATGTATTTTGTTGTTAGTTACATAATAATTGCTAAAGTATTTTGGTAAATTTTCCAGGTAGTGATATCGAAACATGAATAAACTAGTTAGAAAATCATTAATTTTTTTAATATTCAGAATGTTTGATTTATTAAATAGTGGTTCAGAGTGCTCAGAGAACATCATTAATCGAATTATTTTCTTTTGGATGTTTATTAATTTTTGTAATCGTTTCTTATAAGTATTTCATATTAGATTTCCATATATTAAATAAGGATAAACTAAAGCATAATAGAGTAGTTTGAGAGTATTAAAATTTGTGAAATGTCGAATTTTGGATATTATTCCCGTAGATTTTATAACTTTTTTCACAATTAAATCAATGTGATCATTCCAAGTTAGGTGTTCATCAATAATAACACCAAGGAAAGTTGTATTTTTAACTTGCTTAATTGGTTGTCCATTTATAGAAATTGTTATATTGTGTTTAATCTTTTTATTTGATGATCTAAATAGAATAAATTTTGTTTTAGATGCATTCAGTGATAATTTATTTAGTGATAATTTATTTAAGTTCGCGCGAAATTAAGTACGAATAAGGTAGTATAAATGACTTGAGATTGGAATTAGATTCCAATCGGAGATGGTATAAATGGGGCGAAATTGAGATAGTATAAATGAGCATGACGTGAGATTGGAATTAGATTCCAATCTGAGATAGTATAAATCATTTGAGATTGAAATTAGATTCCACTCGGAGATAGTATAAATGACTTGAGATTGGAATTAGATTCGAACCTGATATAGTATAAATGACGTAAGATTGGAATTAGATTCCAAGCTGAAATAATATAAATGACGTGAGATTGGAATTAGATTCGAACCTGAGTGATAGTATAAAGGACGTGAGATTGGAATTAGATTACAATCTGAGATAGAATAAATGACTTGAGATTGGAATTATATTCCACTCTGAGATAATATAAATCACTTGAGATTGGAATTAGATTCCACTCTGAGATAGTATAAATGACTTGAGATTGGAATTAGATTCCAATCTGAGATAGTATAAATGACGTGAGATTGGAATTAGATTCCGATCTGAAATAGTACAAATGACGTGAGATTGGAATTAGATTCCCATCTGAAATAGTATAAATGACACGAGATTGGATTAGATTCCAATCTGAGATAGTATAAATGACGTGAGATTGGAATTACATTCCACTTTGAGATAGTATAAATCACTTGAGATTGAAATTAGATTCCACTCTGAGATAGTATAAATGACTTGAGATTGGAATTAGATTCCAATCGGAGATAGTATAAGTGGGGCGAAATTGAGATAGTATAAATGAGCATGACGTGAGATTGGAATTAGATTCCAATCTGAGATAGTATAAATCACTTGAGATTGAAATTAGATTCCACTCGGAGACAGTATAAATGACTTGAGATTGGAATTAGATTCGAACCTGACATAGTATATATGACGTAAGATTGGAATTCGATTCGAATCTGAAATAGTATAAATGGCTTGATATTGGAATTAGATTTCAATCTGAGATAATATAAATGAGCATGACTTGAGATTGGAATTAGATTCCACTCTGAGATAGTATAAGTGACTTGAGATTGAAATTAGATTCCACTCTGAGATAGTATAAATGACTTGAGATTGTAATTAGATTCGAACCTGATATAGTATAAATGACGTAAGATTGGAATTAGATTCGAATCTGAAATAGTATAAATGGCTTGATATTGGAATTAGATTTCAATCTGAGGTAATATAAATGAGCATGACTTGAGATTGGAATTATATTCCAATCTTAGATAGTATAAATGTCGTGAGATTGGAATTAGATTCCAATCTGAAATAATATAAATGACGTGAGATTGGAATTACATTCCACTCTGAGATAGTATAAATCACTTGAGATTGAAATTAGATTCCGCTCTGAGATAGTATAAATGACTTGAGATTGTAATTAGATTCGAACCTGATATGGTATAAATGACGTAAGATTGGAATTAGATTCGAATCTGAAATAGTATAAATGGCTTGATATTGGAATTAGATTTCAATCTGAGATAATATAAATGAGCATGACTTGAGATTGGAATTAGATTCCACTCCGCGATATAGTATAAATGACTTGAGATTGGAATTAGATTCCAATCTGAGATAGTATAAATGACGTGAGATTGGAATTAGATCCAATCTGAAATAATATAAATGACGTGAGATTGGAATTAGATTCGAACCTGATATAGTATAAATGACATAAGATTGGAATTAGATTCCAAGCTGAAATAATATAAATGACGTGAGATTGGAATTAGATTCGAACCTGAGAGATAGTATAAAGGACGTGAGATTGGAATTAGATTACAATCTGAGATAGAATAAATGACTTGAGATTGGAATTATATTCCACTCTGAGATAATATAAATCACTTGAGATTGGAATTAGATTCCACTCTGAGATAGTATAAATGACTTGAGATGGAATTAGATTCCAATCTGAGATAGTATAAATGACGTGAGATTGGAATTAGATTCCGATCTGAAATAGTACAAATGACGTGAGATTGGAATTAGATTCCCATCTGAAATAGTATAAATGACACGAGATTGGATTAGATTCCAATCTGAGATAGTATAAATGACGTGAGATTGGAATTACATTCCACTTTGAGATAGTATAAATCACTTGAGATTGAAATTAGATTCCACTCTGAGATAGTATAAATGACTTGAGATTGGAATTAGATTCCAATCGGAGATAGTATAAGTGGGGCGAAATTGAGATAGTATAAATGAGCATGACGTGAGATTGGAATTAGATTCCAATCTGAGATAGTATAAATCACTTGAGATTGAAATTAGATTCCACTCGGAGATAGTATAAATGACTTGAGATTGGAATTAGATTCGAACCTGACATAGTATATATGACGTAAGATTGGAATTAGATTCGAATCTGAAATAGTATAAATGGCTTGATATTGGAATTAGATTTCAATCTGAGATAATATAAATGAGCATGACTTGAGATTGGAATTAGATTCCACTCTGAGATAGTATAAGTGACTTGAGATTGAAATTAGATTCCACTCTGAGATAGTATAAATGACTTGAGATTGTAATTAGATTCGAACCTGATATAGTATAAATGACGTAAGATTGGAATTAGAATCGAATCTGAAATAGTATAAATGGCTTGATATTGGAATTAGATTTCAATCTGAGGTAATATAAATGAGCATGACTTGAGATTGGAATTAGATTCCAATCTGAGATAGTATAAATGTCGTGAGATTGGAATTAGATTCCAATCTGAAATAATATAAATGACGTGAGATTGGAATTACATTCCACTCTGAGATAGTATAAATCACTTGAGATTGAAATTAGATTCCGCTCTGAGATAGTATAAATGACTTGAGATTGTAATTAGATTCGAACCTGATATGGTATAAATGACGTAAGATTGGAATTAGATTCGAATCTGAAATAGTATAAATGGCTTGATATTGGAATTAGATTTCAATCTGAGATAATATAAATGAGCATGACTTGAGATTGGAATTAGATTCCACTCCGCGATATAGTATAAATGACTTGAGATTGGAATTAGATTCCAATCTGAGATAGTATAAATGACGTGAGATTGGAATTAGATTCGAACCTGATATAGTATAAATGACGTAAGATTGGAATTAGATTCGAACCTGATATAGTATAAATGGCTTGATATTGGAATTAGATTTCAATCTGAGGTAATATAAATGAGCATGACTTGAGATTGGAATTAGATTCCAATCTGAGATAGTATAAATGTCGTGAGATTGGAATTAGATTCCAATCTGAGATAATATAAATGACGTGAGATTGGAGTTATATTCCACTCTGAGATAGTATAAATCACTTGAGATTGAAATTAGATTCCGCTCTGAGATAGTATAAATGACTTGAGATTGTAATTAGATTCGAACCTGATATGGTATAAATGACGTAAGATTGGAATTAGATTCGAATCTGAAATAGTATAAATGGCTTGATATTGGAATTAGATTTCAATCTGAGATAATATAAATGAGCATGACTTGAGATTGGAATTAGATTCCACTCCGCGATATAGTATAAATGACTTGAGATTGGAATTAGATTCCAATCTGAGATAGTATAAATGACGTGAGATTGGAATTAGATCCAATCTCAAATAATATAAATGACGTGAGATTGGAATTAGATTCGAACCTGATATAGTATAAATGACGTAAGATTGGAATTAGATTCCAAGCTGAAATAATATAAATGACGTGAGATTGGAATTAGATTCGAACCTGAGAGATAGTATAAAGGACGTGAGATTGGAATTAGATTACAATCTGAGATAGAATAAATGACTTGAGATTGGAATTATATTCCACTCTGAGATAATATAAATCACTTGAGATTGGAATTAGATTCCACTCTGAGATAGTATAAATGACTTGAGATTGGAATTAGATTCCAATCTGAGATAGTATAAATGACGTGAGATTGGAATTAGATTCCGATCTGAAATAGTACAAATGACGTGAGATTGGAATTAGATTCCCATCTGAAATAGTATAAATGACACGAGATTGGATTAGATTCCAATCTGAGATAGTATAAATGACGTGAGATTGGAATTACATTCCACTTTGAGATAGTATAAATCACTTGAGATTGAAATTAGATTCCACTCTGAGATAGTATAAATGACTTGAGATTGGAATTAGATTCCAATCGGAGATAGTATAAGTGGGGCGAAATTGAGATAGTATAAATGAGCATGACGTGAGATTGGAATTAGATTCCAATCTGAGATAGTATAAATCACTTGAGATTGAAATTAGATTCCACTCGGAGATAGTATAAATGACTTGAGATTGGAATTAGATTCGAACCTGACATAGTATATATGACGTAAGATTGGAATTAGATTCGAATCTGAAATAGTATAAATGGCTTGATATTGGAATTAGATTTCAATCTGAGATAATATAAATGAGCATGACTTGAGATTGGAATTAGATTCACTCGGAGATAGTATAAGTGACTTGAGATTGAAATTAGATTCCACTCTGAGATAGTATAAATGACTTGAGATTGTAATTAGATTCGAACCTGATATAGTATAAATGACGTAAGATTGGAATTAGATTCGAATCTGAAATAGTATAAATGGCTTGATATTGGAATTAGATTTCAATCTGAGGTAATATAAATGAGCATGACTTGAGATTGGAATTAGATTCCAATCTGAGATATATAAATGTCGTGAGATTGGAATTAGATTCGAACCTGAGAGATGGTATAAATAACGTGAGATTGGAATTAGGTTTCAATCTTAGATAGTATAAATGACTTGAGATTGAAATTAGATTCCACTCTGAGATAGTATGAATGGCGTGAGATTGGAATTAGATTCCAATCTGAGATAGTAAAATGACTTGAGATTGGAATTAAATTCCAATCCGAGATAGTATAAATGGCGCGAAATGAGATAGTATAAATGAGCATGATATGAGATTGGAAATAGATTCGAACCTGAGATAGTATAAATGGCGTAAGATTGGAATTAGATGCCAATGTGAAATAGTATAAATGACTTGTAATTGAAATTAGATTCCACTCTGAGATAGTATAAATGACGAGAGACTGAAATTAGATTCCCGGCAATCTGAGATAATATAAATGACGTGAGATTGGAGTTATATTCCACTCTGAGATAATCTAAATGAGCATGACTTGAGGTTGAAATTGGATTCCACTCTGAGATAGTATAACTGACTTGAGATTGGAATTTGATTCCAAACTGAAATAGTATAAATGACTTGAGATTGGAATTATTTGAAAATTTGAGATTCCGCTAGATAACTTGGTAAGAGAGAAATGTCTGCAATAAACAAAATTTGAAATATAGAATCCCTGAAATACGATTTCCCGCATTTTGTGGTCAATTTCAGAATTCCGAATATTATAAAGTACACGAAACACATGATATTTCATTATTATACGTATGTTATTATTACTAGGAGTTACTATCGCAAGTGCTGCCTTGACGCCCAAACTGCATGCAAAATTCCTCGACCAATTAGTAATATTGAGCATATTTATATTGCTAATGGCACACTGTATGTATAGATTTATTTTCTTGTCTAAACGATGAGATTACCGGATTTGGACGAATTCGAAAATTGACTTCGAAGAGAACTGGGCGGACGTGTACTCCACAATTGTCCCCGTGGCGCAGCCTCTGTTTTCCATTCAATAAGGGCACCCTCAAGTAAATTTGTTTTCGGAGGCTGAACAGTAATGGAATATGTCTCTGAAATTGATGAACACACAGTGCTGTGGAACTAACTTTATAAGAAGAGGGCTCTCTTTACTTGTATGGAAGCAACATCGAGCGCCGAAGGCACATGCACCTAAGGGTGTGGTTCGAACTGCATTTCGGGAGGGGATAGAATAGACGATTTTGTGTGATACTGCCTCTTTAATATATTATCGATTTTTTAATATGTAAGCATTCTTTTAAAAAGGAAGGGGGGATCCGTTTATTTATAGACCACTGCACCTTTGAAACAGTTGCAAGTTTCGATGTAACATTGTTGCAGTGCCAACTGCCAAATGGTACGTCTCCATGGATGCGCCACTGCAAGAGCTGAATGATGATCAAACGATGCTGATATTTGCGGCTTAATTCACGTTGCTTTGATTTTCCAATTTTTGTTTTATTTCCCACTCCCTCCCCTGTTCCTATGCCCCTGTAAACAAAGTCATGACCACAGATTAAGTATAGATATCTATACTTAATCTGTGTCATGACGCTTAGCATGCAACAAGACAACGTAATTGTGTGCATGACTTGTGTAATCCAGACTGATAATTATTAGAAAGAAAACAATAAGCTTATCCATGCGATAATGATTTACATATTTTGTAGATGTTGCTACTATAGTGGTTCTACTATAGTGGTTCATCAATATGCGGATTTGGAGTTAAATTAAAAATCTCTATTAAATCTGCTAATATACAATAATACAAGATAATACAAGAGTGACTATATATACCACTTGGGATTGGAATCTCTTAATAACTTCTATACTCAAGGGAATAAAACTCTAATTTTCAAACTCCTATATAATTTCAGACCATATTACATTCGAGTTTGAATTTGATTTGGTTCTATTAATTCTGCTTTTAATATATAAGATAGTATAACAATGTAATTGCAATCTGACATACATTAGATCTCTTAACTTCTATTTTCATACTCAATATAAACTCACTCACTGAAATATGACGCTAATTTTCAAACTCCTAATATTAAAGCTGTATTTTAACTTGAATTAACACGTTTCATTTGCATTCCACACACAACGGAATGGTAATTTTTAATATCCAGTAGATAGACATAACGATTTATACTTATATTATAAATTTATATGATTTGTGCACCAATTTGTAAGATACAAAATTACCCGTATATCGATCAAACAAAGTAGATTACATTTGATAACATACAGCAAATTTCAAGGACAAAACATTGTGTTGATTTTAAAGTCAAAAAATAATCAGATGATCCGATGTAATGTTCTTGTTTAAAATATTACGCAGCTTAAGCCAGCTACGCTCGTTTAATCCGCCATTTTGAACGCGCTGTCATAGCAATATTCGCAGACTGGCGCTAGTCTTTAGATTGAGATGCGAGATTGGAAAGATTGGCCAATCTGGCAGTATAATTACTGTGCCCTCTGACCAATCTGATAGTAATTATACTTGCTAGATTCTAGCGAACCGCCTGCATGATTAAGCAAGGGGATTGAGGCGCGGGCAGAGAAAAATTAGGGAGGCGAGACGCCTTGCCTTCCTAATTTTTCTCTGCCCGCGCCTCAACTGCGCTCGCCTAAACTGCCGCCAGCTACGCAGGCTAGTGCATGATGATAACACAGTTATGGATCACATTGAAGACTGGGTTCGAGCAAAGTGGACGGTAAAGAAGCATGTTGCAACGTTGCCAATCTCGTACCCAGAGTATCCCCGTTCGAAATTTCCACGAAACAACACAATGGCGGCGGAAACAATCCGCGTTATAAACAAACAACAAAAGATTCCTTCTGTCGAGCGCGATCAGTCGAATTTGCATAGAATGTCAGTGGACAGTGATCAAGTTAGTCAGCAGTTAGTACTTGTGCTTTTCATGGTTTAGCGTACGTGCTCAATCGAGTTATTGAGCAGGCGGGAAGTTGGGAGAGCACGAAAAAGCGTAAAGGCCCGTACAGAGGAGCAAGTTTTCCTTGACAAGTTTTCCTTGACAAGTTTTCCTTGACAAGGGCCTTGTTTAAAAGCTAGTCATGCCAGCTTTTGAACAACGAAGATTGTTCGTGTGTACGGCCGACAAGGAAAACTTGACAAGGAAATGCGTTGTACACCACTGCCCAGTCATCTCAAGACACTATATGATAGGTATACATGAAGTATTCATTAATATGCGGGCTCGTAAAACTTGTCAAGGAAAAATTGATCGAAATTCGAAAAAACTTTGTTTGCCGTACACACGAACAAATAAACTTGACGAGGAACTTGTCAAGGAAAACTCGCTCGTCTGTACGTAGCCTGCGAAGTCTTTACGGGGCTTAAGTACGGGGCTTAAGCTCGAGTGCTCTCCAACTTCCCTGCAAGTGCTCAAGAACACAAAGATTCTGTTATAATATATAAACAACACAAAAATAGCGTGAAAACAAGTTTAATTTCTGCTGATAAAATTTAATTTCTCCTTTAAGGTCCTTTAATTTCCCGCGCTTTTTAGCGTGCTCAATCGAGTTGTTTTGGTAGCTGCATATATGTTATAAGAATTAGACTATGTGAACGGATTCGGAATCGTACATACGCAAATTCGTCCAGTTCCATTTCTTCACACAGTTTGTACGGTTATAGTTGTACTCTGTACTCGAATTCGTCCTTTTTCATGCGTCCCGTGTGAATTAACTCGAAAGAAACTGGAATCGTGTAAATTTGAGTATGCCGGGTTCCGAGTGTTCATTCGGTGACGTGTGCGCGTAGCCAAGTAGACTTATATAATAAGTGAAGAGATTTGTTGTTCTCTTGTGGTTTTCATCTATTCTTGCATGTCCAGCATCTGAATCTTATTAATTTTACAAAAATGGGTCGAACAGTTGACGTTTAAAGCTATATTCATTATGTGGAAATAATATGGATCCTATAGTTGGAAATAGTATGGAAATAGTAGTGATGCAAATATGATTTTCACAATATGGATGTATTTTTTTCAGCGATTGATTGATCAGTGAAACAGTAGAGCGCGGCTGGAGCGGCTCAAATATGAAATAAATAACTTACTGGTTTAACAGTTATATGTTGGCTTGTTAAAATTAATTATTCATAGTACCATTGTCATGAGATTTGAAGATCACAGACATATACTTTTCTATTAAAAGATTTTAAACTCTCGATAAAATCTCTTAAGTTAATCTTTTACGCAGTGAGGAGATTGGTGAGCAGTAATTTATGGTTGTTCTTAACTAAAAAGTACGAAATTTAAATTAGGACAAGTTGAAATTAATGAAGAACAGCCCCGCGGTAACAAACCAGCTTGAAAGTCATTAACAATGACATGTTCATCGAACTTGAAAGTATCTGACTAAACTAAGGTAATTATACTGTCTTTTAAATTCTTGCTTATATTTAATGTATGTTTGGCTACCGTCAATATTTTACATGAATCTTTATTATATTTAGCTTGTAACTGCTTGTTCGGTAATCTGCTTATTAATGATATATATTCATTGTTGGCACTTCATATATTTGAAAATTGGTATATCCCGATATTATATATCCGTCGATAATTTGAGAAGTGATCTGAATGGGAAATAACAGTATTAATAGTTACGTGAAGATAAGACTGCTAATGCCTTTGTAAAATGATCCAATTCAATGATATAGAAGAAATAGTTGCCGATATGAAGTCGACATAAATTCATTTTGTTCAGGTGAAATGGTACTCTAGACAAATTACCATGATCTATACTAGCTAGGGATAGATTTTCATACGTCCGACGGATCATCCGTCTAATACTATCAACGAAAGACGAAATATCCAGACCCAGAAGTATCGGGTTTTTTCTGAATAGTTGGTCTAATGCCGTGTTTTTACACATAGACGCAGGTCATCAGCCGTCACAACCTCCTCCCCAGGGTCTTCATGGTGGCGGCGCGCGACGAACGGACAAGGTTGCCCTGGGGACGAGGTTGCAGCCGTCACGCAAGTCCGTCTGTGTAGACGATCTAAGGACATAGTTCGACTTGACGGACGATAATTCGCATTTTCTTTTGTCAAATTTGGTCAAAGAGTAGCCTGACCCTTAGACTTGCTACAAGTCGACTCCATTGACGCGCGGTAAAGCCCAGACGCGCAGTTAAGCCCAATTCAACGAAAGCGCGAGTCATTATACGAGTCGACTTGTAGCAAGTCTACCTGACCCGGTGTGGCAGGCGTTCTATTGTGGGGGAGCGAGCGAGTTTTGTTTAGGGAGCGAGTTTTGTTTCGAGCGCATGCGAGACGAGAAAAATTATCCACATGCGAGGTGAGAAGAATATGGGGGGCAAGAAAAATCTGAGGGGAGAAGCGAAAAGGTTTTGGACACAAAAGTCTCGTTTATGAATAAGATTTTGGCAGGCGTTCTTTTCGCTTATCCCCTCAAATTTTCTCCCGCCCCCTATTTTCTTCTTACCTCGCTTAACTTTTCTCGTCTCGCGTGCCCTCTAAACAAAACCCTAAACAAAACTCGCCCCCCCACAATAGAACGCCTGCCACGCAGGCTAGTCAAAGAGCGACATGTCTGACGTTTTCGGGTAAATTCTGTCTCCTGGAAACAAAGTTTGTATTTATTATTGTCCACGTCACAAGGCAATTTTGCTCCAACTGGCAACGCAATTTCTGTACAGAGCCATGATATGTGGAAATTCACGCACAGAAAAATGGTGAATTATAGCCCGCGTTTCACTACTCCACCGATATTATGAATCTCATTCATTTCTTTGTTACCTTCTTTGTATGCTTCATTGTAAGAAAAATAATGGCAAAGAAAAACGAGATTCATGCTCACAATTGGTGATTTCTCTGTCAATATACTTAATTTTTACTTATATAACATCGCTCTGTGTCCGAAATTGCGATGCAAGTTGCCGCAAAATTTGCCTTGTGTAACACGGCCTGAATTGAGCATACAATATGATTCTCATTTATATGTAAAGCTTAAATTAATAAAACTTCTTTTTTTTACAAACCGTAATATGTATATTGGCCGTGTGAATAGTTATTTAATTTGTTAAAAACGTTTTTGCCACTTGTCGGTTCCCGGCAATGGATATTAATTAAACCTAATGGTCTTATAAGTTGAGTGTGCAGTGTAACCGAAACATATAAGATGCTCAATTTTGGAAGAGTCATGAAAAGAAAAAGCGAAACCTAGATTAATAATATATATAAGTATCGTCTAAAGAGAAAAATTTCACCAAAAAATCACATGTACTATATTGACATTTACTTCACCTATTGAGTATTGCAGCATTTTCTATTTTCGCTGTTCCGGCAAGTCGCCCTTACAGTATATTGCGGAGGCAAATGCGTTGACACCGACAATGTGCTTCACATTTAAAGCTTGAAAGCTATTTTTACCAGTTATTATCAATAGTGATTCGGAGACCGTTGTTATTAAAAGTGGACTTTTAATGGATTTTTAATTACTTAACTAAGAAAAGTAGCTAACTAATTAAAGCGGGGATAATTCAATATTGATAGGTTCGTTAAAAGCTAATGTTGTGGTCAGTTTTAGGCATATATATGTACAGTATAGATCAGTGATTCAGTTTCGTGAGGTTTGACCGTTAAAATGAGTAACATTTCAGAATCGTATACTTCAACATGTTACCTCTTTATTGGGAGGACACATTCTTTCACAACAAAATTTTCATCCAGTAAATATGAAATGAACCGAATTTCAATCATTGTCATTATTGGCATATTAGTTTTTCTAACCATTTTACTGAACCTAATAGCAATACTCACAATCCTAAAATCCTCTCAACTGAAGAATAAGGTTTGTTATTTCCTTATACTCATTCAATCTGTCCTTGATTTGGGAGTTGGTGTTATAGGAGCTCCGTTGTCAATCTTTTATTTGCTCACCCCATTCGTGGGTCTCAGAGACTGCTTTGCGACCTTCGTAGCTATAGAGTCGTCGTTTATACCCACTGGACTTTCCATACTAACTTTATTGTTTTTGTCGTTTGAAAGATACATTGGCGTGCTGCATCCTTATTCTTATACCACTATACTAACAAAGAAAAGGATTATGTATTGCATGTGTGGTGGTTTTGTGGTGGTTATATCAGTAGTTGCTTTGTCTTTCCGTTTTGCGGAAGCCATTCCAATCTTTGTCTCTGTTGCCGTTCCAATGCTAATCATTTTCACGGGTTTTGTCTACACGAGAATATATTTTGTGGTGAAAAGATTACATCGTTCCCAAGTGAGGTCATTCAGTGTAAACGGAATCGTCGAGCATAAATCGAGGATGAAACTATTTCTTCGTGAAGTAAAACATGCCAAATCCTGCTTTCTCGTTGTGGTTTGTTTTGTGATCACTCTAGTGCCAACTTCATTGTATCCAATATTTTTGTCGTGGCTTGGCCCATGTATGTACGTCGATGTTTACTTTTACTGGGTAATAGTGCTGGCAACATTAAACTCCAGCATGAATTCTGTTATATTTTTCTGGAATATATCTATGTTGAGAAAAGAAGCTGTAAATATTTTGAAAACTTGCTGCTGTCGTTCCTCTACCTTCCATTAGAACTTAGTCATAATAGTAAACAACCAACTACCCTGAGTAGTGTGGGAACCTGCATGGTAGCTGAAGGTATATCATGCATGGGTCCCTGCGATACGCTGGAAAACTTCCTGTACTTGCAGAACTTAGAAGATGCCTGCAGATAAGGTTTCTTACTCTTCCCTCCACGGAAAGAAGAAAGGTCATCTGGTAGTATCCAAACCTCTACGGATTGACCTTGCAATAAAGAATTTAGACAAGGAACACCTGCATGCAAGCCGAGCTCGATCGTTTGCAATCCGTGTTATAGAACGATTTTCCGCACAATGTGTATTGACTATCCTTTAATGACCGGCCGATTATGGTTTACCAGGCTTGCCAACAAATACTTGAACAATTGCTTTACATGCACTACCACCCAACAGAACGAAAGGCGACTGACGTCTGAAACATTCCGACCGAGTGCGGCCTGAGATATATTGGAGAAGCCGGGCGGAATTTAAGTATATATACGTGTATATACCGGAGCACAAGACGTGCGCTCAAAATTCAAGACGCGCTAAACTGTTAAACTTAAACACAGGATTAAATAAGAAAGGCATCAGGCATGCATCGCTTATTACCAGTGATAACTCAAAACATGTCAGAGAATCGATTGAGATCAGTAAAAATTGCAGGAGAACACTAAACAGCAGCTGGTTGGCTGTCTTGCATGGTTCAAAACAGATATTCTTGAATGTCTTACATTTATATTTACATTTACGATCACAAGCATATAATTTAAAATCTTTTTACCTTATATATTATGTTAAAAGTGCATCATTTTTAATATTCTTCGTTTAAACAATTAATATGTTCCAATGTCGTTGCAAAGTATTTCGCACAAAACTACATAGATTTCAGCATCACGAGTGCAGCCGTTGCAAGAATGTTTTGATAACATTTTTCTATATCAATAGAAAATCTCGTAGGAATTATTGCGAGAGTCCCTAGGATTCTGCCCGCTCGCGATGGATATAAAGTAAGATGATAGATCAAACAGACTGGTCTGGCCGCCGTAAATGGAAAGAACTCCAACTTTTTAAACTGAAAGTTGTACCTTATTAATTATATTATACTGAGTTAGGCTACCGCTATTTCGTTTTTTAGCAATGTTGAAGCGATCCTGATAGAGATTTTTAAAAAGAAATTTCACCGTTGTCCTTGATGACTAGATTAGAAAAAGATGTTTGTCCCGTTCATTCTGATACAGAGATCAAACATGAAACATACAAAGCAAGAATGCAATTATTTCTTGCTACGTTTGTTTGTATCGTGTTCATTGCTGTCGAAGTTGCAGGTGAGTACTAAAATGAAAAAGGTATGGACTGTACTATATGGACAGAACATGATGCATGAGATAGTTTGCTGCAAGACGGCTTGCCTGATATATATAGGAACGTTTTAGGCCACCTTTACCGTGAAGTTTCTGCCGTTTTTTTAACAGATTTATTTTGATCAAATAGTTACAGTATATGTTAACTAAATGTAGAAATATAACGATAAAAATATTTACATTTGCTAAGAGAAAAAAAAATAATGAAAAAAAAACAAAGTTAGTTGGTGAGTGATCCAAAATGGCAAGGTACGAACGGGACTCTAGGAATAGGACCCATGCAAGGCACCTTTTCCTTGTTTTGCCACTTACATCAAGACCAAAATTACAATATCAGAAATTATGAACTTATACTACATGAACTTGTTTATACAGTGTATAAGTGCATCCAATTACTTCATGAAATCTTGGGTATCGAGCCACCTTTCAATTATCACTATCAGTGTTTGATAGCAAAAAACTGTGGGTTTTACGCGAAACTGTGGGTTTTTCATTGTGGGTTTTATATTTCTTTGTTCTCATTTTTACCACACAGGAGGATATTTAGCAAATAGCTTGGCTATAATAACAGATGCAGCTCATATGATGTCTGATCTGGCTAGTTTATTAACAAGTATATTAGCAATAAAGATTGCAGCATGGCCTGCTACTAAATCTCACACTTTTGGTTTTTACCGTGCAGGTATGATACATTTATTCACAGTTTGTACGGTCTATTGGTATATTTCTATATTTATTCGGTTCATGTTTCGATGTACAGATATACATCGATATACAGTAAGTGATTAATTTTTTGAAAGAGGGATTAGTCACTATATATAAACCTTTCATAGCAATAGCCTCATCGGATATCCTCTATATGCATGGCATTTGTACGAATCATCGAATAAAGTCTTACTATATAGATACAGTATGATTGTTGCGCTTGTTTGCTAGAGCTGTGTTTCCCAAAGCCAAAGGTGTGCAAACGTCCGCGAGTCCGCGACAATCACGTTTTTGAATATGTTGGGAAGCATTCAAAGAAGTATAGGAAGTTCCAAATGTTTCCACAACATGACAACAATGTTTCCTAGTCAATGGGTTTAGATATTGACGTCAGATTTACTGGTAAGCGTAAATACGCTTGAACACTACATTCATAAAAAGGCCTACCAATTTAAAATAGATCTCTATCATTTTAGAAATGTTTGGAGCATTGCTAACAATTTTCCTGGGATGGATTGTGGCTGCTTTCCTATCTTACTATGCCATTGAAAGAATAGTTTACCATGATTATGAAATAGAGGCAGACACAATGGTGTTGACTGCTGGGTTTTGTTTGATGGCAAATATTTTGTAAGCATCACAACGACTTGGTTAATGTTCACCGTAAATTATACACCCACTGTTAAACGCCCCAAATCTAAAAATCGCCCTCTTCCTACAGGGGTGTTAACTAGATTTATTTAAACATTTGTATAATTATTAGTGTTGGAGCATAAATGTAATAAGTGTGAGAGCTATGAAAGTTGAAGAGTTTTGACTTTATTCACTGTCCAAACTGTAAAAATATATGTAAGAATAAACACCCGTTTAATAGACGCCCCTTATCGAATAAACGCCCCCCCCCCGCCTCTTTAAAATACGTAAAATTAGTGGATCGTATTTTCAAAATGGCGACCGGTTGAAGCCAATGGTTGAAGCTGGACCACTGAGCTGGTTTTCACTTGTTTCCATCTATCAAACTGACGTTACGCAATTTTCCCCATTTTAAAATATTTTCATATTCGTTTTTCTTGATTTTTCTTCATCACTTTGGTTAGGGTTAGGTTGGGGTTAGGTTTAGGGTTAGGTTTTGGGTTAGGGGTTAGGGTAGATTTTAGGGTTAGGGTCAGTTACAAAATTTTTTAACTTTACTTCAAAGTTGAAAAAATGACGTAACGTCAGTTTGGTAGATGGAAACAAGTGGCGACCCACTGAGCTGGACTGAGATTTAAGAAAACCTTGAGTTCCCTTTAGTAAACAAACTTTCGTTAGGAGCGAGTTAACTGCGTACAGGTTAGCAGGATGACAGAGTTGCGTTGGAATATCTGAAGAAAAACAGTGTATTTTTTCAGACAGGACTATAAACCTATTCGAACCGACTTGACCTCGTAGTTCAGTTGAGGAACATTGGACTAACAACCTGCAAGGGTCGCGGTTCACTTCCCACCGCGGTAAAGCAATTTTTCAGCTTGCCTGGTGTGGATCTTGATCTGGTGTGGATCTGGTGTGGAGTCACTCGGAGTAACATCGTCTAATATAATACCAGATAAGTTTCCTTGACCAGAGTTTCCTTCACAACTTGACTGCATGCTCGTGTCAACAGTCATGAATTTTTCCTTGTCCAAGTAAGAAAACACGGTCCGAGCACATATTTCGGACATTAAAACAATCTACAAAATACAGATTTACAGAGGGCAATAAACACCATAGCAAAGGTTTATAATAAGGTTAACAACGTAGATATATATAAGAACTTTAAACAAAGCGTCGCTCTTGATATTTTGACGGCTTTTCAACCACATTTCAACTCTTATTCGGAAAATGAAGATAAATGTAAAAAGGCCTTAGGAATTGCATCATGGCCTCCTGTGTCATCATAACTTTGAACTTTTGTTTTGTCGATCAAATGGATGAGTCGATTTAATATATATGCCAAATTGGGACACCTCTCTAATACGGAGAGGTTCCTATGTCCCGACAAAGTGCTGATACATTTTCTTTAAGAATAATCTCTCTAATATACGGACAATGGACACTTAACCTCGTTATTAAGGACATTCTGGTGATCAAGTGATGATATTCTTATTCCTGCATGTTTGCAGTTACACTAACATCAGCACTCTATTCACTTATTTAGGTGTAAGTAGCATTGCGCTGTAGTTCTTTTATTCCAGAGTGGACAGGGATTTGTGGGTCTACAGTATATATAAGTGAGATGTACAATGGAGAAGTACGTTGAACCATGTGCATGCGCACGTGAACTTAATTATTGCATCACGCTAAATAGCTTGTATTCTAATTAGTTGTTGTTCATGAAAACATGTTTAAAACACAAACCAAAGGCGTACCTTTATTCTATATTAAACCATGATTAAACGCGTAGTTTACGACACAACACAATCCCAGGAGTTTAGATACCTAAAGTTAACTAATTCATTCTGGTGTTGGAGCCAGTTAATTAACTGTATTGTTGTAAGACAAGCAAATACAACTTGTCAAGGAAAACTTGTCAGGGAAACAATCGCTCGTTTGTATCGTGAACGGCGCATCATAATAATTTTAACAGACTAACATCTAACACATTCCCCTTGACGAGTAAAATCGTCCGGCTTTAAACAGAGTCAAATAACTAACTGGGGCGCATTGGGGAGCATTGCAGCCTAATGGGTTACAAAAGACATTGTGAATAATTCTACACCCAGCACAAATAAGATCGTTTGGTGTTAGACAAAGTAGCACGAAATTAAACGCATTGTATAGCTTCGTGTTTTAACAAGAAACATGCGGTGGATGGTCAGAACAGGTTACATAGTTTTAGTAGCCCAATAACGCCCAACATTCTCTGTTGAAATTTAAAAACTAGGCCCCAGAGCGCATTAGGGTGCATTTTGTTCTATTTCAAATTTTTTTCAGAATGTTATAATTTTTATTCAACGTTTTCAGAATAATGATAATCTATAAATACAACATTTTTCATTCAGGATGGGGCTTATTCTCGTCGTGCCTGGGCGATCACATGGTCATTCTCATGGTGGGAAACCTGCAATCAGAGATGACGGAACTCAATCAACAGAAGAACTACAGAATATCAACATTAGAGCTGCTTTTATTCATATTTTAGGAGACACATTGTGTACTTTAGGACTATTAATTGCTGCTATCATTATCAAATTTAGGGTAAGTAAAACATCGTCAGATAACGTCTATCATGAATGAGAAACTGACAACATTGTTACAACATGTTGACAAGCTTGCTACAGGTCTGTTGCGAACACATCTTGCTGACAAGATGTGAGATTTTTATACGTGTAGCCGGGGTATGCGCCACCGCCACGTGTTTCAAATCTTTGGAAATGACAGTCCGCAGCACTATAATCTATATTTTAAAGTTATTCGAAAATTGGGAATCTCTCGTAAACTAGTGTGTTTCAACAAGAAAAATATGTTAATTCTTTTAATTTCATCATAAAATATGGTCTTGCAGCATTTGGTGACTATACATCAAACACAAATGAAACGACTGTTAATTTTCATTCAGAAAGACGAACAACAGGAACCGCATTACAACTATATATATTTACTTCTTGATCATAATTACAAAAAGAAAAAATATTTATACGGTTTTTAGAATAAAAAATATACTTTCTTTAAAAACTATTGTAAGCATAAGATATTGCCAGGTTACAAAGTACTTTTTGTGTTCTTTTAGCCTGAACTTACAATTACTGATCCCATTTGTACCTTGATCTTTTCTACCATGTCAGTTCTTGTAAGCTTAAATGTATTTAAAGATATTATGAAAGTTTTCCTGGAAGGTAAGTCTAGTGTACTTCTTAAACACTGTTTTGTTTTTCCGTACATTGGCTTCATGATTTGCCTTTTGTTAGGAAGGGCGCAAGAGGGCGACAGATATGCCTTTTGATTTTAGGGAAATGTTCTTAATTAAAAATTATCATCCTATTGTAGTCAATTTTATCAACCTCGTCATGTAGAACTGAGATGTATATACTTATTACGCACTAATAGCCGCAGTAGGCTATATCAATTTTGAACATAATTTAATGTTCAACGAACGTTTGTAGGAACAAGTTTATGAAACGTGTACATCAAGGTTTTCTACGGAGTTATTTCTAATGAGTGTCATATATGCATCTCATCAATTTTCAAAACTAAGCTATATAAATGTATGTATAGTCTACGAGTAGGTTGCGAGAACTTGCCCCTGGACAAGATTCCGCCCTTCTTGACCTTGGTCTTCTATTATTCCGGCATCTCTGTATTGGAAAATATAACCTTGAATGTGTTGTTGACACAATGCATGATTTTAGACGTAACTGAACCTTGAAGTTGTCTAGCTATAACTTGCACAAACAATGTACCTTACTTACTCCAGGTGCTCCAGATCAGTTTACATACGATGAAGTCAAAAGTTCTCTAGAGTCAATAAAAGGCGTCACACATGTACACAGTCTGCGCTTATGGTCGTTAACAGTCGATCTATTGGCAGCAAACGTGCATTTACAGATTGGTAAGTCTCTCCCATTCATCGACCCTCAAAATAAGTAAACTTCGCCGGGGGAGAAGTAAGTCCCAGGTTCCCGCCACATATGACAAACACTGCATGTGACATACTCTATGTATAAAAATATCTTAATTCAAAATTATATAGTCATTATTTTAATAAAAGTCGGTTATGAAACAAAGTATTGTAATATTGTACAAACTCACCGCTCTCAATAATTTCTCTTTATTTTCCAGATGAACAAGCGAACGAAAATGAAGTTCTCTACACGGCAACGAATATCTTAAAACAAGATTATAGAATACAGTTTGTTTGCATTCAAGTTGAAAATAAATTTGAATCATGGATAGAAATACATAATCAGGCAAAGACGGAGGCAAAAACTACCACGGCCACATAACTTAGTTCTGAATAGAATACGAAAATTTTGATAGTGTACAATCTAGCTTCAAATAACTTCAATAAAGAAATAGCATGTGTATTAATATATATATTTATAAACTTTTTATTAAGAATTAAAAATATGTTTTCACTGTTTTACCTAAAATTTTAATTCTATTATTAAAATATTTCGGAAACACGACTTATAACCAATGATCCAGTGGTGTTCAGACTGGTGTTGCATGAACTTGGACCTTTGAAATTCCAAGGAAAGGTGGTTATTATAACAGGAATCATATTTAAATTGACTGACTTGATTTATCATCTTAGATACTTTAGACATTTCATTTGTTTTACCTTTGCCGTTTATCTAATCTATCTTTGGTTTTTGCAAAGTCATATATTCTTGTTTCCGGAATTAAATGTACGTAGAAATGATGAAGTTAGTATATATAGCACGTATATGGCTTTAATCTTCCGTAGATTATGTATAAAACATGCAACCACAGACTATCCATTAAAAAACAAAAATATTATATAACTATAAAAGTAGAATTTTCTTGCTTATATATAAAATGTCTCGGATGATTATTTTTCAAAGTAAAATATCATCTTCGTCTTCCAAAAGATTTTCTTCTTCAGACAACACATCAATAATGTCCTGCCCTTGAGTTTTTTTGCTAGGATGTTTCCTGGGCATTTCTACTGCAGGTCGAAGACTGTGCATCATTTCAACATCTTTCCCACTGGACAAGGCTGATTTCCAGTGTGTTAATTCATCTCCCATCGATCTAAAACTAAAGCTGAGTTGACCAATGACAACTTTCCTTCCAGCACTCCAGCTTGGACGATGTTTGACACTGATTATAAGACACGCTGATTTCTTTTGTTGGTCAGTTAGTTTGAAATGAAATCTTTCATTAAATATTGGAAACAATGTTTTGTGTTTTGCATTTGTCGTTTCTTGGAAGACCCGAAAAGTGCCGTCAAATACCTCCACCTTCACGTAAGGATCTGGAAAATAATAAATAAGAAAAATAGAAAACTACTATTTGACAACAACAATAACAGCAGGAACAACAACAATAAGAACAACAGCAACAACAATAACAAATATAAAAAACAACAACGAGGATGTGTTAAACCATAAAATGTTATTTTATTAAAAAGTAGATCTACTTACTTGATTGACCTCTTTTATCCATTGGCGTAAGGTGTGAACATTCTTTCACAGTAACGTAAAATATTTCATCCCTTGGATTCCAACGGAAACTAAGAAAAATGTCACCACCTTTTGCCTAATGTGTAAGATATAAATAAAAAAAGTTAAAGAAAATTAAAAAAATAATACTGTAATTTGTAAATGAAAATATAATCAAATCTTAAATGTTTCATCTGATTGGTTTATTTTATCATGCATAGATTTTTCGGGACATTTTTAGGATCTTGACAATATTGAATTAAGTTTTGAAACTCAATCATCTCAATATCTCATCAAAAGCTTCAGTGCAGCAAAAATGAAGTTGTTTCAGTTAAAATTATATAGCTTGCTTACATAACGATCATTGCAATCAAAGTTATGTAGGCCTAAAGGCTAAAAGTGTGGAGCATCCGGGGGCTTTGCTTTCTAGACCCCCCGCTCCCAGACCCCTGCTGTTGAGATAAACTTAATCTTCCGTGAAAAAGCGGACCAAGCAAAAATCCTGAAAAACTCTGTCACGTGATCGCCTTTGTAGTTGCTGCAATTATTAATTGTTTTCAATAATCGGAAATTACAAAACACCTAATTATGAAAAACACATACCCCTTTCCTCCATTTCAGAGTTTCGTCAAAATCCTTTTCTTTCTCATGAATACTATGAACCAATCCATGCATTTCTAATATTGCCACACCAATCAAATCTCTTGGTGATATTCTGTTCTCATCGTACACAAAACACATTAACGTCTGTTCTTTGAGTTCATCTGGCATGATTTTTATAGTTATGAGGTCATCAAATACAGGAGAAATACTATTCCGAACTCTCCTTGTTTCAAGGTACTCTCCTTCAGCACTTCTTGCTACTGAAAATGGATCCAATTCGACTTGGACAAAATTGAATGAAACGTAGGCTGATGACTTCACTGATAAATCTTCCGCTTTTTTGATTTTCACATGAAGTATTGCACTATAAAAAAAGAAACTTTTGGTCTTATTAATAGTTAGAGGGTCTCACAAGGAGTCTTTGGATGTCAAACGTCAGCCGTAATGTACGCCAATTGTAAACTGCCAGTACGATATTTTATCACTGTTCAAATTGCTGTCTCAGTCATCGCTTTCCAGCTATCTTTTAAGATGTTTTGTAATACGAGCAAATGTGAGTCGTCAGCTGAATCTGCTTACCCTATTCAAGTCTCTATAGTTAACATTCCTTTAACCGAAGTCTATTATAGGCTATACAACACCTGAGAAACTGTTGAATGTTCCTTGACTGCCTTTTTCAAATGTAAAAACAATGAAAAATTTGACTTCACTTATGACGCCAATATGCATGTGTGAAAAAATAAAGTATACTAGACTGCATGTATATTTATTACCACCGCGAAGAGGTTATACTAGACTGCATGCATGTATATTTATTACCACCGCGAAGAGGTTATCTTTTCACCTTCGTTCGTTCGTTCGTTCGTTCGTTCGTTCGTTAACTTTTGGTTCAGTTTGGATGAAAGGCTAAAGAGAATTCGGGCTAAAGAGAATTAATGCATGTATAACTTATGCATTTCTCTGCATGCCATCTAAGGCATGCAAATGTTCCTCAGGATCCAGGATCCCGATATCCCACTCTTGTCTGAACGTCGTTTTGATATAAATTTACTTTTGTAATTGTACTTACGTTCGTTTCTCGTAGAAAAGAGAGAATTTCAACCTTCCAATATTTTTCTGTTTCAAAATAAAATGATTCAATAATTAGTAACCTTGCTTCCAATTATGCAACACTGTTTCTGTAACTGTAAGGACAAATCGTCTACGATAGTATATGTGAGATCTTGATCTGATTGAAAAGCAACCTTGAAGACTGAAAAATATTTGACTTTCTGCGCCATACTGAAATAATTCCAATCTCCAATATATAAAAGTAACGTTTTTCGACATCTTAGACAGTCTTTAAAAACATGATTATCACTATCAGTGCTATTATTTGCACCCAAACAAGGCACATATACAATTACCTCGTGTATGAACACCTTATTTGCATATATTATTACTAACTTGCGTATATTAAAATGAAAACCTTCCAGTCGTAACTTTTATAGTGTACGATTAGACTAAATTAGTTGAAACTGTAGACAAACTTCAGTTCTTTAAGCGATATTTAAGCGGTTGCTAGAAGAATAATTACGACGCTGATTACTTCGAATTACTTAACAAACATACTGAACAAACAGATTGTTCGCTTGACTGAACTAATGTCTTATAATTACTGTATTAATGTCAATAACAATGTATTTATGTACTATATTTACGATCAATCACAAAATATTTACAATATGAAAAGTCTAAATGAGATATTCTGGATTTGGCCTTGGGTTACTATACGAGTTACACGAGTATACGAGTTATTACATCTACATTAGACTGAATTAGTTAATGAAATTACGCATAGTTAACTATGAATTACGTTAGCATAAAGAATTACAAAAAAAAAGAAATAGGATCTTCTACACTTACTATTTCTCTGCCAAATCCATCTTTTGGTTGAACTTTAAACAATGATAACTTTGGCAGTTTTAATTTTGGTAATTTGATCTTCTTGAGGTATCCCCGTAACACTCCATCTTTTTTCTTCTTTTTCCTTTTCACTTTCTCCACAGCAAATTTCGAGATACAGGAACATATTATAAGGATGATAATCATTGTAATTGTCACTCCAATAATTAAACCAATGGCAGCTTGTTTCTTATGGGTTTTTATCCAATCTATAACATAGTATTTAAATCTTTTAAAATTTTTGATATAATTATTTCGACAGTTTTACCAAATGTCAGTAGTCTAATCGGAGAAGGAGGGCGCTATACAACGAAATATTTTCTTAGCAACAACATACAAATTTAATATAACTCTGCACGTCTTAAAACCATGCACAGTCCCCCCCCCTCGCCCCTGTCGGGGAAAATTTACAATGTCCCTCAGGACTGGCAGAATAACAGGAAGGACATCCTTTATCACAGCCATACTCAACTTTTCCTGGTACTTTATTTGAAAGAAATGACTGAACAATCTTCCGTATTTCCAACAAAGTAACTGCACGGAATCGGAATTCATCTGTTTTAAATACAGTCAGAGTTAAAGGAGACTCATGGAAAGATAGACCACTCACTGAAGCCAGCCTTTTCGATTCGGTTGCAGCACGTGCCCCGACTGATGCAAAAAACTCATTAAATTCAATCGCTAGTTCCTTCATGTCTCTTGGATCACCGGTCGCGACTTCTCCTTATTAATTTGGAATGCAATTCCGTATAACATTCTACCTGGCACTGATGCTCTGATTGTTATTAATCTCTTTCTAAACATACTTCCTCTCAACCTCGCGCAATTCCATCTTGACATTATTACGACTATCGCGGTAGTATTGCCAGTCCGTAGCCGAACCGGACTCACAAGCAATTGTGTGAGCTAGATCCCTGTTGACCACAGGCTTCCTTCTTAATATTTTCGTTAAAAAATGGGCACTGCCGCGGTCTAACTTTCTTTTTCCTGATAGGCGCATAACTATCCATTACTAAAAGACCTCATTAAAACAGTCTAATTGATCATTCACGTCATCAATTAAACTGTTCAGATGCCAAGGGATTCGAGTCAAATCATCCACAAAGCTCATAGGATCGTAATTTTTATAACTCCTGGAAGTTACGTAAGTGGGCGGCGGTTTCCGTACTTTTAATTTCAATGTCGCATAAACTAAATAATGATCACTAATATGGGTCTTCACCACACCACTGTCAGCGATTAGCTCTGAATTAGGCGTCATAATAATATCAATCAGAGATAGATTCTGATATTGCAGTCACTCTTGTAGGTTCAGGTATAAGTTGCTTCATATTCAAACTAGAGGCAGTAGAGCACAAATCACTCAGAGCTCTTGAATCGGCACTACAGCTATTGAGCAGGTTACAGTTAAGATCTCCGACCACCAATATTGGCTTTCCATAAGTTAGGGCTTGGAGATACTGGTCCATAAAATCATCAACAAAGATCGCGCGCTTTTCTTAACTCTCGCAACATTCCCGCGTGTTTGGATCAGGCCATCCAAACACGGAAACCATAAAGTAATTGTATAGTCGTACACAACAAGAACGATTTTAATTTTTTGTGCTGGACTTGTATCCATAATTGATGAAGACCAGAGTCTGTTATTCCAAAAATATATTTTAAAACTTTCGTTTTAGCACTAACTAGCGTGTTTTGTAGCGCCATTCAACGCACTGTTAAGTAACCGTTACAAAAATTATCTCAGGGGAGCATGCCCCCGAACTCTCCCTGTTCGCATTGCAATGCCAATAAAACAATACCGAGATAAAATCGTAGGTAGGCAATGTAACAGAACAGATAGAGAAAACTACACAACAAATTACTTAACTATTCTATGACAGGGCCGCAACAGTGTAAAACCAATCACAGTGGGCCCGGAGTATATAATGCTGTGAAACCTCCATTTACCGAACACCTTGGGACTGAAGCTTGCTGTCGTCAGTGGGGAGGAGGGGGTCATCAAGTAAATGAGACAAGGTTTTTGTTAGGGGAATATTATAACACTCTTATGACCTCTTCCCTTTCTTGCTTATATATTAGACAAAATGTACCTTCACTGAGGGGGGGGGGCATGGTGGCTGGGGGAACCTTAGCCTGCGTGACAGGCATTCAAAACTCCCTCCCCCACAATAGAACGCCTGCCACGCAGGATAGGGGAACCTTGGCAGGTAAGTGAGAGAATACTCATCGTTTGTAGTTTGTTCATTATACACGGAACTTTATATGAACTGTCCGTTAACTTATATACAGAGGTTGTTTTTATTTGCATATATCTCCAGCTTGTAATCAGAATAATGTCCGTTGTTTGGAGTTATTCTTTGTTTTGAAGCCGATGATAAACTGAATGCTTTTAATTAAAACCTTCTGTTTAATGAAATTTTGGATAAACACGCACGTATCAAAAATATTAAATTAAGAGCTCGCCCTAACCCTTTCGTTACTGACGAGATTCGCCGTTTGATGGAAATAAGGGATAGTTGTGCCATCAGTACTTCTCAAGGAGAAGTCGCGACCGGCGGCGACCGGTGTATTCAAGAGACATGAAGGAACTTGCGATTGAATTTAATGAGTTTTTTGCATCAGTCGGGGCACGTGCTGCAACCGAATCGAAAAGGCTGGCTTCAGTGAATGGTCTATCTTTCCATGAGTCTCCTTTAACTCAGATTGTATACCACTTTACACCACGTCCACGAAGTTATTTGTCTTTCGAACAATTTTCCTTTACGACTGTAAATACTAAATAGTACATATGTTGAAGGGATTATTTGAGTAAAGCCTTCAACAGCGTTAAGCAGTGATCACACTCTGTTGTTGTAGAAATTGCGAGATATCGGCGTTTCATCCTCTGGGATATCCTGGTTTAAGAGCTATGTACTGTATGTATTTTAATCTTTAAATTTTTTACTATTTTACTATTATATATATATTTTAGGTATTTTATAATTGTCACTGAAAAGCCTCTTTTTGGGGAGTTGTCAATAAATATCATATCATATGTTTTGAAGCTTCAACTCAATAATACGGATTTGAAGTAAAAAAATCGGGACCTAAACTTAATGTCCGTTGTATGGTCTATGGAGGTGTCAGTTGTACAGAATGTCCGTTAATAGATGTTCCACTGCACAAAGTTAGACTAAAACACATAATTGAATTTAGTAAAATTACATAGGTGATTATTGAAAATTCTCAACGCTGATTAGTTGCGCTACCTCGGATTAATACGCGATAATCACGTTTTTAAGCCGCTTAATCACGTTTTTAAGCCGTAAATATTACATTAAAATATTTTTGAAATGTGCATTTTTATTTTTTTCCAAATAATCACCTATGTAATTTTACTAAAACAATTATTCGCCTCAGACTCGGTGAATATCGGTGAATAAAAACCTCGACTTCGTCTCGGTTTTTATTCACCGATATTCACCTCGCATTCGGCGAATAATTGTTATATATTCGTTTACTATATCATTATGCATGGCAAACAGTGATTGCATGCAGTGAAAAGCAGTAATTGATACTGTTAGTACGACTGTTTACCCTGTTACTAATTTTCCGTGTATATACAGTAGTGTATTAATACAGTATATCCAAAAGGAAAAAAATATTCTGCATTTCATTAAACCATTTGCTAGATTGGAATGGTGATAATTAATCCGTTACTCGTTAGCAAGAGTATGCATCATAAGCTGCAGAATGCTATACATATTACTGCCTTTGTCATATAAGATTGACCGAGGCACAACTAGACACATGTAGGTTATAGACAAAATTAGATGTATATAGGCTTATAGCGAATTAACACGGCTAGATCTCGCTATATTTACCTGTAACTGCAGTGACATTGACATGAGGTATACGTATTAGAGGACTTTCTGTTGTCACATTGAGAACTGGTGATTCGGTCGTTATCACTGGCGTTTCAGTTGTTTTAACTGTTTTAACTGGTAGCGTTGCATTGTCTGTATCATTTGTTGTTTGAGAGATACTCAGTAACACAAACACAACAGCGACACGCCATAGTCGTTCAATCATAGCTGAGGTTTTGTATGAAATACCGGTCATATCTGTGTTACCAATGTTGGCACTAACCAAACATTTGTTACATCTCAATGAATCTCAATTATTATACCAAACTCCAGCGTTCTTCTGTGGATACAAAAGCCATATTCTTGAAAACACTTTCTTAACGTTATCCGAAGTGAATATAAGACGACATACTTCTTCACGCGAGACTAACCAAGCTTGGCTTGAAAGTAGCTATTAGACAAAGCTGACTGGCTGATGTAGAATGTTCGACCATGAATGACAAATATTTCTCCTTACTAATCACCATATATTTACCATATTTCAGTTATATCATACTTGAATTATAAGACTCAAAAGACTCCTATACGATAATCTGTGTGTAGTATCAGTATAACACTAAAATTTCACTGTACAATTGACACGACTTCATATACAGAGCTGTATAATTTATTTACATAGCTTTTAGACTTGACTGCACACATGCATTTTTAAGTAACCGCTATTCGAAAATCACGTGCACAGAAACGACCCTTTTACTGGACACAAAACAGCGGCAACCGCCCAATGGCAACATTGTAATAAATTATATAGTATATCGGTTTGTATTCGTTTTAAAGCAATATCATATATTAAACCATCGTACAGGAAATCTGCGGAATACATTGAGAAAACCATTATTGTGACACAGACCTCGCGAATACTGGGGCCGTCTGGCGTTGCGAATTTAGGTTGCCAACACGTTTCGATCAATTTGTTGCCCAAACTTTTATTGAAATTTAATGTGTAATTTGCTAAATCAAAAGAATATCAGACCGGCTTCCTTTGTTGAAAAAACTTAGTTATTTAGTTAATCAGCTATCCCTTTAGAAACTTTAGGAAAATATTGTTGGAAGAGCTAGTCGGTATAGGCTATACAGGAAAACTAACGAAAGCATTATTTCCCTCCCTATATAGGGTTAATAAATATACGCAATATAGGCTCGATGAATGGAAGGATTAATATGAGACTTGTACTGTACATTTTACCACCACACATTTTCACAATTAGGCCAGAGGAAAAATTGTAGTTTCTTTCTAGAATTTGATTTTGTCTTCACCTCTTGGGCCCAAAAAATCCTGTACCATTATTTTGAGCCATTATTTCTTTAAAAATGGCAAACGAGGCCAGGTCTAGTCTCTGGAGGCGCTAAATAAGCTGTATTGCGTGTGAGAAGAGTGCTTCCAGTTTGACTCTATGCCGAACAACGTAGATTTTCTCCGGCTAATCTGGTTAACACTTGTAGTAATATTGAACCTGAACTATTCAGCACCGATATAGAGCTGTCGAATCTACATAAAGTTGAGTTGAGCTGATTGCGGTAAAGTTAATCTATTGAAATTGCCGGCACAAAGTATAGTTTACACTTCAGTATGTGCTTATTACTATACATAGATGAAATTGCACAGAAACATTGTAAGAAATCTTGATTTTTATCATGTTAATGTTTATTATAACATTCATAAATTTGATATTCTAATATTTGCCATTATTGGTGTGTTTTCATGCACATTTAATGAGATGCGTTCCGCTTGCTTGATAGCTATACCGCATGGAGCGAATTATGAACTGGGAAGGCGGGCGTTCCTGAGGCATTCAATCAATGATTCGAGAAGACTTCAATTTTAAAGAACACCAATGTTCGAGATAAAATTAGTTATGAATTATACTTTAACCATATATTTTTGCAATAGACATTTTCTATAATTGAAATTCTAAGTTCCAGTCATCCCAGGGAGTAAAAAGTGGGCAAACATTCATTTCTCGGCCACACATTAACCCTAAGAAATCTCGTCCCCCGAGCCTGCGATCCGTTTGGGCAAGAGCCAGGATCACAAAGGATCGCAGGCTCGGGGGACGAGATTGCCTAAGAAGGTACTGGAGCGAGACCGAGTAATATATTTTCACCCCAGGGAGGGCTGGAACTAGCATAAATTTGCATTAGCGAATTTACGGTGAAAGCATTTAACGATACTATCTATAATAGTAAGAATTTATAATACAAAAGCATCACGATGAGACTTACAGTTGTAGGTTATTACAAACTGCAGTGAAACACAATATTCCTGTATATATTTCAAATGTTAGTCTCTTGCGCTACGACATCATTGACAGGAATTTCGTCTTTTACACAAACTATTTGACGTTAACTAGTTGTCCATTTTGCCTCGTTTCATCATAATCCGTGTGAAGTAGAAAGAAAAAGAACCATATGTAGTTGTGTTGAATGCTTATGGCATGTCAACTTGATGCCTCAACAGTTTTACTCTCAACAGTTTTTGGCGACTGTAAAAGAAAATTAGATTTGGTTGAGAAATAGAAATCAGAACTTAAAGTGATATAGCAATAAAACATACTTGCCTTATTTGAAAGAACTTATGATTATATGGAAAAAGAGCAGTGCTTGTAAAATCTTGCTTAGTCCTTGAAATATTTTGACTGAAATCAGCATAATCAGTAAGCACCATCCTGGATTGTTGCGGATATCCATATAAATACGGGAACCACTGAGTATTTAAAAAAAATACAAAGCAACGGTAACTCCGAATATGAACATTTTACTGTATTCTAGCTTTCGACTATGCCACAGACCATGCTTTAGTCATCGTCATGTGCATTCAATAAAGCTAAGCCTATGCTGTTGATGTCACCAAAATCGTGGTTAATAAAGTAAATAATTTTTCGGACAATTCATTGTTTTCAGTCAGAATATTTCAAGAATTTAGCAATATATGAAAAAATCGGTAAATGAGCTAATATATACATTTTAATTTCAAATGAGAGACAATAACTTTTTATTGCCATATCCCGAATAGCAAGTGTTGAAAACCGGCAAAGAAAAAACTTGACATTGTATATTGTACCTTCTTTATCACTTCTCTAAACGATTCACTGCTTTCAACAAACTTTCGTTTCTTTGTTTGAAAATTTTCCTCAATTTGCTGGAGTTCTGCTTCCAACTTTTTCTAGTTTAAGAAGAGACAGACACAGTCACTTTCTAATATTCTTATACTGCAGCAATGTAGCGCATTACAAACATTAAAACAAGATTTCTTGACAGCCCAAAACCCTGTCATAACAATACGAAAATGACAGAAACGGTTTTATGAAATGGTTATGTATTAATGCTTGAGAAATACTTAAAATTACATACTGACTACTGTAGAATCGTTTATTTATTTGTAGATAATGCACAGTACTTATTGCATGCTCCTTAAATCTATTTCAATAATATTTTCATTTCGCTGTTCATCTAATATTTACCTGATGTTCACCAAGTGACTTAACTTGTTTTCTTAGCATGTGGATACGAGAGGTTGTCACCACTAATAGACAAGAACATATATTTTGTCACAACTATCAAATAATAATATGAAATCAATATATAAAACCATGGATAAGGATCATCATGCAGCTATTGAGTATTTAACAATTATTGAATGAGGTTGAGCATGATATGAAGAATTATCAAGCCGAAGTTTTGTGTTATTAACCGAAGCCGAAGGCTGAGGTTGATAACACGAAACTGAGGCTCGATAATTCATCATATCATGCGAAAACCGAATTCAATACTTATTTTATTATTTATTTAAAAAAATTCACAGCGGCCTGTTGTTAAATTACGTTGCTAATAATTCGTCGCTCCTTCGGCAGTCGCTCGTCATAATCGTCATTGGCGTGACGTAAGAACGTTGATTAATATGTTTGCAAACCAACGTTATGACATCAGAACGTTGGTTAATAGGTCACAACTCCATATTTGGTCTGCTATTGAGTTGACATGACGAATTCACCGATGACTATTAGCCAATCAAAACCCTGATTTTTTTAAATAAATAATAACGAGTATTGTAGAACCAAATCATAAAATACGAGCAGAGTGAAAATGCTATGCAAACACATCCAGCTATAGCCTCTAGGTCTCTCCTGGGTTAACTGTTCTTAATTGAATTCGTTTTTCTGGAAAATACCATCATTATCTACAGTATTTGCCAAATTTCCACAAAAATAAGTTATTTGATATTGTACTAACCAGTGCGTTGATCAGGAACAACAATATCACTAAATATATCTGCCATTAGTTTTTGATTTCGATGAAAACGACCGGCTGCCACATGTTTGACCGAGAATAGATCTTCTTCATCTGAAAGTAATATATACAGACCCCGTTTACATGAGAATGGGAGCAAACCAGAGTGTTGTCTTTAGTTGCTGTCAACATGAGATTGGGTTAAAAATTTCTCACACGGGTCTGGTGTCATCCCACTAGACCGAACCAATTATCTCCAGGCCGGGATGAATGTGAACACAAAACATATTTCTAAGATATTTGGAACAACACTGGCAATTCTTTGCTTGCACATGACGTCACTACGTGTCATTAGGCGCCATCTTGGTTGATTTTAAAGTGTTGTCCAGCCGTTTACATCGAAATAGTTGAGTTACTTTAATATTTTTGGTTTGTTTTGAAAACATTTTACTGTATTATGAATAGTATACGATTTCTGGCACAATACGACAAAGAATGAAGAATATAGATTTTTAGTTGCCACGAAAATCAACCAAGATGGCGTCGATTGCAAACGAGCAATAGAGGTGTTTGCACAATTTCCTCAGTCTCATGCAAACAGAGCCTGAATTAGATATATGATAGAATATTGCAAGGGAACGTACAACACACTCTTTGCACATAACGACAACGTTAATATATAATTACCATCATCTATAATTGGTTCCAGACTAAATCTTGCATCGTGCATCTGAAAGATTGCACAGAATTCAATATTCAGGCGTAAACTACGAATTAAAGTAGGTGGTAAGTTACGACCGGTTAAACATACAGTAAATACTTACATCAAATGAAGCAAGATCAAGACCTCTAGCACGAGCTTGTTGTTCTTGTAAAGCTTGCTGGGCTTTTAAAACAAAAATAACGCAGATTAAGCAAAGGTACATCAGGTGATCAGGGTGTGGTGGACAGTGAATGCATTGGAAAATAGGATGTACTGTACAGTAAAGCCAGTAAATCCCACGTCTAACGAGGATGAGAGTCAATGAGAGTTGCAACTCTCGCTTGCGTTTGACCGCCAACTCTCATACACTCTCATCAACTTTGAACTGGTTCAAATCTTGATGAGAATTTCAGATGAGAGTTTTTGCGTTTGACCGGTTTTGCGTGGTAATAATAACATCCAGTCAACTGTCATGTAACTCTTGTTCTCGTTTGACCGGAGCATGATAGTTGAGAAAACTCTCAAGCAAAACTCTCGCTTGCCAATTCTCATCCTTGTTTAACCAGGACATAAGGCTGATTTCCATGAAATTACGCATTTATTATACGCACATATAAGCCAGGAAGTTTAATTTTTCTCAATCTTATATACTGTAGACAATCATTACCTCAACAACGCTTTTCAGCGTTTAACTAGAAAGCAGCCTTAAAATATCGCGTGGTCTGGTGACGTGAAAAGAATAAGATTCACATGGCGTTAGGGGACATGCACGTCCTGTTTGATGTACTCCCTGCATTTCCATAATTAACAACTGAATTATGTATGCATGACGTTGACAAAAACATCAACTGCATGTATGCTCTCCAATGTTCCTAAATGTAACCCCTAGCCGGGCCTAGGAAACAGTGCATAACGAGTACAGTATATATGTAGGCACAATAGGTTTCCTAATTATTAAATATATATTATACAAATAGATATTGGATTAAAAACGTTACACAAATATCGAGATTCAGAAACCAACTTCTAGATACCTCTTCCCTTAGCAGCAATCCATGCTTGATATTCTTGTGAATTATGATAAGCTTTCATTGCTTCATTGTATTGAACCTATTAACATGACGTATAGAATGAGGTGGTAATACCCAGATGTTGAATATGGGGAACTTTAAGCTTTGTAATTTGCACTTGGTATACTGTGAGAGGACTTTCAAAATGGTTTTCACTATAATATTAAACTGAGCACGGTAAACTAGTCAAATTGAATTATTCCTTTCTATTAATTATATATTAGCATAAAGTCTTTCTCTTTCTATGCAAAATTGCAGACTTCATCAATGCATTTTAATGTGGAGAAATAAGGAAAAGTAGGATACAATTAAAATTTTACCCAATAAAGTTTACAATTTTTTGTGTGGTTAGTATGAAGTACCAGTACAGTGCAGAGTGGGCAAAGTACTTTTCTACTTTTGTTCTTCTTACCTTGTCAAGTTCATATTCCTCAAAAAATACCTGTAAAATTGAACAGAAACTGGTTTACACTACTGTGTATAACATTCTTTTTAAAATATAATCTGTAGGTAGTGTATCCATGCGATAATACAGCAAGCATACAATTGATGATTCTACAGTACGAGTATTACTGTTTAGTTCAACACACCTGTCTTTCTTCATCAGGAAGATCCCTCCACATTTGACCAATTATTTTACCAATGTCCCACAACTTGCCTTCAGGATTCTGGTTCTTCACCTGTTCCCAAACCTAAACATTCCATGAAAATATTGACATAATGTGCATGCTTTATATGACCACCCTACTCTGCTTTATATAGGTAGTAAAGTCCTAGTCAAATGAAGATGAAAGTTGACAAGAGTTGATGAGAGTTGTAACTCTTGTCTCTTTGCTTTCACCAACTCTCATCAATTTTGAGCTGGGTCAAATTTTGGCTAGAGTCTAGAAGAGATTTCGCTTGTTTGACCAGTTCACAAGAGTTGCATGAGAAATTCAGACTGGTAGCATTTTGCACTCTCTAAAACTAGCTTAAAAATAACATGTAATGACTGTATTTATGACAAGAAAAGCCAAAAAGGAAATTTAGAAACACTTTTGTTTACAAAAAATTTTAACCTCTACTTAGAACTCTGTTTCGCATGGGTAATATACTCTCATAGACTTTCATGCAACTCTTGTTCTGGTTTGACCAAGCCACAAGAGTTGCAAGAAACTCTTATGGAAATTCTTGCTTGCGAACTCTCATTGACTCTCCTGCTCGTTTGAGCCAGGCATAACTATTAATAACTGCATTTCCATTTGCAAGTTTGAGTGTAATAACTTACCTTTCTACTGAATCTCATGTAAGGCATCAGTGGCTTATCAGGAGCTTTGGGTGCTGGTGTATTTTGAAAATCACTGGGCTAAACAATGTGATTTCAAACATCAACTTATTAACACTAGACTGATGCAGAATTGGTTAACCGTATTGAATACTGCAAGTGAAGATGATTGATCAACTCATATATAATTGTAAGTCTCCTTTAAGAGACACTGGCAAATAGTGTTGTTTTAAACCATTATTTTGAAAGACCCTCCCCTTGAGGAGTAAAATCATCTTGCATTAGTCAGAGTAAAATAACAATGTGGGGGGCACATTGAGCCTTAATGGGTTAAAGTACTGTAGTAAACTAAAATCACAAGACACATACTTACTAGGAAAGGTCTTTGTGAGAGAAATCGTTGTTGAGTGAGACCAAACATACTTTGGTTCATGCCTGCTGAGCCTCCCCACTGACCCTTTTAGAAAATAGAAAATGTCTCCTTATGGATGTTGGGGTCAGCATCAGGGCCGCCGAGAGAATTCGGAGAGCCAGGGGCAAAATTTTCTCTGGGGGCTCCTACAACGTCATTATTTTCCAGCAGCAGAAAGACTAAAAACTGTGCTAAGGCATATAAGGGCCCGTAACTAGAATGCATGTTGAGCTAACTTAAAAGGTCCCCCAATTTAAAAAATGCTCTCAATCTGCAATTTTGAGGGGGCCTGCTCAATTTTAGGCTCTCTCTCAAGTTGGGGGCCCCTATTAGGTTGGGGGCCCGGGGCAAGTTGCCCCACCCCCCTCTTGGCAGCCCTGGTCAGCATATATCCTTTTTCCACACCACATGATCAGATTTCAATTCTTTATAATAAATTTCAATGTAAATAATAATTACTGAATAAAATCATATTTACCAGTGTAACATGCAGAGAGGATGTCAAAAAAAGACTCCTTTTCATAATCTATCCAATTGTGTTATCACAGAGCAGTCATTGCAATCAATATCCTTATAACTTTATTGTACTATAAAGCTTGTCCTAGTTATTTTGTGATTGCTGATTCTCAATTTCTCCCACCAGCCAATTGTTTCCATAAAGGAAAAGTTTAGAACCACAAGACAAAATACAGAATATTTGACCCTGTACTATACAAACATTCCACCCTGGTACTAGCCCAAATCCCATTGTGGAAAGTTTGTTCCACTGTTGAAATCTCAGGCACACAATTTCCAAACTTTCCAGTCAGGCCCAAACCTTATTCCTTGAATATAACTGTAATGACATGGTAGTTATAATAGTATATATTTTTATAAACATATGTATTCAGTGATTTATACTCGAGTACTCAGTACTGTAAAATTCAAAATGCCCATATTAATAGTAGGACTGTAGGACTTTTAAACTTTACCATTGAATTGGGTGTAGGTTGGTAAGATTGTCGGAACTTGGCTAGAAATAGAGATATAAAACCGTAAATGAATACATGAAATCAATCTATCTTTGCCATAAATGTAGTTTAACCTACAAACCTGCCATTCCTTGATAAGGATTCATTGCTGATCCTACTTGTCGAAAATCTCTGGACATCATTTTGTCTCCTTTTTATCTTAAATAACAACTATTGTTTTAAACTTCACGTTGTTATAAGCAAAGAAAATTGTTATTTTATTATATTATATCATTGTTTGAACATGTTACAATCGATCAAAAAAGCTTTTGTTTTATATCACTCTTTCACGCCGCCATGTTGAACAATATAATTGTTGAATTTTAATTTTATACTCAATTCACAACGCGCATGAGTAGGATTTCACCGCTGGGCAAAATGACATGAATATGCAAAGTGCGGAATGCGGAGTGTTGAAAATGCGGAGTGTTGACGATGGGGGATGCAGAATATTAAAAGTGCAAAGAGTCCTCTTTTCGTCAGAAATCCCCAAAAAATCCAAATTTATGGTACACTGTTTGGGTATTTGAAACGGCATTTCCAACGTTTTGGAGGCGCATTGATTATAATTACGATCAATTTAAATTATCATGCAGTTTGTCCAAGTTAGAAGTTGAAGTGAATAGAACCACTAGTGCCCAATAGTGCCTTTTTAATTTAATAAATTAAAAATTACTGCTCAATAATAAATTTGAATATTGTTTTACTATTTACATTATTTAATTTATTTACATAACATATGCGATGTCAGTGTCCCAGTACACAAGCAGGTCATACGTCATGACGCGTCATGACTGAGGCTATTATAGCTTTAGTTCATTCTGTCTTCTGTTGTTATACTTGTTGCGTCTAAGTTTTACTCCTAAGCGTGTTGATTTTGTTTACACTTTTACACGTTACTTTATTTTCTCATACATTTCATTTTCTTTTAAAAGAAAAGCAGCACAGAAAAGCAGCACTTAAATGTTCAGGACGTGTTATGTGTCAACTTTCAAACTTGAACATACTCAATGCTCTTTTATTTTCATCTAATAAAAAATCCCCAAAAAAATCTTACCGGTCTGGAAAAAGTGTATTCTGTCTTCGTTGAACCACAATTGAGGATGAATAGCATATTAGCCACTAGGTATTAGGTTTTAGATGATTAATATAAAAAAACATCATTAATGTTAATTAAAGTGGGGATAATTAGATATTCGTCCCCCCCACTCCAAAAACTGGGGGGGACGCATCCCCCCCATCCCCCCCAGGATTGACGCCCTTGCTCTTTTGTGTATCAGCGCGTTCAGATATATTGTCATCGTGCATGTAAGTTTGTGGGTTAGTTTGTATCCAATCAGCGACTAGTATCGCTTGCAACGTTTACAACAAGGTGGCTTCAAAGGGCGGCTTTTTTAATGTATCATACAATTAGATGAAATTCCGCCAAAGCTCGAACAGATAAACATCCAGAATAGGCGAATTACGAGTCAGCAATGCATCAACGAGTTCATATATACTGAAATTTCCAAATTTTCACGATCTATGGCATCTTTGACATAATTTACGCTGGTGGTGGAAGGGTACACCCCCGGAAAAATCTGCACCCCCTCTATCAGATGAGCCTGGATGGTTGGATCCGCCCCTGACATGGAGTACGAACATTTTAATGTCGATTATTGACTAAAATCAGGTAAGTACATTGTGTGGCCTTTTCTGATATCTTTAGCCTAAGAAAATTATGTTTTAACTTCTCAACCCAAGGATAAGTTTTCTGGTAAGAAATCTTTAAACTTAGGAAATAGAAAACATTTTCCGTGTTTTGGGAGAACGAGAAATAATCAGTGCGAGTTTTTTTCTATTTCTTTTATAATATAACTCAAAAGACATTTTTAAACTCGATTAATTTACAAATTCTCATTACGTACGCATGCTGACCTTTGCTTTGAAAACAACTCTGTTTGAAAATTAACAGTCAAAAATGTGTAAAAGCATTAAAATTGTTTTTAAATAGTATTCAAAGTTTTATAATTCGCATTAAATTTGTTTTTATGATTTGTGTTTCTATACAGTTATAGAAACACGCTTCTCGACCAATCAGCACGCGCGTACTATAAATGTTATATTATAAAACTATTTAACAACATATGAAAAATGTGTTGTTTAATAAATTCATAATATCAATTTGCACAGTATAGAAAAATCTCAAACAAATTATTTACTAAGTTACTAAATTAGCTAAAATAAGCTCCGCATGCAATCAGTTGGTCGGTCAATGAAGCAGCAAGCTAGATTTTCGTATGTCGCAGTCCAATGATCCATTTGTAAATAGTAAAAAAAACCATGCAATCAACGTCTAAACACTGCATAGATCTTGTAGCTCTGACAATCTGCTGTAGTAACATATACGTGCTGCAGCTGCGCAAAGTATTACAACTCAAAAACTAAATTCAAGTTACAATGGAAGTTATGGAACCCCCATAATATAACGAACACCTTGGGACTGAAGCTTGCTGTTCCGTGGTGACCAGGCGCGGGGGGTGACAACATGATAAACGTAGAAAATTCCAATATTTTTGGTTAACTTACTTTATTGAAAGATACTAACCTTCTCAATCGCGCTCCTTTTTAACATATAAATTGGGAAGGGGGGAAGTCCTCCCTCCAGCCCCATGTTGTTACCCCCGGTAAACTATTTTGGTCTCACAAAAAATACTGAAAGCTCAGTCCTTTTTAGTGAAATATATCAGAAATTGTTGCTGAAAATGTAGAAAATCAAGCCACAGAGACTGAAGAATACGAAGAGACCTCCCTACAGGTCAGCATACCTCCAGTTTACCACCTTCTTGTTAGGTCCCTTTTCCTTCATGCCCCTCACCCCCACTGACGAATTCTTAAAAAAGGCCCTGATCTTTGCCGTTTGTTATAGGTTGGCCGAGCCGTCGAAAGTCTTCTGGTCCACAGTTGTTGGCGTGGGTTCGAATCCCACACCTGACAGTGACTATTTTCGCATGTTCTTTTCATGTTGCTTGTTTTCTCTGAGTTGAAAATCTGGCTACTGCGAACAAACAACGTTTGGTGTGATGCGTTGATGGTGTAATGGTTAGCATTGCTGCCTGTATGGTTAGCAAGTCACCCGTTATTTCGATGGCCTGGGTTCGTATCCCACCGCTACCACTTGGAAAAAAGTGCTAAAATATATTGATATATCAGCAATATATTTTTCTGTCATCAGAGGAAATTTGAAACTCAAGCGTGATGCAGGGTTTTCTGTGACAAAAATACTATGACCACATTGTATTATGGGTGCAGATCTTGGTGGTAGTAGCAAATATTCAAATGAGAACTTTTCCTCTTTGTAAATATGAAAAATCCATGTACATGACGATCTCAAGGTTCTGCCGAGACTTGAACTCGGATCCTTGGATTCAAAGTCCAAAGTGCTAACCATTGCACCACAGAACCAGTTAATTATTTGCTGAATAAATACCTTTGTAATCAATTTAGCAGTTGCGCACTCTAGGCGTCGTTTACAGTCATTGAGAATTGATTTTTAGAAATATGATTTGCAGAACCTTTACCGTTTGCCAGGTTGGCCGAGCGGTCGAAGGGGCCAAACATAAGACTAATATTCAACCTCGTTCCCAGGGATTTCTAGGCGTGTTAGGCCTATAGTAAAGACAGTAAACATGGGGAGAACTATTAAAGCAAAAACTATTCGCATTGTAGTTGTTGAAATTAAATATGTAACCTAAGAAAATTTGGTTACTCATACTGAAAATTGTAAATTTGGAATTCTATAATATCCCTGAAATCGAGAAGGAAACACAACTGATCGCTTATTCATACCCTTTTTGAAGAGACGATGGGCATAGAAAACGCCGCATCGAACATGAAAATAAACCGGTCACAACCTATAAAACCCTTGCTTTTATAAAAACTCACCGGTCCATTTTAATGGGATATATCAAAAATTGTCGCTGAAAATGTAGGAAATCAAGCCTCAAAGTTGCTTCATACTGGAGCTACATACATAATTTAAGGTCAACTGATCCATCAAGTAGAGATTACTTAGATCATTTTAACACTTCACTTTCAAATAATTTTTCAGGTTACAGTTAGGCAAAATTCAAAAACATAGGGGGACTTAGCTATCCCCCCAACCGGCTAGTTTAGATCAAAAACCTTAGATTTTGCACTTAAAAATACTCAGTTAAAGAAAGAAAATCTACATTAAGATTTAGTAAATGAAACTCATATTTTATTCTCTTCTATAAAGAAATGTATATGCATCTAATGCAGTTTTGGAAATTAGTTTAAACCTAAAAGTAAAGAAAGCTGACATAAGAAAAACTAAACTAGCTTTGTTTTGTTCGTGGCTCTATCAGTTAAAATTCTGTATGTGGTACTGCCACGAGGTCCTGTAGGGCTCATCATTAGTGGTCCAGTGTTTCTACATGGAGAAACCAGAGAAAACCTCGCTGTATAAAGTTAAATCAAATAATTGCTTACCTAGTTACCTGGATTAAATACCTGAAAACCTGGATTAAAATTACGTTTGAGTACAATTGTCTATTTTTCGATAATTCATTTATCATCAAAAATTTCTTCTCATTCAACAGATTTTAGAAGTTAGAGCAGTGTTCTGGGAATTTAACCCAGAGGCCAAACTTACCCCAGCCTTGAAGAATAGATTATGGGTTTCAGTGTTTTAACAGTCGCGCGTTTCTGCAGAGTGTAGGGCCTGTAGGCAGACAAACAGCTACTATTATAATTTTTATGGCTCGAAATGACAATTGCATGGTTAAAATTGAATTAATTTGAATTGATTATTTCCATTCGGAGATCGCAAGGATATGATCCGTTCGCGCAACAATGTTCGCTATAGTGGAAAACCGAGAATTGGCCCCAAACATGGACACTGTTTTTGAAAGTCATGCAAACGAAAAGGAGGGAAACTGGAGTGCCGGAGAAAATCCATCCAACAGGTATGGTCCGAATTTGGTAATTTTGGATTTCGTGAAAAATATTCCGGATCCTGATGCCTATTGGGAATGGACGGGGGGCAGCTATCCTCCTTCATGTGTGTGTGCGCGCATGCGTGAAATTTATACTTACCAATACTTACCATTTATACTTACAAAAATAATTTCCGTGTTCTCGAGTCTTTAGAAAAATCGCCATATTCTATGGGTGTAGGCCCAGACAACCTTAATGAAATAGCTGTATTTGCTATTGGAAAATACAGGACATTCTATATTACTTTATGTGTATTACACTGAATGTCTCCTCGTCTAGGCTTGATCTTATAAGTCTCACGATCTACTTACTGTTCAAATCTTTTGCACCAAATTTGACCAAATGTGCCATCTATCCCGTGGACTTGTTAGATATAATACTGCGGTATAAAATGAGCGAATAAGTTCACATCTCGCTCGAGACAGCTAATTTTTTGTTGACCTCGTCATGTGAAAATTCATATGAAGATTGTTGTATTTACACTAATAATTTATGAAATCTATAGTCTCCATGGGGTTTCCTGGAATGTTAATTCTTTGGAAACTAAAGTAGACGTGTTCCCATTGTTTTGTGACTAAAAATACAGGACTCACACATATTTGTGGACTTCTGAACTGTAACTTACTAAGATGCTTTTTAACGCTGTTTTCCTGGTATAGCAGCACTGATGGTGACGCTTGGAATTAGTCATTTTTCACCGGAATATGTAAATGGCCGTATTTATATTAGAAGAAGTCTTAAACGTCTAAGACGACTTCGTCGTCTAATATAAATACGGGAAATTAGACAGACGAATAGAAAATTAACGTCGTCTGTTAAGTGCGTCCAAACGACGCACTTAACAGACGTCTTAATCGTCTAAGACGTTTAATTCGACCAATATAAATACGAGACGACTAAGTTTGGACGCACTTGGTAAATAATTATTCTAGTTTCCAACTGTTCATCTCGTATTTATATTAGTCCACTTAACACAAGACGTTTAATTCGTCCAGACCATGGTCCAGACGTCTAAGGCTAATATAAATACGGCCAATAGAAGCGAATTACATTTAAAAACAGCGGAGTTATAGATGAGTTTAGAACAGAATTCCGTCAAACGTCTTACACATTTCAATCTTCACAAATTGCAAACTAGTTTGGAAGATAGGTCTTAGGAGCTAAAACGATGCTCGATATATAGTTTCGCTAGAAAGCAAAGTTTGGGAAGTGAAAAGTATGAACTTTGTCGGAACAATGTTGAAGTAATATATATAGTTAAGATCCGCAAATGAGAATGGAACTCAATCCAAGATGCAGTCGGTTTCACTAACTTCGATATTTTAAAATCTACGATAAAGAGGTTTTGGAATGTTATCATCTTCATGTTAATGAAATTTCAGTGTATAATGGCTTGATCTTATTGTAGGCTTGATCTCAGAAGTTGATTTAAAGCTAAGAGTAGAAGTGTCCTAAAAGTATGCATGATCAAACTGAAACGCTATGATTGGCTAATTAACAATGTATTCGCAATGCACAAGTCCATGGTTCCATAAATCCAGACCTTGTTCCATATTTTATGCCGTTTTCTTCATTGTCTTTATTGACACAAGCAAACTGACGCTCTAGTACGCTCTGTTGCTCTCAGGTTCCTTACACTTGTACAAAACGATTTTACGATGACGACGATATGTACAATTTTGTTCAAATTTAATTCTTGGGCGTTGTATGTGTTATATACTATAACGTGCTTTCATAATACGTTACACAGGGATAAATTATTGCTACATCTATCGACTAGTGGTGACCGCCTCTTTGTTCAAACACGTCGCGTACCAAAGAAAAAAGAACACGGCAGCTCATCTAGAACGTTTACGAGTGATGATTATTTAGCCAAGTTGCTGTATCGTCGTTATGGACAAAGCTCCAAGTTGCTGTACCACCGTTATGGACAAAGCTTACTTCTCGATAAATTCAAAAACTACATCCATTCAACGAGGTTTTTATACTTTATGAAAGGATATCAATGATACGAAATACTGTCTATACTGCTGTTGATCATTCGCCAAGCGGCTGTTTTCCATTTCCTATAGTCAATGTCCACATTGATTTTAACCACAATGAAAAATAGGTCTATATAAACTTTGAGTAGAGGAGAGTTTGTGAAGCATTTTAAGCGAGCCACGAAACGCAACAGGATAACGAGACAATCTTCAAACGCTATACGTATTAACACAACTGCTTTTTTCTTGACGCTTCATTGGCTTTACTACATTACGTTTTCATCGACAGTTCTGGGATATATACGTTTAAAACATATCACATCTTCAGGTAGGTGTATCACAACTTCAGGTAGGTACTACCTTACAAAATACAACCGATGAGTACACGATACATAGATGAATGTTTCGACATCATATTTAAACTTTTCAACATTTGGAAGAAACTGTATATTTAAAAGACTTAAATTACGTATATTTAAGAACTTATTTAAAAGAATTATCTTTTTAAAAATCATACAAAAAATCAAAATTATATAATTAAAACGTGGCTAAATTCATTCAATACTCAATAGGATCGGTTTTGTAATGAAACGTTTAGATCAGCGGTCTAGACCCTGTTCCTGCGGGCTAAATTTTCATACCGAACTCCGAGTTTTGTGAGAGGTAGCTACCACGTGACACATTCATTCATTGACTTTGGAGTAATTCATCCAATAAGATAGCAATTTGGGTCGAGGTACAAGAACGAGATGACCGACACGAAATTGAGCACAGTTATCTCATTCAACATGAAAATTCAATTGTAATATTCTTTTTAAACAGTTCAATTTCATTTTATACTATAGTATACAACATAATATCAATTCTATTACTTCAAGAGATAAGATACAAAAGCGTCGTGAGAGCAAAGATTGCAGTCGCAAGTAATCTCATAAGCTTGTTGCTTTTTATCAAAACGTTCAGCAAAAGGAATCAAATTGAGCGTATTTTCTTTCAGGTCATATTCGATAAAATAATATCACTGCTTCTATATGCTTGCAAGTGTGGATAAATTAGTTTGCCCAAGCATTGCGTGTAGTGTGTATATAATTTCCAACTTGTGTACTATAATTTTTATTACAGCATTACAATCATTGCTTAAGCACAAGAACTAGTTGTGTGTTAGATTAGATGTATAATAGTAGCAAAATATCCAAATAATTAGGATTCTACCTTCTCAAACTCATTAATAATTCATGAGCAAAACACAAAGGAAATCACCATCGTATCGTTGTCTTGATATACCACGGTAATAAACACCCATAAATTAACTCAATTTTCGCGTTGAATTTCTCTTTAAATACTGGTTTGTTTGAGAAGCTATATCATACACTCGAAGTCGTTAATTATAGTGATTTAAAAACACCTCAAAGTATGTTAAAAAACTCGGCTAGCGCCTTGTTTTTCAACACACTTTTCGGTGTTTCAAATCACTATAATAAACTCCTTCTCGTGTATGTATATAAAAGGTAAAGGCTAATTACTCGCGGCCCGACCGCATCGCCTTCAAAGTCAAATATCTCCGCTCAAACTTGTCGTACGGCAAAAAAAATTCGATCAAATCTTTTCACAAAGGTTTCTCTTTCTAACGAATATGGTTTGATCATAACTCGGACAAATTTAGCGACGAATGGAGCCAAAATCTCTCAATTTCGGCTATGTTCAATGATATATTATTTGAATAATGTAAACAAGGTTGTATCACTCTGAAAAATTGCAACAGTTAACCTCATAATTGGGATCATGATGGTCAACATTACCACCTAAAAGTGTGCTTATGGGTATCAATAATCATTACACACAAGTATACTCATTATTTAGTGTATTAAGCTGTATGCAACGTGAAAATGCACTCCCTCTGATGTACTTGGGTTTGTTAGGTGTGCAGTGGTGCAGTATGTGATTAACTCCTACTTTTTGCAAGGCCTTAAGCAGGTCTCAGTAATATTATTTTCAAAACTTGGTGTAATGGTGTAATGGTTAGCATTGCTGCCTGTATGGTTAGCAAGTCACCCGTTATTTCGATGGCCTGGGTTCGTATCCCACCGCTACCACTTGGAAAAAAGTGCTAAAATATATTGATATATCAGCAATATATTTTTCTGTCATCAGAGGAAATTTGAAACTCAAGCGTGATGCAGGGTTTTCTGTGACAAAAATACTATGACCACATTGTATTATGGGTGCAGATCTTGGTGGTAGTAGCAAATATTCAAATGAGAACTTTTCCTCTTTGTAAATATGAAAAATCCATGTACATGACGATCTCAAGGTTCTGCCGAGACTTGAACTCGGATCCTTGGATTCAAAGTCCAAAGTGCTAACCATTGCACCACAGAACCAGTTAATTATTTGCTGAATAAATACCTTTGTAATCAATTTAGCAGTTGCGCACTCTAGGCGTCGTTTACAGTCATTGAGAATTGATTTTTAGAAATATGATTTGCAGAACCTTTACCGTTTGCCAGGTTGTCCGAGCGGTCGAAGGGGCCAAACATAAGACTAATATTCAACCTCGTTCCCAGGGCTTTCTAGGCGTGTTAGGCCTATAGTAAAGACAGTAAACATGGGGAGAACTATTAAAGCAAAAACTATTCGCATTGTAGTTGTTGAAATTAAATATGTAACCTAAGAAAATTTGGTTACTCATACTGAAAATTGTAAATTTGGAATTCTATAATATCCCTGAAATCGAGAGAGAAAACACAACTGATCGCTTATTCATACCCTTTTTGAAGAGACGATGGGCATAGAAAACGCCGCATCGAACATGAAAATAAACCGGTCACAACCTATAAAACCCTTGCTTTTATAAAAACTCACCGGTCCATTTTAATGGGATATATCAAAAATTGTCGCTGAAAATGTAGGAAATCAAGCCTCAAAGTTGCTTCATACTGGAGCTACATACATAATTTAAGGTCAACTGATCCATCAAGTAGAGATTACTTAGATCATTTTAACACTTCACTTTCAAATAATTTTTCAGGTTACAGTTAGGCAAAATTCAAAAACATAGGGGGACTTAGCTATCCCCCCAACCGGCTAGTTTAGATCAAAAACCTTAGATTTTGCACTTAAAAATACTCAGTTAAAGAAAGAAAATCTACATTAAGATTTAGTAAATGAAACTCATATTTTATTCTCTTCTATAAAGAAATGTATATGCATCTAATGCAGTTTTGGAAATTAGTTTAAACCTAAAAGTAAAGAAAGCTGACATAAGAAAAACTAAACTAGCTTTGTTTTGTTCGTGGCTCTATCAGTTAAAATTCTGTATGTGGTACTGCCACGAGGTCCTGTAGGGCTCATCATTAGTGGTCCAGTGTTTCTACATGGAGAAACCAGAGAAAACCTCGCTGTATAAAGTTAAATCAAATAATTGCTTACCTAGTTACCTGGATTAAATACCTGAAAACCTGGATTAAAATTACGTTTGAGTACAATTGTCTATTTTTCGATAATTCATTTATCATCAAAAATTTCTTCTCATTCAACAGATTTTAGAAGTTAGAGCAGTGTTCTGGGAATTTAACCCAGAGGCCAAACTTACCCCAGCCTTGAAGAATAGATTATGGGTTTCAGTGTTTTAACAGTCGCGCGTTTCTGCAGAGTGTAGGGCCTGTAGGCAGACAAACAGCTACTATTATAATTTTTATGGCTCGAAATGACAATTGCATGGTTAAAATTGAATTAATTTGAATTGATTATTTCCATTCGGAGATCGCAAGGATATGATCCGTTCGCGCAACAATGTTCGCTATAGTGGAAAACCGAGAATTGGCCCCAAACATGGACACTGTTTTTGAAAGTCATGCAAACGAAAAGGAGAAACTGGAGTGCCGGAGAAAATCCATCCAACAGGTATGGTCCGAATTTGGTAATTTTGGATTTCGTGAAAAATATTCCGGATCCTGATGCCTATTGGGAATGGACGGGGGGCAGCTATCCTCCTTCATGTGTGTGTGCGCGCATGCGTGAAATTTATACTTACCAATACTTACCATTTATACTTACAAAAATAATTTCCGTGTTCTCGAGTCTTTAGAAAAATCGCCATATTCTATGGGTGTAGGCCCAGACAACCTTAATGAAATAGCTGTATTTGCTATTGGAAAATACAGGACATTCTATATTACTTTATGTGTATTACACTGAATGTCTCCTCGTCTAGGCTTGATCTTATAAGTCTCACGATCTACTTACTGTTCAAATCTTTTGCACCAAATTTGACCAAATGTGCCATCTATCCCGTGGACTTGTTAGATATAATACTGCGGTATAAAATGAGCGAATAAGTTCACATCTCGCTCGAGACAGCTAATTTTTTGTTGACCTCGTCATGTGAAAATTCATATGAAGATTGTTGTATTTACACTAATAATTTATGAAATCTATAGTCTCCATGGGGTTTCCTGGAATGTTAATTCTTTGGAAACTAAAGTAGACGTGCTGTTCCCATTGTTTTGTGACTAAAAATACAGGACTCACACATATTTGTGGACTTCTGAACTGTAACTTACTAAGATGCTTTTTAACGCTGTTTTCCTGGTATAGCAGCACTGATGGTGACGCTTGGAATTAGTCATTTTTCACCGGAATATGTAAATGGCCGTATTTATATTAGAAGAAGTCTTAAACGTCTAAGACGACTTCGTCGTCTAATATAAATACGGGAAATTAGACAGACGAATAGAAAATTAACGTCGTCTGTTAAGTGCGTCCAAACGACGCACTTAACAGACGTCTTAATCGTCTAAGACGTTTAATTCGACCAATATAAATACGAGACGACTAAGTTTGGACGCACTTGGTAAATAATTATTCTAGTTTCCAACTGTTCATCTCGTATTTATATTAGTCCACTTAACACAAGACGTTTAATTCGTCCAGACCATGGTCCAGACGTCTAAGGCTAATATAAATACGGCCAATAGAAGCGAATTACATTTAAAAACAGCGGAGTTATAGATGAGTTTAGAACAGAATTCCGTCAAACGTCTTACACATTTCAATCTTCACAAATTGCAAACTAGTTTGGAAGATAGGTCTTAGGGAGTTAAAACGATGCTCGATATATAGTTTCGCTAGAAAGCAAAGTTTGGGAAGTGAAAAGTATGAACTTTGTCGGAACAATGTTGAAGTAATATATATAGTTAAGATCCGCAAATGAGAATGGAACTCAATCCAAGATGCAGTCGGTTTCACTAACTTCGATATTTTAAAATCTACGATAAAGAGGTTTTGGAATGTTATCATCTTCATGTTAATGAAATTTCAGTGTATAATGGCTTGATCTTATTGTAGGCTTGATCTCAGAAGTTGATTTAAAGCTAAGAGTAGAAGTGTCCTAAAAGTATGCATGATCAAACTGAAACGCTATGATTGGCTAATTAACAATGTATTCGCAATGCACAAGTCCATGGTTCCATAAATCCAGACCTTGTTCCATATTTTATGCCGTTTTCTTCATTGTCTTTATTGACACAAGCAAACTGACGCTCTAGTACGCTCTGTTGCTCTCAGGTTCCTTACACTTGTACAAAACGATTTTACGATGACGACGATATGTACAATTTTGTTCAAATTTAATTCTTGGGCGTTGTATGTGTTATATACTATAACGTGCTTTCATAATACGTTACACAGGGATAAATTATTGCTACATCTATCGACTAGTGGTGACCGCCTCTTTGTTCAAACACGTCGCGTACCAAAGAAAAAAGAACACGGCAGCTCATCTAGAACGTTTACGAGTGATGATTATTTAGCCAAGTTGCTGTATCGTCGTTATGGACAAAGCTCCAAGTTGCTGTACCACCGTTATGGACAAAGCTTACTTCTCGATAAATTCAAAAACTACATCCATTCAACGAGGTTTTTATACTTTATGAAAGGATATCAATGATACGAAATACTGTCTATACTGCTGTTGATCATTCGCCACTTCCTATAGTCAATGTCCACATTGATTTTAACCACAATGAAAAATAGGTCTATATAAACTTTGAGTAGAGGAGAGTTTGTGAAGCATTTTAAGCGAGCCACGAAACGCAACAGGATAACGAGACAATCTTCAAACGCTATACGTATTAACACAAATGCTTTTTTCTTGACGCTTCATTGGCTTTAATACATTACGTTTTCATCGACAGTTCTGGGATATATACGTTTAAAACATATCACATCTTCAGGTAGGTGTATCACAACTTCAGGTAGGTACTACCTTACAAAATACAACCGATGAGTACATGATACATAGATGAATGTTTCGACATCATATTTAAACTTTTCAACATTTAGAAGAAACTGTATATTTAAAAGACTTAAGGTGGCTCCCTACAGTTAGTACAGTTTGAAACACGATCTATATAGATCAGATGGCGTCCTCGCGTCTCACGCGTGGAATCTTCGTGACCCGGTAAAACTTTGAAAAAAGCCGCGGGAAGTTATTTTCGAGATTTTTCTGCGAAGAAATCACAACCTTTTCATTATAATCGTAAATCTTTGAAATTCAAGCAGTACGTATGTTGTTAACCAGTTTCTAAGCTTTCTTTTAGCATGTTTTTTACGTATTTACGTTCAGTATTATCTTTTATAATGTTCAAAATCTTCGACTTGTGGCCAATGCTTGTGGCAGACTAAAAATTTAAAATTCTAAAATGATATTTTATACTCTGCTCAAGGCAGTCTAGAACTGTCAGAGTAATATAATTCTTTAAAACAATCAAAAGTTTAAAAACTACTGCATACAACTACAATACAGACAGTTACGACTTACGAGTTGTCTTACGAAAATTTGGAATTGTTTGAATAATTTGAAAAGTTTTCATACCGATTTCAACAATAAAAACAAATTTTAGAGACGTTGGATTCATTCAATGGGTAAATCACTGACAAACCAGACCAGAAAAAGACCACCAACAAACAATCTTGGGTCCAACAAGCTAAGGGTAATGAAAACGAAGAGAATTTTGCTCGCAATTGTACACCTTTTCGGGAAAAAAACAGCCTGTTTTACAGCCAGCGAGTCACGCGAAAGAGTGGAAAGACAAGGACATGCGCAGATGCCGTTCTTGTCGAATTGAAATTATGTTGCCCGCGTAAGTTTTGTGCGTGGCTTAATGGCTTTAGTTTTAATTTCCTTCGGTGAAAATTTTTAAATTTTCGTGTCGTGAACTTACAAGTCGCCTTTTTTAATATATCCAAATTTTGGAAAAATTTACAGATAAGTTTTCTCAGAACAAAAATTTGCAAATATCTAAAAAACTTATCCTACAACCTACCTTAATTTTTTTATATAATGTTCCGCTTAGTATTCCAAATTTACTTGAAAATTTTAAATAGAATTCACCGAAGGAAATTCAAGTAATTTTATTTTTTGTCCAATTTATAGGATATGACTACCATAGTTCATACGCTGTTGTTACCATAGCAACGCGACTGTTGTATATTTAGAACCCATAGGTTGGACACATAACAGTTATATTAATAGTTATTACCCAAAAAGCGACTATATATTTCACAAACATGAAGATATGTGTTGCAATAGGGAAAGGACATTTTCACCCCTTGTTTTTATAATAACTGTAGGGAGCCACCTTAAATTACGTATATTTAAGAAACTTATTTAAAAGAATTATCTTTTTAAAAATCATACAAAAAATTAAAATTATATAATTAAAACGTGGCTAAATTCATTAAATACTCAATAGGATCGGTTTTGTAATGAAACGTTTAGATCAGCGGTCTAGATCCTGTTCCTGAGGGCTAAATTTTCATACCTAACTCCGAGTTTTGTGAGAGGTAGCTACCACGTGACACATTCATCCATTGACTTTGGAGTAATTCATCCAATGAGATAGCAATTTGGTCGAGGTACAAGAACGAGATGACCAACACGAAATTGAGCACAGTTATCTCATTCAACATGAAAATTCAATTGTAATATTCTTTTTAAACAGTTCAATTTCATTTCATACTAGTATACAACATAATATCAATTCTATTACTTCGAGAGATAAGATACAAAAGCGTCGTGAGAGCAAAGATTGCAGTCGCAAGTAATCTCATAAGCTTGTTGCTTTTTATCAAAACGTTCAGCAAAAGGAATCAAATTGAGCGTATTTTCTTTCAGGTCATATTCGATAAAATAATATCACTGCCAGTGTCAGTCATGCTTACGCTAATTTATTAAGTCATCGAAGAATACCATGAGGGCGTAGACGCGTCCTCACAATTTATCCAGTTAACTTTCAAGCAAACATTAGAAGACTAAATGTATATTCTTTTATTTATATTTAAAGATTATCAAGAGACAGGAACCTCATGAATTTAAAGCAAAGCTAATCAGCACATATTATTAGGTAGGTTTTCTTAATAATACCAACATTCTAAAGCTTATACATTTGTACATTTAATAGCAATTTTTTAACAAAATCATGGTTAAAAGAGAGTACTTCAAGTCTCTTAATTATACTTTATTTCTACAGGTTTCTTCATTATACTTTATTTCTATATGCTTGCAAGTGTGGATAAATTAGTTTGCCCAAGCATTGTGTGTACTGTGTAGATAATTTCCAACTTGTGTACTATAATTTTTATTACAGTATTACAATCATTGCTTAAGCACAAGAACTAGTTGTGTGTTAGATTAGGATTCTACCTTCTCAAACTCATTAATAATTCATGAGCAAAACACAAAGGAAATCACCACCGTATCGTTGTCTTGATACCACGGTAATAAACACCCATAAATTAACTCAACTTTCGCGTTGAATTTCTCTTTAAATACTGGTTTGTTTTACTATATCATACACTCGAAGTCGTTTATTATAGTGATTTAAAAAACTCGGCTAGCGCCTTGTTTTTCAATATCACATTTTGTGTAATATAGGCCATCCCAAGAAAACGATACGGAGCAATGAATCACGCTACTTGGGTTTGTTAGGTGTGCAGTGGTGTGGGATCATTTTGAATTCTTCATTCCCAATGTAGTATGGTGATTAACTCCTATTTCTTGCAAAGCCTTAAGCAGGGCTCGGCAATATTATTTTCAAAACTTCAAAAATTCCCTTTTTAGGTTTTGAGAGGTAAATATTTTTAAAATGTCAGGATTTTAAAATGTGCCTTAATGCCCAAATGCATTCTCAGGGTCGCCGAGAGAATTTGTGGGACCAGAGCAAAAATATTCTCTGTGGCCCCTATAACGTCATAATTTTTCAAAAGCATTGCAAAAAACTTAGGGGCCGATCATTCAACTTTTGAGAGGGGTGGGGGTGGGGGGGGGGCGTGATTTGGTCTGTGCAATAAGTATTTTATTTGCGTGCGATGTTGCAATAATTATTTTGCGAATATCCTTTGCAGGATATTTTTTTCAAAATCACCACCCCCTCTCAAGAAGTTAAATGGCCGGCCTGAGAAGCACTATCAACGTTACTTAGAATAAGCTGCGGGTCTTTAGGATCAAACTACCTGAAAAATTCAACAAGAACTTCGACGTTTCGAGAGAATCGAAGGCCCTCCGTCTGGAAGTTAGTAGCCTGGGTCGGGGAAAAACATGTGCTTTTATAGTGTCTTTTATATCTCAAGGATGTTTTTGAGACTATAAATCCTAAAAATCACCCGGTCTCCACCAGAAGACCAGCATGGGTCCCTAGAGCTATTCATTCGACAATGTCAACATGACATAGAACAACTAATCTCACTGAAGCTGAATTTAGTGCTCTCAAATCACTTCGTGCTCGGGAAGACATTGTTATCAAACCTGCTGATAAGGGTGGTGCCTTGGTTGTTTGGAGGGCTGATTTGTATAGTAATGAAGCTCATCGACAATTGAGACCAATTTTTACAGTAGGGTTGACAAGCATTTGACTTCTACCCATCAATCCACCACCTCCACCACCATTCATAACTTTATTGCCACTGGTCATCTTCCTGAAACTGCCAAGAACCTCATAATCACCACACCTCGCACACCATTTGATTGGTTTATTTTTATCACGTGACCGCTTTTGTATACACTATAAATGCACATGTTTCCCCCCCCGACCCACGCTACTAACTTCCAGACGAAGGGCCTTGCTCGAAACGTCGACGTTCTTGTTGAATTTTTCAGGCAGTTTGCATTGGCACAACACGTTCAAGTTACTTAGAATAACACTGGTTTAACAATTTTATTGAGAATTCTACCGTATAAATAACAGGTCTATAAAACAATTAGCAAACATAGCAGAATACCCAAATGGACAATATAAAGCACGAACGGGACATAAAGTCCCATGCAAGGTGCTTACCATTTCTAGCAAGTTTTTATAGGTTTTTTAATGTTTCTTTTAAAGGAGGAGAGGTTGGCGAAGCTGGTAGGAGGTAGAACTTCACAGGTGTAGTTCCATAGTTGGACTAGTCGGTTGATGTAGGAAGCTTGGAATGTGTTGGGTTTGCAGAAGGGGACTTTAAACGTGAGGGAAGGATTTTGACAGAATATGTCCTATTTTTCAGACTTTAAAACGTTCATCAAACGAAATATGGTTGTGTGAGCACGTTCAAAGTTTTGTCTGGCCATTTCCCAAGAGAACGTGTCAGTTAGACTCTATTGCGAGTAACATTAAGCTGTTCAGTCTCTCTTTTAATCATGGCTTGTTTTAATTAGAGCCAGTTTGGTAAACGACCGATGCTACTGATACGGAATTGATAAGAAGGTTCTCAGACAGTTGCGGATTTGGGGATACAAACATTCATGCTTTTTTTCGTAAATTTGGTTCATTACACTTAAAGTTCGATTTCATTTCTATGATACCCCATAACGTCATCAGGGTTTGCTAAATGCTATAATTAGAGAGGCCTGCCCCAAACAAGGAAGTGGGTGTAACTTGAAAGGTGACCTCTCAAATTGAGATATATATGCTCTTGCCATGACAGTTAGCCCCTACCCATCCCACATTTAGAGGGAGCCCTGCTTAATCTCAGGTGGAGCCCCGTTTTAGGCGGAGGCCCCTTTAAGGTTGGGGCCTGAGCGAAGTTCCCTCACATGCGTCCCTGCCTGCGAGTGGCGATAGTGATGTCTGGCCTTAAATACTAGAATGCGACTAACATATATTTTAATCGATAAGTTTAAATCTTCTTACAAAATGCAAAAATATTAAGAGATTGACAGAAAATGACATATTTTCATTATTAACTTCGGTTTAGTTTTCAATGCATGTTGTTATTGCGTTGAAAATCTAGAATCTTACTATCTACAGTTAGACTATTGAATTGGACGTTTAGAGATTCACTCACGCTTCATATCTTTTATTGAAATATATTTGTTATAATAAATTTTGCAAGGGCAGATCTAGGTTCATTTGATTGAAGGGGTGCATATATTTCATAGGGGGTGCACCCCTTGATACAGTAATATAAGTTTCAAAAATGCATCCTGAAAAGCGTGCGATTCTTGATATGCTGAGATGTGTGCCAGGGTGTGTGAATGCGATGGCAAGCATCTCCAGGATGTGTGATAAATTCTGTGCACAGATTTATATAGGTGTGTGTGGGCAGATGCGACTGGAAAAGCAGAAAAGCCCTGCATCGTTTTGGTCCTCTATAAACAAAAGTATGGTCTATTTATATGGAGCTAGGCAATAGGTAACTAAGCCAAACATGGCATATGGTAAAACTGATCTATTTAGTTGTGTTAGCCTAATCAACACAAGCTGGTTTGCATATTAAGCAGTAAAATAAATAGGACTGCAACACTAATTACATGGCAAAAATGATAAAGATGCTAATTAAAAGTCAAGCTATACTCGATAAATTCAATGTGAAATATTCAGATTCTGGTTAAAGAACAATGTATAAACAAATTAACTCCCAAATTTAGTTGTTGAAGACTATTTCACACCCTCAACAAAAAGGTCCTTAAATCGTGAATACCATACTCGTATACTTTTTTAGTGTTCCACATGTTTATCACAGTTTTTTTCTCATCCCGCATCTTTTGAAAGCCCCATATCCCAACAATATTTCTCTCATTCAGTTTGTTGCTTCCAAAACAAACATCTTCATTCTGCAAATCTCTTAAGTTTCTCTTCTACACCTCCCCCACAGATAAAATTGGAAGTTAATTCCTCCATCTTTCTGATGTCCTATTACATTTCACTATTATGAGGAGTTCTACCTCTCCCTCCAGACGTGAAAAATGTCCTCCATAGGGGGGATGTGGATGTTTTCTGGAATGACCCAACATAGAAAATACGTTGACATTTCGAACAAAGGCCCTTCGTCTGAACCTCCACACGAAGCTAAGGCCTTTGACATACATTCTATATTTTCTGGTAATTAGATCCATCAACTAACTTCTTGAATATGCCTACACTGGGCCCAACACTGGTATTTATAGTAAAACATTTCATGTTTGCCAGGACAGTTTTACATTTTTTATAGTTTATAGCAATAGCACATGGCAGCATTACATTTCTTTCATCCCAACAAATGGCTGTAATGTGAAAATTTTTATGAGAGATGGACAGATTTTCCTTAGCTGGTTATAATCCAACTATTATAAATTGATCAGCTCATATCCAATATTAAAATCCCCCTATTTTGTAAGGCCATTTTATGGGGTATTTTTGCAAAGAAATTAAACGCGAGATAACATTTGACTTCAAAACCTATATTCGTTACTAAAAGGAGTATATTTGTATAGGAGCTCGGCCGATATAAGATAAAACTAACATCCATACTAGCATAATCAAAGGAAAATTTTACTAAAAATATTTCATACATTTTATACTGAAGATACAGACCTTCATTATTTTCACAAGTGCATCGTATTTTATTCAAAGATGTACATGCATCGATTATTTTGTTTTGGAAATTAGTTTAAAACTAAAACCCAGTATGGCTCATCATTAGTGGCCCCAGTGGCGGTGTTTCTGCACGAGGAAACCAGAGAAAACTTCACTGTACTAATCAGTACACATGTGACTCTCATGAAGTTATAATCAAATAATTGCAGGAATTGAAAACCTGGATTAAAATTACGATTGAGTACAATTGCTTATTTTTCGATAAATTCATTCATCATCAAATATTTCTCTTGATTTAACAGATTTTAGAAGTTAGAGGCAGTGTTCTGGGAATTTAACCCAGAGACCAAACTTGCAACAGTCTTGAAGAATACATTATGGAGTTTCAGTCAAACGTTTCTGTAGGCAGACAAACAGCTATTATTATAAGCGTTAACAGTCTAAATTCTGCTATCCATTAAGGAATTTCATGACGCGAAACGACATTTGTATTGTGATAATTTGATATGTGATTATTTCCATTCGGAGATCGCAAGGTGGAAAACCGACATAATTTCAAGTCTCACAAAAATACACGCTAAATACAAGTTTTTATGCCTATACATAACATCAGAAAAGCATGCATCAAGGATTGGCCCCAAATATGGACACTATTTTTGAGAGCAATGCAAACGAAAAGGACGGAACCGAAGTGTCGGAGAAAATCCCTCCAACCATTCCGGTCCAAATTTGGTACTGTAGACTTTAATTCAGCGTCGGCCACGGACATATAGAACAAATTGAGGGTTGCTTTGCGTGTGCCTAAAAGATATAAACAAAATCTCGACGTTTCAAGCTAAAGCCCTTCGTCAGGAGAAATTAGTAGACAGATAAACACATTACATCAGCTTTTATAGCAACGCTATAAAAGCTGTCACGTGAACTACTTTATTTTCATTGGTTAATATTTTGTTCACGTGACAGCTTTTATAGCGCTGCTATAAAAGCTGACAGCTTTTATAGCGTTGCTATGACAGCTTTTATAGCGTTGCTATAAAAGCTGATGTAATGTGTTTATCTGTCTACTAATTTCTCCTGACGAAGGGCTTTAGCTCGAAACGTCGAGATTTTGTTTATATCTTTTAGGCACACGCGAAGCAACCCTCAATTTGTTCAAATTTGGTACTTTTGGTTTTCGAAAAAAAATATTCCGGATCTTGATGCCTATAAGAAATAAATCTCCGTATTCTCGAGTCTTCAGAAGAATCGACATAATATCATAAATCGCCATATTTTATAACTAACTTTCAAAAAAAAAATCATACGAAGATTTTTAGATTAAAAAATTCCATCAAAGTTTAGATTTTTAGAATTCCATCGAAGTTCATGATTTATGAATTTTTTGCAACATGGGTTTATTTGCATGATCTGGGAATGTGCGAGAAGCGCATGAAGCCTTCACAAGTATTTTACTCCTTGGAATTGCTATCCGCTCTGTCCGCTCAACTGCTCAAAATAAAAATAGAATTTGCCTATAGAACAAGTGAGAACGATTCTACCAAATTCACACCATTTGAGCTAATGTTTGGTCGTGCGCCTGTTCTGCCTATTGAAATTAAGATCAAATCAAAGCCAGAAAGCGACGCTCCACAAGTTACTCCAGTGACAGACGCTGGCAAAGATATGGAGGAGAAAGTTAACTCCATGATTGCTATTCGGAATCAAATAAAAGCCCAAGCCATGAAGAATGTTGAAAAAGCACAAGAAAGACAGAAGAAAGCATATGATGCAAAAAACCAGCCACACCCATTCAAGGTATCATTGTTATTATTATTATTTTACAACAGCAGCCCTAACAGTTAAAAATAAACTGTTTTCCAATAGACCCTTTTGATAATTACGTCACGTACCTCATCTTGGCCTGGGAGCCTCATTCTCATGTTTCAAGATGAACGGTGATTGGCTCACAATTCATGAGAGCGAGGCTCCCAGGCCAAAACAAGATATGTGACGTAGTGATCGAATCGAAAGGGCTCTAAACGTATTTAAAACTTATTAAATTTGTATTCAATTAGGTAGGAGATGTTGTCCTGTTGAAAAACAAAGATAGAAAGGGCGGTACACTCGAACCAGTATGGTCTGGTCCGTACACAGTCAGCAAGGCCATGTTGAAAGGTTTATACAAACTTTCGAACAAATGTGGCACTGAGCTCAAGAAATCCGTCAATAGTGCAAGGCTAAACCACCAACCATTGGACAAGCAAGTGGAATTGACGAAAGCTGACAAGCACGATTTCGATCTGATCCTCAGTAACGCTAAACTTGATGATAATGTAATCAACAGAGCACAAAGAATTCTCCGTGAACAATTCAAAAACATTAGTGGTTGGCAAGATACATTTTGAGCCAAACGTCTTTTGTACCAATTAACGAAGAGTGTATTCAAATACATCATACTGGTCATGATCATTGGGTGTGTTCAACATCTATCGATGGTTTTGTTCGACTGTATGACAGCATGCGCTGCAAACAGCTGACGTCGTCCATGGAAGTACAGCTGTCACAATGTTATAAGTCGCTTATAAAAAACAACCTACTCGAAGTTGAGCTTCCTCCAAGGCAAATCCAACGGGGCGGAGTCTACTGTGGCGTTTTTGCGATCGCCTTCGCTTATGAACTTGCAGCTGGTAACACCAACCCATCGCATGTTACCTACGACCAAAGCAAAATGGGTCAACATCTCCTCACCAGTCTACAGAAAGGATCTTTTGAATCATTTCCTCGTGCGATCCCCAAGAGCTCTGTACCATTCGAGAAACAGTACAACCATTGTGAAATCGAGGTATTTTGTCACTGCCTAATGCCTGAATGCTAGGCCGACATGATCCAATGTGAATTGTGTGACAACTGATTTCACATGATTTGTGAACATGTAGAGAACGAACCTGAAGGCGAGTGGCTCTGCAGAAGATGTGAACTTCCATCACCTAGCACAAAACGCTTAAAACTTTAAATTAACGTTGAGACTTTCATACTAATTGCATGCTATTGTTAAGTAATTTGTTAGCTAATAAATATTGTTTGAACCTTTCGTAAATGTTTGATCCCATTTACTTTAATATCGTTAGATTTTTAAGCGAAGCTGATTATTTTGAATCGAGAATATATATTATCTATACTTTCATCATAGATAGTCCACAACTACTCGTAGAATTCTTCAATCGTAAAATGTCTTCTTTCTGTGAATTTTAGGGGGTGCAATTCCGCGGAAGGGGGTACATATCAGCTAGCGGATATGTACCGTAGGGGTCCGAATCAACTAGCGGATATGGACCGGGTGGTCCATATCCGCGGGGAGTCCAAATCCGCTGTGACACCGGGGTGTTAAATCTAATAAATGTATATAATTTTCACTCAATAATTTTCCATCTACAAAACCTTTCAATTATTATACCGTAACTTGAAATACCATGCATTTGCTTTAATCTGCATTACATAGTTTCCGCGTTTTTATGAGCACTGTATAATTGGCCAGTTTGAAATATCGTGTATATATAATGGTACTGGCTAATTAAACATGTACGCCAATTAAAGGTCACGTGGTTACAATCACGTGGTTATTAGGTTTTCCACATCATGTAAGATACATAACATTAACAAATATGAGAGAACAACTACCATATGTGTCTGGGTGTCCGCAACAGCAAAGCCAATTACGTGATTTATACTGTATAATATAGGATAGAGCTGTGCGCCGGAGTTAGGATTCCGGCTGGAAAGTCAAAATGACATATGACAAGAAAAAATAGTCGTATCTACAACTGCAAATATATGTGTTAACAATATCGTAATACTGCATTAGTATTAACAATACCGTGCAATAGCTGCATCAGCATAATTACCGCATACTCACGTCTTTATATCTGCCTGGGCTTAGCTTGCATTACAATAGCAGTTGACACCGGTTCGCGCACTTCAACCCCCTAAGTCCGGTTCTAGGTTATTAAGGATTTGTTTGTAAATCAAAAAAATATTAAACTGTTCCATCCAAGGTACCCAAAATCGTATGAGCATTTTAAATGTTCAATAAAGTTTAAATAATTTCTGTCACTGTGTTTGCTTGAGTCGCTTGTCAGCTTTCGATCACTAGGAAAAGCTCTAGGTACAAAGTCGAGCCGAATAATATCCGCTATCTATCCTGAGCCGGAAACGGAGTTGGAAAACCCGAGTTTGCACAGCCCTGATATAGAATAAATAAAACGAGATTTATTAAAGAACAAGGCGATCTAATACAGGGCTAGTTTATTGGAGGTTGTACACTACAATTGATCCATAAAGGTCAGTGACTAATGTTGAGTATAAATATTTTTAGTAAAATTTTCCTTTGATTATGCTAGTATACAGGGAGCAGTTTTCCTAAACCTTCTATACAAATATACTCCTTTTACCAATGAATATACATTTTAATTGGCTAGCAAAAGTCAAATATTATCTCACGTTTTATTTAGGGGGATATTTAATATTTTATCTGAGCTGATCAATTTATAATACAGCGGTTAGACTGTTGTGTAAAACTACCTGAAAATACAATGAGAAGTCAATTTATAATAGTTGGGTTATATATAACCAGCTAAACAAAATCTGTCCATCTCTCATAAAAACATTCACATTACAGCCATTCGTTGGGATGAAAGAAATGTAATGCTGCCATATGCTATAAAGTATAAAACTTGTAAAAATGCCCTGGCAAGCATGAAATGTTTTACTATAAATACAAGTGTTGGGCCCAGTGTAGCCATATTCAAGAAGTTCGAAACTGAATATTTCTTAAGAGATTTGTGAGATGAAGATGTTTGTTTTGGAAGCAACAAACTGAATGAGAAAAATTGTTAGGATTTGGGACTTTAAAAATGTGCGGGGTGAGAAAAACTGTGATAAACATGGGGAATACTAACTCAGAGATCCCAAGGATAGTGCAAGGTTCATGGGACTAAACTACTAATTATATGATTTGGCAATATTAACATTTAACACAAAAGGTCTGGTCAGAGCCATTTTCACACTGTAATAGGGATGAGCCGATTAATCGGAAAATAATCAGCAAAGCCGATTAATCTGCCATTTTTAAATAATCTGTAATCGGCCGATTATTGTTTGATAATCGGCAAAATAATTGGTCATAAGATTTTTTGCACAGTTGCCAAGCACATGCTAAAATACTAAATACAAGCGAATAGATAGGTTGTTTTTCACAGGGTTTTTTATGAATATATTGCAAAAGAACTCACAAAATTTAAAAGCTTCCATACAATGCATTTCTGCTATGCCTATGTCCATCAAAGTTTCTGTGATCAAAGTTTTTGATCAAAGAACTTCAAAGCAACTGCTGTCTTTGAAAGATTTTTACACCGCCGTATTGCTACTTACAATAATCGGCAGATAACGATTAATCGGCCGATAAGTTGAGATAATCGGCCCACAAATAATCGGCCTCAGTAATCGGCAATTTTCGTTATCGGCTCATCCCTACACTGTAAACCATTTTTTCAAGTTCAAATGCACAGTATAGTTATACAGGTAATTCTTGTAACTTTTAAAAATTCAAATGACTGAATTTTCGTACTAATAATGCATTGTTCAATGTGTAACTACTATATATATACTTCTTCCAAAACTTCAAATCCTTGATTATTTTTTAAAAATTTCATTCGAAAGCAAATTTCCTTAAAGTGCACCTCACCCCAAAAAATTTTTTGGCTATATCAAATCTTGGCATCATTTCTAGTGTATCCGTGAAAATTTTAATTCATTTGGTCAAATCGTTCGATTTTTATGGCAGTTTAAAGTTGGCAAAAAGCACTTTTTGATGGTCCTTGGCCGTCGTTACGAGGAGTCTGGAACGAGTAAATTTCGTGACGTCACGCAAGGGACTCGTCAAAATAAACTTTCGGCCCACATGCAAATTCCATGTATACTGTCGGCCATCTACATATGATATATCAGACCTACAAGCACGAAACTGTACGTAAAATGTTTCTCTTGATCAGAGGTTTCGATCTATGCATCTTACATGCATAGCCATAGAACGTGTGTAGTTCTCAAGAAAATGTGCACGAAAATCGATGTATGTTTCCCCTGGATTATGTATTTTTAGAAGTTTAGTGCCGTTGAATTTTAGTACACTTTGCCTGTGGGCGAATACCTCATAAATAATGAACTACGAACTTGAAATAACCAATAGCTATCCCGTCATAAAGAGAGCTTTATTTTCATGTATGATATGTCTATATAGCTTGTGTATTTCCATTCAAACATTACTACAAATTTTGTATGTTTTCAGCTTTCAAGCGCAGGCTTTAAAGAACGGATACCGCGGTTTAAAGAGATATACAACCGATCTATTTGCCCGTATAACTTTGTAACTTTTTAATCTACAACCTTGAAACAACTATGAGCGTGTTCGTCATGCCTACAGCTTTCTATACCCATGCATAAAACATGTGTTTATCAACAAAATAGCTTTAAATATATTTTACTAAGTTCATTTCGCGCCGCGGTCACATTGGCGCTGCGAAAGACTTGTGAGTAATATTCCATTTGGATATCGCTTCATAAGTGACATAACTCAGCCAATATCAGACCTACAAGCACGAAACTGTACGTAAAATGTTTCTCTTGAACAGAGCTTTCGATCTACGCATCTTAGATGTATGAAACGTATGTAGTTCTCAAGGAAATGTGCACGAAAATCGATGTATGTTTCGCGGGTCAAACGACGAAAATATATCGTGTGTACTAATTGTGCTGTAGTAGGGGTAAACTTTTTTGACGCGCCTGAAGTCAATAATCAAGATATATTCTCATGCTTCATACCAAAAGATAGCCCAGAAAAAGGCGATTTTTTGGTATATATATAGCAGTGACCTATATCGTGTAAACAAGTTGTAGTTTTAGATGCCTACACGCGTGCGAAGTTGGATTTTCAACGTACTCGAACTAAATAATACAGTCTTACAGATATAGCTTAATGCGGCATATTGTTAGATAGCTCTTCTAAAGCTGATTCTATCCATATATAGCAATTATATATATCCTGTGTGCTAGTCTGTTCATGGTTAGACATGATAGCCAGAAAAAAACAGTGTAAACTTCGATTGATTCAAGGCAAGCAAAGCCGAAATGGCGAACTGAATACAAGCCGATCAAAGCTAAATGCCGACTACCTTGCGTGACGTCAGAAAATGGGCTAGACCCAGGCTCTTTGTGGGTATGAAATACGACGGCCAAGGACCATCGAAAGCTAAGTTCAAAACGCCATAAAAATCGAACGATTTGACCAAATTAAAAAAAAATTTCACGGATATACTAGAAATGATCCCAAGATTTGATAAAGCCAAAAAAAAAATTTGAGGTGAGGTGCACTTTAAAGCAGAAGCATTGCACAACCTTTGGTCTTTCACTTTTCTTTTGTTTTCTATAAATAGCATTGTTTACCTTTGATGTTTTATAAAACTTTTATTCCATACAGTTTCAATTCCTTTCGAGTTACACGTAGCCTGTGAACAGACGGTACTCTCGATTCCTAAGTTTATTTTTTCAGTACATGAGCGCTTTATTATTTTATTCAATCACAGGGCTTATAGTTCAAATCAACTGTCGCTCGTGCGGAACTAGACAGTAGACATATTAATGTATTAAAACTTCCAGGATAGAATACCATTATTTCATACAGTTTCTTATCGCATTAGCATGAACAGAAGCATAAACTGCCAGTTTCCCAATAAATACAACAAGTTGTCTTTTTGGTAGTCTGGCTTTGCACAAACAAGCAACCTTTGTAGGGAACTAAATGAGACACAGTTTGTAGCTTGATTTATGTAGTCAAATATTCATATTTTATTGCAGATTAGAGTAGTTTCTATAAATTTATGCCACGAATCATGTCACTAAGTAGTGTTTATAAATTGTAGACAACTTTAATACCAAGTCTACAATCCCTGACAAAATCACACACAGCATTTTCGACATTGAGGACCTCTGTCTTGTATAATTTGAAATAGTTTCCAAAAATTTGTGTTACGGGAGGTGAAGTCGCCCGAATCCTATGCGAATGGCAAAGACAAAATCATTATGAGTAGGCCAATAATTTATCAAACCTTTTCCAACGTTGCCATTAAACTGACAGAAAGATGACATAAAACGTGCAATTGTAGCTATTAAAATAATAATGTTTCAATGTTTGAAAATATAATAAGCCATTGAATTTTATATAACCTAACAAAAAAACATCAACTGTACCTCCCCCCGGATTGTTTAATACTCTATCCATTTATGAGTCACTTATGTAAATTTTTGCCTTACATCCCTATAGTAGCAGGGATGAATTTACTTGGGGGGGGGGGGGTTGTGCAACCCTCCTATGCTTAGCCAAGGGGGGTGCAGGAGGGGTGCCAATTCCCATATCAAAACAAATTTGGGATTCAACAGGGCATTTATCAAACAAAAATATAATATCAGGCCATTGATGGGCCTTTTTGACTACCTAGGCAATCTTAATTTTCCGACAAGATAACCCTTGACCCTGTGGGGGGTCCTCAGTGGTGATTCACCCTACCTCAGTTGCCGGCCATGCCCAGCTTATGACCAATGCCCACTTAGCACCCCCCTCTATCAAATCAAGCTGGATCCATCCCATTGAGTATGGTATTCAGGATTTAAGGACATTTTTGTTGAGGGTGTGAAATGTTCTTTAACCTTGTTCTTTAATTAACTAGGATCTACAGCTTGTAGTCAAGGTTTTTGACTTTTAATCAGTGTCTTTATCATTTTTGCCATGTAATTAGTGTTGTAGTCGTATTATTTTGCTGCTTAATATGCAAACCAGCTTGTGTTGATAACACAACTAAATACATCAGTTTTACCATATACCATGCCATGTTTGGCTTAGTTACCTATTGCCTAGCTCCGTTGATTAGGCTAACCTGTGGGCTAACACAACTAAATACACCATGTGCCACTATTGATTGAATGCAAACCTTGCTGTTTGGCTTAGTTACCTATTGCCTAGCTCCTTATGAACAGATCTTACTTTTGTTTTAAAGGTGATCAAAATGATGCAGGGCTTTTCTGCTTAGGTCCACTTAGGCTATGAAAACAAAACAGAAGTTAATAATGATAAGATGTCATTTTCTGTCAATCTCTTAATATTTTTGCATTCTGTAACAAGATTTAAACTTATCAATTAAACTATATGTTAGTTGCATTCTAGTATTTAAGGCCAGACGTCACCATTGCCGCTCTCAGCTTTGCCTGGTCCCCAACCTAAAAGGGGCCCCCAACTGGAGAGAGAAAGCCTGAGATTAAGCAGGGCTCCCTGTGGGATGGGTAGGGGCTAACTGTCAAGGCAAGAGCATATATATCTCAAATTGAGAGGGCACCTTTCAAGTTACAGCCACTTCCTTGTTTGGGGCACTCTCACTGTGAGAACCATTTCATGTTTGGAGGCCTCCCAATTATAGCATTTAGTAAACCCTGATGACGTTATTAGGAGGAACTTTGCCATTTTGTACAATTTTTCCAAGTTCTGGGCTATCATAAGAAAGAAATCGAACTTTAAGTGTAATCAACCAAATTTACCAAAAGAAGCATGGGTGTTTGTATCGCCAAATCCGCAACTGTGTGAGAATTCATTTATCCATTCCAGTATTGGTAGCATCAGTCGTTTAGCAAACTGGCCATGGTCAAAAAGAGAGGCTGAACAGCTTAATGTTACTCTCAATATAAAATATATTGACTTGATTTTGTGGACTTAACTACTAGAATGCAACTAACATATAGTTTAATTGATAAGTTTAAATCTTGTTACAGAATGCAAAAATATTAAGAGATTGACAGAAAATGACATCTTATCATTATATATATCCTTGCCAAACAGCAAGGTTTGCATTCAATCAATAGTGGCACATGATTTATTTAGTTGTGTTAGCCTACAGGTTAGCTTGATTTTGTGATTTTGATGCGCTCTTAGGCCAGAGAGCATTCAGTGTAGTCTAATCGGAAGATCTTCGGCGTAGAGTTACAGTAAGCCTTGGCGTACTGGCGCACAATCATCTTTCCTGGCGTAGTGGCATACGCTGTTTTTAACTTGGCGGCGCATAAATACCAATAAAATAATAAATGCGTCAAACGATTCAAACGGCGTAACACGGTAACAGATTTAAACTTCTCAAAAATGGGCCTAAAACGTGTGGAATTTTTGCAGAACTGACTCATACAGTCATACGCCCTGGCGTGGGTGAGAGTCGGAAGAATGGACCAGGGTGGGATGTTGGCGTAGCGTTGCGACTGCTTTGGCGTATCTTCGGCGTAGCATTTACACCGAATGCACCCTGGCTCTTAGGAAATGGCCAGACAAAAACTTTGAAAGTGCTCGCACAACTGTATTTCGTTTGATTAAAGTTTTAAAATATGAGAAAACAGGACATGTTATATGAAATTTCAATTTAGTAATGTTGACAGTGCTTCTTAAGTTTTTTGCAATGCTTTCAAATACTGTATATGCTTTGAAGATTATGACGTTATAGGAGCCCCAGAGAAAATTTTGCCTCGGGGACCCCAGGGAATTCTCTCGGTGGCCCTGCTCGCAGGCATCTTTTGCATTTGTGCATTAGCCATATTTTAAAATCCTGACATTTTAACAATATTTATCTCTCAAAACCTAAAATATGATGCGTTTTTGCAGGAACTTTTTGAAGTTTTGCTCGCAGGCATTAAATAATATTACTGAGCCCTGCTTAAGGCCTTGCAAGAAGTAGGAGTTAATCACATACTACATTGGGAATGAAGAATTCAAAATGATCCGGCACCACTGCACACCTATAAACAAACCCAAGGAGCGTGATTCATATTTGCTACGTACCGTTTTCTTGGGTGGTGTATATTTAATACACAAATTTTGATATTGAAGGATTATTGTTTAAGAAAGCCTACCTGATAATATGTGCTGCTGAGCTTTGGTTTAAATAAGGTTCCTGGCTTTTGATAATCTCTAAATAAAAATAGAAACTATATATTTTATATACTTCTGTTTGCTCTGAAAGTATAGCTGGATAAATTGTGAGGACGCGTCTACACCCTCATTTGAAACATCAAATGGTATTCTTCGATGACTTAATAAATTAGCGTAAGCATGACTGACACTGGCAGTAATATTATTTTATTGAATATGACCTGAAAGAAAATACGCTATTTTTTTTACTTTTGCTGAACGTTTTGGTATAAAAGATCAACAAGCTTAATATGAGATTCAAAATTCAAAACGTGGGCCCATACTTACGACTGCAATCTTTGCTCTCACGACACTTTTGAATCTTATTTATGATCTCTCGAAGAAAAATAATTGATTACTATGTTGTATACGCACCACAGAATGGCTATCTGTAAAACAAGGAACGGGGAATCAAGGAACGGAACGAGGAAAGGAATCTGGGAATTGTAAAAGCCGGAATCTGTAAAACCCGGAACTGTAAAAGCCGGAATCTGTAAAACCAGGAATTGTAAAAGCCGGAATCTGTAAAACCCGGAATTGTAAAAGCCGGAATCTGTAAAACCAGGAATTGTAAAAGCCGGAATCTGTAAAACCCGGAATTGTAAAAGCCGGAATCTGTAAAACCAGGAATTGTAAAAGCCGGAATCTGTAAAACCAGGAATTGTAAAAGCCGGAATCTGTAAAACCCGGAATTGTAAAAGCCGGAATCTGTAAAACCCGGAATTGTAAAAGCCGGAATCTGTAAAACCCGGAATTGTAAAAGCCGGAATCTGTAAAACCAGGAATTGTAAAAGCCGGAATCTGTAAAACCCGGAATTGTAAAAGCCGGAATCTGTAAAAGCCGGAATCTGTGAAACCCGGAATTGTAAAACCCGGAATCTGTAAAACCCGGAATTGAAAAACCCGGAATCTGTAAAACCCGGAATTTTGCTTCTATTTTGTCGATTCAACGTGTACTCCTGCAAAATACTCTAATGCACTTATTTTCCTGCCGATACGATGGTAATTTTCTAAAAATGCTAAAAACAAACATGAGGATTATATAATTCTTCCTTAATTTAGTCTTTTATGATATTTTAGCGGCTATGTAGGCATGGAGTTTCCAAATTTCCACCAAACCCGGCCTTTTCGATCTTTGTGGCAAAGCGAACGGCAACGGTGTGTAATTTACCGCAAAGTCAAAGCCGGAATACAACCGATTACAAGTGTGAAATTTTACGTTATTTTTGATATAATTTCGGGTATTTTAGGTTTGAGTTAAGATACACAAATATATATATTATATACCTGTATATATATACCAAATATATATATTATATAATTTATTAAGTAATCACTGTAAATCGCATAAAATGTCTGGTTTTCTCATATTTCTTACTGAATAAATTGCAAGCATAATTGCTTCACTGAAAATTCGCTTATGTTCTACCTGTTTTGTTGTACTTGTACAATATTGTACAGATATTCACGCACGTTTTGGCATCATAGTAGTGACAATCCTAGAAAAGCCGAAATATCAAGTATATATAACTACAGTTGAAGATATTTTTTTTCTTGTTACATGTTGTCAGTCAAAGACTACAAAATTACTGCGGCATGCGCTGACCTTCCGTAAGACTTTATCAGAACAGGAAAACCGTAATCAGTCCGTAAATAAAGATTATAGTCTATTATATAGATCAACTGTTAAACTTTATAAACTATATATAGTCTATAAACTACTGTATAAACTATCATAAAATAATATAACATTAAATATTTAAACGTATATATATACATAATATTTATAAACTAGTGATTGTCTGATTCATAAAATTCATGCACATGTGTATACGCCTCGTGTAGCGGCCAGAACACACGGTACCAAATGATCTAGTGCCTAAATTTTCCGTTATTGTAACATCGCTCCAGTTAAAAGTAGGAACGTCAATATTGGAACTCGTTTTCCGTAGAGTGAGTTTAGGAATGGCGAAGGTCCCAGCCATATTATAACAGAAAAGGAGCGATACACTAGTAACACCAGGTACTGGCAAATGGATTTTAGTGAGCAATTTTTAGAACGTTAAATTAAAGCTTGTATAGTTATACGCGAGTGCAATGCCTTTGAAATCAAAGAGGCATAACTAGATAATCAATAAATGACGCAGAACCACCTTGCCCAGGGCACCTTGCCAAAAGTACTTTGATGAGGTTCGATCTGATTGGCTTACAGTTTGAAGTGAGAACATAGGGTGGAGAAACACAACAGGAGCGGAAAACCCCGCGAAATCTCTTTTGGCCTTTTACACAAAAAGAGAAATGCACCGTGCACGTTTTATCCGATTCCTTCCAAACTTTGCCACAATGTAGAACAATAGTTAAGGAGCAAAAGTGTGCACCCGTTTTTCGTTTAACGCCATACTTTTCGAGTTATAGGCATCCGTTCTAACGTGTATACAAAATTTGTGTGAGTCAACTTGTCTGCTTTATATCAAAGCAAATACAATAGCTGTCAAAAAATGCGAACACACTTTTCTTCTTTGATTATCTGAGATGGGAAATATGATGTTTTGCAGGTCCTAGGGTTAAATCGGCGGCGTGCAAATCTCGTGACGCTAAGGAGGTCAGATTTTCAAAAGTAGCCCGTAGCAACCACAGTGTTTTAAAATATAGCGTTTTTGTTAAATTACAGTTCCGGGTTTTACAGATTCCGGCTTTTACAATTCCGGGTTTTACAGATTCCGGCTTTTACAATTCCTGGTTTTACAGATTCCGGCTTTTACAATTCCGGGTTTTACAGATTCCGGCTTTTACAATTCCGGGTTTTACAGATTCCGGCTTTTACAATTCCGGGTTTTACAGATTCCGGCTTTTACAATTCCGGGTTTTACAGATTCCGGCTTTTACAGTTCCGGGTTTTACAGATTCCGGCTTTTACAATTCCGGGTTTTACAGATTCCGGCTTTTACAGTTCCGGGTTTTACAGATTCCGGCTTTTACAATTCCGGGTTTTACAGATTCCGGCTTTTACAATTCCTGGTTTTACAGATTCCGGCTTTTACAATTCCGGGTTTTACAGATTCCGGCTTTTACAGTTCCGGGTTTTACAGATTCCGGCTTTTACAATTCCGGGTTTTACAGATTCCGGCTTTTACAATTCCTGGTTTTACAGATTCCGGCTTTTACAATTCCGGGTTTTACAGATTCCGGCTTTTACAGTTCCGGGTTTTACAGATTCCGGCTTTTACAATTCCCAGATTCCTTTCCCCGTTCCGTTCCTCGTTCCGTTCCTTGATTCCCCGTTCCTTGTTTTACAGATAGCCACCACAGAATAGACATTCTGTGATACGCACTATAAAATAAAATGAAAATGTTCTCAAACTGTTATTCTGTGACGCGAGGAGAAAGGTCATCTGACTGAGGTCCAATCATGATCAAATAGACTTGCACCACGTGCTTGCACCCTTGCACGTGATTATCATTATCTGTCGACTATCCTGATCTGGAGACCTGGGAGTGACTGTCTGATTTTCATTCAGTGCAAAATGTCGCGCGATCGACCTTTTGCGATCGTTTTCTTTTGAATTGTGAGCCCTCGACCGGATCCGTTCCAATCGAGGGCCCATAATTCAAAAGAAAACGATCGCAAAAAGTCGAGCGCGCGACATTTTGCACTGAGTGGAAATCAGCCTTACTGTCCCTAACACTTCTAGTTGCCAGCATTTCCTTAGATTCTGGAGTAAAATTTCCTTAGATTTGTTAAAAACTCCGTAAGACCAGAAATCGCATTATGGAACAATGGAACACTAAATGGGAGCAATATTGAATGTAAATACTAAATAGTGCTCCCGATTATTGCAATAGGAAACATGTTGGCTTGCATGAAATTCTGCATTATTCGGTGAAACTGCAATCGCAACGTACTGACAATATCAGTGGTTGATACCAGTGCCAGTGGTTGATACTCGGACAAATGATACTCATCTCGGACCACTCGGAGGGCCCTGTTAGGGTTTTAGGATTATGGATTATTTGGCTTTTTTTAGCAGGATTACGGATTATTGGGGCATGAAAAACGAGATTAGGATTATTTGGGTAGGACTTAGGATTACGGATTATTGTTAAAAGTCAATATCATAAATCAAATTTTGCTATTGAAAATGAAAAAAAGGTAAAATTTAAAGGTTGAGATACCAGTCAACAGAATCATAAATAACATCGCCAACGACATGCCGGAGACACAGATTAAAGACATTAAAATCTGTTTCGAGCCGGAACGCGCGTGAAACACGCATATACGTGCCACGCGTTAATCACATGAGCGTCAGCTTGATCACAGATTAAAGATTAATAATCATTAATCTGTGGCTTGATCGCGCGAGGATCCAAATTCCAAAAAATGGCGAACATGTTTACTTTTGATACTTGTACTGTTCATGTTTGTTAAATATATTTTAGGGATATTTTTGTTTAGAAAAATGGGGTATGGATTATTTTCAAATTTTAACTGGGATTATGGACTATTCACAAGCCCCCTAACAGGGCCCCACTCGGGCCTCACCAGCTCGCCTGCGTACAAACAGTCTGGTACCTAACATAAAAAGGGGGAAAACGATTGCTTTACATTTTTCTCATTTTCTGTTTTCAACTCAACAAATAAAGATTCAAGCTGTTTTTTCTCACCAATCGTCATCATGTAATGTAATTACAGTGTAAACCCAGTAACGAACACGGCGTTGCCATAACGATATTAGCTAATATCCAAAATCAATACGAACGTCAATGGATGACTTGTGGTCGTCTGAAGATGAGACAAAGATAACGCACAAATAAAAGTAGGGGGTCCGGGGTACCCAGTGAAAATTCTGAAATTTGAAGCCCAGAAATGCCATTCCCTGCATTCTGAGCTGCGGCCAGTACTATCAAACATTTTCCCCCTTTAACATGCCTATTTTAGAGAAAAAGGAACATGTAAAAGACGCAGAAATAACAAAATTGTTTTGTCAATTCTTATAACACCGAGTTTTAATTATCTTAAAACACAAACATAGTTAGAGTGTATTGGAGGGGGGGGGGGCTCGGGGGGGCTCATTTAATTCACGTTTTGTATTTAAGTTTTATATTATAGACTTGAAGTGTTTAATGTTACAGTTTATTAAAGTTTTGTATTAGAGTTTTAAAAATCGGCCGTTCTGACGAAGTTCGACTTTCTTTTAACTTTAACATTTTTCGCCCTGCTGGTAATGTATATCAGAGAGCCCCTCTTGTTAAAATTTTGGCAATACACCGCTGTGTAAGGTTATAACAGCAACACAGCAGCTGATCATTTTATATGTTTTGTAGATCATTATACCGAGTTATATTCACAATTTCTAGGTTGATACAAATATTCCTTCCTGAGTTATAGAGTTTTTAATATCCTGCTGACGTCAGCATGATATTAGAAAAAGGACCGATAAAGCTATTTTGTATAACGTAAATTGATGCATAAGGTTTGGTTATTCATCAGAAATTATGTGGCTTATCTAATTTTTGTAAGTTCAATTTGACTATTCTATTTGAAAAAATAGTCATACTTGCACATTTGTATTTTGACCGCCATGTCGTCGGTCAAATCTAACTAACAACATGCATATGGCAGCCAAAAATTGTGATGCTAATATTTCAAAAAGCTTCAGCCAAAATGCTAAAACTGTAATTTGAAACAGATTACAGATCCGTTTGAAAGCCAAACCAACATTTTCCAATTACGTTGTGTCTAAAAAATACCGTGTAACGACTTTGAAATAATGCGGACATCATCAAATAAAACTCGATCCGTAACTCTGGAAAGAATAATTGCACAAATCTAATTTTTTTGTGGAATGTTCTTCATAATGATGGATAAAACCTGCTAAAGTATCAGCGCAATAAGTTTAATTATTTAACATGAAACCCCTCTGTTATAGAAATCATCACGTGACTAGATTCATCCAATATGAGTTAGGTAATCGCCAAATATCATTACACCATACATGATTGCTGTACAGTATGGCATTGTAGTCTGCCTAGGTATTTGTCTGAACAGTGAAGCGCAAGAAATGTTGCAGTGCCCTAGGCTGGATATACGTCGAAGTGAACTTTGTGAGAAAACAATGAAAAAGATTGCGTTAGGCGGTCGCCTATCGTGTGATCTAACCCTGAGAAGGGAGAATGAACACGGATATAATTTAAGGAATATTGAACAATTCTCTTCTTTTAAATGTAGAACTAATAGGTATAATAACAGTTTTTTCCCTAGCATGATTAGTGTCTTAAACAAATAATTGTTCTTAGTTACATAGTTACATTGTAATATAGTTAGATTTTGCTATTGCAACTTTTACTCAAATTGTAAAACACATTGTAATTCATTTTATGCGATGATGTGTTATTAAACATTAATAATTAATAATAAATAATGCATACACTTTAGTGCTCGTATATTTATCAGTTTTTCTTCATCTTATAGAATGCCGCCTCTTCGTAGTGAAGTGTTTCTAAGATTTCTGTGTGTGATTCTAGTGGTAATTCAAAATTTACCACTTGATCAAGTTTTCGTAAACGATTACGTCAACTATGAGAACATGTACGCCTTCTACAGAAATCTGAGAAGAATTCTAACTGAAACACAGAGATACGATGTGCTGGAACTTCTACATGAAACAATAATGGAAGGTAAAATAAGGAAAACTGCCGATTGCTTAAATAATAGACTAGCTTACTACAAATTCTCTCAGGTAAATATGTCAGGGCCTTTTTTAGCAGATGAACTGGGGAGCCAAGTCCCCCAGACTCCATGTTCCCTCTCACCCCCAGTAAACTATTTCCCCCCCCCCAGTGAAGGTCCCTTTTGTCCAAAATATAACTAGCAATAAAAGGGAGAATGACTTAGTTCAGAAGAGTGATATGATATTCCCATAACAAAACCCTTGCATTTATAATGAAGCTCAGTCCGTTTTAATGGGATAGATAAACAAAAAACAATTGTTGCTGAAAATACAGGAAATCAAGCCCCAGAGACTCAAGAATACAAAACCAGACCCCCCTACAAGTCCGCACACTTCCGATCCCTGGCTCCCGTTTGTCCCTACTTGCTAGGTCCCTTTTTCTCATGCCCCCCCCCCCTGTCGAATTCTTAAAAAAGGCTCAATCACAAAACCTGTTCATATAGGTTGGACCCGTCCTCTCGGATATCAGTTTCCTTTAACTTTTTACGAGCAAATTGTGTTGCAGTTTATTGACTAGTGCTAAATAGTGGATAAATGAGAAATATAGTAAAGTCGTAGCTTATATAAGGAAATGCTTGATTAAAGTTGATGTTGACAATACAGTGTCAAATTTTACAATTGAATTTATTTTATATATTTTTAGGTAATTTAAGACTCTTAGAACAATATGAGAGATGCTATATACCTTTCTGGGAACGCTTCCATAGTGATCCTAATCACGCAGCACACAAATGGCCTGCATTATGCTACCGTTTCACGGAAAACAATAACCCAGCGCGAGCAGAAACAGGGTTTACAGAAGATGGCATTATTCTTGCATTATAGACACTGAAAAATAGAAAAATAGACTGACAAAAAAACAGAAAAAGTAGTACAAAATTCATGATCACTATTCCTTTCGAACTTGACTTTTTAATTGCCAAGTTGCGAGCAATGATTTGTGCAATGCATGATCAGCGCTTGTTCGCGGTTAACATATTTCGGAACTTTATGAAAGGATTTTTCAAGCAAATGGCTACATATCAACTCTAAAACTCGTGATTTGTTGTTAGCCAACATCGAAAATTCATTTATTCTAAAAATAAATGAATAATGAGACAGAAGCCCGAGTAGGGGAAGGAAAATGCACAAATGGCATGAAATTTGCTGTTTTGGGACAAATTGGATGGAAAACAGCAAATTTTGGGCGTTTTCCCCACCTTGCCAAAGTTTTTGCCTAATTTTTACATGAAACAAAATCTTGATGATAGGGACCACAAATATTTAGTTTATAATAATAGTTTTAGAGATGATAGGTAGGTAGTATCCTTAAAAATCCTTCTAAAATCATTAATTATTCATAAGCAAAAATACAAAGGAAACTCATGACCCGTAGCGGATCTATATATTTGATATAGACTTGCTCAAACTTTCTCCTTCAATTTTTACAGCGTAGATAACATCAATCTTCAAAATTCCAACGCCAGTGAGCGTACAAAACGAGTCATTTTAGAAGTCATATACAAACCTTGCAGTTCGGCCTTTATCAGATCTAAAACACTCGGCTGCGCCTAGATGTTTTAAATCACTGAGATAAAGACCTCTCGCGCGGTTTCCATAATTTGGACAGGATGCAAAATTGATGTCGCCACCTAAGGCGCCTTCAAACGTCGCGCTACTGCCGTGCCGAACGCATTACAAACAAGGTATTTCAGCTGATTATGTATTGTTTTTAATGCGTTCGGCACATGAGAAGCGCGACGTTTGGAACAGGCCTAAGTGATTCTAGAAGGCAAACAGTTGGTCATTTTGATTAGTCAAATATCAATGTATTGGCATGGTATGATATGATAGTTATTCCATACAATATAAAAATCTGAAACTCTATTTAATAAAGCTAACGTAGTAATTCTACAAAATATAGTGGGGGTATTTTTTTGGAACACCCTGTATATTTATATATCGGACGCCGAAACATGCAATCCTGGTCAGATAGCTAGGTCATAGCTACGTCATGGTAATGTAAAATTTAAGATTTTGTTATAATGTACGAGGTATTCTGTATGGTTCAATAAATTTTTGTATGAATATCGGTTGTCTCAGCGGGGCAGCACACTGTTCTTGACGTGCCAAGGTTTCTCCAGAGTTCACTTGGCCCAGTCTTTTGCGCGGACCTAAAATTGTCGAGATCTGGATTTTGCGTCTGTCCTAGCCTCCTCCGCAGGTAACTCTTCTTAAACGGCAGAATTGTGCAATACTTGACAAAAATTGCGCAATAGCTTGGGCAGCTCCAATTATTCCTCACTATCCACTGTTACTCCCTCATGCCTATGAAATTATTGCGTAATTCTGCCGTTTTCCACCAAGTTGCCTGCGGAGGAGGCTACGTCTGTCCATATTTAAAGGTTGGGGAATTTTGCATAGTTTGTGCATCAAGGCAGCACTTTCTTTGCGATAGGAACGTTACTGATAATTTGAAAACAACAGTGTTGATCTACAACTGGGTAAGATCATAATCTGTTTTGACCAGAGTTCCAGCATTAAGGACTACAGTATCAGTTATGCCATGATTTGGAGGTGAACCGCAATTGATCTCCAATGGAGAATCATGTCCAATACATACGTACCTTTTTTTATTTATTGCTACGTTTACCACCAGCCAGGCCCTGGACCCTGCCAGGTGTTGTTTCCACAGAACACTGCCGTCCATAGCTCCTTCAGTGATTATGCACCCCGCATTTGTCGACGGTGATACCCCACACCATGACATGGACAAGTTGCTTAGTTTGTTTGTATTTACTTTTTGGGGTATATTTTGAAGAAGAAATAAGAATCTCCGAGAGTAATACAGAACAGGTAATGGAAATTTGAGAACATGTAATAGCAAAACACTTGCCTATCACCTCGTATTGCACGCTTCTCTCGTCTATACTGTTAACTTAACTTGATAGAAGTAAACATAACTTGATAGAAGTAAACATAACTTGATAGAAGTACAGCTAAATGGCTAAAACCAACGTTGTATGTCAAAAGTAGAAAGCCTCAAGACAGCGAACACTCCAAACAATGGGCAGCAAGCTTCGGTTCCAAGGTGTCCGTAAAGGCTGATTTCCATTCAGTGCAAAATGTCGGCGCGCGATCGACCTTTTACGATCGTTCTATTTTTAATTATGAGCCCTCGAACCCGGTTCCAGTCGAATGCTCATAATTCAAAAGAAAACGATTGCAAAAAGTCGATCGCGCGATTTAACATGGAGGTTCCATTGTATAAAAGAAACTTCCGTCAAGTTTTGTGGGCTCAGTAGATGGTTGTAGTTTGGCTATTTTTCTAAATATGTTCAGTCAGTTAATAAAGATCCCATACAATCTCGTACATTAAAAACAATGAAAACTATCTATTTTAAATTAAGGCCAAGTCAATATCATACAGTACAAGAAGAATAAACTACCAAAAAGATCACATTTAATGCTTCAAAATTGAAATACTAGCGAACTACAATAATTGTTTCGCTCCAAACTATACCTAAATAGTGTCTTGACAGTCTAATTTAAAATCAAAATATGGTGCTTAGCAGCTGCTAGTTGTCTCTTTACGTTGATTTCTTGACTTTTCTTGTCTTAGATTTCTTAGATTTTTTCGCCACCCTCTTCCCATGTACGAGTTTTAGTTTATTTTTTATAGTTCCTTTCTGTTTGGAGCTTGTCTGTAAGGAGAATACAAAACACCATCATTAATAAACATGTACTTTTGTGTTCATTTTAGACTTAACACCATTCTATTCCACACAATTTATATACTGTACAACAGCATACCATACCATACCATACCATACCATACCATACCATACCATACCATACCATACCATACCATACCATACCATATCATACCATACCATACCATACCATGCCATGCCATACCATGCCATACCGTGCCGTACCGTACCGTATCGTACCATCTTAAAACACATTTATCTTCTATATATATCTTTGTTTGATAGACTATGAGCTCACCTTTCTGGAGTAAAACCGAGTTTTCGGTACATGGTTAGTAGCTCGTCTTTTTAGTTGACTAATGTAACGATTGCTCAGATCTTTTACTCTGAAAACAATAAAATAAAACGTTGACTAGCGTTAGCGTTCGCAGGCAATTTTTGTGTGGTAATATACAGGAGGAGGTATATATCGTCAGTATTTCGTATTTATGAAGAACCATGTATTAATATTGTGAACAATACTAGTGATTTACGGCCTATGATACCAGTAGAGAAAGGTTTCACCCTAACCCACACAGGTACGTCAAATCGTACGAATTGAAGACAGGGGTCAAAATGGAAACAAATATGGCCTGACAAACTATTTTCTTTTTCGCGGGTCAAAAGAATTATGGCCTGCAATTTCTATTTGCTCTACTAAACTGTTCTATTTGACTGTTAACTTTGGTGTTACCACTTAGAAGAAAATTGAGGATGCTAGTATGTGGTAAGCAAATGAAATAATGATACAATCTGTAGAATACCGCCTGCCATTCTATGACTTGGCAGGTGAAAATTATTTTCGTCTGCCATCACTCAAATATGACCTGCTTTTGGCCATTGGCAGGCCGCTATATCGAGCCCTGAAAAAATGTTTAACTTCCATAACTCTTTTAAACGTTTATGAGTTCACAGCAACCAGGTATAATATCAGACATGTTTTCGTTACTCTGCTACTGCTACGCTATTTGAGAAACATCATTATTTGACTTGGGATGACAGTAGCTATCTCCCACAAGAGTATTTCAGCGCGCTGTAAAACACAGCGCCCTGAGTATCTCCGCCTTGTTGCGCGATGACGTCATCCCTTGAGTATGTAAGGAGCTATGGTGCGACTTTTGATGACACCTCAAGAAGACACTAGACTGGGGTGTCAAAACGTTGGGACGTGAATTTAATTTGTTCGGGGATTACACTCAATTACTTATTACGTTTGTATAACATAGTTGTCAAGTAGCAATTTTTATTCAAAAAACGTTTTTACTGGAATGATAAAATCTTACTTGTAAATTCGTACAAGCCAATGTTCAGTCGTAAAGACTTCATCTAAGTACGTGAGTTTGACATTCTTGTTTCCAATTTCAACATTTCGTGTACGATCAAAACCTGAAGGTGTCCTGAAGTCCAACTGTAAGAAACAAATTAATAAAGTATTTGTGAGATGCGAGATAAGCACACGATAGATAATTAACAATCCAGAATGTGCCAGCATTCCATGTATCATTTTAAAGCTTATAACATGCTGGAAACAAAATCCTAACTAATTGTTACAACCTATAGGTATAAAATATTTATACGGAAAGTGGAAAAAATCAATTTTCTGGTGATGCATGCTTACTTACTATCTAGTCTGAACCTATATCAATCCAAGGGATTTGGTTTTTGTACAACTGTTTGACTTCCACAGAAAAATATATAGATGCTTTTTAAGAAATTCTATAGTATATTCCTACAGCAGAAATTTTAATCGATAAAATCTATTTGTGTCAAGTTTACCTAAAATGTTTACGTTTTAAGAAAGAGCAAAACGGACATACGTAAAGTTACACAATAGACTGAAGGCGAGTGTCATTACCTGTAAATCACCAAATCTATGATAACACAACTTGTACATCAAACAATTAAGTAAGATCGGTGAACCAGCAGCATCGACACGGAATTCACCATTTGGAGTAAAATAATCAGATTCCTATGAAAATAACATAAAGTAATTGCTTGACTTAAGTAGAACCACCGATCAAAATAATCGATTAAAAGACATTAGTTAGACTACGGTATTAAATGAAATATTTATCTTAAACTGAATATTGTCTGAACTTCTCAAGTCCGACAGTTTTCATGAACTACATTCAAATCAAACTGTACCCTTATATCTTTGGGATGTTCTCCCTCGGCAATCCTGACCATCCACAGAAATTTATTGATGTCATCACCAGAATAACCAATTACTCCACCAAATATGACCAAGACATAATCAACGTCCAGTGAACGCATTATTTTATAAGCTGCTGTTTCATTTGATGACATTGCTTTACCAACCTTAAGATTAAGAAATACGAGATATATTGAGAAGAATGCGTCAAAAGCAATTGTTAAGATGAGTTTTCAAATTCATTAATTAGTGCATATTGCGGCTATTTCATCTGACATCTCTAAATGAAACGACAACAACTCTTTTCGACACTCCCCCAGTTTGCGAAGTGTATACCTGGCACTGGAGTGTTGGTGGCGCATTGGATAGCACATGGGTGTGTTTCGCCATTCCGATCAGAGTTAAATACTCCAATATACATGCAGCTGTCTGATTTTATATAATTTCATTCTATTTGCATGTGAGAAGAGTGTAACGGGTGGTGAAAAATTGGGGGTACGAATTTAGGTCGGCAACATATTGACACGCTCTTGTTGCTTTAAATTTCAGTTCAGTCTTTTTGCCACCAATATACAGTTGAACCTGTATTAAGCGACTAAGCGGCCAGAAACCCATTCCCCAAGGGTGGAATTCCCATTCCCCAAGGGTGGAATTCCCATTCCCCAAGGGTGGAATTCCCATTCCCCAAGGGTGGAATTCCCATTCCCCAAGGGTGGTCGCTTACTACAGTATTGCTAATTTGCTAAGTTGAGAGAATATACAGCAACTATATACTGCAACTTAGTTACTTATTTTTAATAGGCTATGGGAGGATGGGGGGGGGGGATCGTCACCTTTACTCGTCCCTTGTGTCCACAAGAGTGTGATCCTACCAGGATACTTTCGTTTGTTTGTTTAGCGCACTAAGGGATATGGACCTTTACTTGACCTCTAAGGAGAACAGTTCAGAACTGACAGTGTTGCCCAGTATAAATAAAGATGATTTAAAGCGTTTACCAAAGCAATATGACTGTTGTTCCATGTGTTGTTATCTACAAGTGTTGTTCTATTTGCAAACCCAGCAATCTGATATCCATAATCCCACCAAGACATCACTCTGAATTAAACATATTCATATGTATATATTATCTTCAAACTGTGGGTTGTCAGCGTAGTTTACTGTGCCAAAAATATAAAAGGAGGGTTTTGACGTTTCAAGCGAAGGTCGATCGTTATGTTATAGGTTTTGTGAATGAAAAGTTCAAGCGAAAAGTGATATACATATTTAAGGCCTAACCATTAATTACAGTTGCGAAAAATACAATAAAAGGCCCGCCGCTACACCTAAATCATTAGGGTCATGGAGGGCATTTTTTGCAACCAACCGGTCAACCTACGCTTGCCGAGGTATGGGACTGCACGCAGGCTATTAACACTGAAAGATCTATATAGGTTTACATGAAGTTTTACCATGGGCGGCAATACGCGAAACGGCTGTGGGGAAGAGTATACTTGAAATTCTAGCTCAAGAACGCGAACCCTTCAGTTCATTTCGTGTAGTTCGTTATAGACGCATGGGGGACGAGGTAGCTGAGAATCTTACCTCGCATCATCTGGTGTGTTTTGACGTAACCAGTAGTAAGCCTCTCTGAAATCATCCAGAATATTTCGGCTCCTGCAGGAAGAGACAAAATGAGAAGATAAATATAACTAAACATTACTAAAAATCGACGCAATTTGTTCCACAATTTGCCTACCTTTCCAATATAACACAACATAATATAATAGCTACTCCGAGTGGCGCCACACCGGGATTCGAACTTACAACCTTTGGTTTGCCAGGGTTCGTACATCTTCATAATTTTAAGACTCCAGGAAGTTTTTCTGTCATTTTCCAGGGTTTTTCAGGGGTATTTAAAGGAAGACAAAAATAATTTTTCCAAGACATCAACACTTTATTGCAGGTTTAATATTACTTACTAGAGAAATATTTTTTAACACATCGCTAGTTCAGTTTTCCAGGGTTTTCTTGGGTTTTCCAGGTGTTAGTTTGAAATTTCAGGATTTTCCAGGGGTTTCCAGGATAAGAAAAAAATCCAGGACTTTCCAGGGGCCGTACCAACCTTGGTTTGCTAGTCCAACGCTCTACCAAATGAGCTACGAGGTTAAGTCAGTTCGAGCTAGTTGGACTAGCAAACCAAGGGTCGCGAGTTCGAATTCCACAGCGGTCAAGCCACTCTTCAGCTTTCCTGGTGTTGAGCCACGCGGAGTAACATCATCAAATATAATTTACTCGAGTTTGAATCCCAAATCATCAGACTTAACATAATATTCATATCACAAAATGTTGGCTTGTATTCAAAAAGCTTGCAATATTCCATGGTGCACGTACACAAATGCACGTCAGGAAAATATGTCATGTAAACGACATTGATGGTCACTCTTGGAAGATGTGCTGTTCTCCTTTTCGACTTAAGCTCATACTTTTCGAGGCCGAGCAAAATCTACATATTATCTTACGTCAAAGCTGGTCAAAGCTTGTACGTATTAGACAGCTCGATATGAATGTTGAGACTGACTGACTTGATCTAACAACTCGTCAAGGTCAACTCGATAAGAATCTTTCGCAAGAAATTCGCTGGTGATAGTGGAACGTTCACTGAGTCGTACAAACCAAAGCGCATGCATGGGTGCGAGACTGGGGGGGGGGGGACGCGTTCACCAATCTACCCTGGGCCAGTGACTGGGTCACGCCGGCCTTGCAACTCGTAAGTTATCCACAGTGAAAATATGCACCATGAGGAAATATGATTGAATCATTCTTTAATGTCATATCTGACTTACCCATCATAGTTTGTAGAGGCCAAGACAACAGAAGGACTTGAATAGGCATTACTGGTGACCCAGGTACAATGAACAGCATACAACAGAAGTAACATCAACATACACATGACTACAATTCCTCCAAGGTTAGTTGATGACCCAGCTGTAGTTGGTTCAGTTTCTTTTTCTTCGGAACTTTTTGATGAAGCAGCAGATTGAGATGGCTGACGTTCTCGTTTCTTTGAAGGCTTCATTGCTCCTTTCACTTTAGTTATCTACAATGACGTCAAATAGTATATGCACAAGAAAGCAGTTCCCTAAACTCGGGAGAGTTCGCGAGTTCAGTTGAGTTGAGTGGGTGGAGATGAGCTGGTTGAGTTGAAATGCGAGTTGAGTTATTTGAGTTGGGCTGGTTGAGTTGGTTGTATGTCCTTCAAAAACATTGCCTATCTCAGTAAAACATTACACATGCTTTCATATACATTCCAAATTCTACCTTTTTCTTATCATTATTTGTTTCTTTCTGTTCCTCTTCATTTTCTCCTTCCTGCTCCTCTCCCTCGTCAATAGGCATAACATCCATATGAATGTAGTTATCCAGAGTCACAGAGAAGGCAATGGAGGCCAATACACACACTACTGGTGTTAGAGTCAGCATAAGACGCACCATGACTCCAGCAAAATACGAGGCAGTCACAGCGTACAACACGACTACACAAGAAATTAAAAATACAGCTGAAGTTCAAATTTGTTCAAATATGCGCTAACATCGTCTAACAAAGCTGTAACAATTATTTTACAACCCTGAAAGCCTCGGTAGGCTATAATTTAAGCAATTTTTCATTAAATTAAAGCCGAAACAACTTTAAGGACTGAGATTTAGAACATGCAAAAAAAATATTTCGCGAGGTGTTCGCCACAGATGTTACTTGGACTATTGCAGCACTCATCTTCGCCATATCCATGGACTATGAAATATAGTCGGAATATTATACCCTTAGTTATTTCTGTTGTCTTGATTTTAGTATGTTTTATTTTACCAATCTGTGACTGGCAATGCATGTGTGTTTGTTTTAAAATGATTCAAATAGTGCCAGGTCACAATTGTTGCAGTGCATACGTTTTGCTTTTCAAAAAGCTAAACCATACAACAGAAACTAAATAGCACAATTAGAAACGAAATAAATAATAATGCAAAAAATCTTGTAGATCTATGTTAAATTTTATACACTATACAAGAAAATTAAACAGTCATTTGAAAGACGAATGTATATACTTTCCATAAGAATTTCCTTGTATGCTTTCATGGTGATGAATATAATTGATAAATTTTTGTCGAAACACAATTTTTTTCGCCAAGCTTTCGATCCGTATTGAAGTTCGGCCGTCCGGGTCGTCATCATTGCAAAATAGTATTTACACCGATGAAGATCCGGGCTTACAGATCGAAAGCTTTGCGAAATAAACGATCGAGTTGCTTACACAAAAATAAATCAACTATATTCATCACCATGCAAGTATACGACTATACGAGAAACTTTATATTTAGAAAACTGGGTCAAGGTTGAACGAATACAAAATTACAGAGCAAGAATAAATAAACACATCAAGATAGCATCAGGTTATCAAATAATTTAATGAACAAAGAAATAGCCTAATCTTGCTAACTACATTCTATATGAATATATACAGTATTTACAGAATCATAGATAGATAAAAATTATACCAATAGATTTTAACTGCAATGTTATAAAATGTCAATGTCGTCTTCATCTTGCGAACTTAAACTTAAAGTTCTTTTAGGAACTGAATATGTACTAAATGGATAAGACCAATACATATTAGGATAATAAGGTATAAAACTGTTCGGTAATCTGTAGTTCACAAAGTGAGATGTTGGATTATAAACTGTAGAAATATCAGTGTTCATTAAGTTTGGTTCAGGAGCAAGGATCTCGTCAATTGTGAATCCACGTCGTTGGATAACAGGAGCAATCGGGGTGATTACAGGAACTCTGGGACAATGTGGGATAGTTGACTGTACAGGCATTCTTTCGTAGACAGGAATGTTAGTTCGTTCAACCAACAACGGTAAAATTTCATCGAGATTTTCTTGCCGCGTAAAACTTCTCTTTCTACGTCGATATTTTCCCTCGTCAAACATCATTTCACTCGAGGGATCCACTGTCCAATAGTGACCTCTGTTTTGATCGTGGACGTCACGCGGGAGCTTCACGAAACAGTCATTTAGTGTCAGGTTGTGTCTGATTGCATTCCGCCATTTTAAAGGACATGTTCTGTAATAAGGAAAGTTCTCATAGATGAACTTCAAGATATCTGCCAAGGTCATCTTATGGTATGGTGAACTTCTTATTGCCATGGTGACAAGGGCCACGTAAGAGTAGGGTGGTTTACCCGGTGGGGCTTTAGATCGCTTTCGTTTCTTGGGAACAGTCGCAGCACTGCTGTTGAATAACTGGAATATTGGTTTCTCGGAACTGCTTGGATGTTCAGGAATATTTTCTTCATCTTCGACTTTAACTTTTATCATTTCGCATACCGAGAGTTTGGTTTGGAGAACTTGTGTTTCTACCACCGACATATTTCTTTGTTAATTTTGATAGAGTTCTTGTTGCTTTGAAAACTGCACACTGAATGACTTGTGCTGTGAAAACGAGCTGCTTTTATGCTCAAGGCAGAGCGTAGGAAACAAAGCATCGGGACAAAAGAACACAAAAGCAATTCTTTCAAAAATCAAAAGAGAATAGCGGGAAAAATAAATGAGTTCTTAAGCTTGATGCCCCCGCATGGCGTTGTTTTTCATCCATTTTCTATTGTGTACTGCTAGACGTTGTGGGAGGTGTGGGGGTGTTTTGAGAAAAACAACTGTTTGGAAAAAAATGCCAACGAAAATCTTTTTAACACAGAAAATTTAGAGTATTGAATATAACCATATTATTATATAATATAACTTACCTTAGTCTTATACCGGTAAATTAAAAAGTGATCTGTTGCATTTAACAAAATCGTTGACGTTGTACTTTATATTTCAGTAGGTGCGGATTTTTTTGCTTACCCCGGGAAATTGTGCATGCAAGCCAAATTTGTTTTTAAGCCAAAAGTTAGTCGCAGTATTATGATTCTCATATGAATAAGACGTAATGTGCAGACTCATGTGCTTCATGATTTTACACTCTGGATCTCGCTTTCAATCAGGGAGGAGCGGGGAATATGTTTACCCACACAACTTGTTTACTGATCCCGGCGAATTTGGCACCAAATTCAGCTTAATGCAAAATAGTGTCTCACTGAGAACATGCACTCATCTATATACTCTTTGTAAACAACATGCATGAATATTGGAGTCAAACTATCAAAGACTTTTTATCGTGTTGCAGTTTTTATTTCTATATTTGAATTATGTGATTTTATACGTAAAACTACAGGAAACGTTCCCATTAAGAATCTTTTAAGAACGTGCCTCTCAAATTTATATTTCCTCTAACTTGCTGTGTTCAATTACTCTCTGAAGGCATTTAGAGCGGCAATTACAGTAATTGAACACCTAGCGGCAATTACAGTAATTGAACACCTAGCGCCAGGTCGATATATCTGGGTGGGTGGTTGGTGGGTGGTTGATGTTAGTGGAACAGTGGTTATTGCATGTGTCTTTCACCTCTGTCACTACAGGGTTCGATTCCTGAAATATACAGTTTTCTGATGATGAGAATCTAGCTCGATGTCCCCGGGCACATTTTCTATTGTGCACTGCCAGACTTGGTGGGAGGTGCGGGGGATGTTTTTTTTAGAAAAAAACAACTTATTTGTTTACACCAAGAAATTTGGTAAATCGTTTTAATACGCAAAATCGTTTGCCAACTTTTCATCATGTTTCTAATTCTAATTAAAAAATCAAAACAATAAAACAGGAACTAAATATTGTAAACAATATACTATATTCGCGTCAAGTTGTTTGCACGCGGAATACTACAGTAACCAAACACCTAGCGCGAGGTTAATTTATCTGACATAAATCGGTGGCTATGTTGTGTAACCTTGTGTAAAAACACCGCACAACATTAAGTGGTGTTTTGATGCAGTGATTATTGTTTGACCGTAAATGTGAGGGGTTGTACGGTGGAAAAGAAAAACAGTTCTGCAGTACCGATTCCTGAAATTTGTTTGATAAGTTTGGGATTTTTCATTCAAAATATACATTTGGTAGATGGCTGATAAGCCTGGAAAACCATACGTTAATCCGTGAAAACAGGAACAATGCACATATATGATCGTTGTACAATGTATGCATGTGTTAAATTGCTGCTGATAAAAGTATTTTTGTATATATGCCAATGGTATATCCATGACTCTTGCCGTGACCAATAAACAAATGTGTCAATATACTTGCAAATAGGTTATTTCAAAAAGATTGCATTGAGTAATTTTGTTTGCAAGGTACACTTGGAACTTAGCATATTATTGTTCAGAAGCTTGAATTTGTTATCAGGAAATTTAGGGTGTATTAATTGAAATTCATAATCACTCTTTACGTTCAATTTCGTCTCGGGCAAAACGAAATTATCTGCAGGAGTCAATTTTTATGTTATGATATTTAAGCATTTCACAAGGAAAATGGGAGAAAACAAGTTTAGGGCTTCATAGAAAAGTTTTTAGGGAGCTTTTTAAGTGGCTGCTAAGTGCTGACAATCGACAATCGATAATGGGTTGTGGGAGTGCATTGACAAAGCAATGATTAATTAATTAATTCGAACTAGTTATCCCCTACAATTAACATAGCATGAAGATCAATAGTTTTTTGTCATTAGTAACCGAACATTCTTTTTTGTAGTTCAAATAGCAACATTTCAGAGTATATTACTGGAATGAAATTAAGAACTGTAAAGACCTCCAATTCCCTTACTAATTGTGTGTACCAGGTTCAATTTTTGAACTTTTGCAACGCTTAACAGAAGGGCGGGAATATACTATTGGCAACTGTATTCGCTCCCCGAATATTCTGTTAAGTGTCCGCCACGAGAATGACCTGGACAAATTGAAGTAAACTTTAACTCGACTTACTAAATACTCGTTCATCATTAATTTTCTTCACGACAAACCAGAGACCAGCAGGGAAAGTACAGGCAAGTATATGAAGATCAAAGAAGAATGACACCCACGTGGTTGGCTGATGTTCTGATACAGAAGCTATAATAGGAATATGGATCTTCGCATAACTAGAAAATATAAATAATGATTCAAGATGTTTACTTATTACCTAACTATAACAAAGTCTCTTTATTGTTTGCATAATTTTAACTAAAATAACGTGAGATTAAAATATTTTCTATATAGTACAAGTACATCTTTATTCTCGTTTTTTTTTTAATTCAATCGAAGGCCGGGTGACTTGACTTTTAATTGCTGACAGAAAGAATAAATTCTTTCCGCATAATGTGTTGAGTTCTTTTTCGGAGCCCAGAAAAGCAAGACGAAGTTCTATATATTTCTCATCCTGCAATTTTCATCCTGCAAATTTAACCAAAATTTGTTCCATTTTTTCTTAAGCCCTGGTCAAACGAGGATGAGAGTTGATGAGAGTTGATGAGAGTTCGCAAGCGAGAGTTTGCGTGAGAATTTCATCAACTCTCATGCCCCGGTCAAACGAGAACAAGAGTTACATGAGAGTTGGTTGACTCGATATTACCGCGCGCGTAGCGATCAAACGAGTAAAAACACTCATTAACTCTCATCAAAATTTGAACCAGTTCAAAGTTGATGAGAGTGCATGAGAGTTGGCGGTCAAACGCGAGTGAGAGCTGGAACTCTCATTGACTCTCATCACTAGCAGGCAAACAAACAAACAAACGAAAAAAACCGAGGTGAAAACATAAATGTAGACAAAATGAAATAAACCTTGAACTGCTCTCAGTTGTTACTGCAACTTTGGCGTCTGTGGTAAAAGCGTGCTTGTTATTATGGTATATTATTATATGGTACGTTACTAATAGCTGTATCCAGAACTAAATTCACGAGGCTCTCGACGTGGCTTACCATATACGGTATATACAAACCAAATATCACGAAAAGTAAGACACCTTGTGTGCCTTTATGGTTTCAAACAAATACTGCAGTCTCATATCATTACAGTACTTGCGCTTCACATCCGTTTTCATACGCAACAAGTAACTGCATGCATGGCTCATGACGTCAGCCGTGTTGGTATTCCTGAGCAGTTTTGTTCTTGTATAATTCTTGTTGACAGCAAAGTTGATAAAAAATGTCACCCTTGAACTTGCATTAAACTGTCATTGTAATAGCTTTTAAAGATATATAAATAGAATACAACAAAATAAAGCTATTTACCCAGTGTCATATAAAGAGTAAAACCGTCCACTCCAAGGAGCAATGTAACCTAAAAAGTAAAATATTCCATCATTATACTCCACAGTACTAATATTATACTCATCAATATTTTGCTATTCTGGCGCCTCTCTAAGCTCACTCTGTTCTGATTAGAAGCACCCTGTCTCGACCGAGAGTCGCGCATCACCTACTGGATCAAGATAGATCCATCCCTGAAGATGGGGCTTTGTGCCATGCATATTCATGCATTAAACGTTGCGTATGCTATACTACGCTATTTAACAATTAGATTATGAGGTGATAGTTGATGAGGGCGAAGCCCGAATGAACTATCATCTCATGGAAATCGAGAGCGAATAATCTAATTGTTAAAGTAGAAACCAGCAAGAAAACAGTATTTCAAAACGTTTTTCATAATTTATTGAAATAAATTCGTTAAAAATCGCGCCGAGGAGATGGCTGTTTCTCTACTCGCTATCTATCGACAATTAGATAGCGAGTAGCGTAGCCAATCAAATTACCGCATTTGCAATAGTATACTAGTATGATTCTACTAAATACTTTTAGTAGAAATTTCCAGGTGACTATCGATTTTCCTGCATACTGATTGGTCCAAATTGAGCCTCTAAAAAGTGATAGTCACTGGTCAGTGACTATCACTTTTTTTTTCAAAATGGCTTCTTCGCAAGCTGCCGAATATAAAACAAAAATCGTTTTTTTTAGCCTGATTCAAAGTTTTAAATGAAAAAAACTGCCGCTAAATTAAAGGAGGATATATTTTTGACATTTTTAAAGGTAAGCGATAAAAAATACACTATTTTTCTTCCATGAAAGGCAGCGTTTTCTCGCTGTTGAAATGAACATGTATAAAACTTTTTCCGTACGGCTCAACCACCAGTGTTTATTTTGAAAATTATTCGTTTTATCCTCATTTATATCGTTATATTCAGCAAAAACCTAGCTGTGATATATTTTTAAAACCATTCTACTTTGTATTTGAGCCTTTCCAAAGTATTTTTCTCACGAAATTGTTTGTTTTTGTTTCGCTTCGATATGTTTTTGACACTCGTCTTTTGCCGGCATGTTTTTAATAACCGGCCTCTGAGAAAAGCGCTGAATTTTGTCCTATAGCCTTTTCAACTGACCTCATAACTTTCTGTGTTTGTTTAAAACTCTTTGAAATTTCTACTAAAACAATTAGTCGCCTCAGGCTCGGTGATTACAAGCCTATAGTCACTTCGCCTTCGGCTCAGTGACTATAGGCTTGTAATCACCTCGCCTTCGGCGACTAATTGTTAAATAGTAGCGTAATGCATGAACTTGTCGCTCGCTCTTGGCAGCTGGACTTTGTAGCTCATGCAGTGGTCAGAGCAGTGCACGTGGCGTAGGTTCCATATCTACCGGAGGGCCTCTAGTTGCATAATATTTCGCAACTGCTCCAGGTTAGGTCTTATATTTTTTCGCTTGAAAATTTCCATTCACAACACCTTCAACAAGTATATTTTATTCACTGTGTTTTCATGCAAGGGCTCAGATTTAGTACGTTGTAGACTTAGGATGGATAAATAACCTATCACTAGGCCATCTTTTTCAATATACTTGCATTAGAAATATAATACAATAATACAATAACGGGATAATGGTAAACGTACCGAAATATGTGAGTGAAACAATCACAGCAAAAACCAATCCAGCAACTCCTGCCACCATGAAGTGAAAGAATTGTTGTATTTCTGTCCACGTGGCATGATCTTGTAGAAACTTGAGGAATGCGTATGCCTGGAGTAGAGCGAAAACTCCTGCGTGAAGAAAATATAGAAAAGTTGAAAACGAAATACTTTAGATTATGGCGGGGAGAGGGGGGCAGGGGCAACTGTCAAAGGAATAAAGTTACTATAAAAAATCTGTAACAATGATTTTAGAACCAAGAAAGCATTCAATTTGGTAGCCTATAATTGAAGCAAATTTACATGATATCTAAGGCTAAGCCATAAAAGTTTAAAGAACTGAAATTTGCAGCAACAAAAGGGTGGCAATACACTGTATGTTGGTAACCAAAATTCGCAATGTTGGTTAATTTGACAAGATTTTCCTTGTTTGCAATTCATATTTCATCAAATATGGCGAAAATCTCTTTGTTCTTCAAATCCCTTGAGAATGATTGCATACCATCTATAAGACCTAACGTGCTGGTACAGTACATGTACATTTCTAATGTACGTAACTGGGAAATATATAAAAAGTGTTATTTTCTGCTGGCTGAGAAACGAAAGAAGCAGAAAATGTTTTTTCACACACTGCTGGGGACCCGATTAATATGCGGGTGGTGCGGGTTTGGCGAGCACATTTTGTTGTTGCGTCCGCCATTGCTTGACTATGTACACCAGCCCACCCTACCCGTTTTGAAACTCTAAGATTAACCATAAACTTCTTGTGTTTTAGTTACGATGCATGCGTGATGTTACATGTAACATGTAAAGCTGAATTAGCTGCAAATAATTGATTAAAAGTCAAGTTTGAGGCGGATGGCTGCAACAGTTCTTAATAGCTGTGTGTGAAAAGCGAAGTTTAGAACGGAGACGTTGTTGAAGATCACCACACACTGACACAAACAAAGTTTTTAATCCATTCCCCTCTTGGCAATCTCGTCCGTGGCGTCCGCTTGCTTAAGCTCATTAATGGCGCAATCTTCCGTGAAGTTCGTCACCTTGGCTATAGAGCATTGCTTGGCGTTAGAGCCTTTTATCTATTACTGGTGACGTAAATATTGTATATAAGTCCCCGTACATTATCGATTATAACCTCATGATTTCATTTTAACACAAAACATGATAAAAGGCTCTGAATCCAACGTCTCGATCACGAAAATGATGTTCCATAACCAAGGCGATGTACAGAAAACATACGAATCATTAGCTTCCCAGATTTCTCAGCATTTAATTTCACAATGTTTTGCCATCATTTTTAAAGGTTCAAACGACTGAAATATTTATGTGTTTTGTCTCTGCTTGTCCCCCCTCCCCAGGTTGCCAATCCCACAGCAATGCCAAGTAACTTGGTTCCATATATTATACAGATTGCTTGTTTATTCCACCAAGGTGATTAAATGGCTAAACAAGAAATTGACAAAGAAAAGGACTTGTGAAACATGTGAAATATAAAGTTTCATACCAGCAGAGGCCATGTGTTCACTTGTCCTGATGTCCTGAAAACTGACAAACAAACGGAACTTGCATTGACAAAATCAGACCCATTATAAAGAATGTTGAATAAGCTATAAAATAAATATATAATTAAATACACAAATCTCTAGCTAAATCACTGGCCAATGTAGGAATGCAAGAACTGTCGAGTTTAGGTTCGTTTAATATAATACATATTAATTTCATTTATTTAATCACAATAAGTCAATATGTAATATTTAACTCCAGAAAATTCTAATGGGATAGAGAATCTATATTTGTATGTATCCTGGAGAAAACCCATGGCATTTGGCAGAGCGTTCACTCACTGTTTTCCAAAAGCGAAAATCGAACCCAATATCTTACAGATGAAACCTTAAGGCCGGTTTACAGTTCGCGGGAATACGTCGCGCGCGATTATTCGCGCGAATATAGCGAATCGGGTTTATTATTGATTTAAAATGCAAACTTGCAAAATCAAACCGCAAAATTGGCTATGTTGGATTACTATGCGCTGGATGTTGATGAGTGATCGAAAAGTTGAAAATTTTCAACTCTTTCGCCAGCGTTAGAAATACGAAATTTGACATTTAATGCTATAAATAGTCTGCGCGCATGCCAGGACAAATTCGCTCCTTCGCGCGACCAATTCGCGCGAACTGTAAACCGGCCTTTTAAAGGGTTTACAGTTCGCGGGATGCGTGCGTCGCGCGCGCGCGATTATTCGCGCGAATATAGCGAATTAGTTTTCATTTTTCAAATTCGAATATCGAATATTTGCAAAAAATGCAACCAGCTCTTGATTGGCTATGTTTTTAATTCGTTCCACTTTGGCGCGAAAAAGAAAAAATTTTCCACTCTTTCGCCAGTCGCTGCAATCGAAAATGAATGACGAAGAATTTTGCCATATATAACCGCCGCATGCTCATGACAAATTCGGCTCTTTCGCACGACCAATTCCGCGCCGAACTGTAGCTCGGCCTTTAAAGCGATTATTCAGCGCGCGATTATTCGCGCAGGTTTACATTAATCGCGCGAATATAAATATTTGCGTTTATTTTAAATCACGAGCTCTTGATTGGCTTGGTTTTTAATTCGTTTCGTTTGTTGACTGGCGAAAGTTGAGAAAAAATGTTGAAAATTTTCGTCGCTGCAAAATCAAATAGAATGAGAAAATTTGCCGCAAATAAATCTCGCGCATGTCGGTAGCAAATTCGCTCCCTCGCGCGGAATTAATCTGCGAACTGTGTAACTCCCTTTAGGCGGTTGCTCTGACAACTACGCGGTGGCTGAGGTTCGCTTATACTGGTGGGGGAGGGGGGGGGGGCAAACTCCTGAATTTCTGACAAACCTTCTAAATTTCAGGTGACTCCCCACCCCACCGAATTTCTGGCACTGCAACTAGGCAATATAAAAAGGGTCAGAACTTCCATCCTAAATTGATCAATTTGTGACTGCAAGTGTACTTAACTTACCTTAGGCAAAAGGAGCAACGGTAACTTATGTGTACCAAGGCAAAATTAGCAGCAACTAAAACATATATTTATATAGATTGCATTTCCTTACCTACATAAATACGGTTTGAAAAACGTCCCATAAAAAGAAGGAAAAACACATGTAGAGGAATAAGATTTATTATAAAAACATAGCCACCCCAAGCAGAAACCTAAAGAAATGAACATAAACATTGAAAGAATACACAAGATTTGGTATTATTCAAAGTGTAAATTGCTCATATCATCTTTATTATTTACCATGTAGAAATATGCTAGAGCTGTTGATGCTGACCAGAAAATGGAGCCTGTCTTGACAGATTTTATCTACAAAAATAGATCATGTAAATATTCTGTACACAACTATGTATCATGGTATACTGTAGACTTTCCAAAGTTATTCGCTATAAGTTCAGGACTTAATTGCAATGTTCGTTCATCTTTAGACACCGTCTTTCAATATTAAATTATTGTAAGCATTTTTAGATATTTAATGTATACATGAAATAGCTTATATTTAGGTCACGGGAGCATATATTAGGTTACAGGTAGGTATTTGCATTGCCTATTGTCCTCAGCAGTGTAGGAAAAGTAACTGGTGGTGTCCAAATGAAGTTGAATCACTTGTTGAAAAATTACTTTCTGAACGTCCCAACCGGGAATTGGACCCAAAGTGTGTGCTCTGACCACTGAGCTATTGGGATCCCCAATCGAGATACTATTCCTATCTTGCTAAGCACAATACTACCATATTTAGACCACTATCCTACTTGTAGAACAGTACTTCTTTTACTGTAGGTATTAAATAACTTTGGAAATAAATATAGTTGCATTAAAACAAAAATTCTCACCCATAAAAAGTAAGTAAGCTGTAAAGCAAATATTGCAATTCCTTCATTATCATAAGATCCTGCCACTGAACGAGATATATAACCAGGAGCTGCAAATAATTTCGAACAGTCAGAACAGGATTGATGTACAAAAACATTTATGTTTCTGAACATAATTAAAATTTATGCTAATTTATTTCTCAAGTTATACCCAGATTTGGCATTTTGATATAAGGTTCTTTGTGTATGCAAAAGCAGCAAGCAATTATCTGCCTTATGTGTTATTTCCAATCTCTGCAATACTAACTGATAGTGGTTTATTGGAACAATCTTTTACCATTTCCGCTGCAGGCCTGCAACAACTTGAGCCTTAAGCTCCCAATTTCACTACATATACTGTATGTAAAACGTACAATTTGTAAAGGACTGCATGAAACATATTCAGAAAGACGACAAGATGATGACAACAATCAAAGACACATCTGACTCAGCTACAATAGCGCTTTGCAAACTCCAGTTTTTCAGCTCCAGCTCCGGCTGCTTACAGCTCAAATATCTGGCTCCAGCTTTGTTGGTTCATAACTCAAAGGATAGAGTCTAACCGGATAATTAACAGTTATTCTACGAACTCGAGTCGTATATGAGCTGATATACGACGAGAGTGAGTACAATAACTGTTTTATTATATACACAAGCTCTGGATCTGGATATTTACTTTTTTAAAGTAAAACTTGAATTTCCTCTTCATTTAAGTGTCCTGCTAATATCCTGCTAGTAGAGAACCAATCAGATTGCAGAATACCTCATATCCAGAGCTTGTGTATAATATAATAATAGCGGATATTATTCGGCTCGACTTTGTACCTATAGAGCTTTTCCTAGTGATCGAAAATGCTAGTGATCGAAAATGCTCACATGATTTTGGGTACCTTGGATGGAACAGTTTAATATTTTTTCATTTGCAAACAATAAATCCTTAATAACCTAGAACCGGACTTAGGGGGTTGAAGTGCGCGAAGCGGTGTCAACTGCTACTATAAATTAATAAGAGCTGAGCCAGCGAGTAAACTTTACAGTTCATTTTTACGAATTGTTCATGCGCAATACACAAGTAATGCAAGCTAAGCCCAGGCAGATATAAAGACGTGACTAAGCGGTAATTATGCTGATGCAGTTATTGCACGGTATTGTTAATATATGCAGTATTACGATATTGTTAACACATATATTTGCAGTTGTAGATACGACTATCTATTCTTGTCATATGCCATTTTGACTTTCCAGCCGGAGCTGGAAGAAAGCATCCCAACTCCGGCTGACCAAAAAACGCCGGAGCTCCGGCAGAGCTCCGGCACACAGCTCTAAGCTACAAACATAAAGTTCTGGTTAGATCTTGACAACTGGGCTATGTAGCTCGATTGGCAGAGCGCTGCACCGGAATCGCACGGCCGCAGGTTCGATTCCTGGCAGAGGCCTATTGTCGCATTTTCCACAACTGCTCCTGGTTAGGTCTAAAAATATGTATGTAATTTTCGCTCGAAATTTCCATCTACAAACACCCTAACATTCGGTTATATCTAGCAAGATGCCCAAAATTTAAAACAACAAAGGTATATTCATTTAACAGTAAAAAACTATATTTAAACAATAGTACCTATGGCAATGAAACAAGCAGCAAAGAGACCAGCTCGAGAATTCCACAGCTCTTTTGTAAGAAAATATGTTGCTATTGCAGTTAGACCACTGAAATATAATAGAATTGAAAATTTAGTACTCCATGCTAGGCTTACATTAATTGAAAATTTCCCTGGTTTTGAACAATAACTGGGTGTTATTATTCAAACCATCCAGATACCTGAACGTTGGTGCCAAGAATACACAGACATCTCGGATATGTACTGTGATATTTAACAAATTGAGGAATCTGTGTAGAGCAGCTGAAGTAACCATCAAGCCAGGAAATACCTGAAAGGAATAAATATGCATGGTTAATATTTTACTCGCTAAACTAACTAATAGATATATAAACAAGACTGACGAAATTTGCAAAAATAAAAGGGTCTGAACATGTTGGCAAGCTCAATTTACACCCAAGTGTTCACCACTGACAGATAATGTATATATCATATTTTTTAACTTACTGTGCCACCAACAATCCTGCCAAGTGGATACCAGGCTCTTTCATCAAACCAATTGAGAAAATTATAAAATCCATGAGAAACTAAGTGATGGGTAGCTCTGTAGTTGAACCTGAAGAATTATGTGAATTATGTTAAGTATGTCCAAGCTTGATGAGCATGTAAATTGACCTTTTTATCAATAGCAATGTAATTTCTTTCCATGCAAATGAATTACATAAGTAATATAATTATATAGCACGAGTGGCTGTGGATAAACTCTAGTAAGAGGGACATGGAAATAAGATTCAGACAAGCTTGGTACGCATTGAATAAAATGGACAAGTTGTGGAAATTAAACCTTCAAAGATAGCCAAGCTACAATTCTTTCTGAAATACAATTCTTTCAACCAACAGTTGAAAGCGTTCTGTTGTATGGTGCGGATAGCTGGACCCTTACAAACCAAATGAGCCACCAATTAGATGGCACATACACACGAATGGAGCGGTACTAGGTGTTTCATGGAAAGAACACAAAACGAGCAAGGAGCTGTACAGGGATCGTAAGATTATCACAACAGCACTTCGTGCAAGAAAACTAAAGTTTATAAGGCACATGTTGAGGAGAAAGGAGGATTTGGCACATGACCTTTTTTAAGATTTCGTCAGTGGAGGGGCCATCATCGAAAAGGGACCCAATAAGCAACTGACGGGGGTCTGGGAGTTCTCCACCAGAAAACTTTCGTATTCTTGAGCCTCTGGGGCTTCATTTCCTGCATTTTCAGCAACAATATTTTTATATATCCCTCAGTATGGAATCTTGTATTTTTATGCGCCGGACAGTCATTCGGAATTTTTTTCGTGTGCGCCAAGACACTCAAATTATTCTACAATGTTTAAGCCAGTTTCAACGATTAACATCATCTTATATTTTTGTGCGCCAAGTAACAACTTCCGGCACTTTTAACATATTTGTGCGCCGATTGTTGCGCCGGCCAACACACTTGTGCACCGAACACGTGAAGGTTCCAGCTCTTTCTTTCCATACTGGTTTATATCCCAGACTGAGCTTTCAGTATAAAAGCAAGGTTTTGCTATGGGAATATTATAACCAGGGCCGCACAGAGACGTTTGGAGTGGGGTCCGGGGCATTCTTCCCCAGGAAAATTTTGAAATCTAGGATCTCAGGAATGGCAAATTCCTGCATTCTGAGAGACTATTTGACAGTAATACTATGCATATTTGTCCCTTTGGCCCCCTCTGGGCGGACCTGATTCTAACACTCATCTGAGCTAAGTCATTCTTCCTTTTTTTGCTTATATTATAGACAAAAGGGACCTTCACTGGGGGGACGACGAAATAGTTTATATGTTAAAAAAGGCCCTGAATTGGCAAGTCAATTGAGGAAGAGGGAAAGAAAGGCAATTACGTATGCTGACCAGTGGAGGAAGGACACTGGACTAACCACTGAAGAACTGAAAATTGTCATGGACAACAGTGAAGAATGGAGGAAGCTAGTCAATGCTAGCTTGAACTTGAAGTAGCAGCAGCAGCACGTAATACGTAGTAGATGAGTGGTTGTATATGTTATATATAGGGATTTGATTTAAAAAAATAGTAGTCGTCGGTAGGTCAGAAAACAATAAAAAGAACACTGAGTAAAGGGGCCCTTAGCTCTATGAAATCGATATTTTTATCCTCCAGGCATTCAATTTCTACCTGGAAGAACATCTTTTTAAATTTCCATATTTGCGAAGCCTTTTACATGTAAATACGAGATTTGAGCCAGCAGTACTTCCAATATTTTCGTTCATTGTGTACTCACGTCAGAGCCACTTTTTGCAATCATACGTCGAATTTTTAACTTTCTGATTTTTTACGTTCGGTGGGTCCATAAACAGTGATGTTTTGCAAATGACATATCTAAGTGGGGAACGCTCATGGCAGTCAAATGGGTGTGGCTACTAGTCGCGAAAGTAAATTGGGCGTGGCCTCTGGCCGTTAAAATTAATGGGCCTGTCCTAGAGATAGCTAAATCCAGCCTAGTCCCTGTCATTCTGAAGCTAGCGTGTGAGCACAATACTCCCAGGAACAAAAGAACAAGTCGCAAACGACTAGTATAAACACTTATTTTGGACTAGATTTAAACCCAGGGCTACATTAAAACTTACTTACCTAACTTACGCTCGTATAAATGGTCCCATAATGTACTGACAAGCATTTCAAAAGTTTCATGTTTCACAGACAATGGAAAAGTGCAGGCGCCTGAGTGCAAGTCTGTCAATGCAATTTTACTTACGTCTGAATCGCGCCTAAAAGCTTGTATAAAGAACAAGACACATTTTTGCCGCAGTAAAACTGGAAAAAGCTGCCGTGATTACGTTTGGCGACGGCAATTTAGTGTCATCTCCTGTTTGTCCTAATTCCCAGCACTGCAGAGGGAACGGCGTCCCCCAGGCTTGGTTTTGGTCAGGGGGAATGGTGTTCCCCAGCATAAAGTGGGAGAACGACGTTTCCCAGCATTCCCCTGGAAAACATCACGGTCAATAAACCAACTAATAAAAAAAGTCTGGCCTAGCTTGTAAAACGCAAGAATCTAAACAGCTATGTTTTTCAGTAATCATTCAAAAATAGGTGATTTGAGGCGAGGAAATCGAGGGAAAAGTTTATGCAAATCAGGAGAATGCTGTACAAGTATATGTGGATACAACAACTTATTAAACATCAGTTTCTCTTGAATTTTCTTGATGAATTATTAAATGTGAGTTTCACAAAGGTTTAAGTGCTGTTAATCACAAAATATTTAGTGTAAAGAATTTGTATCCAATCTCTCTCATATAGATATAACAAACTTGATGCTAGATATGATCACAGGTGTTCTCCAATTTAGCCTCTTCAATGTCAAATTTCCAAAACATGAACGAATTATTTTAAATATGAGGCAGGAAAGCTGGAGGGGGAACCTACTTTCTTAGACAAAATAACTTGAGAATATTTAAGTAGTATTATTTTTTATTTATTACATATTTGTTTATGTGTATGCAGGGTCAGAGCCGGATTAAGGCAGCGCTCGTTTGGCAAAGAACTAAACAAAGAACTTCATGTAACATTAAATATTAAACATAATCCGGTCACATCACAAGTATCGAAAACATCGATATTTAAAAAAAGTATCGATACCATCTTTTCAATTGTGAATATCAAAAGTATCGATACGTATCGATACTTTAGTAGTGGTATCGCCCACCACTAGTGAATATCCAAAGTATCGATACTTTAGTAGTGGTATCGCCCACCACTACCGGGAAGCGCACGCAGTATAAAGACGCCATCTCATGTTACATGAGGTTTACTAAACCCATGCATACTCTGATGCAGATGATTTGGAAGTTTCGCTTCACAATTTAAGTATCGAGGGTAAGTAAAATGAATTTAACAATATTTAGAAGCTGGCTTACGGATACATCCTTGATAAATGTGTTATTTTATAAAAACTATTTGAGCGTTTAAATACAGTGTGTTCAAAAAAACAGAATCAATCTTTTATCGAGTAATTGTGGACATCACAAGTTCTAGTCCGCATGAACTTTGAAGAAAGCCTCTGATGAGAAACTAATATTCAACAAATAGTGGCCTCATTTCTCTTTCTAACAAGTGGTTGTTGTGCTTTAAGCGCTGGTAGCGACGGTACAAGACTACAAGAGAAGATTATTATTCGAAATGATCTCGAACGTGCGGTGCCAGTGTGGGTCACTGATCTATTAGCTCAGTGGTGTGGGTAGAGTGTAACAAAGATTCGGCGGTTGACTGTTGTGTAAAACTACCTGAAAAATACAATAAGAACTTCGACGTTTCGAGCGAAGTGTTATTGGTGTATAGTAGCAGATATTTAACGGGAAAATCTCGTACTCGTAGTCAAATCTAAAAGTTCCCTAGGAATTTCTTTTAGTAAAATTGAAGCCAGGAACATTTCAGCGGTTTGAATTTCACCCACTGTCGACTTAAAAGAACATTAGGGAAAAAATTCATTTAACCTAGAAATTCAGATTAGTTTTGAAAATACTTCAGCTTTCAGAAATCATGGGCATTGAATGCTAGGGGGTTTAGGACACGATTTTCATGATTTTATAACAGCGATGTGTCGAGTGTCGAGCTTTACCTGCCACTTTCATAAATTTCACGGTTTGATTCACGGGCAGAGGAGGAATGGTGACTATACCGTGATGCTTTGCGGTTAATTATATATTATTCATTTTTCGGACGAGCGCGCTCATTATTCGCTTGGCTTTCGCTATCAACACAACAGGAGTGAGAAATATGGCGGATTTTATAAGCCCAATTCGCGGCCATAAAGCTTCAGTTTTGGAAGGACATGAGCTTCTTTTTGTTCATTGTGTATCGTCGGAGCCTATGCTGGTGGTTCCCAATGGGTTATCGTGTGTTCAGTTTGAATGTCGTGAGATTCACATCAGCTTTTTGGATAGTTTGGACATCAGAATAATCGCATTTGTCCAGCAACTGTTAATGGCATAAAAGTTGACGAAATGTTCGCCGATTGCAGTAGGCCCGTACAGATAGAGATACATTCCAGTTGTATTTTTAAGGTATGTATTTGTTTTAATCGTGAAACGTATTACAAATTACAAAATAATGTCATGTATTAAAATAAAAGCAAATATTTAGCGAAGCAATTATGGGTTACTTTCACTTTGACTTTCAGGCTTCACTTTCATCAAAGCCCGTTTTTGCTTTTTAATTTCAGATTTCTGGGCTTGTATATGATTCATACTCTGATAACCAACGTCTTGAACCAACGTTGGCAATAATATAATATTTGTGCTGTCTATTTTCAAATTTATATGCATTTTTATGGCTGGGAATCCAGTTACTGTAAAGTTTATAGAGAAGCTTTATTTTGTTGCTATTTACTACAACTTAGTCTTTACTACACTACCAATATTGTTCTCATATCTTGTAGTTCTCGGACCTCAATGATCCTCGGCGAGATGAAAAAGAACAAAATATTGTCTTTTATAATGTTATTTTATGGGATTTTGATATTCTGCTAACACCACCTTCTCAAGCAGTTCAACCTCGAGATCCGGATACTGTTAATGAAGACTTAGACAACGTGTTGTCACCAGTAAACTTACAAGGGGAAAGTGGATGCAACTGTACCCTACAACCAATAAATCCTGTGGGCTTGGTGGGTATTCCAGTTCATCGGATGTTGAATGATGATGATGTGATGAGAGAAAGAGAGATGGAGGAAATCAGAGAATTAACTCAAACTTTGGATGTGGAAGATTCTGTAACAGAGGAGACTGATGATTCCAGGGAAGACGACGATGGTCTTGATGAAGAGGATGGTAATGATGGTGATCTTGGTGGTGATGGTGATCTTGATGGTGCTGGTGATCTTGATGGTGCTGGTGATCTTGATGGTGATCTTGGTGGTACTGGTACAGGTGATGGTAATGATGGTGATCTTGATGGTGGTGATGATGATAACAGGGAGATTTTATATGCTGAAAAATTTGTTGTTGTTGGGTCTTGGCATGAACAAGATACCAAGGTGCTCTTGCAAGCTGCATGTGGAGGAGATCGGCAAAGCTTGATTTACAATTTAATGTGGAATCTGAACCAGACAATGTTAAAGACAAAAATGCTTTGAAATTTTCAATTTTTCACAACAACAAGTGGCATGTTATTGGTTATAGTGCGGTGAACAAAATACCTAAACTTAAGCGAGCTATGCATAGAAACGAAGTACGATCAGTTTCTCTTGAAAGTTTAAAGAGAAGATATGCTCCCAGGGAAAATACATTACTCTACTGTGCAGCATTGCTGATTGTGAAAAGTGGACCATGGGATTGAGATGATCCAAGAAACAATTATAACAGTGATATAGATTACTAGAATATATATATGTTATTTACCGGCTGGGAGGTCCGTACTGGAAAAATATTTTCCCGAAGTCTCAGAAGCGGCCCGAGACCGAAGGTCGAGGGCCGCTTCTGAGACTGAGGGAAAATATTTTTCCAGTACGGACCGACCAGAACGGTAAATAACGTGTTTATTTTTTCGTGTTTATTTCTTCACTCCTTTGTTTGTTTTGGCGCGAAAAGTTGCGAGAGGTCCGTACTGGTGTGATACGGACCTCGTACTCAGCCAATCAAAAGGCTCTATTTTAGTTACGGACCTGAGTTACGGACCTCAAAAAAAATAATGTTAATTATTTTTTATCTATGAAAATAAAGCAATCTGATTGGCTAGCGAGCGTTTCAGAGCGGTCCGGATTTTTGCATCCGGCCCGCTCTGAAACTCATCCGGCCCGCTCTGGATTACGCCACAAAACACAGGCCAATTTTTAGATTTAAAAATCTACCCAAAAAGTTCAAAAAGCTAGCCTAACGATAGTTAGAGTACAAAAATGAATTGTATCAACTCTAAAGGCTTCATATTAAGCACGATGCGTCGAGAAAACTAATACATTTGTTTCAAATGCTCGTGTATTAAAACTAATACATTTGTTTTATTGCTCATGTATTTCAGTATTTGGCCACATTAAAGTTAAAAAAATACAGTTTAAACAGATATCATGGAAGAAAAAACTTTTCTCCATACTTAAACTTAAAAATATGGACCAACTGTAGTGAAAACATGATTTTTCTGCCCATTTGTTAAAGTACTTTAAAAAATTAAAGCCGTGGCCCTTGGCAAACAAAGTCGAGGCTATATGTTTTTTTATCGTGAAATGACCAGAAAAAAATTACAGCATACCTTGTTCATTGTCCAGTTTTAGTAGAAAGCGTTGATCGAAGTCAAAACACATGCATTCACTGCATGATTAACTTTAACTGCATGATTAACATGAGTTTTTTATGGCCAAAGCAAGTAAACACGAAGATATCCTTGTCGAAGAAACACGGAATACCAGAAAACCAGGCCAAAACCTTTCATTCCTATGCTTTTCTACTGCCATATTAAAAAATATCGTGTACATTTTTACAGAAACTATGTTTTTTTGTGAGTTTCTTGCCAGTTTTCTTGAGTTTTCGTCTTCTTAACGTTCAAGTTTTGTCAGTCTCGCTTTGAATTCACAATTGCACTGATCTCAAATTATTTCGCTACACTGGAATTTTCAATTTTAATAAATTCTTAAATTTTACCTATGATAAAAAATAAACACGTTATTTACCGGCAGCGTCGGTCCGGATGAGAAAAACTGTCACAGTTTTTCTCATCCGGACCTCGCAACCGGTAAATAACATATATTTATTGTGTTTTTATCTTTTTGTGGAAGTGCAGGAACCCTTTGTACAAAGACCTGTTGTTATTGGAAGGCACATTTGAAAGACTGGAAGGAGACAAGTGATGGGGGTGCTGAGGGTGGTGGTGGCCTCTTATCAATCACTAGTTGTGCTAAACTGTCAGATAATGTCAAACCATAATGGATTTCAGCATCTTCCAATTTTGCAAACTTTTTCCTGTACACAACAGTTACTCGTGATTGCAGACGGCAAGCTATATAAAAGGCATGAAAACAAGAATGAAGTAACATCATATCTATGATTGAATAATATTTAAAAAACAACCTTGATCTTACTCTTTTTATACTAAGGGCTTTCAAAATAAGCCGGCAGCTGCTGGGTTACTTTGAGCTTTACCGCTGGCAACTGTGACCTGTCGGTCAAATTTTAGAACAATTTCAATAACAGACAACTTAAAATCCACATTACCGCCTGCTAATTTATTATCAAAACAGTCTATATTGAACTAATTCTGAAATCCCTGTATATATATATTAATGAATTAGACATCTAACAGTAGCATTAACTTACTTGATAAGAGAATGTTAGAAGAAGTACCACATTTAATATGTTTGGCACCATCGTTCCAGAAACTGTTCTTTTTACCAAATGCTGGCCACTCTCCAACAGACATTTTTCCATATTTTGGATGCTTTCTACTAGGAAACTACAAATAAAACCGATTCTACATTCAATTATTAAATACGAAATAGCTTTCAGTTGAACAACAGTTGACACTTGACACACTGTATTTATATTTATCTGTATTCTGTATATATACAGCAAGTGCTATAAATGAAACCTTTGTATAATTTTTACCTTTGGTGACATTCCAGGACTCTGAAACAAAGCTCGACTGGATGATGAATCACAGGTTTTCCCGGCGTATCTCCTTTAGAAATATATGCACTCTTGGCAATATCATTTAATTCCTCATCAACAATGTCAATAATATTATAAACATCGCTGTCGTCAGATTCCATTTTTCCCCGAATTCTATAATAAAATAGAAAAATACAGTCAGTACAGTTAAATATATATTGCAGGTATTAAACAGGAGAATCAAAATATATAGCAACATATAAGCGTATATGGGGCGCCAAATGTGTTTTTATTATTTAGCTGTTTCATGTAGAGTTTTTTAATGATTTAATTTATTATATTAAATAACCAAAAAGCTTGAATTGGTTATTTCAAATAACCACTTTTTGTACCGAGATTTTAGTTGGTTATTTCAAATAACCAAGTAATAGAAAAGTTGGTTATTTCAAATAACCACTTCTGTGTGCGTGCATTGATTTGGTTATATCAAATAACCAACTTAGTACATATTGGTTATATCAAATAACCAATTTAAGCAGACGCGATTTAATTTGGTTATATCAAATAACCAACTTCAAATTACTTGGTTATATTAAATAACCAATTTTAAAAATGTGATTTAATTTGGTTATATCAAATAACCAAAATAATTTTTGAACACTTGGCGCACCAAATGACGTAACAACACAAAACACATTAAGCCACCCCTCCCAGAGGCGTAGATTGTAAATTTTCGGAACGTTTCCCACGTTGTACGTGACACAAGGTTCAAAGGCTGTCGCCATTTCCTTGTTTTCTCCTGCTTTGTCATGGCTTCAGATAGATTGGAAAGATCGTTAACCGAACCTATCGGAAGGGCAATTCAAGAAACATTCAGGCGCAAAGTAAATTCACCAAAATATATTCACCGTTCATGTCTTATGAATATTTATAATTGTAAACAAATTTCTAGCCGAGGGGCTACTGACCCGGCGGAGCCTAGTAGAATCTTGGCATATTCAGACTTTTTTACGAGCTAGGTCGGCTTATGTGGTGATTTAAGAGGGGGGTAATGGGGGGGGTACCAATCCTGAAGCATGGAAAATAATATTCAATAATCCTGAATCACGAAAAATAAAAGAAGGAAGTGCCGAAGCAAGGGGGAAAATTCTTTGTAGTCTATAACCTGCAGCCATCCTATCTAAAAGTCTTTTACGTATCACAATGCGACCGCTTCTCGTATTCTTTACGGTTTTCATGATCTTACGTAGTCTAATTCTGTCAAATTTTGTTGAAAATGGAAAACGAATATTGAATAAACCACAGACACGATGCACGCCATTATGGAAGGATAGAAACACGTTTAATAATAAAAAGCTGATGAAACGAAGAACGAGTTATAAAATTAGCTCGATACGAACCACGAAAATACCCCATTACCCCCCTCATTTAACGTTCTTATAATAAGGACTGAGTATATCAAAGACAAAGTGACATCTTGTATTCGCCACTTGCATTTCAGTGATTTCACTGACTAGAATATTCATAAATTAATGTATCGTTTTAATATGGCTCTTTGTGTCACTGTAGCCATTAGAGGGACTAGCAGAAAGGAGGGCAACAACAGCCTAATCGCTCACAGATGAGTCCAGTATAAAATTATATTCATGAATAATGGCTACTCCAATGCAGCTTCAAATGTCTGCATTGGAATTATCTCTATGGAATTATCCATGTCCAGCAAATAACGAAAGTAAACTCTAATCCAAACCCTAATTCGTGTTTGTAGGACATGGAATGATTCCGTCTTGGTCAAAATTCTCACTATGACCAGATGGGGTTTTAATTGACTATTGCATAAAAGTTAAACTGATGTGTCAACCCAAAAATTGAAGCTGGTTGCATTATTTTGAAAGTGACATGCCTTCAGGAAATTTTTGACTGCATTTTCAGTACATTTTGAATGTGTGGCATGAGTGCCCCTGGGGCCACTTCAATTTTTCCCACCATTTCTGGAATGAACAAAGCAGACATTTGAAGCTGCATTGGAGTAGCCATTATTCATGAATATAATTTTATACTGAGAGCGATTACGCTGTTGTTGCCCTTCCCTTCTGCTAGTCCCTGCGATGGTTACAGTGACACAAAGTCAAAGAGCCATATTAAAACGATACATTTATGAATATTCTAGTCAATGAGATCACTGAAATGCAAGTGGCGAATACAAAATGTCACATTGATATCCTCAGGCCCAATTATTATAAGAACGTTAAATCACCACATACGCCGACCTAGCTCGTAAAAAAGTCTGAATATGCCAAGATTCTACTAGGCTCCGCCGGGTCAGTAGCGCCTCGGCTAGAAATTTGTTTACAATTATAAATATTCATAAGACATGAACGGTGAATATATTTTGGTGAATTTACTTCGTGCCTGAATGTTTCTTGAATTGCCCTTCCGATAGGTTCGGTTAACGATCTTTCCAATCTATCTGAAGCCATATGACAAAGCAGGAGAAAACAAGGAAATGGCGACAGCCTTTGAACCTTGTGTCACGTGGGAAACGTTCCGAAAATTTACAATCTACACCTCTGGGAGGGATGGCTTAATGTGTTTTGTGTTGTTACGTCATTTGGTGTGCCAAGTGTTCAAAAATTATTTTGGTTATTTGATATAAACAAATTAAATCACATTTTCAAAATTGGTTATTTAATATAACCAAGTAATTTGAAGTTGGTTATTTGATATAACCAAATTAAATCGCGTCGGCTTAAATTGGTTATTTGATATAACCAATATGCACTAAGTTGGTTATTTGATATAACCAAATCAATGCACGCACACAGAAGTGGTTATTTGAAATAACCAACTTTTCTATTACTTGGTTATTTGAAATAACCAACTAAAATCTCGGTACAAAAAGTGGTTATTTGAAATAACCAATTCAAGCTTTTTGGTTATTTAATATAATAAATTAAATCATTAAAAAACTCTACATAAAACAGCTAAATAATAAAAACACATTTGGCGCCCCATAAGCGTATGTTTCTAAATACAATATAAAATAGTGCATCATACACAAGATTCCCTCGCGCCATAATGATCACAACGCGGTCTATTCCCGCCATCTGCGTTAGAATAGAGCAAAAATACCCCATTTTCAAACCGCGATTACTCCTCGATTTAGTGGAGCTATTTAAGGTTTTAAAGTACCAATATAAAGAACATAGCTTGCTGAATATGATGACGTGTTTTTTTCCCCGTTTCTGTGTAAAAAAGCTAATTAGCTCCAGCATTGTTTCAAGGTCACTTTTGTAGCGTGCCCTCTGACCCGGAACAAGCATAAATACAATGCGTAATTAACATAACTAAAAAGAAATATCTATACCAAACAAGTCAAAAATAACTAAATTAGATACCTAAACAAAACAATTATTAAAACATACCTTCCAAAAAATCAGATCTTTAGGGACAAAAATCGCAATATATTTCAACAATTTTTCACCTAACTTTGTTGAAAATCGCAAATGTGAATATTAATGAGATGCAATGCATTGTGGTATACTCGCCATTCCTCCTCTGGGGCTGGATATACGTCGAAGTGAACTTTGTGAGAAAACAATGAAAAAGATTGCGTTAGGCGGTCGCCTATCGTGTCATCTAACCCTGAGAAGGGAGAATGAACACGGATATAATTTAAGGAATATTGAACAATTCTCTTCTTTTAAATGTAGAACTAATAGGTATAATAACAGCTTTTTCCCTAGCATGATTTAAAGTGTCTTAAACAAATAATTGTTCTTAGTTACATAGTTTTTAATCCTAAAGATATATTGTAATATAGTTAGATTTTGCTATTGCAACTTTTACTCAAATTGTAAAACACATTGTAATTCATTTTATGCGATGATGTGTTATTAAACATTAATAATTAATAATAAATAATGCATACACTTTAGTGCTCGTATATTTATCAGTTTTTCTTCATCTTATAGAATGCCGCCTCTTCGTAGTGAAGTGTTTCTAAGATTTCTGTGTGTGATTCTAGTGGTAATTCAAAATTTACCACTTGATCAAGTTTTCGTAAACGATTACTTCAACTATGAGAACATGTACGCCTTCTACAGAAATCTGAGAAGAATTCTAACTGAAACACAGAGATACGATGTGCTGGAACTTCTACATGAAACAATAATGGAAGGTAAAATAAGGAAAACTGCCGATTGCTTAAATAATAGACTAGCTTACTACAAATCCTCTCAGGTAAATATGTCAGGGCCTTTTTTAGCAGATGAACTGGGGAGCCAAGTCCCCCATACTCCATGTTCCCTCTCCCACCCAGTAAACTATTTTCCCCCCAGTGAAGGTCCCTTTTGTCCAACATATAACTAGCAAAAAAAGGGAGAATGACTTAGTTCTGAAGAGTGATATGATATTCCCATAACAAAATCCTCAGTCCGTTTTAATGAAGCTCAGTCCGTTTTAATGGGATAGATAAACAAAAAACAATTGTTGCTGAAAATACAGGAAATCAAGCCCCAGAGACTCAAGAATACGAAACCAGACCCCCCTACAAGTCCGCACACCTCCGATCCCTGGCTCCCGTTTGTCCCTCCTTGTTAGGTCCATTTTTCTCATGCTCCCCCCTCTGTCGAATTCTTAAAAAAGGCCCAATCATAAAACCTGTTCATATAGGTTGGACCCGTCCTCTCGGATATCAGTTTCCTTTAACTTTTTACGAGCAAATTGTGTTGCAGTTTATTGATTAGTGCTAAATAGTGGATATATTTGAGAGAAATATAGTAAAGTCGTAGCTTATATAAGGAAATGCTTGATTAAAGTTGATGTTGGCAATACAGTGTCAAATTTTACAATTGAATTTATTTTATATATTTTTAGGTAATTTAAGACTCTTAGAACAATATGAGAGATGCTATATACCTTTCTGGGAACGCTTCCATAGTGATCCTAATCACGCAGCACACAAATGGCCTGCATTATGCTACCGTTTCACGGAAAACAACAACCCAGTGCGAGCAGAAACAGGGTTTACAGAAGGTTGCAGTATTCTTGCATTATAGACACTGAAAAATAGAAAAATAGAACAAAAAAAACAGAAAAAGTAGTACAAAATTCATGATCACTATTCCTTTCGAACTTGACTTTTTAGTTGCCAAGTTGCGAGCAATGATTTATGCAATGCATGATCAGCGCTTGTTCGCGGTTAAGTTAAACATATTTCGGAACTTTATGAACGGATTTTTCAAGCAAATGGCTACATATCAACTCTAAAACTCGTGATTTGTTGTATTTGTTGTACTAAATATGAATAATGAGACAGAAGCCCGAGTAGGGAAAGGAAAATGCACAAATGGCACGAAATTTGCTGTTTTGGGACAAATTGGATGGAAAACAGCAAATTCTGGGCATTTTCCCCACCTTGCCAAGGTTTTTGCCTCCTGTATAGTAATTTTTACATGAAACAAAATCTTGATGATAGGGACCACAAATATTTAGTTTATAATAATAGTTTTAGAGATGATAGGTAGGTAGTATCCTTAAAAATCCTTCTAAAATCATTAATTATTCATAAGCAAAAATACAAAGGAAACTCATGACCCGTAGCGGATCTATATATTTGATATAGACTTGCTCAAATTTTCTCCTTCAATTTTTACAGCGTAGATAACATCAATCTTCAAAATTCCAACGCCAGTGAGCGTACAAAACGAGTCATTTTAGAAGTCATATACAAACCTTGCAGTTCGGCCTTTATCAGATCTAAAACACTCGGCTGCGCCTAGATGTTTTAAATCACTGAGATAAAGACCTCTCGCGCGGTTTCCATAATTTGGACAGGATGCAAAATTGATGTCGCCACCTAAGGCGCCTTCAAACGTCGCGCTACTGCCGTGCCGAACGCATTACAAACAAGGTATTTCAGCTGATTATGTATTGTTTTTAATGCGTTCGGCACATGAGAAGCGCGACGTTTGGAACAGGTCTAAGTGATTCTAGAAGGCAAACAGTTGGTCATTTTGATTAGTCAAATATCAATGTATTAGCATGGTATGATATGCTAGTTATTCCATACAATATAAAAATCTGAAACTCTATTTAATAAAGCTAACGTAGTAATTCTACAAAATATAGTGGGGGTATTTTTTTGGAACACCCTGTATATTTATATATCGGACGCCGAAACATGCAATCCTGGTCAGATAGCTAGCGTCATGGTAATGTAAAATTTAAGATTTTGTTATAATGTACGAGGTATTCTGTATGGTTCAATAAATTTTTGTATGAATATCGGTTGTCTCAGCGGGGCAGCACACTGTTCTTGACGTGCCAAGGTTTCTCCAGAGTTCACTTGGCCCAGTCTTTTGCGTGGACCTAAAATTGTCGAGATCTGGATTTTGCGTCTGTCCTAGCCTCCTCCGCAGGTAACTCTTCTTAAACGGCAGAATTGTGCAATACTTGACAAAAATTGCGCAATAGCTTGGGAGTTAATTTCACAACAGCTCCAATTATTCCTCACTATCCACTGTTACTCCCTCATGCCTATGAAATTATTGCGTAATTCTGCCGTTTTCCACCAAGTTGCCTGCGGAGGAGGCTACGTCTGTCCATATTTAAAGGTTGAGGAATTTTGCATAGTTTGTGCATCAAGGCAGCACTTTCTTTGCGATAGGAACGTCTAGTATTAATATATTTAAATCTGGTTTTGTAAAAGTTGTTCATTTTTGGGAACTATAGCTAGTCTATGTAGTTTCAGAACAGTTATATGACCAAGAGGTTGTTCATAGTGAATAGAAAGTTTCAGCACTGAGCAAAAAACATAAACTTTTACAGCAATTTTCTTTTAGGGAATTTCCCTAATTGGTAATTTGACGTTATTGGACTTATTGATAATTTGAAAACAACAGTGTTGATCAACAACTGGGTAAGATCATAATCTGTTTTGACCAGAGTAGTCCAGCATTATTGGATTACAGTATCAGTTATGCTATGATTTGGAGGTGAACCGCAATTGATCTCCAATGGAGAATCATGTCCAATACATACGTACCTTTTTTATTTATTGCTACGTTTACCACCAGCCAGGCCCTGGACCCTGCCAGGTGTTGTTTCCACAGAACACTGCCGTCCATAGCTCCTTCAGTGATTATGCATTTGTCGACGGTGATACCCCATACCATGATATGGACAAGTTGCTTAGTTTGTTTGTATTTACTTTTTGGGGTATATTTTGAAGAAGAAATAAGAATCTCCCAGAGTAATACAGAACATACAAAACACTTGCCTATCACCTCGTATTGCAAGCTTCTCTCGTCTACTGTTAACTTCCCGTGGGCTTAAACATAAATGACTAAATGACTAAAACCAACGTTGTATGTCAAAAGTAGAAAGCCTCTAGACAGCGAACACTCCAAACAATGGACAGCAAGCTTCGGTCCCAAGGTGTCCGTAAAGGCTGATTTCCATTCAGTGCAAAATGTCGCACGATCGACCTTTTACGGTCGTTTTATTTTGAATTATGAGCCCTCGACCGAACCCGTTCCAGTCGAATGCTCATAATTCAAAAGAAAACGATTGCAAAAAGTCGATCGCGCGACATTTTGCACTGAATGGAAATCAGCTTTAATATGGAGTTGTGGGCTCAGTAGATGGTTGTAGTTTGGCTATTTTTCTAAATACGTCCGGTCAGTTAATAAAGATTCCATACAATCTCGTACATTAAAAACAATGAAAACTATCTATTTTAAATTAAGGCCAAGTCAATATCATAGAACACAAGAAGAATAAACTACCAAAACGATCACATTTAATGCTTCAAAATTGAAATACTAGCGAACTACAATAACTGTTTCGCTGCAAACTATACCTAAATAGTGTCTTGACAGTCTAACTTAAAATCAAAATATGGTGCTTAGCAGCTGCTAGTTGTCTCTTTACGTTGATTTCTTTATTTTTCTTGTCTTAGATTTCTTAGATTTTTTTGCCACCCTCTTCCCATGTACGAGTTTTAGTTTATTTTTTATAGTTCCTTTCTGTTTGGAGCTTGTCTGTAAGGAGAATACAAAACACCATAATTAATAAACATGTACTTTTGTGTTCACTTTAAACTTAACACTATTCTATTCCACATATTATATACCATACCATACCACACCACACCACACCACACCACACCACACCACACCACACCACACCACACCACACCACACCACACCACACCATTTTAAAACACATTTAACTTCTGTATATCTCTTTGTTTGACTATGAGCTCACCTTTCTGGAGTAAAACCGAGTTTTCGGTACATGGTTAGTATCTCGTCTCTTTAGTTGACTAATGTAACGATTGCTCAGATCTTTTACTCTGAAAACAATAAAATAAAATGTCGACTAGCGTTAGCGTTCGCAGGCAATTTTTGTGTGGTAATATACAGGAGGAGGTATATATCATCAGTATTTCGTGATTTATGAAGAACCATGTATTAATATTGTGAACAATACTAGTGATTTACGGCCTATGATAGCAGTAGAGAAATGTTTCAGCCTGACCCACACAGGTACTTCATCGTACGAATTGAAGACAGGGGTCAAAATGGAAACAAATATGGCCTGACAAACTATTTTCTTTTTCGCGGGTCAAAAGAATTATGGCCTTCAATTTCTATTTGCTCTACTAAACTGTTCTATTTGACTGTTAACTTTGGTGTTACCACTTAGAAGAAAATTGAGGATGCTAGTATGTGGTAAGCAAATGAAATAATTATACAATCTGTAGAATATCGCCTGCCATTCTATGACTTGGCAGGTGAAAATTATTTTCGTCTGCCATCACTCAAATATGACCTGCTTTTGGCCATTGGCAGGCCGCTATATCGAGCCCTGAAAAAATGTTTAACTTCCATAACTCTTTTAAACGTTTATGAGTTCACAGCAACCAGGTATAATATCAGACATGTTTTCGTTACTCTGCTACTGCTACGCTATTTGCGAAACATCATGATTTGACTTGGGATGACAGTAGCTATCTCCCACAAGAGTATCTCCACCTTGTTGCGCGATGACGTCATCCCTTGAGTATATAAGGAGCTATGGTGCGACTTTTGATGACCCCTCAAGAAGACACTAGACTGGGGTGTCAAAACGTTGGGACGTGAATTTAATTTGTTCGGGGATTACACTTGATTACTTATTACGTTTGTATAACATAGTTGTCAAGTAGCAATTTTTATTCAAAAAGTTACTTTTTTACTGGAATGATAAAATCTTACTTGTAAATTCGTACAAGCCAATGTTCAGTCGTAAAGACTTCATCTAAGTACGTGAGTTTGACATTCTTGTTTCCAATTTCAACATTTCGTGTGCGATCAAAACCTGAAGGTGTCCTGAAGTCCAACTGTAAGAAACAAATTAATAAAGTATTTGTGAGATGCGAGATAAGCACACGATAGATAATTAACAATCCAGAACTATGTGCCAGCATGCCATATATCATTTTAAAGATTATAACATGCTGGAAACAAAATCGTAACTAATTGTTACAAGTATAGGTACAAAATATTTATACGGAAATTGGAAAAAATCAATTTTCTGGTGATGCATGCTTAAATACTATCTAGTCTGAACCTATATCAATCCAAGGGATTTGGTTTTTGTACAACTGTCTGACTTCCACAGAAAAATATATAGATGCTTTTTAAGAAATTCTATATTATATTCCTACAGCACAAATTTCAATCGATAAAATCTATTTGTGTCAAGTTTACCTAAAATGTTTACGTTTTAAGAAAGAGCAAAACAGACAAAGGTAGTAAAGTTACACAACAGACTAAAGCGAGTGTCATTACCTGTAAGTCACCAAATCTATGATAACACAACTTGTACATCAAACAATTAAGTAAGATCGGTGAACCAGCAGCATCGACACGGAATTCACCATTTGGAGTAAAATAATCAGATTCCTATGAAAATAACATAAAGTAATTGCTTGACTTAAGTAGAACCACCGATCATTTAATCGATTAAAAGACATTAGTTAGACTACGGTATTAAATGAAATATTTATTTTAAACTGAATATTGTCTGACAGTTTTCATGAACTACATTCAAAACAAACTGTACCCTTATATCTTTGGGATGTTCTCCCTCGGCAATCCTGACCATCCACAGAAATTTATTGATGTCATCACCAGAATAACCAATTACTCCACCAAATATGACCAAGACATAATCAACGTCCAGTGAACGCATTATTTTATAAGCTGCTGTTTCATTTGATGACATTGCTTTACCAACCTTAAGATTAAGAAATACGAGATATATTGAGAAGAATGCGTCAAAAGCAATTGTTAAGTTGAGTTTTCAAATTCATTAATTAGTGCATATTGCGGCTATTTCCTCTGACATCTCTAAATCAAACGGCAACAACTCTTTTCGACACTCCCCCAGTTTGCGCAGTGTATACCTGGCACTGGAGTGTTGGTGGCGCATTGGATAGCACATGGGTGTGTTTCACCATTCCGATCAGAGTTAAATACTCCAATATACATGCAGCTGTCTGATATTATATAATATCATTCTATTTGCATGTGAGAAGAGTGTAACGGGTGGTGAAAAATTGGGGGTACGAATTTAGGTTGGCAACATATTCCCACACTATTGTTGCTTTAAATTTCAGTTCAGTCTTTTTGCCCCCAATATACAGTTGAACCTGTATTAAGCGATCACCCTTGCTAAGTTTACTTAGTTTTAATCGGCTCTCTTTTAGAGACTTCTCGTTTTGGGGGAGGGGCGATCGTCACCTTTCCTCATCCCTTGTGTCCGCCAGGATACTTTCGTTTGTTCGTTTGGAGCAATAAGGGATATGACCTTTACTTGACCTCTAGGGAGAACAGTTCAGAACTGACAGTGTTGCCCAGTATAAAGTTAGTTTAAAGCATTTACCAAAGCAATATGACTGTTGTTCCACGTGTTGTTATCTACAAGTGTTGTTCTATTGGCAAACCCAGCAATCTGATATCCATAATCCCACCAAGACATCACTCTGAATTAAACATATTTATATGTATATTATCTTCAAACTGTGGGTTGTCAGCGTAGTTTACCGTGTCAAAAATATAAAAGGAGGGTTTTGTTTTAAGCGAATGAAAAGTTCGAGCGAAAAGTAATATACATACTTAAGACCTAATCATTAATTGCAGTTGCGAAAAACACAATAAAAGGCCCGCCGCTACACCTAAATCATTAGGGTCATGGAGGGCTTTTTTCGCAACCAACCGGCCAACCTACGCTTGCCGAGGTATGGGACTGCACGCAGGCTATTAAAACTGAAAGATCTATATATCAAAGGTTTACATGAAGTTTTACCATGGGCGGCAATACGCGAAACGGCTGTGGGGAAGAGTATACTTGAAATTCTAGCTCAAGAACGCGAACCCTTCAGTTCATTTCGTGTAGTTCGTTATAGACGCCTGTGGGACGAGGTAGCTGAGAATCTTACCTCGCATCATCTGGTGTGTTTTGACGTAACCAGTAGTAAGCCTCTCTGAAATCATCCAGAATATTGCGGCTCCTGCAGGAAGAGACAAATCGAGAAGATAAATATAACTAAACATTACTAAAAATCGACGCAATTTGTTCCACAATATGCCTACCTTTTCAATATAACACAACATAATATAATAGCTACTCCGAGCATAGGCGGATTTTCTGGGGGGGTGCAGGGGGGTGCGCATTTTGCATCCCCCCAAAAAGTTTTCCCACCCCACCTAGAGAAATTTGCACCCCCCCAAAAAAAATTAAATGCTCATTGGGATAAATGACAGTAGTGTGATTGAAATAAAGATTTTGAACTAAGTAAGACTAAAAACAAGGATTTTGAACTAAATAAGACCAAAAATCTCAAAATTTTCTAGGGGCATCGCCCCCTTACCCCCTTGGCAACTGTGCCCCCAGACCCCTGCTGCAGCTTGCTCGGCGGCGCTACGCACCCTGTCGCTCACCTCCCCCCTAAATTTTTGGCATCCCCCCTAAATTTTCGGCACCCCCCCCAGAGCAAAATCTGAAAATCCGCCTATGACTCCGAGTGGCTCCACACCGAATATAATTTACCCGAGTTTTAATCCCAAATGATCAGACTTAACATAATATTCATATCACAAAATGTTGGCTTGTATTAAAAAAGCTTGCAATATTCCATGGTGCACGTACACAAATGCACGTCAGGAAAATATGTCATGTAAACGACATTGATGGTCACTCTTGGAAGATGTGCTGTTCTCCTTTTCGACTTAAGCTCATACTTTTCGAGACCGAGCAGAATCTACATATTATCTTACGTCAAAGCTGGTCAAAGCTTGAACGTATTAGACAGCTCGATTTGAATGTTGAGACTGACTGACTTGATCTAACAACTCGTCAAGGTCAACTCGATAAGAATCTTTGGCAAGAAATTCGCTGGTGATAGTGGAGCCAGAACACTGCCCAGTGTTCACGTCCTTGGCGAATGTTCACTGGAGTCGTACAAACCAAAGCGCATGGGTGCGAGACTGGGGGGGGGGGGGGGGTGCGCGTTCACCAATCTACCCTGGGCCAGTGACTGGGTCACGCCGGCCTTGCAACTCGTAAGTTGAAATCCACATTGAAAATATGCACCATGAGAAAATATGATTGAATCATTCTTTAATGTCATATCTGACTTACCCATCATAGTTTGTAGAGGCCAAGACAACAGAAGGACTGGAATAGGCATTACTGGTGACCCAGGTACAATGAACAGCATACAACAGAAGTAACATCAACATACACATGACTACAATTCCTCCAAGGTTAGTTGATGACCCAGCTGTAGTTGGTTCAGTTTCTTTTTCTTCGGAACTTTTTGATGAAGCAGCAGATTGAGATGGCTGACGTTCTCGTTTCTTTGCAGGCTTCATTGCTCCTTTCACTTTAGTTATCTACAATGACGTCAAATAGTATATGCACAAGAAAGCAGTTCCCTAAACTTGAAATGGGAGTTGAGTTATTTGAGTTGGGCTGGTCGAGTTGAGTTGGTTGTATGTCCTTCAAAAACATTCCCTCTCTCAGTAAAACATTACACATGCTTTCATATACATTCCAAATTCTACCTTTTTCTTATCATTATTTGTTTCTTTCTGTTCCTCTTCATTTTCTCCTTCCTGCTCCTCCCCCTCGTCAATAGGCATAACATCCATATGAATGTAGTTATCCAGAGTCACAGAGAAGGCAATGGAGGCCAATACACACACTACTGGTGTTAGAGTCAGCATAAGACGCACCATGACTCCAGCAAAATACGAGGCAGTCACAGCGTACAACACGACTACACAAGAAATGAAAAATACAGCTGAAGTTCAAATTTGTTCAAATATGATAGGACTATAGGATGGGGGGGGGGAAGGTTGCAATTAGGGGATTGCTGACATTGTCTAACAAAGCTGTAACAATGATTTTACAACCCTGAAAGCCTCGGCAGGCTATAATTTAAGCAAGTTTTCATTAAATTAAAGCCAAAACAACATTAAGGACTGAGATTTAGAACATGCAACACAAAATATTTCGCGAGGTGTTCGCCACAGATGTTACTTGGACCATTGCTCCAACTCGACGTTATTTTAAAGTACTCATCTTCGCCATATCTATGGACTATGAAATATAGTCGGAATATTATACCCTTAGTTATTTCTGTTGTCTTGATTTTAGTATGTTTTATTTTACCAAAGTGTGACTGGCAATGCATGTGTGTTTGTTTTAAAATGATTCAAATAGTGCCAGGTCACAATTGTTGGAGTGCATACGTTTTGTTTTTCAATAAGCTAAACCATACAACAGAAACTAAATAGCACAATTAGAAGCGAAATAAATATAATAACGCAAAAAATCTTGTAGATCTATGATAAATTTTTACGAATGTATATACTTTCCATAAGAATTTCCTTGTATGCTTTCATGGTGATGAATATAATGGATAGATTTTTGTGGAAACACAGATTTTTTTCGCCAAGCTTTCGATCCGTATTGAAGTCCGGGTCGTCATCATTGCAAAATAGTATTTACACCGATGAAGATCCGGGCTTACAGATCGAAAGCTTTGCTCAATAAATCAACTATATTCATCACCATGCAAGTATACGACTATACGAGAAACTTTATATTTAGAAAACTGGGTTAAGGTTGAACGAATACAAAATTACAGAGCAAGAATAAATAAACACATCAAGATAGCATAAGGTTATCAAATAATTTAATGAACAAAGAAATAGCCTAATGTTTTTGCTAACTACATTCTATATGAATATATACAGTATTTACAGAATCATAGATAGATAAAAATTATACCAATAGATTTTAACTGTAATGTTATAAAATGTCAATGTCGTCTTCATCTTGCGAACTTAAACTTAAAGTTCTTTTAGGAACTGAATATGTACTAAATGGATAAGACCAATACATATTAGGATAATAAGGTATAAAACTGTTCGGTAATCTGTAGTTCACAAAGTGAGATGTTGGATTATAAACTGTAGAAATATCAGTGTTCATTAAGTTTGGTTCAGGAGCTAGGATCTCATCAATTGTGAATCCACGTCGTTGGATAACAGGAGCAATCGGGGTGATTACAGGAACTCTGGGACAATATGGGATAGTTGACTGTACAGGCATTCTTTCGTAGTCAGGAATGTTAGTTCGTTCAACCAACAATGGTAAAATTTCATCGAGATTTTCTTGCCGCGTAAATCTTCTCTTTCTACGTCGATATTTTCCCTCGTCAAACATCATTTCACTCGAGGGATCCACTGTCCAATAGTGACCTCTGTTTTGATTGTGGACGTCACGCGGGAGCTTCACGAAACAGTCATTTAGTGTGAGGTTGTGTCTGATTGCATTCCGCCATTTTAAAGGACATGTTCTGTAATAAGGAAAGTTCTCACAGATGAACTTCAAGATATCTGTCAAGGTCATCTTATGGTATGGTGAACTTCTTATTGCCATGGTGATAAGGGCCACGTACGAGTAGGGTGGTTTACCCGGTGGAGCTTTAGACCGCTTTCGTTTCTTGGGAGCAGCACTGCTGTTGATTAACTGGAACATTGGTTTCTCGGAACTGCTTGGATATTCAGGAATATTTTCTTCATCTTCGACTTTAACTTTTATCATTTCGCATTCCGAGAGTTTGGTTTGGAGAACTTGTGTTTCTACCACCGACATATTTCTTTGTTAATTTTGATAGAGTTCTTGTTGCTTTGAAAACTGCACACTGAATGACTTGTGCTGTGAAAACGAGCTGCTTTTATGCTCAAGGTAAAGCGTAGGAAACAAAGCATTAGGACAAAAGAACACAAAAGCAATTCTTTCAAAAATCAGAAGAGAATAGCGGGAAAAATAAATGAGTTCTTAAGCTTGATGCCCCCGCATGGCGTTGTTTTTCATCCATTTTCTATTGTGTACTGCTAGACGTTGTGGGAAGTGCGGGGGATGTTTTAACAAAAACAACTGTTTGGAAAAAAATGCCAACGAAAAAACCTTTTTAACACAGAAAATTTAGAGTATTGAATATAACCATATTATTATATAATATAACTTACCTTAGTCTTATACCGGTAAATTAAAAAGTGATCTGTTGCATCTTACAAAATCGTTAACGTTGTACTTTATATTTCAGTAGGTGCGGATTTTTTTGCTTACCCCGGGAAATTGTGCGTGCAAAAATTGTCAACAAAAATTTTTTAAGACAAAAGTTAGTTGCAGTATTATGATTCTCATATGAATAAGACGTAATGTGCAGACTCATGTGCTTCATGATTTTACACTCTGTATCTCGCTTTCAATCAGGGAGGAGCGGGGAATATGTTTAGTCACACAACTTGTTTACTGATCCCGGCGAGTTTGGTGCCGCCAAATTCAGCTTAATGCAAAATAGTGTCTCACTGAGAACATGCACTCATCTATATACTCTTTGTAAACAACATGCATGAATATTGGAGTCAAACTATCAAAGACTTTTTATCGTGTTGCAGTTTTTATTTCTATATTTGAATTCTGTGATTTTATACGTAAAAATACAGGGAATGTTCCCCAGTGAGAATCTTTTAAGAACGTGCCTCTCAAATTTATATTTCCTCTAACTTCCTCTAAATGCCTTCAGAGAGTAATTGAACACCTAGCGGCAATTACAGTAATTGAACACCTAGCGCCAATTACAGTAATTGAACACCTAGCGCCAGGTTGATATATCTGGGTGGGTGGTTGATGTTAGTGGAACAGTGGTTATTGCATGTGTCTTTCACCTCTGTCACTGCAGGGTTCGATTCCTGAAATATACAGTTTTCTGATGATGATTTCGCCTCAGTCACATATAGATGAGAATCTAGCTCGATGGCCCCTCGCACATTTTCTATTGTGCACTGGCAGACTTTGTGGGAGGTGCGGGGGATGTTTTTTTAGAAAAAAACAACTTGTTTGTTTACACCAAGAAATTTGGTAAAAAGAAAGTGCCGCAAAAATCGTTTTAATACGCAAAATTTAGAGTATTATGATATAACGTACTAAGAATGTCTTACCAGTACGCTAGAAAGTGATGATTTTGAACTTATAGAAACCCTCTTTTATTGCACTTTTATTGTGATGTATATGGGGGATGTTGTTTAGAAAACAACTTGTTTGCTTACCCCACGAAGTTGACGAACAATTTCCAACGAAAATCTTTTTAATACACCATATTTAAAGCTAGTACTTAATTATTTTGTTTAACTAAGAACATGCATGAACGCTATATATGGTTAATTAAAGTGCATGAAAGGTTTGCCATTTTCATCATGTTTACTTATTTCACTAAATATTGTAAACAATAATATACTATATTCGCGTCAAGTTGTTTGCACGCGGAAATTTGCCAAAGTGTATATTTGAAATATTACAGTAACCAAACGCCCCAGCGCGAGGTTAATTTATCTGACATATATCGGGTGGCTAAGTTGTGTAACCTTGTATAATAATTTTTTTAAACACCGCACCACATTAAGTGGTGTTTTTGATGCAGTGATTATTGTTTGACCGTAAATGTGAGGGGGGAGGGGGTTGTACGGTGGAAAAGACCGATTCTTGAAATTTGTTTGATAAGTTTGGGATTTTTCATTCAAAATATACATTTGGTAGATGGCTGATAAGCCTGGAAAACCATACGTTAATCCGTGAAAACAGGAACAATGCACATATATGATCGTTGTACAATGTATGCATGTGTTAAATTGCTGCTGATAAAAGTATTTTTGTATATGCTAATCCATGACTCTTGCCGTGACCAATAAACAAATGTGTCAATATACTTGCAAATAGGTTATTTCAAAAAGATTGCATTGAGTAATTTTGTTTGCAAGGTACACTTGGAACTTAGCATATTATTGTTCAGAAGCTTGAATTTGTTATCAGGAAATTTAGGTCGGTATTAATTGAAATTCATAATCACTCCTTACGTTAAATTTCGTCTCGGGCAAAACGAAATTATCTGCAGGAAATTTCACATGGAAAATGGGAGAACATGTTTAGGGCTTTACATAGAAATGTTTTTAGGGAGCTTTTTAAGTGGCTGCTATTGTTTGACAATCGATAATGGGTTGTGGGAGTGCATTGACAAAGTAATGATTAATTAATTAATTCGAACCAGTTATCCCTACAATTAACATAGCATGAAGATCAATAGTTTTTTGTCATTAGTAATCGATCATTCTTTTTTGTAGTTCAAATAGCAACATTTCAGAGTATATTACTGGAATGAAATTAAGAACTGTAAAGACCTCCAATTCCTTTACTAATTATATGTATACCATGCAGGTTCAACACTTGTGGGAAAATTACATGCGCCCCGGCGATAATCAATTCTTTGCTAATCCCCAACAGTTAGGATGCTCGACTTGAGAAAAGTTAAAAACACCCCTTGCTTAACATTTTTCAAAACTTGAGAATGATTGCTGATTAACTTTGTAATTAAGCTTTAACCATACTTTTTACAACCATTAAAACCTGACAAGCTATTATTTAAGCCATTCTTGCTTTAAATTTAAACCAAAAAATCTTGATGAGATTTGAGAATGCTGCAGAAACTGAGATTTGAACTTTTGCAACGCTTAACAAAAGGGCGGGAATATATTATTGGAAACTGTATTCGCTCCCCGAATATTCTGTGAAGTGTCCGCCACGAGAATGACCTACACAAATTGAAGTAAACTTTAACTCGACTTCATACTCGTTCATCATTAATTTTCTTCACGACAAACCAGAGACCAGCAGGGAAAGTACAGGCAAGTATATGAAGATCAAAGAAGAATGACACCCACGTGGTTGGCTGATGTTCTGATACAGAAGCTATAATAGGAATATGGATCTTCGCATACCTAGAAAAAATAAATAATGATTCAAGATGTGTTTAGTCTTTTTATTGTTTGCATAATTTTAACTAAATAATGTGACATTTTTACCATTAAAATATGGTTTTTCCATTTATTTGTATACAAATATAAGAACCTGGCTAAAACACAATACAGTACGAATCTTCGCATTTTGATATTATTGTTTCACTTTTATGAAAACTATAGTACAGTATACATCTTATAATAGAAAGCATTCCCATTCGCTTGGGATATCTTACTGAATATGTTCCCATTTGACATTAAAATATTTTCTATATAGTACAAGTACATCTTTATTCTCGTTTTTTTTAATTCAATCGAAGGCCGGGTGACTTGACTTTTAATTGCTGACAGAAAGAATAAATTCTTTCCGCATAATGTGTTGAGTTCTTTTTCGGAGCCCAGAAAGGCAAGACGAAGTTTTATATATTTCTCATCCTGCAATTTTCATACTGCAAATTTACCCAAAATTTCTTCTATTTTTTCTTATGCCCTGGTCAAACAAGAATGAGAGTTGACGAGAGTTCGCAAGCGAGAGTTTGCATGAGAATTTCATCATTCAACTCTCATGCCCCGGTCAAACGAGAACAAGAGTTGCACAAGAGTTGACTCGATATTACCGCGCGCGTAGCGAGCAAACGAGAAAAAACACTCATTAACTCTCATCAAAATTTGAACCAGTTCAAAGTTGATGAGAGTGCATGAGAGTTGGCGGTCAAACGCGAGTGAGAGCTGCAACTCTCATTGACTCTCATCACTAACAGGCAAACAAGCAAACAAACAAGCAAACAAACAAACAAACAAACAAACAAACAAACAAACAAACCGAGGGGAAAACATAAATGTAGGCAAACGACTGTTACGACAAAATGAAATGAACCTTGAACTGCTCTCAGTTGTTACTGCAACTTTGGCGTCTGTGGTAAAGGCGTTCTTGTTATTATGGTATATTATTATATGGTACGTTACTAATAGCTGTATCCAGAACTAAATTCACGAGGCTGTCGACGTGGCTTACCATATACGGTATATACAAACCAAAAATCACGAAAAGTAAGACACATTGTGTGCCTTTATGGTTTCAAACAAATACTGCAGTCTCACATCATTACAGTACTTGCGCTTCACATCCGTTTTCATACGCAATAAGTAACTGCATTTATTTTTTATCTATGAAAATAAAGCAATCTGATTGGCTAGCGAGCGTTTCAGAGCGGTCCGGATTTTTGCATCCGGCCCGCTCTGAAACTCATCCGGCCCGCTCTGAAACTCATCCGGCCCGCTCTGGATTACGCGACAAAACACAGGAGTGAAACAATTTTTAGATTAAAAAATCTACCCAAAAAGTTCAAAAAGCTAGCCTAACGATAGTTAGAGTACAAAAATGAATTGTATCAACTCTAAAGGCTTCATACTAAGCACGATGCGTCGAGAAAACTAATACATTTGTTTTAAATGCTCGTGTATTATAAAAACTAATACATTTGTTTTATTGCTCATGTATTTCAGTATTTGGCCACGTTAAAGTTTAAAAAATACAGTTTAAACAGATATCATAGAAGCAGATATCATGGACCAACTGTAGTGAAAACATGATTTTTCTGCCCATTTGTTAAAGTACTTTTCGTATACATATTGTAAACAAAAAAAAATTAAAGCCGTGGCCCTTGGCAAACAAAGTTGAGGCTATATGTTTTCTTACCGTGAAATGACCAGAAAAAAATTACAGCATACCTTGTTCATTGTCCAGTTTTACTAGAAAGCGTTGATCGAAGTCAAAACACATGCATTCACTGCATGATTCACTTTATGAGTTTTTTATGGCCAAAGCAAGTAAGCACGAAGATATCCTTGTCGAAGAAACACGGAATACCAGAAAACCAGGCCAAAACCTTTCATTCCTATGCTTTTCTACTGCCATATTTAAAAATATCGTGTACATTTTTACAGAAACTATGGTTTTTTGTGAGTTTCTTGCCAGTTTTCTTGAGTTTTCGTCTTCGTGTTTTCTTTTAACGTACGTTCAAGTTTTGTCAGCCTCGCTTTGACGAATTCACAATTGCACTGATCTCAAATTATTTCGCTACACTGGAACTTTCAATTTTAATAAATTCTTAAATTTTACCTATGATAAAAAATAAACACGTTATTTACCGGCAGCGTCGGTCCGGATGAGAAAAACTGTGCCCTCGGTCTTGAAAACGTCCCTCGCCCTCCGGGCTCGGGCCCGTTTTCAAGACACTCAAAGTTTTCATCATTCGACCTCGCAACCTAAATTAACATATATGTATGGCTCATGACGTCTCGCGATCAGATTACACCTCTAACTCAAAACGCTCTTAAATATATATATAACTCTGACATCCAGCCGTGTTGGTATTCCTGAGCAGTTTTGTTCTTGTATAATTCTTGTTGACGGCAAAGTTGATAAAAAATAATGTCACCCTTGAACTTGCATTAAACTGTCATTGTAATAGCTTTTAGAGATATATAAATAGAATACAATAAAATAAAGCTATTTACCCAGTGTCATATAAAGAGTAAAACCGTCCACTCCAAGGAGCAATGTAACCTAGAAAGTAAAATATTCCATCATTACTCTACAGTACTTTAATATTATACTCATCAATATTTTGCTATTCTGCATGCAGGTGCCTCTCTAAGCTCCCTGTGTTCTGATTAGAAGCACCCTGTCTCGACCGAGAGTCGCGCATCACCTACTGGATCAAGATAGATCCATCCCTGAAGATGGGGCTTTGTGCCATGCATATTCATGCATTAAACGTTGCGTATGCTATACTACGCTATATACCTATAGTAGCGTAAATTTTGGCAAGTGAATGCCCCGGTAATGTCTGAAATGGTATATATTCCCGCTCGCAAATTTCCATCCACAAACACCTTCAACATTAAGTTATATCGAGCGAGATGTCCAAAATTTACCCTTACCTACTATGATATCACCCTCACATATACGCATGAACTTGTCGCTCGCTCTTGGCAGCTGGACTTTGTAGCTCATGCAGTGATCAGAGCAGTGCACGTGGCGTAGGTTCCATATCTAACGGAGGGCCTCTGGTTGCATAATATTTCGCAACTGCTCCATGTTAGGTCTTAAATGGTATATTTTTTCGCTCGAAAATTTCCATTCACAAACACCTTCAACAAGTATATTTTATTCACTGTGTTTTCATGCAAGCGCTAATGGGACAAACTCAGATTTAGTACGTTGTAGACTAAGACTTAGGATGATAAATAACCTATCACTAGGCCATCTTTTTCAATATACTTGCATCAGAAATATAATAAACGTACCGAAATATGTGAGTGAAGCAATCACAGCAAAAACCAATCCAGCAACTCCTGCCACCATGAAGTGAAAGAATTGTTGTATTTCTGTCCACGTGGCATGATCTTGTAGAAACTTGAGGAATGCGTATGCTTGGAGTAGAGCGAAAACTCCTGCATGAAGAAAATATAGAAAAGTTGAAAACGAAATACTTTAGATTATGGCATAGTTGGTTTTTACTGGGGGAGGGGGGGGGGGGGGCAGGGGCAACTGCCAATAATTTCTAAAAGCCTTTGAATAAAGTTACAATAAAAAATTTGTAACAATGATTTTAGAACCAAGAAAGCATTCAATTTGGTAGTCTATATAATTGAAGCAAATTTACATGATATCTAAGGCTAAGCCACAAAAGTTTAAAGAGCTGAAATTTGCAGCAACAAAAGGGTGGCAATACACTGTATGTTGGTAACCAAAATTCGCAATGTTGGTTAATTTGACAAGATTTTCCTCGTTTGCAATTAATATTTCATCGAACATGGTGAAAATCTCTTTGTTCTTCAAATCCCTTGAGATTTGTTGCAAACCATGCAACGTGCTGGTACAGTACATGTACATTTCTAATGTACGTAACTGGGAAATATATAAAAAGTGTTATTTTCTGCTGGCTGAGAAACGAAAGAAGCAGAAAATGTTTTTTCACACACTGCTGGGGACCCGATTAATATGCGGGTAGTGCGGGTTTGGCGAGCACATTTTGTTGTTGCGTCCGCCATTGCTTGACTATGTACACCCTACCCGTTTTGAGACTCTAAAATTAACCATAAATTTCTTGTGTTTTAGTTACGATGCATGCGTGATGTTACATGTAAAGCTGAATTAGCTGCAAATAATTGATTAATAGTCAAGTTTGAGGCGGATGGCTGCAGCAGTTCTTAGCTGTGTGTGAAAAGCGAAGTTTAGAACGGAGGCGTTGTTGAAGATCACCACACACTGACACAAACAAAGTTTTTAATCCATTCCCCTCTTGACAATCTCGTCCGCTTGCTTAAGCTCATTAATGGCGCAATACACCCTTCCGTGAAGTTCGTCACCATGGCTATAGAGCCTTGCTTTGCGTTAGAGCCTTTTATTTGTTACTGGTGACGTAAATATTGTAAGTCTCCGTACATTATCGATTATAACCTCATGATTTCGTTTTAACACAAAACAAGATAAAAGGCTCTGAATCTAACGTCTCGATCACGAAAATGAGGTTCCATAACCAAGGCGATGTACAGAAAACATACGAATCATTAGCTAAACCTTCCCAGATTTCTCAGCATTTAATTTCACAATGTTTTGCCATCATTTTTAAAGGTTCAAACCACTGAAATATTTCTGTGTTTTGTCTCTGCTTGTCCCCCCTCCCCAGGTTGCCAATCCCACAGCAATGCCAAGTAACTTGGTTCCATATATTATACAGATTGCTTGTTTATTCCACCAAGGTGATTAAATGGCTAAACAAGAAATTGACAAAGCAAAGGACTTGTGAAACATGTGAAATATAGAGTTTCATACCAGCAGAGGCCATGTGTTCACTTGTCCTGATTGGCTGGAAACCAACAAACGGAACTTGCATTGACAAAATCAGACCCATGATAAAGAATGTTGAATAAGCTATAAAATAAATATATAATTAAATACACAAATCTCTAGCTAAATCACTGGCCAATGTAGGAATGCAAGTACTGTCGAGTTTAGGTTCGTTTAATATAATACATATTAATTTCATTTATTTAATCACAATAAGTCAATATGTAATATTTAACTCCAGAAAATTCTAATGGGATAGAGAATCTATATTTGTATGTATCCTGGAGAAAACCCATGGCATTTGGCAGAGCGTTCACTCACTGTTTTCCAAAAGCGAAAATCGAACCCAATATCTTAGAGATGAAACCTTAGGCGGTTGCTCTGAGAACTACGCGGTGGCTGAGGCTCACTTATACTGGTGGGGGAGGGGGTGGGGGGGGGGTCAAACTCCTGAATTTCAGACAAACCTTCTAAATTTCAGGTGACTCCCCACCCCACCGAATTTCTGGCACTGCAACTAGGCAATATAAAAAGGGTCAGAACTTCCATCCTAAATTGATCAATTTGTGACTGCAAGTGTACTTAACTTATCTTAGGCAAAAGGAGCAACGGTAACTTATGTGTACCAAGGCAAAATTAGCAGCAACTAAAACATATATTTATATAGATTGCATTCCCTTACCTACATAAATACGGTTTGAAAAACGTCCCATAAAAAGAAGGAAAAACACATGTAGAGGAATAAGATTTATTATAAAAACATAGCCACCCCAAGCAGAAACCTAAAGAAATTAACATAAACATTGAAAGAATACACAAGATTTGGTATTATTCAAAGTGTAAATTGCTCATATCATCTTTATTATTTACCATGTAGAAATATGCTAGAGCTGTCGATGCTGACCAGAAAATGGAGCCTGTCTTGACAGATTTTATCTACAAAAATAGATCATGTAAATATTCTGTACACAACTATGTATCATGGTATACTGTCCTCAGCAGTGTAGGAAAAGTAACTGGTGGTGTCCAAATGAAGTTGAATCACTTGCTGAAAAATTACTTTCTGAACGTCCCAACCGGGAATTGGACCCAAAGTGTGTGCTCTGACCACTGAGCTATTGGGATCCCCAATCGAGACACTATTCCTATCTTGCTGAGCACGATACTACCATATTTAGACCACTATCCTACTTGTAGAACAGTACTTATTTTACTGTAGGTATTAAATAACTTTGGAAGTAAATATAGTTGCATTAGAACAAACATTCTTACCCATAAAAAGTAAGTAAACTGTAAAGCAAATATTGCAATTCCTTCATTATCATAAGATCCTGCCACTGAACGAGATACATAACAGGAGCTGCAAAATTTCGCCTATTATACCATCAATTATACCTCTTGGCAATTGAATTGATGTACAAAAACATTTATGTTTCTGAACATAATTAAGATTTATTTTAATTTATTTCTCAAGATATACCCAGATTTGGCATTTTGATATAAGGTTCTTTATGTATGCAAAAGCAGCAAGCAATTATCTACCTTATGTGTTATTTCCAATCTCCGCAATACTAACTGATAGTGGTTTGTTGGAACCACACGATATTTTTTAAATATGGCAGCAGAAAAGCATAGGAATGAAAGGTTTTGGCCTGGTTTTCTGGTGTTCAGTGTTGCTTCGACAAGGATATCTTCGTGTTTACTTGCTTTGCCCGTAAAAAAACTCAAAGTTAATCATGCAGTGAGTGCATATGTTTTGACTTCGATGAACGCTTTCTACTAAAACTGGACAATGAACAAGGTATGCTGTAATTTTTTTCTGGTCGTTTCACGATAAAAAACATATAGCCTCAACTTTGTGTTGCCAAAGGCCAAGGCTTTAATTTTTTGTACTTGTTTACAATATGTATAGGAAAAGTACTTGAACATTTGGGCGGTTTTTAAGTTTATGTATGGAGAAAAGCTTTTTCTTCTATGATATCTGTTTAAATAGTATTTTTTTAACTTTAATGTGGCCAAATACTGAAATACATGGGCATTTAAAACAAATGTATTAGTTTTCTCGGCGCATCGTGCTTAGTATGAAGCCTTTAGAGTTGATGCAATTCATTTTTGTACTCTATAACTATCGTTAGGCTAGCTTTTTGAACTTTTTGGGTAGATTTTTTAATCTAAAAATTGTTTCACTCCTGTGTTTTGTCGCGTAATCCAGAGCGGGCCGGATGAGTTTCAGAGCGGACCGGATGCAAAAATCCGGACCGCTCTGAAACGCTCGCTAGCCAATCAGATTGCTTTATTAGTTCATAGATAAAAAATAAAAGGAGTTATTGTAGGGAGGACTCTTGACAGTTAAGACTATTTTGACACAAATACGGTTGCCATTACATATATCCACCTGAACATGATCGAAAACATCACGGATCACTTTAACAATTTCCACAAACTAGATTTTATAAACATTCTTACGACATAAATAGGAGCAAATTATGTCTGTTGTAAGTAGCAACACTCTATTTTATAAGCTGACACGTCTTTAGATTAATAATCAAGCCGCGTTCGCTATATTTTGCCGTGTTTTCCCGTTTTTGGCCGTGGTAACACGGCCAACACAAACCTTAGTTTTTGTACTTAAAAATAATATTAAGATATAAGTGCTGACACAACGTAAATCAAAGTCATATTTTATTCTCTTCTATAATATGTATATGCATTGATTATTTCGTTCATGAAATTTAGTTTGAGAATTTATTTTAAAACTAAAAGTAAAGAAAGAATAACTAAATGGCTCTATCAGTTTAAGTTCCGTATGTTGTTCTGCCAACGCTAATCATTAGTGGTACAGAGTTTTGCACGAGGAAACCAGAGAAAATCTCGCTGTACTTATATCACATGCGACTCTCATGAAGTTATAATCAAATAATTGAATATTGCAGGAATTTAATTGGGTTTAACCTGGATTTAAATTACGATTGAGCACAATTGTTTATTTTCGAAAAAATTCATTTATGATCAAAACATTTTCTTGATCATGCCTGTATATTTACTTTTTTTGCGGGTAACCAAAAATAATTTGCAGTTAGCCCTGCGAACGAAGCGAGCAGCCGGAGCAGGTTTGAGACCGCGTAGCTGCGAGTTGCGGCGGGCGATAATCAGTTAAAAATCAATCGAACATTTTTTTCTTAATGTTTTTGATGGCATCAATTGATGAATTTGTGTCTTCAAGTACGACACCTATTAAATCTGGTCGGCAAATATTGCAAACAAATACTGGGAAAAATTGAACAAGACCTTCTGACCCAGGTTAGCTTCAGTCACTTGCAGGTAACGCCGTTACCTTGGATCACAACATCTGACACCCATGTTCTTGATTTAACAGATTTTAGAAATTAGAGCAGTGTTCTGGGAATTTAACCCAGAGGCCAAACTTACAACAGTCTTGAAGAATAGATTATGGAGTTTCAGTGCTTTTGTAGTCGAGCGTTTCTCGCGAAACGACATTTGTATGGTTAAAACTGAATTAATTTGATATGCGATTATTCCCATTCGGAGATCGTAAGGATATGATCAGTTCGCGCAACAATGTTCGCTACTTAAAAACCGACATAATTTCAAACCTCACAAAAACACGCTAAATATAAGTCTCTAAATATGCACATGCATAACATCAGAAAAGCATGCATCAAGGATTGGCCCCAAACATGGACACTGTTTTTGAAAGTCATGCAAACGAAAAGGATTTCGTGAAAAATTCGTGAAATTTGTACTTACCAATACTTACCATTTATACTTACAAAAATAATCGCCGTGTTCTCGAGTCTTTATATGGGTGTGGGCTCTGACAACCTTCATGAAATAGCTGTATTTGCTATTGGAAATAGATAAGAGGACATTCTATATTACTCTATATGTATTACACTGTAAAACGTGTCCCGAAAACGAAACGTATTTACAGAATTCATTATTTTAAGTGTTTTCGTCTATTTTATTGGAACACATGTATGCACAGTAGTGTAGGACCTATCGCACTGTACGTTGAAATTGAATATCGTTATTCAATATTACTTTGATAACATTACTTCTGAAAAAATGCAATTGAGTGTTCAGTTGTGGATGGTGGAAATAACCATTAGCTCTATAATCTATATTCGAGTATTGGCATTTCTTTTTTATATGTTTTTGGAATTTTTAATATGATTAAATTCTTTATCATTTTGGACTTGGACTCGAAGTATTGAAGACTCGGACTCGGAAATGCTGGACTTGAAATTTTGCTTAGTGACTTGGGCTTGGACTCGGACTTGCCTTGGAATGCAAGCTTCAATAGTTTGGGTGACTTTCCGTATTACTATCCTGAAATTACGTCACGACGATTAGGGTTAGGATTAAGGATTAGGGTTGAGGTTAGGATTATGGTTAGGATTAGAGTTAGGATTAAGTGTGTATTAAAATTCAGGTTGTTAATATGGAAATTGAGCCAATAGTTTAGAATGCAAAACTAAATAGGTCCGTTCAGCATGCTAAAATTTTACATAAAAATACTAAAGCGTAATATAAAATACCATACATTTTAATTTTTATGCGAAATGCAAACACAAAATTCATCATGAACTTGTTTTCATCTGCAATTGCCGCGTTTTTTTATGAACACCGTATAATTGACCAGTTTGAAATATCGTGTATATAATAGTACTTACTGGCTGATTAAACATGCACGTCAATTAAAGGTTAAAAGTACGCATCATTGGGAACAAGTATAGTCACGCGCTCGAATTGTTAACAGGAAGTGACGGATTTGCAAACAAAAATTGCATTTAAGAAAATTGCAAATGAATTAGTAGGAACGAAAAAGAGAGGAACGCTTGGCCTGAATTAGCTGTAAAGAGAGCCAACACACAGGTCAAACCTTTTTGAGCTGTTCGTGCAAAGAACGCCAATATATTGGTAAAGAAATCTGAAGACTTCGAAGACGTTTACATTCAGGTACGTTTTCAGGGTTCGCATTGCCTTTGTTGTAAAATACAGATAACAGTCTGTAAATAGCTAATATTTGAGAAAAAACTTATGATTGCGGAGCTGGATGGGAGACTACAAAATTTAGGTAACCATTGTACTGTTTTTGGAGTAAGATATCGAAGAAGACCAAGAAGTAATAAAATTCTCACCTGTGATAAGTGTCAAACGCACCAGTCAATGATCGACGTTATTAAATATAAAACTTAAATTTTGGGCATTGAGCGGAAACAGCAACAATTTATTGCATATTTTTACTTTTTTGCTTTTCCTTTCGGATTTCCTTGAATATGGGATGATTCATTTCGATAAAATACTGTCATAGGTACAGCTTCATGTGTACTATACCCTATAGTGTTTTCAGCAGTACTAGGGCATCGAGTTCGATTTGACTAACTCACGGGCGTTCCCCAGAGCGGGCGTTCGTTGTGGGTGACGTCATTACCACTGATGGTCAATACACTTAGGGTTAGGTTTAGAATTGGGGTTAGGATTGGGGTTAGGATTAGGTTAAGAACCACAACGAACGTGTATTATCATTTGTCTGAAATTCATCTGAGACACAGATAACAGTCTATAAATAGCTTAAGAATTCTCATTGAGCATATACAAATAAAAATATTTGAGAAAAAGCTTATGATTGCGGTGCTAGACGGGGGGGACTACAAAATTTAGGTAACCATTGAACCGTTTTTGTATTTTAACCCCCGTTGGAGTAAGATGTCGAAGAAGACATCCAAGAAGACAAGATAAGTGGCGAAAAAACCTTGCCTATTATTCGTCAATAGAATGTCTCCTCGTCTTCAGAATATCGTAATAAATCACAGTGAAAACCAAGTGTTAATGTGATATAGTCTAGGTTGTGTACATCTTGTATACGGGTTAGCTAGCACGAGTTTCTTCTGAAATTTTATGGGCCTCTAGTGAGGATCCATAGTGTCTTGCACATTGCCTATTTTAAAAGTGAGTTGTATCGTAAGACCAAGAAACATAACTGTACTGTAAATAATATATATTATATGTAAGTTAAGACGTAAATAATATATTATATGTAAGTTAAGACTATAGTAGTATAATCTTTAATATAACCTGTTTATACAATAATATTGTTTACAGTCTAAATTTAGTTAACGTTTTTCAACTTGTAAATTGTGTGTACACGCTTTTGTTGGCGTTGTTAGCGAGTTAAAATTGAATTTTATAGATATATATTTTCATGAGGAAATGGGGCGCTTAATCGAAGACGTTTATTCGAGAGTGGCGTTTACCCGAGATGTTATCTCAACCTAGGCATGATCAACAGCCTGTTCACAGGCTAGGATCCATTCAACATTTCATTCAACACAGTAATGTCTGCTAGTGAGATGATTAATTGCATAATCATCGTCAATTTCGTACTTTCTGACAGTGTCGAGGTATCAACGAAAAACAACGAAATTTTAACACGCATGAGCTTTCTACATTGCGGCACTGCCAATTGAGTATTACATTTATCCAATTCAAGTGGCGTTTATATGTTCGTGACAACTTAGGCTTGATCTTAGCCAGGTCTCACGATATACTGTTCAAATCTTTTGCACCAAATTTGACCAAACGTGCGATCTATCCCGTTGACTTGATCAGAGCTTTCAGAATTATTTGAAGTAGCCGTGTGTGACTAATAGTGATCGAGAGTTAATCGAGAGTTAAATGATTCGCTCGAGACAGCGAATTTTTTGTTGACCTAGTCATGTGAAAATTCATATGAAGATTGTTGTATTTACAATAATATATTCTATATTCTCCATGGGGTATTCCTGGAATGTTATAAGTTCTTTGAAAACTAAGTAGACGTGCTGTGGCCATTGTTTGGGGACAAAAAATACTGAACTCGTATTTGTGGACTTTTGGACTGCTTTAATTACATGAATGAATTTTAAAGCTGCTTTCCTAGTCAATGGTAAAGCAGCACCTGTGACGCTTTGAATTAGTTATTTTTCATCAGAATATGTAAATAAAAGCCAATTACATTTAAAAACAGCGGAGTTGTAGATGAGTTTAGAACAGAATAACGTCAAATATCTAGTTACACAAGTTTCAATCTTCACAAATTGCAAAGTGGTTTAAAACGATGCTCGATAGTTTGTTGCAGGCAACTTTAAGGCTATAGAAAGCAAAGTTTGGGAAGTCTAAAGTATGAACCTCGTCGGAACAATGTTGAAGTAATATATATCGTAAATGAAAGATGGTCTCAATCCAAGAAGATGCAGTCGGTTTCACTGACTTCAATATCTTAAAATCTACGATAAAGAGATTTTGGAATGTTACCATCTTCATGTTAATGAAACTTCATCTCAGAAGTTCATTCAAAGCTAAGACTAGAAGTGTACTAGAACTATCATGTGATCAAAATGAAACGCTATGATTGGCTAATTAACAACGTGTTCACGATGCACAAGTCCATGGTTCCGTGGTTCCATAAATCCAGACCTTGTTTCATATTTTATGCCGCTTTCGGACACAAGCAGCGCAAACCGACGCTCTGTGACTCAGGTTCCTTACACTTGTACAAAACGATTTGAAGATGACAACGATATGTACAATTTTGTTCAAATTGAATCTTTGGGCGCCGTATGTGTTATCTACTATAACGTGCTTTCATAATACATCAGGCAGAGATACATTCTTGCTACATCTATCGACCAGTGGTGTCCGCCTCTTTGTTCAAACACGTCCCACACCAAAGAAAAAAGAACACGGCAGCTCATCTAGAACACTTACGAGTGATGATTATTTAGCCAAGTTGCTGTACCATCGTTATGGACAAAGCTCCAAGTTGCTGTACCGTCGTTATGGACAAAGCTTACTTCTCGATAAATTCAAAAACTACATTCATTTAACGAGGTTTTTTACACCATGAAAGGATATCAATGATACGAAATACTGTCTACACTGCTGTTGATCATTCGCCACGCGGCTGTGTTCCAATTCCTATAGTCAATGTCCACATTGATTTTAACCACAATGAAAAATAGGTCTATATAAACCTCGAGTAGAGGAGAGTTTTTGAAGCATTTTACGCGAGCCACGAAACGCAACAGGATAACGAGACAATCTTCAAACACTATACGTATTAACACAACTGTCTTTTTCTTGACGATTCGTTAGCTTTACTACATTACGTTTTCACCGACAGTTCTGGGATACATACGTTTAAAACATAATTCATTAATTCGTATATACTTTGAATATACTGTATCACAGCTTCAGGTAGGTACTACCTTACAAAATACAACCGATGAGTGAGTATATACGATACTTAGACGAAGGTTCGATATCATATTTGAACTCTTCAACATTTGGAAGAAACTATATATTTAATTAGACTTATTTTTATAAAAATTATATAAAAAATTATAGTTAGTGGCTAAATTCATTCAATAGGATCGTTTTGTGATGAAACGTTTATACCAGCGGTCTAAATTTTCATACTTAACTCCGATTGGATGAAATTATTTTGATTTTTAAAAAGTAGCTTTTATGAGGTAGCTTCCACGTGACCACATTCGTCCAATGAGTATTGGGACTTCTCTTGTGAATGGTTATTTATTTCAGTCAAAGCTCAATTTATCCGTAACTATATCTCAATCTTTTACTTCGAGAGATACAAAAGTAAGCACACGTAAGTATAGGCCCAGCAGGTTTTGAAATTTTTATCTCATAAGCTTGTCAATGTGATCTTTACCAAAACGTTCAGCAAAAGTAAAAACATTAGCGTATGGCCAGTGTCAGTCATGATTACACCATTTATTGAAGAATCAAATAATATCATTTGATGTTTGAAATGAAGCTACACTTTCAGAGCAAACATTAGAAGACTAAATATTTTTATTTATATTTAGGATCATCAAGACACAGGAACCCTAATTAAAGAAAAAGGAAAGCTAAGCAGCACAAATAGGTAGGATTTCTTAATAATACAAGCATTCTAAAGCTTGTACATGTGTACATTTAATAGCAATTAGAACTGTTGAGCATTGGATTGCTATACAGCCGGCTTCTATTTGAAACCCTGAAACTTTGTTAATATGTTTTTGTGTACAATCATTGTCTAAGTGCAAGAACTAGTTGTGTGTTAGATTAGATGTATAATAGTAGCAAAGTATTCAAATAATTGGGATTCTACCATAAATAATGCAACTTACAAGGTTGTGTCTGGAAATAATTGGGTATCGATGGGTAGAGTTGAATTTTAACAATCTTAGGTGTGCAGTGGTGTGGGATATATGTTTAATTCCTACTTCTTGCAGGGCATTAAGGAGGGCTCAGTAATATTATTTAATGCCTGTGAGCATTAAAAAGGTGGAAAACAATAGCAAAGTTGCAATTTGCAAAAGCAACATAACAACCTTTTAAAACTGCAACATTACTAATTTTGAAGATTGGAAGTGAGACGTGCATAACTCTCTAGTATTCCAAAGCATTGCAGAAAACTTAAGAAGCACTATCACATGTCCTGTTTTCTCAGATTTTAAAACATTGATCAAACGAAATACAGTTGTGTGAGCACGTTCAAAGTTTTTGTCTGGCCATTTTGTAAAAGAATGCACCAATTAAGTCCTCAAAATCATGAGGTATTTTCAATATATTTCTATTGAGAGTAACATTAAGGTCTGGTTTTAATTAGAGCCAGTTTATTAAACGACCAATGCTACCGATAGTGGAATTGATAAAAAATTCTCAGACATTTGTAGATTTGGGGATACGAACACTCATGTTTCTTTACATAAATTTGGTTCATTACCATTATGCCTGGCCTTACTAATCACACTATCTACAGTTCACTATTGTATTGAATGTTTACACCCCGTTTACATGAGACCGGGATGAAGTCAAACCGGGACGATTTCGTTTCGGTCATAGTATTATTGATAATAGATGTTTACATGAGACCGGGACGAAAAATTGCCCAGACCGGTCTGACATCATCCCGCTTGCTGGACCGAACCGACTACCTTCAGACCGGGACGAATTCAGAGCGGGATGAATGTAAACACAAACTATTTTCAGACCGGTCTGAATTTTAGTACAATGCTGATAATAAACAATGGTAGACAAGATTAAAGACCATGTAAAGTCCATTCTGCGCATGTGCTATGGGGGGTCCCGCGATGTAAATAATGCCCACATTTCGCGTTGTTTCGACTAAAATTCGACATCTTCTAAATCAGAAACTCGAATCTCTATCTATTTAAAGCATAGCGAACCAGAACACATCATAATTTTTAAATATAGCATGTTTAAAATGTAAACAAACGGACGTTGCCGGTTTGTTTACATCGGGAGTTTACATCACCTTTAAAAGCATCAATTGTGGAATGCACTCTTGATACATGCAATAGAGTGTGTAATGCTTTTCGTACCAGTCTCATGTAAACCTACTGACATTTTCATCCCGTTCTGACTTTGGGGCCTTGATATCAGCATGGTTCGAATTAGAGAGGAAAAATCGATTTGCAAATTTTGTTAATGAAAAGTTTAAGGGAATTTCAATTTTGCAAAGTGGAAACACTGACAAAATGGCCGCCATTTTGTTGCAAATTTCGTGAATATTTCGGATACATTTCAGCTATATTCTGCTTTTTACACATCCTTTTACTGTCGTTCCAATTGAAGTGTTCCTAAAATATTGCATCAATTCATTGCCTAAGTTTATCAATTCATTCATTGAAAAATTGATCAACTTCCTGTGTGTGTGAATCGACCAATGGCGTCTCATTTCAGTGACTGATTGACCAATTGGGAACAAGTATGCTAGTAAACAGCAAATGTATTGATCAACTTATGTAATGAATCGATGCAATATTTTAGGCACACTTCAATTGGAACGACAGTAGTACAAAAATAAAATAGGGAACAAAACACTAAGCAAAATTTTACCTTAAATGTTGAGTTTGCAACATAAAATTTGCACATCGTTTGGAAAAGTGATTTGCAATTTTCACTATTATTCAACAGTTGTGTACTTAAATAATGATGCACACTGCTATAGAAACAACAGGGGTTGGGGAACTAACATTTTGCACATAGGGGAAGGCTAACCCCACTAAAAATGGTTAATTCCACATTCTTAAATTAACGAGCGTGTGCAGAAAAGTATTTTGCCTGTCCAAGTTCTTTCAGCTCCAGAAAGTGCAGGAAATGGCTTTTCTGAGCCTCATGTATTGAAAACTCATGTATCCATTATTGCCATGCAAACGTACAAGGACCTAAGTAGAGGTCCCGTCACTATACCCAAGAAAGTGGCATCACAAATTAGGGCGGGCCATGGACCCTTTTCTGCGTTTTGCCCCACCACAGAAAAATTCTTTAAAAATGCACTGTGAAATATACTATATATTGTGTAGGTTTGTTCTAATATATTTTGCAAGGGCAGATCTAGGTTCATTTAATTGAAGGGATGATATGTTTCATAGGAGGGGGGGGGGGGTGCACCCCTCAACACAGTAAATATAAGTGTCAAAAATGCTATATTCTGTATCATGAAAATTTCAGTATTCACCTGTTCATGCTAACCTTTTCTGAGGTAGTGCTTTTTCTTGGACGTAGGGGAGCAGCTCCTGCACCCCTGATAATCTGCCTATGATATTTTGCATATTTGCTTAATCAAAGCATGCAATTCTTGATATGTGCCAGGGTAATGAGATAGCAAGCATCTCCAGGATGCGTGATAAATTATGTGCACAGATTTACATGGGTGTGTGTAGGAAGGTGCAGGTGTGTTTAGTTACGTTAGCCTCATCAACACAATTGGTTTTCATAAGAGGCAAAATATATAGAACTGCAACACTAATTACATGGCAAAAATGATAATTAAAAGTTAATTAAAAATGCTAATTAAAAGTAAAAAAACCTTAACTTCAAGCTATAGTCGATAAAATTCAAGGTGAAATATTCAGATCCTGGTTAAAGAACAAGGTATAAACAACTTAACTCCCAAATTTAGTTTGTTGTTGAAGACTATTTCACATCCTCAACAAAAAGTCCTTAATTCCTGAATACCATACCCATACTGTCTTAGTATCCATATGTTTTTAATAGTTTTCTCTCACCCGGCACCTTATAAAATCCCAAATCATAAGTTTTTCCTCAGCTCATTCAGTTTGTTGCTGCAAAAACACACATCCCACAAATCTCTTAAGTTAAGGAATTGTTAGGTTTTTAAGACTTGTAAGTTTCCTGGGACACCTTTCTGAATTGAGGTGGTGTAGCTTGTATTTATACTTGGTTGAATGATCTAACTGAAAAAAGAGTCATTCCAGAAAACATTCACACCTCCCCCACAAAGAAAATGGGAAGTTAATTCCTCCCTCCTTCTGACATCCTAGTACATTTTAGGCCCTTTGTCTGAACTTCCACACGAAGTAGGGCCTTTGTCTTTAGCTCAAGATGATGACATACATGATATATATTCAGGTAGTTAATAGTCATTCGATACTTCAAGTACTAACTTCTTGCATATGCCTACACTGGGCCCCACACTTATTTCATGCTTGCCAGGACATTTTTACAATTTTTATAATTTATAGCAATAGCACATGGCAGCATTACATTTCTTTCATCCCAGAAAAATAATGGCTGTAATGTACAGATGGACAGATTTTGCTAACTGGCTATAAAAATCCAACTATTAAAAACGTGATCAACTTAGTTCTAATTTTAAACTACCACCTATTTTGTAAGGCTATTTTAGGGGGTATTTTTGCAAAGAAATAAAACGTGAGATAATATTTGAGCTTTGCTAGCCATTCAAAACCTATATTCGTGGAATAAAATTTCGTTTCAGGTTAAAACTACAATACTAGCATAAATCAAAGGGAAATTTTACTAATATATTTCATATTATAGTTAAGCTTCAGGTCTTTAGGATCAAACTACCTGAAAAATTTACCAAAAACTTCAGTAGAGAAATTCAATAAGAACTTTAATAAAGTTGAATTTGTATGGGTAAATTTAAGATTTTTTTCTCGGCATCTAGTTGACTAGTTTGATCCTAAAGACACGAAGCTTATTGCATAGACGCTACCTACAATGACACCACACGTTCAACATATTATACGTAACATACTGACCTCCATTATTTTCACAAGTACATCGTATTTTATTCAAGGTTTTCTTTGCAAGTTTATTCAAAATGTTTCAGTTAGGTCATATACTTTGCAAATAATGAAATATAAATCAACTTTGCTCCCAATCTCGTCCCCCGAGCCTGCGATCCTTTGGGAAGAATCGTAAGCTCTGGGATAATCCATAACCGGAAGTGAATATGATTGGTCGTTGATACGGAATGGATGTCGCAATAATGCAACAATAAATTATTAACCGGGTAAATTATATATACAAGATGGCTGCCGTTTAGGAGTGTGTGAATATTGTTTTTGTATTTCAGAGTAATTTTAGCAGTGATAAGGTGAATAATCTTCTGTAATATTATAAAGGAAGGTACTATTAAGTTTGTACTATTTTATAAATGTACCAAAGGTGAAATAGAACGTGACACTTTGTGCTGTAATTTATTAAAGCCTATTTATGTTACTAAAATTTCTTTATGCTTTATTTTGGAAATTGCTTGGTTTTTAAAATGGTTATACTTGATCACAACTTTTTATTTGATTGTGAAACAGAATATTTTATCTATATCCATTTGAAAAAGCAGTTGACTTTAGATTAGTGGCCTAATCTTGATCATCTTGTAATTAGTATAAAATGCAAGATCACTTACTATAAAATTATATTTAACCTGATAATCTCTCTAACCATACTGTACTACAAGAATTATCCTTACAATCTTAGTCATGTTGTATATCAATGTATGGATAAAACATCTTTGGTTGATTCAGCGGGTATTGTTAAATACTTATCTTGTATTCCAGCCTGCATACTAATGTATGTACTCCCTCTTGTTGTACAGAGGGAAAATTCATATAATAATTTACTGGAATAATTTTCAATGTTTTTTCAACAACAACAACAGCATAAAACATAATCACACAGCTTCCCATAAAATATAGCCAAACTGGTTCCAGCCAGGACCAAGTCATGATCCCTGCATGGGAACTTGCCCATGGTACAGGGAAATATTGTAATCATACAGAAGAAAAGCCCATTCTGAAAATAGTGTTGTGACAAAATAATTTCTAAAACCATGATAATACAAATTTTGCCATTGTTAATAAACTGTGCAGTGCTGGAATCAATGCCTAGTACTATGTGCCAAGGTACATGAATTGCTCCCAAGGAAGAGTCCAGGGTAGACAAATACAAGGTAGCATAGGTGGTGGAACTGGGAAGGGGGGGGGGGGTTAAAGCCCCCCAACTTTTAAAAAGTAGGGAAATGGGGCCAAGCCCCCCTGTATCAGTCTTCAATTAAATATGTTTATATAACAAATGTTGAATATTAGATTATTGAACTATGTTTTTAGTACTCCAGATGAAAGCTTGTAATGTTGAAATTTCTATAAAATTCTCCCCACAGAATGCAGGAAATGTGGTTTCAGAGATACTAGATTTCAAAATTTTCTGGGGAAGGATTCCCCCAGACCCCCCTACATTGGTGTGCTACATTCTAAGCCCCCCAATAATACAGATCTTCCACCGTCTATGCAAGGTAGGTACAATTTTTTATATAATGCTTGAGACCATTCCACACAATATTGCAAAGTTAGTATACATTGACAAAACAAACTTCATCATACCCACTTTCCCAGTTGAGTGTTGTTAACAATGTCATTGAAACAACTTTTGGTAATTTACCATATAACAAGTTCAATACTGAGAGTCGGGCTTAAAAAGCGCAACAGGGAAATTATTATGAGGGTATGAAAATTTTGTAGAGGTAAAGGTAGTCTCAACCAGTTATATCCAAGATTGTAGCCACAGTCCAAAATTGCAAAAGATTTTGAGCAAGCTACAAGAAGGGTGTTATATATGCCCCCATCTTCAAAGTACTTAAATCACTGGTAGAAATCAACAGGTGTATGTCAAGTATGAAGCTTACAGGTTGTTCGACGAAGCTGGACTGACTGAGCTCACCAACCAGGCTGGCTTACTAGTACGAAGATCCTGTCATATATTTATTCTGTATATTTTCAAGATGGTATTCCTATTGGAATGGGGCCAGCCTGGCTCGCAGAGTGCCTGCATGAGTGACAAGATCCCAGGTCACGGGTTCTGCTTGCCTTGTATGAGGAAAATGATAAACTGACATGGCAAGCCAGGCTTGCTCACTTTGCCGGGTATATCTGGTTCATAAGAAGAGTCCATTAAAAGATTGAACTGCAGGCCTGATCTAACTTTTGACAAAAATTGTGTTTGTATTTCAAATGAAGTTTATTACTATACTATATGACTCATAATAATGTAATGGAACCAATTTTCAGTTCATAACTTTAAGGTTCGTTTGATATTCCTTTGATCTACAAAATGTTTAAGGTTAATAGTTGAGTTGGAAGTACTTTAGCGTTTCTTCTCGTAGTCCAATCGTATAGTACGTTCCAGCCATGTTTTTAGACTGGACTTTTAATAGTACCCAAAATTCCACGCATTGTTTCAGCTTGGACGAACTTACGAGCGCTAAACGGCTTACTTTTGATGGTAGAAAGACAAGGACCCCGTCGTATAATTCAAGATTTTCCATAGTGACAGTGCCAAAGCCCAAATGAAAGGACAAAAATATAGTTAATTTATATTTTATAATTGCAACATTTTCTTCGATATAAAACACTCTTCACCGCTCCATATCGACTGTTTTGATTACAATATTTTCTTTGCTCTGTCGTATTTATACTCCTCTTGCAACGTACTACGAAGAACATTTAGATTTGCTGCCAAAAACGATATATTTTCATGATTTATATACGAAACAACAGAATATTTTGACATTTTGTAGAATTTGTTTCGCGAACGCATGCGCAGTTTGGTCGAGGTACAGTTTTCTGTACCTCTGAGTCGGATTATCCCAGAGCCTCCGTTCCTTCTCCCGAAGGATCGCGGGCTCGGGGTACGAGATTGCTTTGCTCCCATGGGCCATTGCTGCTGCCCAGCCTAGTCCCAGGCTCTTTCTCTCTCTTCTCTCTCCCTTCGCCGAAAAATATTTTAATATCCAGCAAAATCCAGCAATATATCCAGCTAATTGCTTTATTCCTGGGGGACTGTGCATTACCGTGACGGGAGAGAAGCGTAGCGTGTTCTGACTTCTGAAGCATAACATTCTCAGTCTGCATTCAGCCGCAGTGGTGGAAATTCACGTTTTCCGGTGGAGGGGCAAAACCTCCTAATTTTCCGACAAACCCCCCATTTACACTCAAAATAGGTTTAGCCCTTTTTAGGTCAAAATTTCTGACAAATTTTCAATTTTCCGTAAAGGTGGGGGGGGGGGCAGTCGCCCAACACCCCACCGAAATTTCCGCCACTGTTCAGCCGTACTAAAATACATTAGGGGGTTCCGAGGACATTCTCGCCCGGAAACTAATTATTGAAATCTAGGGTTTCCGCAATGGCAAATTCCTGCATTCTGAAAGACTATTTGACCGTAATATATATGCATATTTCACTTCATTTTTAGTTGGACGCCCGAGGAAAATTTCCCTCTTTAAATGGGTGCCCCCCCGCCCTCTGGGCGGCCCTGCCTATATGTTATTTAAAACCTCATAATTTAAAACCTCAGTAATTACATAAATTAAGGGAACTTTCTAGTCGGTTTTCTGGCAAAATACACGTTCATTCGCAAAATACTCGTAAGGAGGACTTCCTCCGATTTCTAAACACCTCGAAATTCGTTAAAAAATACTCGGCTTCACCTCGTATTTTCAACTCTTCTCGGTGTTTAGAAATCGGAGGAAGTCCTCCCACTCGTATTTGAACTATTACGTAACAACATTACAGCAAATTATTTTCAAATCGTCCAACCTTCCCCTACCACCCCAGCCCACGCCTGACAATCTACTCAGAACCGAATATCAGTGCTCGTATATTTATCAGTTTTTCTTCGTTTTAGAATGCCATTTCTTGGTATTGAAGTGTTCCTAAGATTTCTGTGTGTGATTCTAGTGGTAATTCAAAATTTACCACTTGATCAAGTTTTCGTAAATGATTACCTCAACTACGAGACCATATACGGCTTCTGCAGAAATCTGAGAAGAATTCTAACTGAAACACGCAGATACGACGTCCTGGAACTTCTACATGAAACTGCAGTGGAAGGTACAATAAGGAAAACTGATTACTTAAATAACATTAATCTCCCAAAAAACAATCTAGACTAGCTTACTACAAGTCTTCTCAGGTAAATATATAAGTATATACCAACCTAAAATATTTTGTGACTTGCTTAAACAAAGCTGATCAGTGTTTGTGAATCGTTCTTTAGAAAATGTATTCTTTAACTCTATTGAGTTTCATTGTTATATATACTCAACCAATGACAAAACCTGTTTATATAGGTTGGACCCGTCCTCTCGGATATCAGTTTCCTGTAACTTTAGACCTTTAGTACGAGCAAATTGTGTTGCAGTTTATTGATTCGTGCTACATAGTGGATATTTGAAAGAAATATATTAAAGTGGTAGCTTGTATAAGGAAATTGCTTTGACAATACAGTGTCAAATTTTACAATTGAATTCACTCTATATATTTTTAGGTAACTTAAGACTCTTAGAACAATATGAGAGAGACTATATTCCATTCCGGGACCGCTTCCATAGTGATCCTAATCACGCAGCACACGAATGGCCTGCATTATGCTACCGCTTTACGCAAAACAACAATCCTGTGCGAGCAGAAAGTGGGGTGACAGAAAACGGCAATATCCTTGCCTCAGACACTGGAAAATAGAACAATGGAGTACAAAATTCATATTAATCACTATTCGTGATTTTTTGGTTGTCATGTTACGAGCGATGATTTGGACGTCATTGAACAATATAGCCTTCGAGAAGCATGATCAGCGCTTGTTCGCGTAGCGGCGAGTAAGTAATTTACTTGAACGTGTTCTCTAATGTAACTCTAAAGTGCTAGATTCAAATGGTCAAGAAGTAATTGAATCTTGTCACGCACCTAATCATCAACAAACACAGAGGAAGTAATGTATGTCAAGTGTGTTCTGCTCATGCGCGAGCTTCGAGTATACATATTTGATTTTCACTTTGATAATACACAATTCAATTAAAACGCTATTGTGTGGAATTCACAATTGAAATTTATAGAATTTAGCAGCTAAATAGAACATATATTATCATTTACCCATGGGCACGTACCTGAAAAATATTAAACTGAACTTGTTGAATTTTTTCAATGTTTCATCATAAAACACGCATGAGCAGAACGAATTTGACCGCAACTCTCAAGTGCCAAGGGTTTTAGTATAATTTTAGTGATTTTTACAGTTTTTTGTTCAAAAATGTAAGAGGTATTCTGTTCAATACATTTTTGTGTGAATATCGCTTGTATTAATATATTAAAATCTTCTTCTTTTGTAAAAGTTAATTGGTCATTTTTGGGAACTATAGCTAGTCTATATAGTTTCAGAACAGTTATATGACCAAGAGGTTGTTAGTGAATACTGATATTAAGTCACAAAACTTGCAGAGTAACAACACTTCACTAAAGAGGCAAAAAATATAAACTTTTACAGCAATTTTCTTTTAGCTTGTTGAAAGTTTAAGGCCAAAGGGAATTTCTCTAATCGGTAATTTGACGTTATTGATAATTTGAAAACAACAGTGTTGATCAACAACTGGGTAAATCAAAATCTGTTTCAACCAGAGTTCCAACATTATTGGACTACAGATCAGTTATACCATGATTTGGAGGTGAACCCCAATACATACCTTTTTGATTTATCGCCACGCGTCTCACGCGAGAAGTTAGCGGGACGCGAGACAGTTGATTGATATCTGTACACAAGTTACATGTCAGCCACGTTGGATTTCATTTTAATTAGTTTGAATTTACCCAGTGGAATTTGCCAGCCAAAATGATACGAATTACGAGTTGTGACGTCAATTGCATGGGCTGAAGTTGCACACTGTATAATAGCCTGGTTATCACGGGTGATATATGATAAGCAGAAATACTTGTTTTGCCTTTAGTCATTCCTTATATGCTTGTACTTATCTTACACGTGACAACCAGGCTTTAGTGCAACCCTATTTTTCAAAAAATTTCGTGACCATGCCACCCTAGTTTACCACCAGCCAGGCCCTGGACCCTGTCATTTGTTGTTTCAGCGGAAACACTGCCCCCATAGCTCCTTCAGTGATTATGCACCCCGCCTTTGTCGACGGTGACACCCCACGCCATGACCTGGACTGACTGGACAAGTTGCTTAGTTTGCTTGTATTTAATTTTTGGGATATATTTTGAAGAAAGAGTTAATAATTATACAGAACATGTAATGGAAATTTGAGAATACGTAATATTTCGTATACCTTAGTGAATAATGCACAGTTAACTTCCCAAAACTCGATAGAAGCATACACAGGAGACTAGATGACTAATATGTACGCTGTATGTCAAAAGTATAGATAAACAATAGAAAACCTCTAGACAGCGAACACTTCCAAACAATGGACAGCAAGCTTTGGTCCCATGCATGCAAGGTGTAGGTTATATGGAGGTTCCACTGTATAAAAGAAACTTTCCGTCAAGTTTTGTGGGCTCAGTAGATGGTTGTAGTTTGGCTATTTTTCTAAATATGTTCAGTCAGTTAATAAAGGTCCCATACAATCTCGTACATTAAAAACAATGAAAACTATCTATTTTAAATTAAGGCCAAGTCAATATCATACAGTACAAGAAGAATAAACTACCAAAAAGATCACATTTAATGCTTCAAAATTGAAATACTAGCGAACTACAATAATTGTTTCGCTCCAAACTATACCTAAATAGTGTCTTGACAGTCTAATTTAAAATCAAAATATGGTGCTTAGCAGCTGCTAGTTGTCTCTTTACGTTGATTTCTTGGCTTTTCTTGTCTTAGATTTCTTAGATTTTTTCGCCACCCTCTTCCCATGTACGAGTTTTAGTTTATTTTTTATAGTTCCTTTCTGTTTGGAGCTTGTCTGTAAGGAGAATACAAAACACCATCATTAATAAACATGTACTTTTGTGTTCATTTTAAACTTAAGACCATTCTATTCCACACATTATATACTGTACAACAGCATACCATACCATGCCATGCCATGCCGTGCCGTACCGTACCATCTTAAAACACATTTATCTTCTATATATATATCTTTGTTTGATAGACTATATGAGCTCACCTTTCTGGAGTAAAACCGAGTTTTCGGTACATGGTTAGTAGCTCGTCTCTTTAGTTGACTAATGTAACGATTGCTCAGATCTTTTACTCTGAAAACAATAAAATAAAACGTTGACTAGCGTTAGCGTTCGCAGGCAATTTTTGTGTGGTAATATACAGGAGGAGGTATATATCGTCGAACCGATTCATGTATATGAAGAACCATGTATTAATATTGTGAACAATACTAGTGATTTACGGTCTATGATAGCAGTAGAGAAAGGTTTCACCCTGACCCACACAGGTACGTCATCGTACGAATTGAAGACAGGGGTCAAAATGGAAAAAAAATATGGCCTGACAAACTATTTTCTTTTTCGCGGGTCAAAAGAATTATGGCCTGCAATTTCTATTTGCTCTACTAAACTGTTCTATTTGACTGTTAACTTTGGTGTTACCACTTAGAAGAAAATTGAGGATGCTAGTATGTGGTAAGCAAATGAAATAATTATACAATCTGTAGAATATCGCGCCTGCCATTCTATGACTTGGCAGGTGAAAATTATTTTCGTCTGCCATCACTCAAATATGACCTGCTTTTGGCCATTGGCAGGCCGCTATATCGAGCCCTGAAAAAATGTTTAACTTCCATAACTCTTTTAAACGTTTATGAGTTCACAGCAACCAGGTATAATATCAGACATGTTTTCGTTACTCTGCTACTGCTACGCTATTTGCGAAACATCATGATTTGACTTGGGATGACAGTAGCTATCTCCCACGAGAGTATCTCAGGGCGCTGTAAAACACAGCGCCCTGAGTATCTCCGCCTTGTTGCGCGATGACGTCACCCCTTCAGTATATAAGGAGCTATGGTGCGACTTTTGATGAACCCTCAAGAAGACACTAGACTGGAGTGTCAAAACGTTGGGACGTGAATTTAATTTGTTCGGGGATTACACTTAATTACTTATTACGTTTGTATAACATAGTTGTCAAGTAGCAATTTTTATTCAAAAAGTTACTTTTTTACTGGAATGATAAAATCTTACTTGTAAATTCGTACAAGCCAATGTTCAGTCGTAAAGACTTCATCTAAGTACGTGAGTTTGACATTCTTGTTTCCAATTTCAACATTTCGTGTACGATCAAAACCTGAAGGTGTCCTGAAGTCCAACTGTAAGAAACAAATTAATAAAGTATTTGTGAGATGCGAGATAAGCACACGATAGATAATTAACAATCCAGAATGTGTCAGCATTCCATATATCATTTTAAAGCTTATAAGATGCTGGAAACAAAATCGTAACTAATTGTTACAAATATAGGTACAAAATATTTACACGGAAATTGGAAAAAATCAATTTTCTGGTGATGCATGCTTAAATACTATCTAGTCTGAACCTATATCAATCCAAGGGATTCGGTTTTTGTACAACTGTCTGACTTCCACACAAATTCTATATTATATTCCTACAGCAGAAAATTCTACAGGATTAACTGGGGCTACTGGGGGTCACGGCCCCCAGGCCCTCTTAATGGCTCCCACTCACACAAAATTGGCCTCCCCCCTCCCTGGGCTCCTTTATGAATCCTTTACTTGTTAAATGTTTTTGTCTGTGTTTAATTGTTTATGGCTTATGGTTTATGAGTTTCGACATTTTAGTTAAAACATTGAAATACTATTGGCCTATAAATTACATTATTACAGAGCTCCAAAAATTTCAAAAAAAAACTGGAAAAACTCCTATTAGGCCTACAGGGCTCGCGCCTTCAGGCTTCAGCACTCAGATTAAGGGCCCTTTTTCACAAATGGCCCCCCACTTAGAAATCCTTAAAATATGCCCTGGCAGAAATTGATAAAATCTATTTATGTCAAGTTTAGCTAAAATGTTTACGTTTTAAGACAGAGAGAAACAGACATAGGTAAAGTTACACAATAGACTGAAGGTGAGTGTCATTACCTGTAAATCACCAAATCTATGATAACACAACTTGTACATCAAACAATTAAGTAAGATCGGTGAACCAGCAGCATCGACACGGAATTCACCATTTGGAGTAAAATAATCAGATTCCTATGAAAATAACATAAGGTAATTGCCTGACTTAAGTAGAACCACCGATCATTTAATCGATTAAAAGACATTAGTTAGACTACGGTATTAAATGTCATATTTATTTTAAACTGAATATTGTCTGAACTTCTCAAGTCTGACAGTTTTCATGAACTACACTCAAAACAAACTGTACCCTTATATCTTTGGGATGTTCTCCCTCGGCAATCCTGACCATCCACAGAAATTTATTGATGTCATCACCAGAATAACCAATTACTCCACCAAATATGACCAAGACATAATCAACGTCCAGTGAACGCATTATTTTATAAGCTGCTGTTTCATTTGACGACATTGCTTTACCAACCTTAAGATTAAGAAATACGAGATATATTGAGAAGAATGCGTCAAAAGCAATTGTTAAGATGAGTTTTCAAATTCATTAATTACTGCATATTGCGGCTATTTCATCTGACATCTCTAAATGAAACGGCAAAAAATATTTTCGACACTCCCCCAGTTTGCGCAGTGTATACCTGGCACTGGAGTGTTGGTGGCGCATTGGATAGCACATGGGTGTGTTTCACCATTCCGATCAGAGTTAAATACTCCAATATGCATGCAGCTGTCTGATATTAAATAATTTCATGCAATTTGCATGTGAGAAGAGTGTAACGGGTGGTGAAAAATTGGGGGTACGAATTAAGGTTAGCAACATATTCCCACACTATTGTTGCTTTAAATTTCAGTTCAGTCTTTTTGCCCCCAATATACAGTTGAACCTGTATTAAGCGATCACCCTTGCTAAGTTTACTTAGTTTTAATCGGCTCTCTTTTAGAGACTTCTCGTTTTGGGGGAGGGGCGATCGTCACCTTTCCTCATCCCTTGTGTCCGCCAGGATACTTTCGTTTGTTCGTTTGGAGCAATAAGGGATATGACCTTTACTTGACCTCTAGGGAGAACAGTTCAGAACTGACAGTGTTGCCCAGTATAAAGAAAGTTTAAAGCATTTACCAAAGCAATATGACTGTTGTTCCACGTGTTGTTATCTACAAGTGTTGTTCTATTGGCAAACCCAGCAATCTGATATCCATAATCCCACCAAGACATCACTCTGAATTAAACATATTCATATGTATATATTACCTTCAAACTGTGGGTTGTCAGCGTAGGTTATCGTGTCAAAAATATAAAAGGAGGGTTTTGTTTCAAGCGAAGGTCGATCGTTATGTTATAGGTTTTGTGAATGAAGAAAACTTCGAGCGAAAAGTGATATACATACTTAAGACCTAATCATTAATTGCAGTTGCGAAAAACACAATAAAAGGCCCGCCGCTACACCTAAATCATTAGGGTCATGGAGGTCTTTTTTCGCAACCAACCGGCCAACCTACGCTTGCCAAGGTATGGGACTGCACGCAGGCTATTAACACTGAAAGATCATAGTATCAAAGGTTTACATGAAGTTTTACCATGGGCGGCAATACGCGAAACGGCTGTTGGAAAGAGTATACTTGAAATTCTAGCTCAAGAACGCGAACCCTTCAGTTCATTTCGTGTAGTTCGTTATAGACGCCTGGGGGACGAGGTAGCCGAGAATCTCACCTCGCATCATCTGGTGTGTTTTGACGTAACCAGTAGTAAGCCTCTCTGAAATCATCCAGAATATTTCGGCTCCTGCAGGAAGAGACAAAACGAGAAGATAAATATAACTAAACATTACTAAAAATCGACGCAATTTGTTCCACAATTTGCCTACCTTTTCAATATAACACAACATAATATAATAGCTACTCCGAGCATAGGCGGATTTTCTGGGGGGGGTGCGCACCCCCCCCCCAAAATATTTTGCATCCCCCCAAAAAGTTTTCCCACCCACTTACTAGAGAAATTTTTAAAAAATTAAATGCTCATTGGGATAAATGACAGCAGTGTGATTGAAAACAAGGATTTTGAACTAAACAAGACCAAAAATCTCAAAATGTTCTGGGTCTTCGCCCCCTTACCTCCATTAACTGTGCCCCCAGACACCTGCTGCAGCTTGCTCGGCGGCGCTACGCACCCTGTCGCTCACCTCCCCCCTAAATTTTTGGCATCCCCCCTAAATTTTCGGCACCCCCCCAGAGCAAAATCTGAAAATCCGCCTATGACTCCGAGTGGCTCCACACCGAATATAATTTACCCGAGTTCTAATCCCAAATGATCAGACTTAACATAATATTCATATCACAAAATGTTGGCTTGTATTCAAAAAGCTTGCAATATTCCATGGTGCACGTACACAAATGCACGTCAGGAAAATATGTCATGTAAACGACATTGATGGTCACTCTTGGAAGATGTGCTGTTCTCCTTTCGCTCATACTTTTCGAGACCGAGCAGAATCTACATATTATCTTACGTCAAAGCTGGTCAAAGCTTGTACGTATTAGACAGCTCGATATGAATGTTGAGACTGACTGACTTGATCTAACAACTCGTCAAGGTCAACTCGATAAGAATCTTTCGCAAGAAATTCGCTGGTGATATTGGAGCCAGAACACTGCCCAGTGTTCACGTCCTTGGCGAACGTTCACTGGAGTCGTACAAACCAAAGCGCACGGGTGCGAGACTGGGGGGGGGGGGGGCGCGTTCACCAATCTGCCCTGGGCCAGTGACTGGCTCACGCCGGCCTTGCAACTCGTAAGTTATCCACAGTGAAAATATGTACCATGAGGAAATGTGATTGAATCACTATGCTTAATGTCATAACTGACTTACCCATCATAGTTTGTAGAGGCCAAGACAACAGAAGGACTGGAATAGGCATTACTGGTGACCCAGGTACAGTGAACAGCATACAACAGAAGTAACATCAACATACACATGACTACAATTCCTCCAAGGTTAGTTGATGACGCAGCTGTAGTTGGTTCAGTTTCTTTTTCTTCGGAACTTTTTGATGAAGCAGCAGATTGAGATGGCTGACGTTCTCGTTTCTTTGAAGGCTTCATTGCTCCTTTCACTTTAGTTATCTACAATGACGTCAAATAGTATATGCACAAGAAAGAAGAGCTGGTTGAGTTGAGTTGGTTGTATGTCCTTCAAAAACATTGCCTATCTCAGTAAAACATTACACATGCTTTCATATACATTCCAAATTCTACCTTTTTCTTATCATTATTTGTTTCTTTCTGTTCCTCTTCATTTTTTCCTTCCTGCTCCTCTCCCTCGTCAATAGGCATAACATCCATATGAATGTAGTTATCCAGAGTCACAGAGAAGGCAATGGAGGCCAATACACACACTACTGGTGTTAGAGTCAGCATAAGACGCACCATGACTCCAGCAAAATACGAGGCAGTCACAGCGTACAACACGACTACACAAGAAATTAAAAATACAGCTGATGTTCAAATTTGTTCAAATATGCGCTAGCATCGTCTAACAAAGCTGTAACAATTATTTTACAACTCTGAAAGCCTCGGTAGGCCATAATTTAAGCAATTTTTCATTAAATTAAAGCCGAAACAACTTTAAGGACTGAGATTTAGAACATGCAAAAAAAAAATATTTCGCGAGGTGTTCGCCACAGCACACTATTGCAGCACTCATCTTCGCCATATCCATGGACTATGAAATATAGTCGGAATATTATACCCTTAGTTATTTCTGTTGTCTTGATTTTAGTATGTTTTATTTTACCAAAGTGTGACTGGCAATGCATGTGTGTTTGTTTTAAAATGATTCAAATAGTGCCAGGTCACAATTGTTGGAGTGCATACGTTTTGCTTTTCAAAAAGCTAAACCATACAACAGAAACTAAATAGCACAATTAGAAACGAAATAAATAATAATGCAAAAAATCTTGTAGATCTATGTTAAATTTTATACATTATACAAGAAAATTAAACAGTCATTTGAAAGACGAATGTATATACTTTCCATAAGAATTTCCTTGTATGCTTTCATGGTGATGAATATAATTGATAAATTTTTGTCGAAACACAATTTTTTTCGCCAAGCTTTCGATCCGTATTGAAGTTCGGCCGTCCGGGTCGTCATCATTGCAAAATAGTATTTACACCGATGAAGATCCGGGCTTACAGATCGAAAGCTTTGCGAAATAAACGATCCAGTTGCTTACACAAAAATAAATCAACTATATTCATCACCATGAAAGTATACGACTATACGAGAAACGTTAAATTTAGAAAACTGGCTTAAGGTTGAACGAATACAAAATTACAGAGCAAGAATAAATAAACACATCAAGATAGCATCAGGTTATCAAATAATTTAATGAACAAAGAAATAGCCTAATCTTGCTAACTACATTCTATATGAATATATACAGTATTTACAGAATCATAGATAGATAAAAATTATACCAATAGATTTTAACTGCAATGTTATAAAATGTCAATGTCGTCTTCATCTTGCGAACTTAAACTTAAAGTTCTTTTAGGAACTGAATATGTATTAAATGGATAAGACCAATACATATTAGGATAATAAGGTATAAAACTGTTCGGTAATCTGTAGTTCACAAAGTGAGATGTTGGATTATAAACTGTAGAAATATCAGTGTTCATTAAGTTTGGTTCAGGAGCAAGGATCTCGTCAATTGTGAATCCACGTCGTTGGATAACAGGAGCAATCGGGGTGATTACAGGAACTCTGGGACAATATGGGATAGTTGACTGTACAGGCATTCTTTCGTAGTCAGGAATGTTAGTTCGTTCAACCAACAATGGTAAAATTTCATCGAGATTTTCTTGCCGCATAAAACTTCTCTTTCTACGTCGATATTTTCCCTCGTCAAACATCATTTCACTCGAGGGATCCACTGTCCAATAGTGACCTCTGTTTTGATTGTGGACGTCACGCGGGAGCTTCACGAAACAGTCATTTAGTGTGAGGTTGTGTCTGATTGCATTCCGCCATTTTAAAGGACATGTTCTGTAATAAGGAAAGTTCTCATAGATGAACTTCAAGATATCTGCCAAGGTCATCTTATGGTATGGTGAACTTCTTATTGCCATGGTGATAAGGGCCACGTAAGAGTAGGGTGGTTTACCCGGTGGGGCTTTAGATCGCTTTCGTTTCTTGGGAACAGTCGCAGCACTGCTGTTGAATAACTGGAACATTGGTTTCTCGGAACTGCTTGGATGTTCAGGAATATTTTCTTCATCTTCGACTTTAACTTTTATCATTTCGCATACCGAGAGTTTGGTTTGGAGAACTTGTGTTTCTACCACCGACATATTTCTTTGTTAATTTTGATAGAGTTCTTGTTGCTTTGAAAACTGCACACTGAATGACTTGTGCTGTGAAAACGAGCTGCTTTTATGCTCAAGGCAGAGCGTAGGAAACAAAGCATTAGGACAAAAGAACACAAAAGCAATTCTTTCAAAAATCAAAAGAGAATAGCGGGAAAAATAAATGAGTTCTTAAGCTTGATGCCCCCGCATGGCGTTGTTTTTCATCCATTTTCTATTGTGTACTGCTAGACGTTGTGGGAGGTGCGGGGGATGTTTTGAGAAAAACAACTGTTTGGAAAAAAATGCCAACGAAAAAATATTTTTAACACAGAAAATTTAGAGTATTGAATATAACCATATTATTATATAATATAACTTACCTTAGTCTTATACCGGTAAATTAAAAAGTGATCTGTTGCATCTTACAAAATCGTTGACGTTGTACTTTATATTTCAGTAGGTGCGGATTTTTTTGCTTATCCCGGGAAATTGTGCGTGCAAAAAATTGTCAACGAATTTTTTTAAGCCAAAAGTTAGTCGCAGTATTATGATTCTCATATGAATAAGACGTAATGTGCAGACTCGTGTGCTTCATGATTTTACACTCTGTATCTCGCTTTCAATCAGGGAGGAGCGGGGAATATGTTTAGTCACACAACTTGTTTACTGATCCCGGCGAATTTGGCACCAAATTCAGCTTAATGCAAAATAGTGTCTCACTGAGAACATGCACTCATCTATATACTCTTTGTAAACAACATGCATGAATATTGGAGTCAAACTATCAAAGACTTTTTATCGTGTTGCAGTTTTTATTTCTATATTTGAATTCTGTGATTTTATACGTAAAAATACAGGGAAACGTTCCCCAGTGAGAATCTTTTAAGAACGTGCCTCTCAAATTTATATTTCCTCTAACTTCCTCTAAATGCCTTCAGAGAGTAATTGAACACCTAGCGCCAGGTTGATATATCTGGGTGGGTGGTTGATGTTAGTGGAACAGTGGTTAATACTGGTTATTGCATGTGTCTTTCACCTCTGTCACTGCAGGGTTCGATTCCTGAAATATACAGTTTTCTGATGATGATTTCGCCTCAGTCACATATAGATGAGAATCTAGCTCGATGGCCCCGGGCACATTTTCTATTGTGCACTGCCAGACTTTGTGGGAGGTGCGGGGGATGTTTTTTTTAGAAGAAAACAACTTGTTTGTTTACACCAAGAAGTTCGGTAAAAAGAAAGTGCCGCAAAAATCGTTTTAATACGCAAAATTTAGAGTATTATGATATAACGTACTAAGAAGAGATGAGCTAGATGATTTTGAACTGATACAAACCCTCTTTTATTGCACTTTTATTGTGATGTATATGGGGGATGTTGTTTAGAAAACAACTTGTTTGCTTACCCCACGAATTTGACAAACAATTTCCAACGAAAATCTTTTTAATACACCATATTTAAAGATAGTACTTAATTATTTTGTTTAACTAAGAACATGCATGAACGCTATATATGGTTAATTAAAGTGCATGAAAATTTTGCCATTTTCATCATGTTTACTTATTTCACTAAATATTGTAAACAATAATATACTATATTCGCGTCAAGTTGTTTGCACGCGGAAATTTGCCATAGCCAAAGTATATATTTGAAATATTACAGTCCAAACGCCTAAGCGCGAGGTTAATTTATCTGACATCTGGTGTGTTTGATGCAGTGATTATTGTTTGACCGTAAATGTGAGGGGGTAGGGGGTTGTACGGTGGAAAAGAAAAACAGTTCTGCAGTACCGATTCTTGAAATATGAGTAATATGAGCATTGAGTAATTTTGTTTGCAAGGTACACTTGGAACTTAGCATATTATTGTTCAGAAGCTTGAATTTGTTATCAGGAAATTTAGGTCGGTATTAATTGAAATTCATAATCACTCTTTACGTTAAATTTCGTCTCGGGCAAAACGAAATTATCTGCAGGAGTCAATTTTTATGTTATGATATTTAAGCATTTCACAAGGAAAATGGGAGAAAACAAGTTTAGGGCTTCATAGAAAAGTTTTTAGGGAGCTTTTTAAGCGGCTGCTAAGTGCTGACAATCGACAATGGGTTGTGGGAGTGCATTGACAAAGTAATGATTAATTAATTAATTCGAGCCAGTTATCCCCTACAATTAACATAGCACGAAGATCAATAGTTTTTTGTCATTAGTGACCGAACATTCTTTTTTGTAGTTCAAATAGCAACATTTCAGAGTATATTACTGGAATGAAATTAAGAACTGTAAAGACCTCCAATTCCCTTACTAATTGTGTGTACCAGGTTCAACACTTGTGGGAAAATTACATGCGCCCCGGCGATAATCAATTCTTTGCTAATCCCCAACAGTTAGGATGCTCGACTTGAGAAAAGTTAAAAACACCCCTTGCTTAACATTTTTCAAAACTTGAGAATGATTGCTGATTAACTTTGTAATTAAGCTTTAACCATACTTTTTACAACCATTAAAACCTGACAAGCTATTATTTAAGCCATTCTTGCTTTAAATTTAAACCAAAAAATCTTGATGAGATTTGAGAATGCTGCAGAAACTGAGATTTGAACTTTTGCAACGCTTAACAGAAGGGCGGGAATATACTATTGGCAACTGTATTCGCTCCCCGAATATTCTGTGAAGTGTACGCCACGAGAATGACCTGCACAAATTGAAGTAAACTTTAACTCGACTTACTAAATACTCGTTCATCATTAATTTTCTTCACGACAAACCAGAGACCAGCAGGGAAAGTACAGGCAAGTATATGAAGATCAAAGAAGAATGACACCCACGTGGTTGGCTGATGTTCTGATACAGAAGCTATAATAGGAATATGGATCTTCGCATACCTAGAAAAAATAAATAATGATTCAAGATGTGTTTACTTATTACCTAACTATAACAAAGTCTCTTTATTGTTTGCATAATTTTAACTAAAATAACGTGAGATTAAAATATTTTCTATATAGTACAAGTACATCTTTATTCTCGTTTTTTTTTAATTCAATCGAAGGCCGGGTGACTTGACTTTTAATTGCTGACAGAAAGAATAAATTCTTTCCGCATAATGTGTTGAGTTCTTTTTCGGAGCCCAGAAAAGCAAGACGAAGTTTTATATATTTCTCACCCTGCAATTTTCATCCTGCAAATTTAACCAAAATTTGTTCCATTTTTTCTTAAGCCCTGGTCAAACGAGGATGAGAGTTGATGAGAGTTCGCAAGCGAGAGTTTGCATCAGAATTTCATCAACTCTCATGCCCCGGTCAAACGATAACAAGAGTTACATGAGAGTTGACTGGATATTACCACGCGCGTGGCGATCAAACGAGTAAAAACACTTATTAACCAGTTCAAAGTTGATGAGAGTGCATGAGAGTTGGCGGTCAAACGCGAGCGAGAGCTGCAACTCTCATTGACTCTCATCACTAGCAGGCAAACAAGCAAACAAACAAGCAAGCAAGAAAGCAAACAAACAAACAAACAAACAAGCAAACTAGCAAGCAAACAAGCAAGCAAGCAAACAAGCAAGCAAACAAGCAAGCAAGCAAACAAGCAAACAAACAAGCAAACAAGCAAACAAGCAAACAAGCAAACAAGCAAACAAGCAAACAAGCGAGCAAACAAAGAAACAAACAAGCAAACAAACAAGCAAACAAGCAAACAAGCAAACAAGCAAACAAGCAAACAAGCAAACAAGCAAACAAGCAAACAAGCGAGCAAACAAAGAAACAAACAAACAAACAAGCGAGCAAGCAAACAAACAAGCAAACAAACAAACAAACAAACAAACAAGCAAACAAACAAACAAACAAGCAAGCAAACAAACAAACAAGCAAACAAACAAACAAACAAACAAACAAACAAACAAACAAACAAGCAAACAAAATCGAGGTGAAAACATAAATGTAGGCAAGCGACTGTTACGACAAAATGAAATGAACCTTGAACTGCTCTCAGTTGTTACTGCAACTTTGGCGTCTGTGGTAAAGGCGTTCTTGTTATTATGGTATATTATTATATGGTACGTTACTAATAGCTGTATCCAGAACTAAATTCACGAGGCTCTCGGCGTGGCTTACCATATACGGTATATACAAACCAAAAATCACGAAAGGTAAGACATATTGTATGCCTTTATGGTTTCAAACAAATACTGCAGCCTCACATCATTACAGTACTTGCGCTTCACATCCGTTTTCATACGCAATAAGTAACTGCATGTATGGCTCATGACGTCAGCCGTGTTGGAAGTAACTGCATGTATGGCTCATGACGTCAGCCGTGTTGGAAGTAACTGCATGCATGGCTCACGCCGTCAGCCGTGTTGGAAGTAACTGCATGCATGGCTCACGCCGTCAGCCGTGTTGGAAGTAACTGCATGCATGGCTCATGACGTCAGCCGTGTTGGAAGTAACTGCATGCATGGCTCATGACGTCAGCCGTGTTGGACGTAACTGCATGCATGGCTCACGCCGTCAGCCGTGTTGGAAGTAACTGCATGCATGGCTCACGCCGTCAGCCGTGTTGGTAAACTGCAGTAACCGCATGCATGGCTCACGACGTCAGCCGTGTTGGAAGTAACTGCATGCATGGCTCACGACGTCAGCCGTGTTGGAAGTAACTGCATGCATGGCTCATGACGTCAGCCGTGTTGGAAGTAACTGCATGCATGGCTCATGACGTCAGCCGTGTTGGACGTAACTGCATGCATGGCTCATGACGTCAGCCGTGTTGGACGTAACTGCATGCATGGCTCATGACGTCAGCCGTGTTGGACGTAACTGCATGCATGGCTCATGACGTCAGCCGTGTTGGAAGTAACTGCATGCATGGCTCACGCCGTCAGCCGTGTTGGAAGTAACTGCATGCATGGCTCACGAAGTCAGCCGTGTTGGAAGTAACTGCATGTATGGCTCACGCCGTCAGCCGTGTTGGACGTAACTGCATGCATGGCTCATGACGTCAGCCGTGTTGGACGTAACTGCATGCATGGCTCATGACGTCAGCCGTGTTGGACGTAACTGCATGCATGGCTCATGACGTCAGCCGTGTTGGTATTCCTGAGCAGTTTTGTTCTTGTATAATTCTTGTTGACGGCAAAGTTGATAAAAAATAATGTCACCCTTGAACTTGCATTAAACTGTCATTGTAATAGCTTTTAGAGATATATAAATAGAATACAATAAAATAAAGCTATTTACCCAGTGTCATATAAAGAGTAAAACCGTCCACTCCAAGGAGCAATGTAACCTAAAATGTAAAATATTCCATCATTACTCCACAGTACTATAATATTATACTCATCAATATTTTGCTATTCTGGCGCCTCTCTAAGCTCACTCTGTTCTGATTAGAAGCACTCTGTCTCGACCGAGAGTCGCGCATCATCTGCTGGATCAAGATAGATCCATCCCTGAAGATGGGGCTTTGTGCCATGCATATTCATGCATTAAACCACAGATTAAACGTTGCGTATGCTATACTACGCTATATACCTATAGTAGCGTAAATTTTGGCAAGTGCATGCCCCGGTAATTTCCATCCACAAACACCCTCAACATTAAATTATATCGAGCGAGATGTCCAAAATTTCCCCTTACCTACCATGATATCACCCTCACATATATGCATGAACTTGTCGCTCGCTCTTGGCAGCTGGACTTTGTAGCACATGCAGTGGTCAGAGCAGTGCACGTGGCGTAGGTTCCATATCTACCGGAGGGCCTCTGGTTGCATAATATTTCGCAACTGCTCCATGTTAGGTCTTAAATGGTATATTTTTTCGCTCGAAAATTTCCATTCACAAACACCTTCAACAAGTATATTTTTTTCACTGTGTTTTCATGCAAGCGCTAATGGGACAAACTCAGATTTAGTACGTTGTAGACTAAGACTTAGGATGATAAATAACCTATCACTAGGCCATTTTTTTCAATATACTTGCATTAGAAATATAATACAATAATACAATAACGGGATAATGGTACACGTACCGAAATATGTGAGTGAAGCAATCACAGCAAAAACCAATCCAGCAACTCCTGCCGCCATGAAGTGAAAGAATTGTTGTATTTCTGTCCACGTGGCATGATCTTGTAGAAACTTGAGGAATGCGTATGCTTGGAGTAGAGCGAAAACTCCTGCGTGAAGAAAATATAGAAAAGTTGAAAACGAAATACTTTAGATTATGGCATAGTTGGTTTTTACTGGGGAGGGGGCACGGTCAACTGCCAATAATTTCTAAAAGCCTTTGAATAAAGTTACTATAAAAAATCTGTAACAATGATTTTAGAACCAAGAAAGCATTCAATTTGGTAGTCTATATAATTGAAGCAAATTTACATGATATCTAAGGCTAAGCCAAAAAAGTTTAAAGAGCTGAAATTTGCAGCAACAAAAGGGTGGCAATACACTGTGTGTTGGTAACCAAAATTCGCAATGTTGGTTAATTTGACAAGATTTTCCTCGTTTGCAATTCATATTTCATCGAACATATGGTGAAAATTGAACAAGACCTTCTGACCCAGGTTTGCAGTTAGCTTCAGTCACTTGCAGGCATATACAGTTCACTGCATGCTTGCAGGTAACGCCGTTACCTTGGAACATCTGACACCCATGTTCTTGATTTAACAGATTTTAGAAGTTAGAGCAGTGTTCTGGGAATTTAACCCAGAGGCCAAACTTACAACAGTCTTGAAGAATAGATTATAGAGTTTCAGTGCTTTTGTAGTCGAGCGTTTCTCGCGAAACGACATTTGTATGGTTAAAACTTAATTAATTTGATATGCGATTATTTCCATTCGGAGATCGTAAGGATATGATCAGTTCGCGCAACAATGTTCGCTACTTAAAAACCGACATAATTTCAAGCCTCACAAAAACACACGCTAAATATAAGTCTCTAAATAAGCACATGCATAACATCAGAAAAGCATGCATCAAGGATTGGCCCCAAACATGGACACTGTTTTTGAAAGTCATGCAAACGAAAAGGATTTCGTGAAAAATTCGTGAAATTTGTACTTACCATTTATACTTACAAAAATAATCGCCGTGTTCTCGAGTCTTTATATGGGTGTGGGCTCTGACAACCTTCATGCAATAGCTGTATTTGCTATTGGAAATAGATAAGAGGACATTCTATATTACTCTATATGTATTACACTGTAAAACGTGTCCCGAAAACGAAACGTATTTACATAATTCATTATTTTAAGTGTTTTCGTCTATTTTATTGGAACACATGTATGCACAGTAGTGTAGGACCTATCGCACTGTACGTTGAAATTGAATATCGTTATTCAATATTACTTTGATAATATTACTTCTGAAAAAATGCAATTGAGTGTTCAGTTGTGGATGGTGGAAATAACCATTAGCTCTATAATCTATATTCGAGTATTGGCATTTCTTTTTTATATGTTTTTGGAATTTTTAATATGATTAAATTCTTTATCATTTTGGACTTGGACTCGAAGTATTGAAGACTTGAAATTTTGCTTAGTGACTTGGGCTTGGACTCGGACTTGCCTTGGAATGCACATGACTTGGACTCGTAAGTTGTGGACTTGAATACAACACTGGTTGCCATGAGGCAGCATGACAGGGTGTTACATTTCATATATATAATGGCTTATTCATACAATGAGCTTCAATAGTTTGGGTGACTTTCCGTATTACTATCCTGAAATTACGTCACGACGATTAGGGTTAGGATTAAGGATTAGGGTTGAGGTTAGGATTATGGTTAGGACTAGAGTAAGGATTAAGTCTGTATTAAAATTCAGGTTGTTAATATGGAAATTGAGCCAATAGTTTAGAATGCAAAACTAAATAGGTCCGTTCAGCATGCTAAAATTTTACTTAAAAATACTAAAGCGTAATATAAAATACCATACATTTTAATTTTTATGCAAAATGCGAACACAAAATTCATCATGCATTTGTTTTCATCTGCATCGCACAATTGCCGCGTTTTTTTATGAACACTGTATAATTGACCAGTTTGAAATATCGTGCGTATAATAGTACTTACTGGCTGATTAAACATGCACGTCAATTAAAGGTTAAAAGGACGCATCATTGGGAACAAGTATAGTCACGCGCTCGAATTGTTAACAGGAAGTGACGGATTTGCAAACAAAAATTGCATTTAAGAAAATTGCAAATGAATTCGGAACGAAAAAGAGGAACGCTTGGCCTGAATTAGCTGTAAAGAGAGCCAACACACAGGTCAAACTTTTTTGAGCTGTTCGTGTAAAGAACGCCAATATATTGGTAAAGAAATCTGAAGACTTCGAAGACGTTTACATTCAGGTATGTTTTCAACCACTGACACTTTCAATTATCAAAAACAATCGGTATAACGTGCGTGCTATGCCTGTGTCCCATTCATAAATTCGAGGGTTCGCATTGCCTTTGTTGCAAGATACTTAGATACAGATAATACAAATAAAAATATATGACAAAAAACTTATGATTGCGGTGCACTACAAAATGTGAGGGACTACAAAATGTAGGTAACCATTGTACCGTTTTTGTACTTTAACCCCATGCAGTTGGAGTAAGATGTCGAAGAAGACATCCAAGAAGACAAGAAGATATATATAAGTAGCGAAAAAACCTTGCCTATTATTCGTCAATAAATGTCTCCTCGTCTTCAGAATATCGTAATAAATCACAGTGAATGTGATATAGTCTATAGGTTGTGTACATCTTAAGTATACGGGTTAGCTAGCACGAGTTTCTTTTGAAAGTTTATGGGCCTCTAGTGGGGATCCATGGTGTCTTGCGCATTGCCTTTACTATTTTATATGAGTTGTATCGTAAGACCAAGAAACATAACTGTACTGTAAATAATATATTATATTATATGTAAGTTAAGACGTAAATAATATATTATATGTAAGTTAAGACTATAGTAGTATAATCTTTAATAAAAAGATTTTTTTGCACTTCACTTGGTTGAACTAGAATACTGGGTTTGGTGGATAATCCAAGTGAGTAGATATATACACACATGTATATATCTACTCACTTGGATTATCCACCAAACCCATGCAGTAATCTTTAATACAACCTGTTTATACAATAATATTGTTTACAGTCTAAATTTAGTTAACGTTTTTCAACTTGTAAATTGTGTGTACAAGCTTTTGTTGGCGTTGTTAGCGAGTTAAAATAGAATTTTATAGATATATATATTTTCATGAGGAAATGGGGGTGCTTAATCGGAGACAGCGTTTATTCGAGAGCGGCGTTTACCCAAGGTGTTATCTCAACCTAGGCATGATCCATTCAACATTTCATTCAACACAGTAATGTCTGCTAGTGAGATGATTGATTACATAACCATCGTCAATTTCGTACTTTCTGACAGTGTCGAGGTATCAACGAAAAACAACGAAATTTTAACACGCATGAGCTTTCTACATTGCGGCACTGCCAATTGAGTATTACGGACAACGTGGATTGGCAATTCAAGTGGCGTTTATATGTTCGTGACAACTTAGGCTTGATCTTAGCCAGATCTTTTGCACCAAATTTGACCAAACGTGCGATCTATCCCGTTGACTTGATCAGAGCTTTCAGAATTATTTGAAGTAGCCGTGTGTGACTAATAGTGATCGAGAGTTAATCGAGAGTTACATGATTCGCTCGAGACAGCGAATTTTTTGTTGACCTAGTCATGTGAAAATTCATATGAAGATTGTTGTATTTACAATAATAATTTATGAGATCTATATTCTCCATGGGGTATTCCTGGAATGTTATAAGTTCTTTGAAAACTAAGTAGACGTGCTGTGGCCATTGTTTGGGGACAAAAAATACTGGACTCGTATTTGTGGAATTTTGGACTGCTGTAATTACATGAATGAATTTTAAAGCTGCTTTCCTAGTCAATGGTAAAGCAGCACCTGTGACGCTTTGAATTAGTTATTTTTCATCAGAATATGTAAATAAAAGCCAATTACATTTAAAAACAGCGGAGTTGTAGATGAGTTTAGAACAGAATAACGTCAAATATCTAGTTATATACAAGTTTCAATCTTCACAAATTGCAAAGTGGTTTAAAAGTTAAGTCCTAGAAAGTTAAAGCGATGCTCGATAGTTTGTTGCAGGCAACTTTAAGGCTATAGAAAGCAAAGTTTGGGAAGTCTAAAGTATGAACCTCGTCGGAACAATGTTGAAGTAATATACATCGTAAATGAAAGATGGTCTCAATCCAAGAAGATGCAGCGGTTTCACTGACTTCAATATCTTAAAATCTATGATAAAGAGATTTTGGAATGTTATCATCTTCATGTTAATGAAATTTCATTGCAAGGACTTGTCACTTCATCTCAGAAGTTCATTCAAAGCTAAGACTAGAAGTGTACTAGAACTATCATGTGATCAAAATGAAACGCTATGATTGGCTAATTAACAACGTGTTCGCGATGCACAAGTCCATGGTTCCGTGGTTCCATAAATCCAGACCTTGTTTCATATTTTATGCCGCTTTCGGACACAAGCAGCGCAAACCGACGGTTCCTTACACTTGTACAAAACGATTTGAAGATGACGACGATATGTACAATTTTGTTCAAATTAAATCTTTGGGCGTTGTATGTGTTATATACTATAACGTGCTTTCATAATACGTTACACAGGGATAAATTCTTGCTACATCTATCGACCAGTGGTGTTGGCCTCTTTGTTCAAACACGTCGCATACCAAAGAAAAAAGAACACGAAAGCTCATCTAGAACACTTACGAGTGATGATTATTTAGCCAAGTTGCTGTACCATCGTTATGGACAAAGCTCCAAGTTGCTGTACCGTCGTTATGGACAAAGCTTACTTCTCGATAAATTCAAAAACTACATCCATTTAACGAGGTTTTTATACTTTATGAAAGGATATCAATGATACGAAATACTGTCTATACTGCTGTTGATATTCGCCACTTCCTACACTGCAAAAAAAGTATTTTTGAATTTGAGTAAAATTACTCAAATATTTGAGTAAAACGTTTGCTTTACTCAATTCTTGTGTACATTTACGCAAATATCGAGTAGTTCTACTCGAAATTTTGAGTAAAGTGTATTACTCAAGTGTTTGAGTAAAATTGGTTTGAGTAAATGGGACGATATACTCGACGAGCTGAGTAAATATACTCACACTGAGTAAAATAACTCGAATTTACGAGTAAACTTGATGTTTTACTCAACTGCTGAGTAAACCGATCATTTGCTATGACGTTTTACTCAAGTGCTGAGTAAAGTGAATGTTTGAGTAAAACGTTTTACTCAAGTGCTGAGTAAAGTGAATGTTTGAGTAGAACGTTTTACTCAAGTGCCGAGTAATATTACTCAAATATTTGAGTAAAGTTAGTTTTACTCAATTCTTGTGTACATTTACGCAAATATCGAGTAGTTCTACTCGAAATTTTGAGTAAAGTTTATTACTCAAGTGTTTGAGTAAAATTGGTTTGAGTAAATGGGACGATATACTCGACGAGCTGAGTAAATATACTCACACTGAGTAAAATAGGTTCATTACTGTGAACAAACTTGATATGACGCAAAAGTTTCTGAAATGTGCGCCCCGAATATTGAGCGCAAAAGCGCAATCGAACATCATTTAAGCGTTTCCATAAAGATTTCATTTGGGAACTAAATCCATCGCCCACAAAGGTGATTGTGGTGTGAGCAGTAAAATGAAATTCAATCCGAGTGTGACATTGTGACAGCCCAAAGACAAAGGATTAAAAATTCACTGACAAAGCCACAAAGTCAAAGCCAAAGGGGGAAACAGAACCACGCGACAATTTAAGAAACTAAATGATAAAATATAAACCGATTGTCGTCATCTTGTCATACTTGTGACTTGATATTCAAGATAAAATAGAATAAAAAAAATGTGAGATATTCCGACTACTTCGAGGTCAATATCGAAGTCAACATGGTTGGTACACAGTGTCATTGCTATCAAGTTGACAAAACAACAAGGCTATATGGCTATATGCCAGTTAATTGCCTGGTCATTGGATAGATAATTAGTTAAAATATACTACGATTAACCTAAGGAAAATGAGAGAGTCCTTTGTTGCTGGCTTTCAAGCCATTGCTTAGTTCAGGTTTTCTGAGATTTCAGTTTTAAATTCAATTTTCAGTCGGTTTAGTAACAAAGGATTGTGAGATATTATGTAAAACATATTTAACTCTAACATTTTTTTAACTGGGATATTGAGACACAAAAAGACTATTTTTAGTTTATGTTTTGTCCTTGAATTTACAAAAGATTGAATAGTGAAGAGTAGGAAGTGTTGCTGGCGTGACAAAGCGCGGGCGGGTTCAGGAAAGAAACGCCAACGTCTCAAGCGAAGTTTCAATAATTGATCATACACACATAATATAAGAAATCTTTATCACTGCATCGCATTTAAATGCATATGACATATTGAATAGCTTTTATATTTGTTCCAGTTTCATACAAGCCACAAGGGTAGTAAAAATGTCACTGTGTTAGGGGACTGTTCAGATTTATTTTTCGTCTTAATGTCACTAAAAGTCCTCTACATAGCGAAAGTTTGCGAACTGCCGAGGTTTAAAAATGAACTACTGAGTACTGATTTAACCAGGCGATGAAATAAAATTTCATGCTTTTCAACTTGGCCAATCACAGCTCGAGATAAACAAACTGATGACGTTATAGAGCTGCACCAATCAGCGTTCGACGCGCAAATATTTGAGTAGTTGACAGTGGTTTGTCGCGCTCAAACCACTGCAAAATCATCATTATCCAACGTAGAAAAGTCAGAAAGATGGAAAGATCAGTCGACGGAGTAAAAGAGTGGTTGGTCCAACTTGGTTTTGAAGATTATTGCGAGAAATTTGAAGGTAAATATATACATAATTCCAATTTGATTGTAACGCGCGAGTCGACGCTCGAGTATTAACATGATTATCTAAGCTCACATGTGTTCTTCTCAGACTTGTCTATTGATCTGGGTAAATGGGATGAACGATGTATCAGTATTCAATGTATTATATGTTAAATCGTGTCTATATAGTAAATAGCATGTCGACGAACCGTTTTAAACTGAGTAGGTTCCGAGTTAACATTTCGCCAATCATTCGGCCATTGTGTTTGAGTTTTGTTCGGCGTCATGCCGCATGGCACCAACTGCATAGACCAGATAAATGCAGTTTTCATTACAGACGGTTATATAATATATCGCGTATTACAAACTCACCGTTTGTTGTTTATGACTTGACTGTAATAAATATAACTAACCAGTTCGCGTATTCCGAAGCAAAAGCGAATATTTTTAGGTGAGATGCACAGCATCCGGCCGACAAATATTATAAAGGGCGCGCAGTGCTTTCTTTCATCTTTATTTCTTTGACGCCAGAATATATGCAAGGGTATTGCGATAGTAAGATAAAATGGTTTATGCGAAACGTAACGACTTTGGTCTTCACGGTTGAAGGACAGTTAAAAAGACAGAGACAGCACCAGTATGCAAACAATACGTTGACAAACATCTAAATTCAATCAACCATGCTATATAATTATACAGTAAATCTGTGGCTCTCGTGTGCAACGTCCTTAGGCTTAAGGTAGCCAGTTTCGATACATGATGTATATACTGAAGCGAGTGGTACTAAGTATCTTCGTTTAGTTAATAGTATGGTTCAAGGCAAGGTGGACGTTCAGACCGCCCACAGCGAATGCAATTAGAATTTCAGTACTAACCGACTTTTCAAAACAAAACTCGACGACTAGCTAATTCAATATTATCGGTCAACAAATGTTTGTGTTATGTTCCGAGACAGTTGTCTTCTTTGACTTGCTTGATAAGAATGCGCAAAGGTACTATGTGGAGAACGGCTTAGCATTATTAAAAGGTCCGTTTGGCAAGGTTCCTGTAGGCAAATTTTATTAAACATTCATCAGTTCATTGACGTGCGTGAACACCTTGCCAAAACCTAGACTCTGCCGCGCGCATCGAATGTCTTCAGTCACAGCATGTGGAAAATACTTCGTCAAAAACTGAATAGTATATTATGCCGCCTATTTTTGTTGCACGTATTTGTGAGATGAAATGAAATGTAGGGAAGTTCTGTGCGTGAATGCACTATACTATGCGTTACAAATCCTTAATTCTTTTCTGATGTTTTCATGATTCTTAAACAGTAATTTTACACTGCATGTCCAACAGCGTGTTCCGTGTCGTTTTCATACGCAACATAGCCGGAGGCTAATTGCGCCCTTCATTCAAATTCTCCCTCGTTTTACAACAATACGCGACTAATAAACCCTTATAAAATTTGAAAAGATCGGTTAGTACTGAAATTCTAATTGCTTTCGCTGTGGGCGGTCTGAACGTCCACTTTGCCAGGTTTTGTAAAAGTTCAATTGGAAATTTGTAAAGCGAATATATAAAAGCTTACAAGCTTTTCAGCGAATTTTACGACCCTCGACCTGCCACCCTCGACCTCCTACCCTCGACCCTCGACGTGCGACCCTCGACCCTCGACCAAAACCCAGACTCGTTTGAGTACTGTGGGAAGTGAGAATCATTTTTCATAACCAGATGATGACTCTAACTGTGTATTGCTCTTCTGGTTTGTTTAAATAAAATACAATTACTTTACCACAATGGATAATTTTACAATGAACTTAGCCATATATTTTTACTTACAAACTTAGAAAACAAAATCGATGGACAAGCTTTGATGTACCTTACCGAGAGGGCCCTTGAACAACTGATTCCAACAATAGGCGATCGGATGAAATTTTTGAAAGTGCTAGAAGACCAGAAGGCGTCTAAAGCGCAAAATGAAGGTTCATCAGCCAGTACTGAGAAGAGAAGGAAAGAAAGTAATGGCAGTGACGAAATTGAGGAAACTGGAGTCAGGTTAGTTTACTACATTGTCAAATGGTAAAAAAGTGCTCTTTATATGTAAATTGTTAATTTGACAGCCTCAAAATTAGCTTAAAGAATTTGCTCATATTACTGAAATCTTGGGTTGTATATTTCAAAATTCCCTGGAGGTGCATACCCTGAATCACTATAGAAATGAGGTCACAAATTTTGCCCCTGAAAGCTTGTGTCCTCAACTTGCTTCTTATGCCCATGAATTAGACAAATTAACTTTCCAATATTGGTTAATCAGTAGATAAAATAGCATACAATCGCACTGCCCAAAATTGGCACTGCTTTGTACTCCTGCCAGTGAGTTTCCTTGTTTGTTATATGAAATCATAAACATGCTTAGCCTGCAAAAGGTTGAATGTTAAATAGGACACCACCCTTAAGCACCATGTCTGAAGCCAAGTGCCATAAGTAACATTTTATGAGAATATGACTTGACCATGTACTAACAGTGATGTTTAGCAGCTTTTACGCAAGGTGGTTAATGCCAAAGAGGATACACATAAGTTTATATAAAATAACATTGCATGAAAACGTTTGATCCACCAGATAATCATGCGCTTAATTTCAGTGTAATAGGTAGCATTGTTATTAATTATGCTTTGACCCTGTACTAGCAGTGCTGTTTAACAGCTTCAGTGCAAGGTGGTTAACGCCGCCTTTTGCCTTTATCTCTTCCTGGTGGCACTTGCAAAAGAGCCGCCAGTTGTTGAGGACTGTGAAGCCAGGATTCAAGGCATGTAGTATATACATTTATGCTAATGCACATAGTGTTGCTGTGCAAGGTGGCCTCTGGCACGCCTTTTTCGCCGGCACCTCTTTTTGGGTCGCATGCTTTGCAAGCCGCCCGACAAAGGATATGCATAAATTTATATAAAATAACATTGCATGCATGAAAACTTTTGATCCACCAGATGATCATGCTTAATTTCAGTGTAATAGGTAGCATTGTTATTAATTATGCCTTGACCCTGTACTAGCAGTGCTGTTTAACAGCTTCAGTGCAAGGTGGTTAACGCCGCCTTTTGCCCTTATCTCTTCCTGGTGGCACTTGCAAAAGAGCCGCCAGTTGTTGAGGACTGTGAAGCCAGGATGCAAGGCATGTAGTATATTATACATTTATGCTGATGCACATAGTGTTGCTGTGCAAGGTGGCCTCTGGCCGCCTTTCGCCGGCACCTCTTTTGGGTCGCATACTTTTGCAAGCCACCAGACAAAGGGGATATACGCATAAATTTATATAAAATAACATTGCATGCATGAAAACGTTTGATCCACCAGATGATCATGCTTAATTTCAGTGTAATAGGTAGCATTGTTATTAATTATTATGCTTTGACCCTGTACTAGCAGTGATGTTTATTCTATATACAATAACATTGCAAGGGCCAATGTCCTTAAAATTATTCAAGGCATGTATTAATATTGCAGTGTAATTACGACAGCCTGTAACGAAGAAAGTATTTGGACGTTTGAGCAAAGGCCCTTCGTCAGAAAATAGTAGACAAACGCTACAAAGCAGTCACAAAAGAGAAATTAACCAATCACAGCGGTGTTGTCAAAACAAACCACTGATCTATATAACAACCTGAAAATAAATTGAAAACAGCCTACATGATCATATACAACCTGCGCACAGGCGTTAACCCAGTGGTCGGTTGCCTGCAAACAGGTTGAATGATCAATGATATTCAAACATATATATAACACAATCAATACCGTTAAGAGAGAAATTTGGAAGAAACAGAAAGGATGAAGGGTACATATCATGAGCTAGGAGAAAAAGAGTCGCTCATTAAGACCATGGGTGTGGAGGGTGCCCTTCATCCTTTCTCTTTCTTCCAAATTTCTCTCTTGACGGTATTGATTGTGTTATGTTTAATATCATTAATCAACCTGTTTGCAGGCAACCGACCCTACCGACGCTGAACCAACCTATACGTCGTATCAATATTATACATTTTTTTCCCACTGGCAAAATCGTTATATGTGTTTTTTCATTATATAGGAAGATGAGGATATTGAGGAAGTACTGACGAAGTTACAAGAATCACCATTTCCTCTAATCGTCATCCGAGGAACTTTGAATGCATCAGAGCGTTCATACATCGTGGCAGACGGTCAAGTCCTGTTTGCTTTTCTTGGGGGAATGGTAAAAGGAACTCTTGCCCTTCTAGCCACATTTTATGTTTTCATGTATCAGTACCCGGCTACAGTAAACAACGTTCTTCAGTATTTGCAAAAGTGTGTGTTGCAAATCGCTGACTCGAACAAGTTACCGACGTCAGTGGTATCGTTTGTCAATTCCATGGCACATACTTTCCCAGATAGATCACGTGCTGCAGAAAAGTCCGCTTCAACAACTGATTGTATCGACGAACAATTATAAACACTATAACATTAATATATATACTGCATGCATGCCCTAAGTATTTTTATATAATATAAAATTGCACGTTGTGTAGTTTTACACTGTAACTATTTCTAAGGTAATTGCAAGGCGAATACATCACTTTCTATATCAATTGTTTCACGGATGCATGAATTGAATGGTTCCTAACAAACGGAATACTCGGAGTGTGGATAAGTTTACTCACGGTTGCGTAAAACTGATCGCTTATTTACTCACAGCCTGAGTATTTTTACTCAAAGTCGTGTACTCAGATTTTGAGTAAATTTACTCAAATACCTATGAGTAAATTTACTCAAATGTATGTGTCACTGTGAACGCATTCACTTTACTCAAGTTTTTGAGTAAATTTACTCAAGTACCTATGAGTAAATGTACTCAAGTACCTATGAGTAAATTTACTCAAATGTGTGTGTCACTGTGGACGCATTCACTTTACTCAAGTTTTTGAGTAAATTTACTCAAGTAACTATGAGTAAATTTACTCAAATGTATGTGTCACTGTGGACGCATTGTTTTACTCAAGTTTTTGAGTAAATTTACGCGAACTTTTTTTGCAGTGTATAGTCAATGTCCACATTGATTTTAACCACATTGAAAAATAGGTCTATATAAACTTTGAGTTGAGAGGAGTTTGAAGCATTTTAAGCGAGCCACAACAGGATAACGAGACAATCTTCAAACGCTATACGTATTAACACAACTGCCTTTTTCTTGACGATTCGTTATATAGCTTTACTACATTACGTTTTCATCGACAGTTCTGGGATATATATGTTTAAAACATATCACAACTTCAGGTAGGTACTACCTTACAAAATACAACCGATGAGTACACGATACATAGATGAATGTTTCGACATCATATTTAAACTTTTCAACATTTGGAAGAAACTGTATATTTAAAAGACTTAAATTACGTATATTTAAGAAACTTATTTAAAAGAATTATCTTTTTAAAAATCATACAAATTAAAACGTGGCTAAATTCATTCAATACTCAATAGGATCGGTTTTGCAATGAAACGTTTAGATCAGCGGTCTAGACCCTGTTCCTGCGGGCTAAATTTTCATACCGAACTCCGAGGTTTGTGAAAGGTAGCTACCACGTGACACATTCATCCATTGACTTTGGAGTAATTCATCCAATAAGATAGCAATTTGGGTCGAGGTACAAGAACGAGATGACCAACACGAAATTGAGCACAGTTATCTCATTCAACATGAAAATTCAATTGTAATATTCTTTGAGAACAGTTTCATTTCATTTTATAGTAAACAACATTATATCAATTCTGTTATTTCGAGAGATAAGATACAAAAGCATCTTGAAAGCAAATTTTGCAGTCGTAAGTAATCTCATAAGCTCCCAGTGTCAGTCTCTAATTTATATTAAGTCATCAAAGTATATACCATTTGATGTTTCAAATGAGGGAGTATGACAAGTCCTCACAATTTATCCAGCTAACTTTCAGAGCAAACATTAGAAGACTAAATGTATATTCTTTTATTTATATTCAAAGATTATCAAGAGACAGGAACCTATTATTAGTTAGGTGCGCAGTGGTGTCGGATCATTTTGAATTCTTCATTCCCAATGTAGTATGTGAGTAACTCCTACTTCTTGCAAGGCCTTAAGCAAGTCTCAGTAATATTATTTAAGCAAGCCGAAAACTCAAAACTTCAAAAAGTCCCTGCAAAAAATGCATCATTTTTAGGTTTTGAAAGGTAAATATTGTTAAAATGTCAGGATTTTAAAATGTGCCTTAATGCACAAATACATCAAAAGGTGCCTGCGAGCAGGGTCGCCGAGAGAATTTGTGGGGCCTGTGGGAAAATATTCTCTGTGGCCCCTATAACGTCATAATTTTTCAAATAAAGAATTCAACTTTTCAGGGGGCCAGGGTAAGTTGGTCTGTACAAGAAATTTTTTATTTGCCTGCGATGTTGCAAGAATTTATTTTGCGAATAATTGTAAGATTTATGTTACCATTTTCCTTTGCAGGATATTTTCCCGGCCCTGCGGGACGTGCAGGAATATTTTTTCAAAATCACCACCCCCTCTCAAGAAGTTAAATGGTTAAACAGAAACACTGTAATAACAAGGTATTGCAGGTGCGTGGGCGTAAGTCATGGCATGCTTTTGATTTGTTCTTGGCATTTTAGTTTGCGTTTGGGATTGTAAATACAAAAGTTAATCTATTGTAATCTTGCTTGTTTGTCTATTTGTTTTACTAAATTACCGTTACATAGTCTGATCTCTCTGCCACTGCATATTACTTTGATAACATGACTTCTGAAAAAGTGCAATTAAGTGTTCAGTTGTGGATGGTGGAAATAACCATTAGCTCTATAATCTATATTCGAGTATTGTCATTTCTTTTTATATGTTTTTGGAATTTTTAATATGACTAAATTCTTTATCATTTTGGACTTGGACACGAAATTTACATATTAATAACCTTAATTTTAATACACACTTGATCTTAACCATAATCCTAACCCTTAATCCTAACCCTTAATCCTAACCCTTAATCCTAACCCTTAATCCTAACCCTTAATCCTAACCCTTAATCCTAACCCTTAATCCTAACCCTTAATCCTAACCCTTAATCCTAACCCTAATCGTTGTGACGTAATTTCGGGACAGTGACATGGGAAGTCACCCATACTATTGAACCTCATTGTATGAATAAATATCAAGATTTTTTATCGGCATCTCGTTCGATAGGATTAATAGTAGAAGGTGTTTGTAGATGGAATACTCGACGAAAATTTATATACCTTTTTTAGACCTAGCCAGGGGCAGTTGCGAAAAATGCAACTTAGGCCCGTTTCAGACGTCGCTCCACTCATGCGCCGAACTTAATTGTATTAGGTGTGACGCTGGAGCGACACAAGAGCGGCAGTGATTCAAACGGCGTACAAAATATGATGTTATTGACGAGAGAGGAGCGTATTCGAGCGGGAATTCTAAATATAATTAAAAAAATAAGTAAACATTACAAAGTGGCTAATCTAATCGTAATAAATTACAGCAAATTTTGATTTAGGTTTGGCACATGAGTGGAGCGACGTATGAATCAATGTCGCTCTAACGTCGCATAATGCGACAGGCTCTGTCGAACTTCTGCCGAACTTATGTCGCTCCAAATTCTGCCGTACCTAATTGATTCAGACGTCGATCTTCTGTCGCACCTAATTTGTCATTTAAGTTCGGCGCATGAGTGGAGCGGCGTCTGAAACGGGCCTAAATTAGGCCCTCTGGCAGGATTGAACCTGCGGCCCTCGAAGATGTTTACATTCAGGCACGTTTGCAACCACTGTCAACAGGGGTGGACTGAGCGGTCGGGAAAACGGACGTGGATCGAGGCCCGCAGAACTTTGGGGGCCCGGAATTACTGGAAAGAGGACAGATTTCCTTTTGCTGAATATTCACCTGGCTTGTAAGCTATGACTGGCCCCTTTCGAGTGTATGCGCCAAAGAAAAGTAAAGAAATTAAAGAAACTTTCTGTTACATACTAACTCTATAATATTAAACACTCTATATTTATATACATGAGCCCGGATTTTATTCCTGATCGAGGCCTAAAAAGCTGTCAGTCCGCCCTTGACCGTCAATTATTAGAAGCATTCGGTAAAACGTGCGTGCTATGCCTGTGAGTCATTCATAAATTCCAGGGTTCGCATTGCCTTTGGTGAAAGTGAGTTGTGTTGTAAGTCACAGATAACAGTCTGTAAATAGCTTAAGAATTCTCATTGAGTATATACAAACAAAAATCATTGACAAAACTTATGATTGTGGTGCTAGATGGGGACTACAAAATTTAGGTAACCATTGTACCGTTTTTGGAGTAAGATATCGAAGAAGACATCCGAGAAGACAAGTAGCGAGAAAACCTTGCCTATTATTCGTCAATAGAATGTCTCGTCGTCTTCAGAATATCGTAATAAATCACAGTGAAAACCAAGTGTTAATGTGATATAGTCTAGGTTGTGTACATCTTGTATACGGGTTAGCTAGCACGAGTTTCTTTTGAAAGTTTATGGGCCTCTGGTGGGGATCCATGGTGTCTTGCGCATTGCCTTTACTATTTTATATGAGTTGTATCGTAAGACCAAGAAACATAACTGTACTGTAAATAATATATCACGGGCGCTTTCCATTAACATGGTCAGACCGGTCAGAAGGATCAAATTGTTAAATAAAACACAAAACGTTTGGGCTTAGGAGTTAGGACCGGTGTCACAGCGGATTTGGCCCCCCCGCGGATTTGTTCCCCCCGGACCATACTCGCTAGCGGATATGGACCCCCCTTCCGCGGAAATGGTCCCCCCCCTATGTAATCATAAGCAGACGAGAACGTTGTAAACAATAAGTATATTATTGCTTACAAATTTCTCGCGCAAAAGTCTACAAGTATTTTTCAGCTGCATATGATTTGGTTTTAGAATAATCGTCTGAATATTATTCTTCGGTTAAAAATGTTTCCATATGGCATATAAAATTAAATATCTGACGTTTTGATTAAGAACGGCAACAAACATTTATGAAAGTTAAGTAGTAAAAAACTTTATTTAAACACGCTGACTGTCACGTGTCACATGTTTTCCACAAGGGTACATATTAAAATGACCTATTTGCAAAATCTGTATCTTTATTTCAATACCATGCGATACATGTCTCATAAACGTTAGTTTCTCATAAACGTTAGTTTCTCAAAAACGTTAGTTCTCGTATTTCTTTGGTTGCGTTCAAAGCATAAGTTTAATTGAAATGATAAGTTTACATTTCCCACTTATCATTACAACTTTGTATTTCCCACTGCTGAGACGTAACATTTAAATGGGAACTACAGTGAAATGTATATCGTAGACTAAAATTCAGCGTCGGCCACGGACATATATCGGCTCAATTTCCATATTAACAACCTGAATTTTAATTCGGACTTAATTTTAATCCTAATTCTAATCTTAACTCTAATCCATATCCTTCTCTTAACTCTAATCCATATCCTAATCCTAACGTCAGCCCTTACCCCAACCCTAACCCTAATCTTTCACTTCGAGAGAGAAGATACAAAAGAAAGCACTCTGGTTTTGAATTTTTTATCTCATAAGCTGGTTATTGTTGATCTTTACCAAAACATTCAGCAAAAGTAAAAACATTAGAGTATTTTTTTCAGGTCATATTCGATAAAATTGTGTCAGTCCTGATTTATTTATTGAAGAATCAAATAATATCATTTGATGTTTGAAATGAAGCTATACTTTCAAAGTAAACATTAGAAGACTAAATATATATTTATATATACTATATTTATATTTAGGATTATCAAGACACAGGGACCCTATTTAAAGAAACAGCACAATAGGTAGGATTTCTTAATAATACAAGCATTCTAAAACTTGTACATTTGTACATTTAATAGCAATTAGAACTGTTGAGCATTGGATTGCTATACAGCTGGCTTCTAGTATTCCAAGGCATTGCAAAAAAACTTAACAAGCACTATCACATGTCCTGTTTTCTCAGATTTTGAAACATTGATCAAACGAAATACAGTTGTGTGAGCACGTTCATGCATCAATTAAGTCCTCAAAATCATGAGGTATTTTCAATATATTTCTATTGAGAGTAACATTAAGCTGTTCAGTCTCTCTTTTTGACAATGGTCTGGTTTTAATTGGAGCCAGTTTGCTAAACGACCAATGCTACCGATAGTGGAATTGATAAAAAAATCCTCAGACATTTGGGGATACAAACACTCATGTTTCTTTACATAAATATGGTTCATTACCATTATGCCTGGCCTTACTAATCATACTATCTACAGTTAACTATTGTATTGGATGTTTAGGCCTTGTTTACATGAGACCGGGATGAAGTCAAACCGGGACGATTTCGTTTCGGTCATAGTATTATTTATAATAGATGTTTACATGAGTCCAGGACGAAAAATTGCTCAGACCGGTTTGAAGTCATCCCGCTCGCTGGACCAAACCGACTATCTTCAGACCGGGACGAATTCAGAGCGGGATGAATGTAAACACAAATTATTTTCAGACCGGTCTGAATTTTAGTACAACGCTGATAATAAACAATGGTAGACAAGATTAAAGACCATGTAAAGTCCATTCTGCACATGTGCTATGGGGGGTCCCACGATGTAAACAATGCCCAAATTTCGACTAAAATTCGACATCTTCTAAATCAGAAACTCAAATCTCTATTTATTTTTTTAGCATAGTGAACCAGAACAAATCATAATTTTTAAATATAGCGTGTTTAAATGTAAACAAACGGACGTTGCCGGTTTGTTTACATCGGGACTTTACATCACCTTTGTGTAATGTTTTTCGTACCGGTCTCATGTAAACCTAGGGCCAGTTCATATGATCCCGCTTGCCGAGATGTCTCGACTAGCGGGACGAATATTTTCGTGTGTTCATATGGAGTTTTTCATCTCGCTTGCCGAGATGAAATTACAATGTTGTTCTATAATTTTTTGCAATAAAAAGCATTGGTTTAGCAACATATTTCATGCTTGATTGTAAAACTAACATTGAACTACGTCAAATTAAGCGGCAAAATCAGAAATTTGGTTTCTCGATTTCATCCCGGTAGGCGGGCTGGTGTGTTCATATGGAATATTTTTCATCCCGCCTACCTATGATCTCGGCTCACAGAGGCGAGATCTCGCCAAGCGGGCCAGCCCGCTTTCTCATATGAACGCGATGTAAATTTTTATAGTAAAAGTACTAGGAGGTGAGATCATAGGTAGGCGAGATCATAGACTTACAGACCGAGTCTCTGTAAGCGGGATCATATGAACAGGCCCCTACTGACAATTTCAATTTTCATCCCGTTCTGACTTTGGTGCCTTAGAGTCACTCATGCTTCATATTTTTATTGAAATATCAGCATGGTTCGAATTAGAGAAGAAAAATCGATTTTCAAATTTTGTTAATGAAAATTTTAAGGGATTTCAATTTTGCAAAGTGGAAACACTGACAAAATGGCGGCCATTTTGTTGCAATGGCGGCCATTTTGTTGCAAGTTTCGTGAATATTTCGGATACATTTCAGCTATATTCTGCTTTTTACACATCCTTTTAGTACAAAAATAAAATAGGGAACAAAACACTAAGCAAAATTTTACCTTAAATGTTGACAATTTTCACTATTTATGTCTATTTTGGCCAAAACGATGTGCAATTTGCACACCGTTAATTCGAACCTGTATATCAGGGCATTTTGTAATACTGTATTGTCAGTGTGGCATTTGCACCAGTGGGCCCTTTCTATTGTCCCACCACTGAAGGGAAAACAGTGCTTGATGCTCCAGTTGTCTGGGCCCTTTGACCAGAATTTATGAACTTTCAAAAATGATAACAAAACAATAATTCAATAATTTTGTCCTATTTATTAAATAAACAGTGTAAAATGCAAAAAAATTCCTTTGGGAATTTGTTCTCTAGCACAATCCATCATCTAACAACAGTCGTGTACTTAAATAATGATGCACACTGCTATAGAACATAGGGGAAGGCTAACCCCACTAAAAATGGTTAATTCTGCATTCTTAAATTAACAAGTGCGTGCAGAAAACTAGTATTTTGCCTGTCCAAGTTCTTTAATTTGGCTCCAGAAAGTGCAGAAAAGGGCTTTTCTGAGCCTCATGTATTGAAAACTCATGTATCTATTATCGCCATGCAAACGTACAAGGACCTAAGTAGAGGTCCTGTCACTATACCCAAGAAAGTGGCATCACAAATTAGGGCGGGCCATGGGCCCTTCTCTGCATTTTGCCCCACCACAGAAAAATTATTTAAAAATGCACTATGAAATATACTATATATTGTGTAGGTTTGTTCTAATATATTTTGCAAGGGCAGATCTAGGTTCATTTAATTGAAGGGATGACATATTTCATAGGAGGGGGTACACCCCTCAACACAGTAAATATAAGTCTCAAAAATGCTATATATCATGAAAATTTCAGTATTCACCTGTTCATGCTAACCTTTTCTGAGGTAGTGAATTTCTTCGATGTAGGGGAGCAGCTCCTGCACCCCTGATAATCTGCCTATGATATTTTGCATATTTGCTTAATCAAAGCATGTAATTCTTGATATGTGCCAGGGTAATGAGATAGCAAGCATCTCCAGGATGCATGATAAATTCTGTGCACAGATTTACATGGGTGTGTGTGGGAAGGTGCAGGTGTGTTTAGTTATGTTAGCCTCATCAACACAATTGGTTTTCATAAGAGGCAAAATATATAGGACTGCAAAACTAATTACTGGCAAAAATTATAAAGATGCTAATTAAAAGTAAAAAAAACCTTAACTTCAAGCTATAGTCGATAAAATTCAAGGTGAAATATTCAGATTCTGGTTAAAGAACAAGGTATAAACAACTTAACTACCAAATTTAGTTTGTTGTTGAAGACTATTTCACACCCTCAACAAAAAAGTCCTTAATTCCTGAATACCATACCCATACTGTTTTAGTATCCGCGTGTTTTTAATAGTTTTTTCTCCCCCCGCACCTTATAAAATCCCAAATCATAAGTTTTTCCTCAGCTCATTCAGTTTGTTGCTGCAAAAACAAACATCCCACAAATCTTTTAAGTTTTCTCTTAAGTTAAGGAATTATTAGGTTTTTAAGACTTGTTAAGTTTCTTTGGACACCTTTCTAAATTGAGGTGTTGTAGCTTGTATTTATACTTGGTTGAAGGATCTAACTGAAAAAAGAGTCATTCCAGAAAACATTCACACCTCCCCCACAGAGAAAATGGGAAGTTAATTCCTCCCTCCTTCTGACGTCCTAGTACATTTTAGGCCCTTTGTCTGAACTTCCACATGAAGTAGGGCCTTTGTCTTTAACTCAAGATGTTGACATACATTCTATATATTTAGGTAGTTAATAGTCATTAGATCATTCAAGTACTAACTTCTTGCATATGCCTACACTGGGCCCAACACTTATTTCATGCTTGCCAGGGCATTTTTACAATTTTTATAATTTATAGCAATAGCACATGGCAGCATTACATTTCTCAGAAAAATAATGGCTGTAATGTAAAATTGTGAATGTTTTTATGAGAAATGGACAGCTTAGCTATAATCCAACTATTAAAAACGTGATCAACTTAGTTCTAATTTTAAACTACCACCTATTTTGTAAGGCTATTTTATGAGGTATTTTTGCAAAGAAATACAACGTGAGATAATATTTGAGCTTTGCTCGCCATTCAAAACCTATATTCGTTGGTAAAAGGAATATATTTGAATAAAACCTCGGCCGAGGTTAAAACTATCAATACTAGCTTAAATCAAAGAGAAATTTTACTAATATATTTCAAATTTTAGTTAAGCTTCGGGTCTTTAGAATCAAACTACCTGAAAATTTAACAAGAACTTCATTAGAGAAATTCAATAAAAACCTTATTGTCGATTTCAGATTACTTTTCAACGCGCGGTTCGGAAGTTCGTTGCCAACTTGCCAATTACGTTTCGAAGTTCGCAAGTTGGGCGTGAACTTCGCAACCAACTTCCGAAGTTCGATTTGGATTTCAAATTTTGATTCGGATTTCGAACTTCGCTAACAAGTATGAGTTCGTTTAGTACGCAAGGAAAAGCATTATCCGCTAAAGTTAGACAGGAAATTGTTGGAAAATGGTTAAATAATGAGGAACTACCGAAATAATGTGTGATTTCAATTTGTAAACAATTGTTTGACAGGCTCGATTCGGATTTCGTACTTCAATTTGGGATTTCAAACTTCGCTAATTATATGAATTCGTTCAGTACACAAGGAAAAGCATTTACTGATAAAGTTAGACAGAAAAGTGTTGCTTGAACTAGAACTAAAAAGCTGAAACGTGTACTGTAGTTAACTAGTTATAAATTATTATTTGTTGCGTTGATTTGGAATTACAAACTGTAAATCAAAATCAACTAGATTAAATGTAGCTGGTAGCCGGGTATTGTTTTCGTTCTGTTGGTTTTACAGTGTAATATTTCTACAAACAAATGTTGTGCTGTTAATTCGTTTATTGTAATATTATAATATTTCATGCATGGGATTATGTATTGCTATTGTTGTAATTATCAAATACGCAAGCCGGCTAAACTTGCTAGCCTGTCAAACAATTGTTTACAAATTGAAATCACACATTATTTCGGTAGTTCCTTCATTATTTAACCATTTTTCAACAATTTCCTGTCTAACTTTAGCAGATAAGGTTTTTCCTTGCGTACTAAACGAACTCATACTTGTTAACGAAGTTCGAAATCCGAATCAAAATTTGAAATCCAAATCGAACTTCGGAAGTTGGTTGCGAAGTTCACGCCCAACTTGCGAACTTCGAAACGTAATTGGCAAGTTGGCAACGAACTTCCCAACCGCGCGTTGAAAAGTAATCTGAAATCGACAATAATGAAGTTGAATTTGTCAAGAGTTTGATCCCATAAAAGACCAAAGGCTTGTTGCAAAATTAGACGCTACCTACAATGACACCACACGTTCAACATATTATACGTAAAATACTGACCTCTATTATTTTCACAAGTACATCGTATTTTATTCAGGATTATTAGGTCTCTGGTTAGGTCTTATACTTTGCAAATAACGAAGTATAGAGCAACAGCAACTTGCTGTGGATTGATCCGGCAACCGTGCCAATGTCAATGTGCCCATGTTCTAGCCTCCTCCGCAGGCATCGCCTTAAAATTGGCGGGCAGAAATTATTTGCTGGAAAAAAAAAATTAGTGTCGATGCCTGCCAAAACCCGAAGACTTTGGACCGGTCATGTTACCCTTATGGACCGGTCATGTTACCCCCACCCCTACGGGATATTTTGTTCATATATTAAAACTAAAGAGAAATGTCAAAAGCTGTGTCACCCTCACTCTCACGGGATAATTATTTGTTCATAAAAGCAAAATTATACTGATAAACGTTCGCCAGAATACTGTAACATTTTATGTTACAAATAATCAAATATTAAAAAAGTATTTAGTATCTTGCGCTTTAAAAGCTACAGAATAGTTGCGGACATATTTAAAGATAAAGCATGTGGATCGAAGTGACCCGAATTTAGGGTTTCCGCCTGAGTGCGGGCTGAATGATTGACAGCTCGTGGGGGGTCGAGAGAGACGAAACAGAACGAAAGTAAACGAGACTCGAAGAGATACAGTTTAGTGAACATTTTGTACTTTATTTTATGTTTTAATCATTTTTTATTAAATCTTTATAAATGTGAGTGTGTGCCGAGTTACGCTTCGGTACATTTGGTGCCGTGACCAGGATTTTTACGAAGGAAAACGAACGAAATACGGTATTTATTGTTGATATTTTGGGCGCCATTTTGGGTTTATATATCAAATTATATCGTACTATTATCGAATTATAAGGCGAATACAATGACCGACGAACGTAGAAACGATCAAGCTGAGAGTTCGGGAGACACTGAACGTATGGAGAACGCGATAACGAAGGAAATTTCGAAATTAGAGTATTATTTGGACGGGGCAAACGAGCTAATTCGAGAAAACGACATCGAGGAAATTAAGTCAGCGGTTAAGCAGGCAGCTAAAATTACGAACAAACTTGCGGAACTTATTTCACAAGTAGAAGAATTCAAGATCGATGGTGGTATTTCGCCCAGAACTGTGCGTCAGTGGAAAAAGGACATTAAGTCAAAATATGCAGCATTACTAACGGATAAGGAGAGACTTTCTTACTATTTGGAGGAGAAAGAGCAACAAACACAGGAAGAGTCAGAGCGAAGGAAGTGGGAAACCAAACAACAACTTGAGGAGGCAACAATCAGAGAGAGACACGAAAGAGAACGGAGATTGTGGGAAGAGAAATTAGCAGCCGAGCTGAAAACGACAGAGAAGCGGGTAGAGATAGAAAAGGAAGCAAAATCAAGCACTGCGAAACTTCCAAAATTGAAGATTACCCCCTTCAAGGGAACTGTGGTAGACTGGATTCGTTTTGAGAACATATTTTCAACACAAATTGACAAGCAACCTATTTCAGATGAGGAGAAATTTGGATATTTACTTGAGCTAGTAAACCCCAAGATGAGAGACCGGTTGGCAAATCTTAAACCAAGTACTGAGGGATATGTAACAGCATGGAAACGGCTTAAAACAGAATACGGGCAGACCAAGCAAGTAGTGAATGCACATGTGGAGGAAATTATTGGGCTTCCTGTGGTCAAGGGAACTAACTATGCAAAAATTCAGGAATTCTACGAGAAGTTGAGCAAAAGTTTTGATGCTCTGCAAACTTTGGGAGAAAATGATTTCTTGAAAGCCTTTGTGATGACTACCTTAAACAAACTTCCACATATTAAAGCCGACCTTGTGCGAACCGATGAGAAATGGGAAGATTGGGGTATGAATGATATGCTTGTTAACCTGCAGAAGTGGTTGGTAAGAAACAAAACGATGAGCGACTGAAGCCATATGAAGAATCCCCAAAGAGTGAACGCAACTGGTTCGCTGGAAAAGTCAATGGAGGAAAGTCAAAGAGCCCTACATGTGTCTTTTGTAAAGGTGAACACTACTCGGACAGTTGCCAAGCGGTTAAGGATTTAGAAAGTCGCCGGAAGTTCTTTGCTAATAACAAATTATGTTATAATTGTGGTCAGCCTGGCCATCGAGCTAGTAATTGTCATGGGGAGTTGTTTTAAGTGCAAAGGAAACACCATACAAGTTTATGTGATGGCAAAGGGGTCCCATTCTAACCGGATATACCCTCTAGACACCACATTACCACCCATAGTTCCTGTGAACATACAAGGCACAACATTGTGGGCGTACCTAGATACCGGGTCAGGAGAAACTTTATGTCCCAAGATGCCATTGCGAAACTGAAACTATCCCCCTCACATCATGAGACACGTCATATTGTTACGGTCAGTGGGTCGAAAAGGCAGTCTATGCCTGTTTTCAATGTCGAAATACTCGAGCTTCGCTCGATGGAGTTGCCAAAGAGCAAATTGAAGTCACAGGGACTAAAATGCCCAACTTTACTACCACTAAGCGACCGGACATGAACGAACTGAAGCTCAAGTTTGATCATACGAGGGATAAAAGGTTCTACATGCAGCTTAACAACGAGTACCCAATACATCTTATAATTGGGGATAGCACATTCTCACGAATCAAGACCGAGGAAATCTACAAAGGAAACTGGGAGAGCCAGTGGTAGAGGGGACAACATTTGGTTGGTTAGTACATGGTGGAGACCTTCCTAACGATGAAAGTATGTATTGCAGAGATGCGACTACCAGATGTTGTATAGCCTGGATGTGCTTGGCGTGGAAGACAGGGGAGAAGACGACCAGTTGGATGTTTACGCTGAATTCAATGACACCATCTTACGAGACGAAGAAGGGCGGTACCAAGTCAATGTTCCATGGATACCGGGTGCTCAACTTACCGAGACGAATGAAACACCAAGCAAGAAGCGCCTGCGTTCGGTTGCGAGGAAACTCAACCAAGATCTCAGTTTGAAGTCAGAATACCAGAATATTGTTTCCGAGCAGCTGGAGAAGGGAATTATTGAGAGAGTCCCGGAGAAGCCAACTGGGAGTCGTGTGTTTTATATGCCACATAAACCAGTGGTGAAATCATCTGCAACAACAACAAAGGTCCGAATGGTGTTTGACGCTAGTGCGAAACCAAACCCTCTGGTTCGAAGTATTAATGAGTGCATGTACAAGGGTCCTCCACTACAGCCATTACTGTGGGACATACTGATAAGAGCTCGAATGGCTCCAAATCTGCTCATCGGTGACATTAAGCAGGCATTCCTTCAAGTCGGGTTGAAACCAGAAGATAGAGATGCTTTTCGATTTGTATTCGAATTATTAGACGGAACAGTGGAGCAGTTCAGATTCACCAGAATACCATTTGGTGCAGAAGCGAGCCCTTTCTTCTCGGAGCCACTTTGCAACACCATTATAAAAGCCAACCGAACGAGAAGTGTTCTGATACGCTGCTGACGCTTAAGGAGAACACGTATGTCGATAACTTAATGAAGACTGGGGACAGTGTTGAAGAGTTGAATGAGTTCAAGAACGAAGCTACGACCATCATGGAGGAGGAAAGTTTCCTGTACATAAATGGGAATCAAATGTTCAGTCTCTCGAGAGCGCAGATATGCCCAATCCGGGAAAAATACTAGGTTTGACATGGCATAAACAAGACGATGTACTAGAAATCCCCGTTCCTGAACGAGGTAGCGGACAGCGAATTACAAAGAAATCTATTTTGAGCCATTTGGCAGGAATTTACGACCCGCTTGGAGTTATGTCGCCAACGGTGGTGGAAGGTAAACGTATCTATCGTGAAGCCTGTGATGAGAATCAAAGCTGGGATTCAGAAGTGTCTTCGGTACTAGCCAAGGATTGGCTACGATGGACTAGACAGCTTCGAAACGTACGAATACCAAGAAGCGTGATTCGAGGATGCAAGAAAGTGAAGTCGGTTCACCTGCATCTCTTTGCTGACGCGAGCAATTTGGCTTGCTCTGCCATGACCATCGCTGTTGTCGAACAAGATACAGGAACAGTGAAAGGATTCCTTACCTCAAAATCACGAATCTCGAAGCGAAACACGTCGATAGCACGTTTAGAATTGATAAGTGGCCAGATGGCAGCCAATTTGGCGAAGAATCTGGTCAACGCGTTGAAGAGACTGCCCATCAGATCAGTTACCATCTGGATGGACAGCCTAGTAGCTCTTTATTGGATCTTGAGTCCCGGAAAAGCTTGGAAGGTGTTTGTTGCGAATAGGGTGAGAAAGATTGCCGAAATAACGGAGGAAGTTGGGATTCTATGGAAGTACGTGCCGTCGGAGAAGAATGTTGCAGACGCTGGAAGCCGAGGAGCCACGCTTGCCCAAATGGAAAGAAAGGATTGGTACGAAGGTCCTGAATGGCTGCTTAACAGACACGATTGGCCACCCCAACCGATAGTGCAGTCCACGTCATCAGTGACGGATGAAGAGAAACCGAGCAAGGAAATAGTTGCATTCACGGATGAAAACCTACCAGACGAATGGGAACTCTTGTTGAAACGCAAACCTTACTGGAACACTCTAAGAGTTACCGCTTGGGCACTTCGATTTGTCCATAACAGTCGATGCAAGAAGCGAGGAGCGGAGAAAACCAAGGGTCCATTAACCACGGACGAGATATTACGTTCCAGAGAAGTCTGGATAAGAAAGATTCAACGGTCCATCTCGGAAGACACTGAGAGTAGTGGTTGGAAGCTGGAAATGGATGAGAAGAAGATATTGAAATGTATCGGAAGAATCCAAAGCTACACACCAACTTATCTAGAACACGGATTGTTTGCCGACAAGCTTATCCTTCATGTTCACGAACAGACATTACACTTAGGAATTGCTAGTACCATGGGTGCTATTCGAGAGGAATGGTGGATTCCCGTCTGAGATCGTTGGTAAAGAAAACGATAAATGATTGCCATACGTGTAAGGTGTTCTCCACGAAGCCATACGGTAAAACAGAAACGTCGCCATTACCACAGTTTCGCACAGAAGGGAGTAAACCTTTCCAAACCACTGGGGTTGACTTCGCCGGGCCGCTAGTTTACAAGATCAATAAACATAAAGAAGGCAAAGCATCCATTCTCATTTTCACTTGCTCAACCACGCGAGCTGTTCATCTAGAAGTTACCAATACTCAAACTGCGGAAGAATTCCAGTACAAGCTAAATGCCTTCATAACTCGGAAGACGAGACCACAACGCATCGTGTCAGACAACGCCGGCGTCTTCAGAGCTACTGCCCAGTGGATAAAGAAGATTAGGAAGAGCGAAGTGCTACAAGATTACCTGGCAAAGCAAAGAATAACGTGGCAGTTCAACTTAGCGAAATCCCCTTGGTGGGGAGGCATGTATGAAAGGATCATAAAGGAAGTGAAGAAGACTCTGTATAAGACAATGGGAAAGACACATCTCTCATTCCAACAACTTAGTGCGGTGGTGATGGACATCGAACGCCATCTTAATAATCGTCCTCTAACCTACATCGAAAGTGACGGAGGGGAGCCACAAGTTCTGACGCCCAATACTATTTTATGGGGTGACGACTCACAAACATTGGAAGACCAAGAACAAGAAGAAAATGAAGTTACAAAGATGCAGAAACGTCTCAATGTCGCCAGACAACACGCGTGGAGTCGTTGGCACAAGGAATACATCCACAGCCTCATGGAATCGCACCGCTTAGTCAAAGGTGATGGACAACTGCCAAGTGTCGGGGAAGTGGTGTTAGTGCTTGGGGAAGAAAAGAATCGTGGACTTTGGAAGAAGGGCAAGGTGTTACGACGCATCAAAGGGAAAGATGGAGTTGTGCGAGGAGTTGTTCTACAGCACAAAGGTCACGAGATCGAGCGACCTATTCAACTAGTTTGCCCTCTGGAGATACGAAGCAAAGACGTCGAACAGCCGGAAACGCCTATCGTGCAAGTTGAAGAGAAACAGGAGCGGCCATTAAGACGTGCGGCAAAAGATGCCAAGGAAAGAATCAAACATTGCCTGATAGAAGAGGACTAAAACAATTAGTAAATTTTGGTATATACGTTGGGTTGAAAATTAACTTTAATATTTAATTTTAAGGGGAGTGTGACCCGAATTTAGGGTTTCCGCCTGAGTGCGGGCTGAATGATTGACAGCTCGTGGGGGGTCGAGAGAGACGAAACAGAACGAAAGTAAACGAGACTCGAAGAGATACAGTTTAGTGAACATTTTGTACTTTATTTTATGTTTTAATCATTTTTTATTAAATCTTTATAAATGTGAGTGTGTGCCGAGTTACGCTTCGGTACAGAAGTCATGAAAATAGAAGTCGAATGGCTTTAATCGAGTTTCGACAGACAAACAAACTTCTGACTTGGCTTCTACACTACGTCGTTTGATGCTGCTAAAGCTGCTTGTTTAATAAACGGAGAATGTGTATTAAATGGATTCCCTAATGGTCTTAGTTCGACGGAGTAAACATGTTCAAACCACTTAGAAACTGTATAAAGTATGAAGCGTTGTGAGCGCCGAGATCGAATGGAAAATATAACTTAATATATGAGTTAATGAGTATAGCTAACACACAAATAGCGTTGAACTGGAACAGTATAAATTGTTTTGGGAAACAATATACTCTAGAAGGTTAGATGGTACAAGCATAGTAAAATGTCGAAGTTTCAAGTGCAAGATATAATTGATGCTGGTGGAATATAATACTCATTTTACTTGATGAGACAAAAGATAATTTGTAACTGGTTTGGTTTATTTGCAATTTTTTTTGAGATATTTCAGCCAAGAACACACTTAAAATTTACTATGCTATGTTTTTATGCTGTACTTGAGTACTTATGCATGACTGTGTACTGCTTGAGCGCTCAGTGCTCCATGCCGGCAGATATGTAGCCAATCTCCAAATGGAGCTAGGCTTATGCCGGCACAGCTGTGGGGCTGAGGATGAGTGCGGCTCAGAGGGCAGATTCCTCTTCAACCTAGCTCAAATTCTAGTTGTTAGCAAGTGAATCAAATTTTTTTGCAAATTGGCTTGTAACTCCACCTAAGTTTCCACCTAAGTTTTGAAGTGCACATTTTCCATTTGGAGTTAGCCTTATAGACTATGGAGTATGGAGGTTGACGACTCCATGGCTCCCTAACTTCTGCCACCATGTGGTTTTGTGATACAAAATTTGCCTAATATCGGGAAGTGTTCAATGATTATAAATGGAGCCACTATAATATATTAGCATGTTACAATCAAAATTATTCTATGGCATGTATAATCAAATGCATGTTTGGACTGGATGTGCCTACTTTCAGAAAATAGCAAATAGTCTTCTATGTTATAGATAAAACATGAGCAGTCGATCTTTATCGGATATAGAAACTCGAGGCGAAGGCGAGCTCTGTTTTATTGAACTCTGAACATGCGAATGTTTTATTGAACTCTGAACATGTGGTGCAATTAAGGACATTAAGTGTTTATATCAAACTACCTGAAAAATGCAACAAGAAATTCAACATTGCAAGGGGGGGCTGTTTGCATGGAAGTTAGTGACTATTAATTAACTTCTAGATGAATTTCACTAACTTCCAGATAAATGGCTCAAAATTGGTAGTTTAATCCTAAAGACCCAATTAAAGCTTACTATTAATTTAGTACTGCCTGTTGTAAGGTAGCCAGGTAGGTCATACAACTTTTATACCCAGCTGGCTGTTTATAATAGCTAGATCAATGTTTTCAATTTCAATGATTGCATGCCCATGTGTTAAAATATGGTGCAGGCTATATGCTGAACAGAAAATTGAAACTGTTCAGGCAGCAACAAGTTTTCCATACACATAATGACTGCTAAAATATTCCATAAACTATAAAGGATACATGATTATTTCATTATGGCCATGTTGGCTAGGATCGTGCTTCACTACTTGTCAGATTTAGCTATTTTGGCAACAAATACCAGACAAGGTTTTTCTCTGCTGGTATTATGGCTCTTGCCTTATTTGTTGTCAAAAATATATTTTTTATTTGAATCAATTTCTTGTTATTAAAATTGATATGCTACAGTAGATAGCACAATTTTGTCCTCATTTCTTACATTTGGAAACTGTCCTCTAATGCTAAATCAGGCATACATTATATTGAGTTGTACAGTTGTACTATGATACTTTCATTTTAACAATGAATTAACCCACTTTCCATCTTCTTAGAAACCAAAAACTGTACATAGCAAATTATACTATATTAAGAAATTGTGCCTGCCATGCAAATAGAAAGAAAGAAAAATAGAAAATTTCCCTTGTGGTTTGAATTGGTTTCTACATATATGAAGCAATCAGAGTAGACAGACTGACAGAGTAGAGTTTTTAATAGATATGGCACAAACTATATAATTATGTGATTCATAAAAAAATTACAATTTAAAATGTAATGGTTTTCATTGTAGTGATTGTACAGAAATACCAAATCTACTTTTTATATGCTTGTTAAAAGATTTACAGCATCAAATATATATATAGCATGCATATACAGTACACGAAAAATTACCGACAAACATTCTAAAACCTTTAAAACCTCAACCAAGTCTTTTATACATGTTTAAATTGTCCAAAAAAGCTGAACTTAAAGATAAATGCAATCCGCCATTTTGAATTTCAAAATCCTCCCCACGTACCTACCCTGAAGACAAAAATCGCTGCGCAAGAAAGATGCGCAAAACGGCTCAACCATGTCGGGTTTTGGCAGGCATCTCCCCGACTTTCTACCTGACGCAACCTACCCCGGGGATCCAAGAGATGCCTGCGGAGGAGGCTACCCATGTTCCATGTTTCATGTTGTGCCAACGCGCTCGCTAATCTCAGCCACTGATCTCTAATTTCTCTATAAATTAGCTGAACGCGACTTTTTTTTCTTTTCCTTAAAAGCGCCTGGGTACGAGGCTGGGAAATTTCCCCAAAACGGGGAAATTTGCGGAATTTTGGGGAGAGATCTGGGGAATCACATTTTTTTGGGAAATTTTTGGGGAATTTTTTGAAATAGTGGTCGAAGTGAATGGAACTGATCTTTCGACTGTTTTTGTGCACATTTTGTTTACCTTGTGTTGATTCTGGGTTTGAATATGATAATTTTGATTACATGTGACAGACATTCTCATATTCAGTCGATTCATGCACATGTATATACAATATTTATGTTTGATTTGCGACTTGCGAGTACCCACGTGTAGGCTTGGGTAAATTATGCCGGCATAATTTCGAGCATAATAGGGGTTACAATTCCATGACACGCACGAAATAGGGTTAGGGTTAGGGATTGGGTCGGGATTGGGGTCAAGATCAAAGAGAAATATTCGTGATTGCGTGTCATGGAATTATAACCATAATAGGGCTCCAGGAGCATAATAGGCACTTACGAGCATAGTCGGCATAATAGGCCGTTTTCGAGCAAAGATTTCAAAAATAATAAAATAATGCTTTGGCTTTTGGGCTAGAGTCCTAAAGAAATAAAAAAATGAAATGAGACTGAAGAGAGGGAGTTCGGCTAGTGCCCACGGCCACTGCCCAGAGGCCCCAGGCCCAGAGTTCACTGGTTCGGGTTAGACCGCCAGGATCCTGGGCACTAGTAAAACAAAGATGGCGGAAAATGAATGCCACGAGAATGCCACGAGGAAAATGTACGACTTTTTGAGTTTTTGTACCTATTAAAATTGAATTTTCCTCGAGCATAATTCGAGCATAATAGGCTGTTTCACGAGCATAATACGTTGTTTTAACGAGCACTGCCTTCGGGCATAATGGCCATATTTTCGAGCATAATTTACCCAAGCCTACCCACGTGCCAATAAACATGCATGGTGTTTCCAGAAATTATTCAATATTCACCTAACATGTTTTGAGTATTTTAATGCAAATGAACAAACTATAAGAATTTAACATTAACAATTTAACATTGCTATCATTTCAGTAATATAGTAGCAATATCGCCTTCTTCGGAAAACGTGGGATTAAAATCGCTCATGTTTATAACATATTTACATATCATTAAATTATTATTTATTTAAAAAATTCCTGGTTTCTGATTGGCTAACAGCCAACTGTGAAATCGTCATATCAACTCAACAACCTCGTGTCCAGGATCTTTACGCGGCGACAGCTTGCCAAATATGGTCAAGCGAGTCAATATGATAATTATTGACGCGTCAATATGCAACTGACGCTGCAAGCGACGGGGAATATTATGCAACTTCTTTGTTGACCTCTTCGCATTTCGTAATTCTTGACTGCACGCAAGATATTTTTAATTTTTTAAATAAATAATAAAACAATTATTGAACTCGGTTTTCGCGTGATATGAAGAATTATCATGCCCTCAGTTTGCCGTTATCAACCTCAGCCTGCGGCTTCGGTTGATAACGGCAAACTTCGGGCATGATAATTCTTCATATCACGCTCAACTGCTAAATATTCAAAATTTATTTTCCACACAAATGACGTAATATTAATGAAATACTTCATGTTACCATGCTACGTTCATCTAAGGAATTTTACGGATATCTGGCGAATTTTTTTGCGCAATCTAAGGAATTCTTAAATTCAGTTGTGAGAGCACTGCGCGCGTATAGAGGATTAGGGACTAGTCTGTTGTGGCCTTTGCTTCAGAGCTAGGGGCCATTGCTGCTGTCTTAGTTACCGGTTATAACGCCATGTTACGAGTCACGAATATTTCTCTTTAATCTTGACCCTAATCCCGACCCAATCCCTAACCCTAACCCTATTGTGTGCGTAACATGCCTGATTGCATTCCATCGTTTCTCTCCGCCAAAGATTGACGCCAGGAATTCAGCTGTAAAAATAGATACGCCAGCGACTGCGCACCGCCGTACGCAAGCTGCATGTGTGGATGCCGGATGCGCGAAATATTTAAGGTGGTCTTCCACTAAAAATTTAAGAAGTTTTAGTTTTGTGGTACCAATAGAAAGATAAAATATCACTGAGTCTAACTATGTTTTCAATTGACATGTTGTTGGCATGGTTACCATGTTGCGGACCACCAACTGAGAAAGTCGGCAACGTATTGTGCAAAAGATAAATTTAGAACCCATGGTCCTAAATTTTCAAAAAAAAAGCTTAAAATGTTCAGCAAAGGCTGCTCTTTGTTCTGAACCACAAAAATGCTCATATATTTTATGAGAAATGGAAATATATTTACTCTTCCCCATAAATGGATAATTTTGCCCGAGGCTAACAACGACATGTCAATCAATAGCTATGTTATGAAACATTTTGTTATTTTTTTTCGTTGCGAGTACGTTCGCTGCGAGTACGTTCATCCAATCACAATGCTCGACAGTTTATTTTAATTAAATGCGAGAACTCGCAGCGAGTTGGTTTCTGCGATGAGTGAAAAAGAGCCAATGAAAATACCAACTAACCAACACGCACGTCACAGCGACACAGCATTGCACCATTAGTACCATGGCACTGCATATCGTATTTCTTCTATTAAGCCCATTCTACTTAGCCCCCAGTCTGATTGATGAGTATGTTTCCCTTAATTACCTAATACGCAACCTGGCCCCAAAACTATTGAGAAATGCAAAATTGTTGTCAATCAAAACATATATTTTAACACTTTTTTTTCTTATTTCCCATGCAGCACAGTCCCAAACAAATAACAAAACAGAAACTGTTAGTCAATATTAACGTTCCAATTCTTCTATTCTATCTGCAACTCAGTTTACTTAACAATTTAGCCCATTTGTAAAAATCGTGAACGATGTACAAATCGTCCAGATATAGTCTTTAAAATCGCTGTTTTATTGCCAAAATTTGGGTTTTTCCCATCTAATTCCGGATTAAAAATTTCACGACACTTGCCAGGGGCTTGTGCATGCGCAATTGCACGTTAAAAAAGTGGGGACAAGATCACACGCGAGTTCCACATCTGTTAATCTTTAATCTGTGCCCACTGTGCCTCAGTCTTCAAGTGTCGTCCTCATCCACCATTTTGGATTAGCGAAAAAGCCTGCACCCCAATGCCGCCAAAATATACGCCAATATGCGCCACCAAATGTCAGAAGATAATTTCTTCCCGCCAAAGGAGGGGCCTGGAATGCAGTCAGGGTAACATGGACGTAGAACCTAGAGCGCCACAAATTTATCAGTGTAAACTGGCATGTGTATAACTCTCGTTAAATAAAGTCTTCATTCATTCATTCATAATTACCTAACCCCCAGAGCCTAACTCCTATTGGATGAACTTGATCACGTGGTAATTCTAAAAGTTTCCCCAGGTTGGCATGTTTCTATATAATTATTAGGTAGCACAGAACGGTTCCTGTATGTTACTTAAATCCTCCTAGTATAGTGTAGTATTATAGAAAATAATAGTGTTTAGGAGTAATTCATTAAAGCATGGAAACATTAAAGCGTCCAACCTTCCCCTACTACCCCTGCGCCCGACGACTATGCCTGACATTCTACTCATTACACCATACAATGCATGCACTTAAGTGCTTGTATATTTATCATTTTTTCTTCATTTTAGAATGTCGACTTCTGGTATTGAAGTGTTTCTGGGACACTCTAGAACAGACAGAGCACCTTGTTGCATTTGCGGAAAGGACATCCAGGTATAAATAGACTTTTGATTTAAATTCATCCTCATATTCGGCCTTTCTGGTTGGGATTTCAAGGGATGCTGCAACACTACAGGCAACACTATCTTCGTTTAGTAGGATTTTTCGTTATATACATATTAATACCTCATACATTGCCTCAGAAGTAGAAAGAGCCATTTGCGGGACTGTGTTTCCGCAGCTAGTTCACAGTTCTGGCGCAGCTAGTTCCAAGTGTGACAATTACCATACTGACAAAAGTTTGGGCAATTTTCCAACCCATGTCGGGCAAAAAATATGGGGGGAATAAATGGAAAAGTAAAAAAGTAATCAAAGCAATCTAGTCTCTGTGTAATTTGGAAATGAAAGTATTATTGAACAACTAGGAACTTATGTCGGGGGAGGGGGTAAGGTTGAGTAAGTCGGACATTTTCAATGTCAGTTGGTGAAAATGTTCTCTACCCCCCCCCTTAAAAATTTGTACCGTACGCCTATGACTGTCTATATAATGAAACATGCTGCAACTTGCATGTCGTGTGCAGTGAATCAAAAACTCTGATATATAATGGGTTGCTGTCAGCGTTATGGGGCAGCAGATGGTGGTCAACTCGCTTTAGAAATGTTGACACTTATAGCCAGAGGAGCAAGTAAATTAAACTACATATCTCAATTATATTTTTTTTGGTATGGTGAAAATGATATATCCCTATGAACTCTAATTTAACTAGTGTGCAGTTGAATTTCAATCTCTTTTGGTAATATTTTTGTATATAGGTTGTCCAAACCTCCCGTCAAGTTGGCTTAGAGATTACGGAGACTATGAAAAAATTAAGCCCACAACAGGTCCACGCCTTCATCGATGTAGTCAATGAGTACGACCGTGGGATTCTAAATTCCATCCAGTTTAGCCAGGCCACCCCATATCTTGAGATTGTCAATGCCTTAGTAAGGCGCCTACAAAGATGTCATCTCGGTGGAAGGAACTGCAGGAAGTGCGTGGTTTGTCTACTGGATTATGTATTTCAACGCATTGGTCGCAGCGACTTAGCCATTGAAATCAGAATAATTGTGTACGTATTGAGTAACTCGATTCAATATGAATTGTGATAAAAGGCGTACGTAATTTAGCCCTTGATCATGGCGTCAGCAGTTTTTGCTTGAAATCAACAACGGCAGTCAATGCATTTTCCCGTTTCTGATATCAAGCAAGGACGGCTTTTGCCTTAAAGGCCGTTTTCCACTTCAACGGTATCGTACCGAAACGTAGCGTATTTCTTTGTTTCCTGAGCACTCGGGTAAAACTAATGACTTTGGCACAAAATAAAATGCTACGGTACGTTACGATACGTTTGAAGTGGAAAACGGCTTTAAGCCGGTTTTCCACTAGGAGGAATTTTGCGCGCGGAGCGGAATTTTTGATATAATTTTTCCGGGCGGAAAAAAGCGAATGATTTCCACTGCAATAATATTTGCGAGCGGATTAGCGCACTGTGATTGGTTGATTTTGTCCATAGTACGCGCGGAAAATCGAAAAAGTTGAACTGCCTTCAACTTCTTGGCGGAGCGATCAGTGCACTGTGCACAGTCTTGCACAACAGCGGAAAAATTCCGCCAATATGTCTTGCTTCTACGCATGCGCGTAGCGGAAAGCGCGCAAAATTCCGTCTAGTGGAAAACCGGCTTAAAAGCCTGTTTTCCACTTAAACCGTATCGTACCGAAACGTATTTCTTTGTTTCCTGAGCACTGGGGTAGAACTAATGACTTAGACACAATATTTTGTACATGTGACGTCTGTCTGTACCAACTGATGTCAATATAGTGTTGTGATAGAGACATGTCCTTCTTAACTCAGGGACTGCGGAGCATTTTTTGGATTGGGGGGCTAAAGATCTCCGAGGACACAGTGACACTAGTATCGAGTGCTGAAGGGGCGAGACCTTTAGATGGGTATGGGGGCATGCTCCCCAATTTTGAAATCTACAGTCTCTGAAATGCCATTTCATGCACTTTGGGGGAAGATTTAAGAGCAACGTCACAAAAGTCCGACCGGATTCCCTGCTAGATTTAAGTAAACAATAAGCCTCTATGTATAGCAATGGTTTCTGCAGTTTAACTTCTTTATGGTTGTCAAAAATTACAATATGTTTAACTATGTCTATTCTACTAGAAATCACAATATGTATGACAAATTATTGCGGGGACTGAAGTCCCCCAACCCTCCCCTGCTCCACGGTCCCTGTAATTTGGTGCAGTCTATTGTCTAACAATGGTGGGGTCCAATGAACAAAAGGGTTGCGCTACCAGTCTACTTTCCAGATAAAAAATAGTGATCATTATAGGTACATTGGTTGAAGTTATTCATTGATATGGCCATGCAAATCTATATAACAAGAACTAAAACATATTTTTGTAACTGCCATTGCAATCAAGTTTTCAATTCCGTGCACCCTCAGTGAAATTACCTGAAATTACCTTGCCATGGCGAGCAATTTGTGATGTCATTGAACAATATAGCCTTCTACAGGGTGTATCAAAAAAACTGCAAATACCATAATTTGTATGCACGAGATCATACATTAGAATTTCAATGGCTGTGCAAATAATTACGCTTCTGGGATTTGAAAATACGTTTCCACGTGCAGTACTATCAAAATAAGCACACAAAGTGAATTAAAATTCACTTTGTGTGCTTGTTTTGATACCCCTGCGTTCTGCTCGTGCCGCGCGAGCTTCGAGTATATTGATTTTTGCTCAGCTAAATAGAACATATATTATCATGTGGTCAGTCCCTGCATTTATGTAATTTGTGTGATGTTTCAGTACAGTGATACAGTGTGTTTGACTGTGACACTGCGACATATAACTTTGCTATTAAAATACAATAAAATAGATTGAGAGTGGGAGTGATAAACTGAACTTGTTGAATCTTTTCAATGTTTCATCATAAAAGAAACATGAGCAGAACGAATTTGACCGCCACTTTAAAGTGGTAAGCTTTTTTAGTTTAATTTTCGTGATTTTTACAGCTTTTTACATGCAGTAAAAAATATTTTTGTATTTATTTTTGTAGTGTAGTTGATAGCTAGTGTCATTGTTAATGTAAAATTTAGGATTTTTTTATAAAATGTAAGAGGTATTCTGTTCAATAGACAATACATTTTTGTATGAATATCGCTTGTATAAATATTAAATCTTGTTTTGTAAAAGTTGTTCATTTTTGGGAACTATAGCTAGTCTATATAGTTTCAGAACAGTATCACCAAGAGGTTGTTTATAGTGAATACTGATATCAAGTCACAAGAGTGTTACAAGTTTCAGCACTGAGTATATAATACTTCACTAAAAAGAGGCAAAAAACATAAACTTTTACAGCAATTTTCTTTTAGCTTGTTGATAGTTTCAGGCCAAAGAACCAAAGGGAATTTCCCTAATTGGTCATTTGACGTTATTGATCATTTGAAAACAACAGTGTTGATCAACAACTGGGTAAGATTAAAATCTGTTTTAACCAGAGTAGTCCAGCATTATTGGATTACAGTATCAGTTATGCTATGATTTGGAGGAGAACCGCAATTGATCTCCAAATAGGCAATGGAGAATCAATGTCCATGTCATGTTGAAACCATTTGTAAAAAAATAGTGCAAGTCTTGGGGCCTTAAAGCGGATTCGCAACTTTGTGCCCAAGGCATATTGATCCTGATGTATAAGGCCTTAGTGTTGCCTTACCTAGACTTTGTAGTGAGGTTTGGAGTTGCCTATAGGTAAAACTCTTTCTGACAAACTCCAAAAACTTCAAAACAGAGCAAGTAGGATAATAACCTTTTCCGATTATGACGTAAGGTCTGCCCCCGCTGCCTTTATAGTACGGGGGCATGCGGGGGCAACCGGTTGCCCTTTTTCTTACAATAAAGTGCATTGTAATGAATAAATTATTATTGTGACAGGACTAGCCCTCATAGGTTTAATAAGGATTAATGGATTATGACCGTGCAGTTTAACTAGATTACGTCAAAATACAGGAAATGGCATTTCAGAGTGTGTAGATTTAAAAAATTTCCGGGGGAGGATACCTCCGATCCCCCCCCACAAATTTCCCGCGCCTTCGGCGCTCGTGCCCTTTTCATGGGGTGCCCCCGCCGCTTCGGCTACCTTCCGGCGCCCCTGGTTGGGATACTCTTGACCAACGCCGTGAGCTCAATACTATTTTTGCACCTACCTCGCAATTTCATTGTCATAATCTTAGAGGTAGTACCCACAATATTTTCACTCCCAGATCAGACCCAGTGCGGAGGCCGGTAAAAGAAGCTTCAGCTACCGTGGAGCTACACTTAGACTGAAAAATAGTTGCTACATACTAAGACTGAAAAATAGTTGTAAATCTTATAGGTTTATATGTAAATATACAAACCGCACAAGAGGTCTTTATCAGATTTAAAACATCGAGGCGCAGCCGAGTGTTTTAGATCTGATAAAGACCGAACTGTAAGGTTTGTATATGACTTCTAAAATGACTCGTTTTGTATACGCTCACTGGCGTTGGAATTTTGAAGATTGATGTATCTACGCTGTAAAAATTGAAGGAGAAAATTTGAGCAAGTCTATATCAAATATATAGATCCGCTACGGGTCATGAGTTTCCTTTGTATTTTGCCTATGAATAATTAATGAATTTTAGAAATATATATATATATGTTAAGTTATTGTTTCATTCTTTTTTTAACATGGCTCCTTGGAAGAGCACTCGTGTGAAAGGTACCATGTCAGTTATGTATTTTAATTTTAATAAAAACTTCTGATTGATTGATTGAATTACATCATACTCGTTTTGATTTATCGCTACGCGTCTACGAGGCAGCTAAATTTACAGAGTTGATATCTGGACTGTACCCAAGGATATGTTAATGTTACGTATCAGCCTCGTACCCAGGCGCTTTGGCTTGTTAGTTTGTTTGTATATAATTCTTGGGGTCTATTCTGAAGAGGAAATAAGAAATAATCTCCGAGAATAATACAGAGCATGTAATGAAAATTTGAGAACACGTAATAGCAAAACACGGACCTGTCATACCTTAGTGAATAATACACGCTTAGCTTCCCGTGGGCATATACAAAACTTGATAGAAGCATACATAGGAGACTAAATGACTAGAACTTACGCTGTATGTCAAAAGTAGATAAAACAATACAAAACCATTAGACAGCGAACACCTCCAAACCGATATGGATAGCAAGCTTTGGTCCCATGCAAGGTGTAGGTTATATGGAGGTTCCACTGCTATTTTTCTAAATATGTTCAGTCAGTTAATAAAGGTCCCATACAATCTCGTACATTAAAAACAATGAAAACTATCTATTTTAAATTAAGGCCAAGTCAATATCATACAGTACAAGAAGAATAAACTACCAAAAAGATCACATTTAATGCTTCAAAATTGAAATACTAGCGAACTACAATAATTGTTTCGCTCCAAACTATACCTAAATAGTGTCTTGACAGTCTAATTTAAAATCAAAATATGGTGCTTAGCAGCTGCTAGTTGTCTCTTTACGTTGATTTCTTGGCTTTTCTTGCCTTAGATTTCTTAGATTTTTTCGCCACCCTCTTCCCATGTACGAGTTTTAGTTTATTTTTTATAGTTCCTTTCTGTTTGGAGCTTGTCTGTAAGGAGAATACAAAACACCATCATTAATAAACATGTACTTTTGTGTTCATTTTAGACTTAACACCATTCTATTCCACACAATTTATATACTGTACAACAGCATACCATACCGTACCGTACCATACCATACCGTACCGTACCATACCGTACCGTACCGTACCATACCATACCGTACCGTACCATACCATACCGTACCGTACCGTACCGTACCGTACCGTACCGTACCGTACCGTACCGTACCGTACCGTACCGTACCATCTTAAAACACATTTATCTTCTATATACATCTTTGTTTGATAGACTATATGAGCTCACCTTTCTGGAGTAAAACCGAGTTTTCGGTACATGGTTAGTATCTCGTCTCTTTAGTTGACTAATGTAACGATTGCTCAGATCTTTTACTCTGAAAACAATAAAATAAAATGTCGACTAGCGTTAGCGTTCGCAGGCAATTTTTGTGTGGTAATATACAGGAGGAGGTATATATCATCAGTATTTCGTGATTTATGAAGAACCATGTATTAATATTGTGAACAATACTAGTGATTTACGGCCTATGATAGCAGTAGAGAAATGTTTCACCCTGACCCACACAGGTACTTCATCGTACGAATTGAAGACAGGGGTCAAAATGGAAAAAAAATATGGCCTGACAAACTATTTTCTTTTTCGCGGGTCAAAAGAATTATGGCCTGCAATTTCTATTTGCTCTACTAAACTGTTCTATTTGACTGTTAACTTTGGTGTTACCACTTAGAAGAAAATTGAGGATGCTAGTATGTGGTAAGCAAATGAAATAATGATACAATCTGTAGAATACCGCCTGCCATTCTATGACTTGGCAGGTGAAAATTATTTTCGTCTGCCATCACTCAAATATGACCTGCTTTTGGCCATTGGCAGGCCGCTATATCGAGCCCTGAAAAAATGTTTAACTTCCATAACTCTTTTAAACGTTTATGAGTTCACAGCAACCAGGTATAATATCAGACATGTTTTCGTTACTCTGCTACTGCTACGCTATTTGAGAAACATCATTATTTGACTTGGGATGACAGTAGCTATCTCCCACAAGAGTATTTCAGCGCGCTGTAAAACACAGCGCCCTGAGTATCTCCGCCTTGTTGCGCGATGACGTCATCCCTTGAGTATGTAAGGAGCTATGGTGCGACTTTTGATGACACCTCAAGAAGACACTAGACTGGGGTGTCAAAACGTTGGGACGTGAATTTAATTTGTTCGGGGATTACACTCAATTACTTATTACGTTTGTATAACATAGTTGTCAAGTAGCAATTTTTATTCAAAAAACGTTTTTACTGGAATGATAAAATCTTACTTGTAAATTCGTACAAGCCAATGTTCAGTCGTAAAGACTTCATCTAAGTACGTGAGTTTGACATTCTTGTTTCCAATTTCAACATTTCGTGTACGATCAAAACCTGAAGGTGTCCTGAAGTCCAACTGTAAGAAACAAATTAATAAAGTATTTGTGAGATGCGAGATAAGCACACGATAGACAATTAACAATCCAGAATGTGCCAGCATTCCATGTATCATTTTAAAGCTTATAACATGCTGGAAACAAAATCGTAACTAATTGTAGGTACAAAATATTTATACGGAAATTGGAAATGCATGCTTAAATACTATCTAGTCTGAACCTATATCAATCCAAGGGATTTGGTTTTTGTACAACTGTTTGACTTCCACAGAAAAATATATAGATGCTTTTTAAGAAATTCTATATTATATTCCTACAGCAGAAATTTTAATCGATAAAATCTATTTGTGTCAAGTTTACCTAAAATGTTTACGTTTTAAGAAAGAGCGAAACAGACATAGGTAAAGTTACACAATAGACAGAAGGCGAGTGTCATTACCTGTAAATCACCAAATCTATGATAACACAACTTGTACATCAAACAATTAAGTAAGATCGGTGAACCAGCAGCATCGACACGGAATTCACCATTTGGAGTAAAATAATCAGATTCCTATGAAAATAACATAAAGTAATTGCTTGACTTAAGTAGAACCACCGATCAAAATAATCGATTAAAAGACATTAGTTAGACTACGGTATTAAATGAAATATTTATCTTAAACTGAATATTGTCTGAACTTCTCAAGTCCGACAGTTTTCATGAACTACATTCAAATCAAACTGTACCCTTATATCTTTGGGATGTTCTCCCTCGGCAATCCTGACCATCCACAGAAATTTATTGATGTCATCACCAGAATAACCAATTACTCCACCAAATATGACCAAGACATAATCAACGTCCAGTGAACGCATTATTTTATAAGCTGCTGTTTCATTTGATGACATTGCTTTACCAACCTTAAGATTAAGAAATACGAGATATATTGAGAAGAATGCGTCAAAAGCAATTGTTAAGATGAGTTTTCAAATTCATTAATTAGTGCATATTGCGGCTATTTCATCTGACATCTCTAAATGAAACGACAACAACTCTTTTCGACACTCCCCCAGTTTGCGAAGTGTATACCTGGCACTGGAGTGTTGGTGGCGCATTGGATAGCACATGGGTGTGTTTCGCCATTCCGATCAGAGTTAAATACTCCAATATACATGCAGCTGTCTGATTTTATATAATTTCATTCTATTTGCATGTGAGAAGAGTGTAACGGGTGGTGAAAAATTGGGGGTACGAATTTAGGTCGGCAACATATTGACACGCTCTTGTTGCTTTAAATTTCAGTTCAGTCTTTTGCCACCAATATACAGTTGAACCTGTATTAAGCGACCCCAGAAACCCATTCCCCAGGGTGGAATTCCCATGGAATGAGGTGGAATCCCATTTCCCCTCCCATGTGAAATTCCCATTCCCCAAGGGGTGGATTCCCTCAAGGGGGCCATTACATCGCTTACTACAGTTTTTCAATTTCTAAGTTGAGAGAATATACAGCAACTATATACTGCAACTTAGTTAACTTAGTTTTAATAGGCTATGGGAGGATGGGGGGGAGGGGGGGTCGTCACCTTTACTTATCCCTTGTGTCCGCCACTGAGTGTGATCCTACAAGGATACTTTCGTTTGTTTGTTTAGCGCAGTAAGGGATATGGACCTTTACTTGACCTCTAGGGAGAACAGTTCAGAACTGACAGTGTTGCCCAGTATAAATAAAGATGATTTAAAGCGTTTACCAAAGCAATATGACTGTTGTTCCATGTGTTGTTATCTACAAGTGTTGTTCTATTTGCAAACCCAGCAATCTGATATCCATAATCCCACCAAGACATCACTCTGAATTAAACATATTCATATGTATATATTATCTTCAAACTGTGGGTTGTCAGCGTAGTTTACTGTGCCAAAAATATAAAAGGAGGGTTTTGACGTTTCAAGCGAAGGTCGATCGTTATGTTATAGGTTTTGTGAATGAAAAGTTCAAGCGAAAAGTGATATACATATTTAAGGCCTAACCATTAATTACAGTTGCGAAAAATACAATAAAAGGCCCGCCGCTACACCTAAATCATTAGGGTCATGGAGGGCATTTTTTGCAACCAACCGGTCAACCTACGCTTGCCGAAGTATGGGACTGCACGCAGGCTATTAACACTGAAAGATCTATATATCATAGGTTTACATGAAGTTTTACCATGGGCGGCAATACGCGAAACGGCTGTTGGGAAGAGTATACTTGAAATTCTAGCTCAAGAACGCGAACCCTTCAGTTCATTTCGTGTAGTTCGTTATAGACGCATGGGGGACGAGGTAGCTGAGAATCTTACCTCGCATCATCTGGTGTGTTTTGACGTAACCAGTAGTAAGCCTCTCTGAAATCATCCAGAATATTTCGGCTCCTGCAGGAAGAGACAAAATGAGAAGATAAATATAACTAAACATTACTAAAAATCGACGCAATTTGTTCCACAATTTGCCTACCTTTCCAATATAACACAACATAATATAATAGCTACTCCGAGTGGCGCCACACCGGGATTCGAACTTACAAACCTTTGGTTTGCCAGGGTTCGTACATCTTCATAATTTTAAGACTCCAGGAAGTTTTTCTGTCATTTTCCAGGGTTTTTCAGGGGTATTTAAAGGAAGACAAAAATAATTTTTCCAAGACATCAACACTTTATTGCAGGTTTAATATTACTTACTAGAGAAATATTTTTTAACACATCGCTAGTTCAGTTTTCCAGGGTTTTCTTGGGTTTTCCAGGTGTTAGTTTGAAATTTCAGGATTTTTCCAGGGGTTTCCAGGATAAGAAAAAAATCCAGGACTTTCCAGGGGCCGTACCAACCTTGGTTTGCTAGTCCAACGCTCTACCAAATGAGCTACGAGGTTAAGTCAGTTCGAGCTAGTTGGACTAGCAAACCAAGGGTCGCGAGTTCGAATTCCACAGCGGTCAAGCCACTCTTCAGCTTTCCTGGTGTTGAGCCACGCGGAGTAACATCATCAAATATAATTTACTCGAGTTTGAATCCCAAATCATCAGACTTAACATAATATTCATATCACAAAATGTTGGCTTGTATTCAAAAAGCTTGCAATATTCCATGGTGCACGTACACAAATGCACGTCAGGAAAATATGTCATGTAAACGACATTGATGGTCACTCTTGGAAGATGTGCTGTTCTCCTTTTCGACTTAAGCTCATACTTTTCGAGGCCGAGCAAAATCTACATATTATCTTACGTCAAAGCTGGTCAAAGCTTGTACGTATTAGACAGCTCGATATGAATGTTGAGACTGACGGACTTGATCTAACAACTCGTCAAGGTCAACTCGATAAGAATCTTTCGCAAGAAATTCGCTGGTGATAGTGGAACGTTCACTGGAGTCGTACAAACCAAAGCGCATGCATGGGTGCGAGACTGGGGGGGGGGGGACGCGTTCACCAATCTACCCTGGGCCAGTGACTGGGTCACGCCGGCCTTGCAACTCGTAAGTTATCCACAGTGAAAATATGCACCATGAGGAAATATGATTGAATCATTCTTTAATGTCATATCTGACTTACCCATCATAGTTTGTAGAGGCCAAGACAACAGAAGGACTTGAATAGGCATTACTGGTGACCCAGGTACAATGAACAGCATACAACAGAAGTAACATCAACATACACATGACTACAATTCCTCCAAGGTTAGTTGATGACCCAGCTGTAGTTGGTTCAGTTTCTTTTTCTTCGGAACTTTTTGATGAAGCAGCAGATTGAGATGGCTGACGTTCTCGTTTCTTTGAAGGCTTCATTGCTCCTTTCACTTTAGTTATCTACAATGACGTCAAATAGTATATGCACAAGAAAGCAGTTCCCTAAACTCGGGAGAGTTCGCGAGTTCAGTTGAGTTGAGTTGAGTGGGTGGAGATGAGCTGGTTGAGTTGAAATGGGAGTTGAGTTATTTGAGTTGGGCTGGTTGAGTTGGTTGTATGTCCTTCAAAAACATTGCCTATCTCAGTAAAACATTACACATGCTTTCATATACATTCCAAATTCTACCTTTTTCTTATCATTATTTGTTTCTTTCTGTTCCTCTTCATTTTCTCCTTCCTGCTCCTCTCCCTCGTCAATAGGCATAACATCCATATGAATGTAGTTATCCAGAGTCACAGAGAAGGCAATGGAGGCCAATACACACACTACTGGTGTTAGAGTCAGCATAAGACGCACCATGACTCCAGCAAAATACGAGGCAGTCACAGCGTACAACACGACTACACAAGAAATTAAAAATACAGCTGAAGTTCAAATTTGTTCAAATATGCGCTAACATCGTCTAACAAAGCTGTAACAATTATTTTACAACCCTGAAAGCCTCGGTAGGCTATAATTTAAGCAATTTTTCATTAAATTAAAGCCGAAACAACTTTAAGGACTGAGATTTAGAACATGTAAAAAAAATATTTCGCGAGGTGTTCGCCACAGATGTTACTTGGACTATTGCAGCACTCATCTTCGCCATATCTATGGACTATGAAATATAGTCGGAATATTATACCCTTAGTTATTTCTGTTGTCTTGATTTTAGTATGTTTTATTTTACCAATCTGTGACTGGCAATGCATGTGTGTTTGTTTTAAAATGATTCAAATAGTGCCAGGTCACAATTGTTGGAGTGCATACGTTTTGCTTTTCAAAAAGCTAAACCATACAACAGAAACTAAATAGCACAATTAGAAACGAAATAAATAATAATGCAAAAAATCTTGTAGATCTATGTTAAATTTTATACACTATACAAGAAAATTAAACAGTCATTTGAAAGACGAATGTATATACTTTCCATAAGAATTTCCTTGTATGCTTTCATGGTGATGAATATAATTGATAAATTTTTGTCGAAACACAATTTTTTTCGCCAAGCTTTCGATCCGTATTGAAGTTCGGCCGTCCGGGTCGTCATCATTGCAAAATAGTATTTACACCGATGAAGATCCGGGCTTACAGATCGAAAGCTTTGCGAAATAAACGATCGAGTTGCTTACACAAAAATAAATCAACTATATTCATCACCATGCAAGTATACGACTATACGAGAAACTTTATATTTAGAAAACTGGGTCAAGGTTGAACGAATACAAAATTACAGAGCAAGAATAAATAAACACATCAAGATAGCATCAGGTTATCAAATAATTTAATGAACAAAGAAATGTTGCTAACTACATTCTATATGAATATATACAGTATTTACAGAATCATAGATAGATAAAAATTATACCAATAGATTTTAACTGCAATGTTATAAAATGTCAATGTCGTCTTCATCTTGCGAACTTAAACTTAAAGTTCTTTTAGGAACTGAATATGTACTAAATGGATAAGACCAATACATATTAGGATAATAAGGTATAAAACTGTTCGGTAATCTGTAGTTCACAAAGTGAGATGTTGGATTATAAACTGTAGAAATATCAGTGTTCATTAAGTTTGGTTCAGGAGCAAGGATCTCGTCAATTGTGAATCCACGTCGTTGGATAACAGGAGCAATCGGGGTGATTACAGGAACTCTGGGACAATGTGGGATAGTTGACTGTACAGGCATTCTTTCGTAGACAGGAATGTTAGTTCGTTCAACCAACAACGGTAAAATTTCATCGAGATTTTCTTGCCGCGTAAAACTTCTCTTTCTACGTCGATATTTTCCCTCGTCAAACATCATTTCACTCGAGGGATCCACTGTCCAATAGTGACCTCTGTTTTGATCGTGGACGTCACGCGGGAGCTTCACGAAACAGTCATTTAGTGTCAGGTTGTGTCTGATTGCATTCCGCCATTTTAAAGGACATGTTCTGTAATAAGGAAAGTTCTCATAGATGAACTTCAAGATATCTGCCAAGGTCATCTTATGGTATGGTGAACTTCTTATTGCCATGGTGACAAGGGCCACGTAAGAGTAGGGTGGTTTACCCGATGGGGCTTTAGATCGCTTTCGTTTCTTGGGAACAGTCGCAGCACTGCTGTTGAATAACTGGAATATTGGTTTCTCGGAACTGCTTGGATGTTCAGGAATATTTTCTTCATCTTCGACTTTAACTTTTATCATTTCGCATACCGAGAGTTTGGTTTGGAGAACTTGTGTTTCTACCACCGACATATTTCTTTGTTAATTTTGATAGAGTTCTTGTTGCTTTGAAAACTGCACACTGAATGACTTGTGCTGTGAAAACGAGCTGCTTTTATGCTCAAGGCAGAGCGTAGGAAACAAAGCATCGGGACAAAAGAACACAAAAGCAATTCTTTCAAAAATCAAAAGAGAATAGCGGGAAAAATAAATGAGTTCTTAAGCTTGATGCCCCCGCATGGCGTTGTTTTTCATCCATTTTCTATTGTGTACTGCTAGACGTTGTGGGAGGTGTGGGGGTGTTTTGAGAAAAACAACTGTTTGGAAAAAAATGCCAACGAAAATCTTTTTAACACAGAAAATTTAGAGTATTGAATATAACCATATTATTATATAATATAACTTACCTTAGTCTTATACCGGTAAATTAAAAAGTGATCTGTTGCATTTAACAAAATCGTTGACGTTGTACTTTATATTTCAGTAGGTGCGGATTTTTTTGCTTACCCCGGGAAATTGTGCATGCAAGCCAAATTTGTTTTTAAGCCAAAAGTTAGTCGCAGTATTATGATTCTCATATGAATAAGACGTAATGTGCAGACTCATGTGCTTCATGATTTTACACTCTGGATCTCGCTTTCAATCAGGGAGGAGCGGGGAATATGTTTACCCACACAACTTGTTTACTGATCCCGGCGAATTTGGCACCAAATTCAGCTTAATGCAAAATAGTGTCTCACTGAGAACATGCACTCATCTATATACTCTTTGTAAACAACATGCATGAATATTGGAGTCAAACTATCAAAGACTTTTTATCGTGTTGCAGTTTTTATTTCTATATTTGAATTATGTGATTTTATACGTAAAACTACAGGGAAACGTTCCCCATTAAGAATCTTTTAAGAACGTGCCTCTCAAATTTATATTTCCTCTAACTTGCTGTGTTCAATTACTCTCTGAAGGCATTTAGAGCGGCAATTACAGTAATTGAACACCTAGCGGCAATTACAGTAATTGAACACCTAGCGCCAGGTCGATATATCTGGGTGGGTGGTTGGTGGGTGGTTGATGTTAGTGGAACAGTGGTTATTGCATGTGTCTTTCACCTCTGTCACTACAGGGTTCGATTCCTGAAATATACAGTTTTCTGATGATGAGAATCTAGCTCGATGTCCCCGGGCACATTTTCTATTGTGCACTGCCAGACTTGGTGGGAGGTGCGGGGGATGTTTTTTTTAGAAAAAAACAACTTATTTGTTTACACCAAGAAATTTGGTAAATCGTTTTAATACGCAAAATCGTTTGCCAACTTTTCATCATGTTTCTAATTCTAATTTAAAAATCAAAACAATAAAACAGGAACTAAATATTGTAAACAATAATATACTATATTCGCGTCAAGTTGTTTGCACGCGGAATACTACAGTAACCAAACACCTAGCGCGAGGTTAATTTATCTGACATAAATCGGGTGGCTATGTTGTGTAACCTTGTGTAAAAACACCGCACAACATTAAGTGGTGTTTTTGATGCAGTGATTATTGTTTGACCGTAAATGTGAGGGGGTTGTACGGTGGAAAAGAAAAACAGTTCTGCAGTACCGATTCCTGAAATTTGTTTGATAAGTTTGGGATTTTTCATTCAAAATATACATTTGGTAGATGGCTGATAAGACTATAAGGGCTTGGAAAACCATACGTTAATCCGTGAAAACAGGAACAATGCACATATATGATCGTTGTACAATGTATGCATGTGTTAAATTGCTGCTGATAAAAGTATTTTTGTATATATGCCAATGGTATATCCATGACTCTTGCCGTGACCAATAAACAAATGTGTCAATATACTTGCAAATAGGTTATTTAAAAAAGATTGCATTGAGTAATTTTGTTTGCAAGGTACACTTGGAACTTAGCATATTATTGTTCAGAAGCTTGAATTTGTTATCAGGAAATTTAGGGTGTATTAATTGAAATTCATAATCACTCTTTACGTTCAATTTCGTCTCGGGCAAAACGAAATTATCTGCAGGAGTCAATTTTTATGTTATGATATTTAAGCATTTCACAAGGAAAATGGGAGAAAACAAGTTTAGGGCTTCATAGAAAAGTTTTTAGGGAGCTTTTTAAGTGGCTGCTAAGTGCTGACAATCGACAATCGATAATGGGTTGTGGGAGTGCATTGACAAAGCAATGATTAATTAATTAATTCGAACTAGTTATCCCCTACAATTAACATAGCATGAAGATCAATAGTTTTTTGTCATTAGTAACCGAACATTCTTTTTTGTAGTTCAAATAGCAACATTTCAGAGTATATTACTGGAATGAAATTAAGAACTGTAAAGACCTCCAATTCCCTTACTAATTGTGTGTACCAGGTTCAACACTTGTGGGAAAATCACAGGCGCCCCGGCGATAATCAATTCTTTGCTAATCTCCAACAGTTTGGATGCTCGACTTGAGAAAAGTTAAAAACACCAAAAGATTAACTTTGTAATTAAGCTTTAACCATACTTTTTACAACCATTAAAACCTGACAAGCTATTATTTAAGCCATTCTTGCTTTAAATTTAAACCAAAAAATCTTGATGAGAATGCTGCAGAAACTGAGATTTGAACTTTTGCAACGCTTAACAGAAGGGCGGGAATATATTATTGGCAACTGTATTCGCTCCCCGAATATTCTGTGAAGTGTCCGCCACGAGAATGACCTGCACAAATTGAAGTAAACTTTAACTCGACTTACTAAATACTCGTTCATCATTAATTTTCTTCACGACAAACCAGAGACCAGCAGGGAAAGTACAGGCAAGTATATGAAGATCAAAGAAGAATGACACCCACGTGGTTGGCTGATGTTCTGATACAGAAGCTATAATAGGAATATGGATCTTCGCATACCTAGAAAATATAAATAATGATTCAAGATGTGTTAAGTCTTTCTATTGTTTGCATAATTTTAACTAAAATAACGTGACATTTTCACCATTAAAATATGGTTTTTCATTTATTTGTATACAAATATAAGAACCTGGCTAGAACACAATACAGTACGAATCTTACTAGTCTATATCTCACTGTACAGAAGTTTATCGCATTTTGATATTATTGTTTCACTTTTATGAAAACTATAGTACAGTATACATCTTATAATAGAAAGCATTCCCATTCGCTTGTGATATATTACTGAATGTGTTCCCATTTGACATTAAAATATTTTCTATATAGTCAAGTACATCTTTATTCTCGTTTTTTAAATGTGTTGAGTTCTTTTTCGGAGCCCAGAAAGGCAAGACGAAGTTTTATATATTTCTCATCCTGCAATTTTCATACTGCAAATTTAACCAAAATTTCTTCCATTTTTTCTTAAGCCCTGGTCAAACGAGAATGAGAGTTGATGAGAGTTTGCAAGCGAGAGTTTGCATCAGAATTTCATCAACTCTCATGCCCCGGTCAAACGAGAACAAGAGTTGCACAAGAGTTGACTCGATATTACCGCGCGCGTAGCGATCAAACGAGTAAAAACACTCATTAACTCTCATCAAAATTTGAACCAGTTCAAAGTTGATGAGAGTGCATGAGAGTTGGCGGTCAAACGCGAGTGAGAGCTGGAACTCTCATTGACTCTCATCACTAACAGGCAAACAAACAAACAAACAAACAAAAAAACCCGAGGTGAAAACATAAATGTAGACAAAATGAAATGAACCTTGAACTGCTCTCAGTTGTTACTGCAACTTTGGCGTCTGTGGTAAAAGCGTGCTTGTTATTATGGTATATTATTATATGGTACGTTACTAATAGCTGTATCCAGAACTAAATTCACGAGGCTCTCGACGTGGCTTACCATATACGGTATATACAAACCAAATATCACGAAAAGTAAGACACCTTGTGTGCCTTTATGGTTTCAAACAAATACTGCAGTCTCGCGTCATTACAGTACTTGCGCTTCACCTTTTGTTTTTTCATTTCAAAACAAAATACTGCAGTCTCATTACAGTACAGCGCGCGCTACATCCGTTTTCATACGCAACAAGTAACTGCATGCATGGCTCATGACGTCAGCCGTGTTGGACGTAACTGCATGCATGGCTCATGACGTCAGCCGTGTTGGAAGTAACTGCATGTATGGCTCATGACGTCAGCCGTGTTGGTATTCCTGAGCAGTTTTGTTCTTGTATAATTCTTGTTGACAGCAAAGTTGATAAAAAATAATGTCACCCTTGAACTTGCATTAAACTGTCATTGTAATAGCTTTTAGAGATATATAAATAGAATACAACAAAATAAAGCTATTTACCCAGTGTCATATAAAGAGTAAAACCGTCCACTCCAAGGAGCAATGTAACCTAAAAAGTAAAATATTCCATCATTATACTCCACAGTACTAATATTATACTCATCAATATTTTGCTATTCTGGCGCCTCTCTAAGCTCACTCTGTTCTGATTAGAAGCACTCTGTCTCGACCGAGAGTCGCGCATCACCTACTGGATCAAGATAGATCCATCCCTGAAGATGGGGCTTTGTGCCATGCATATTCATGCATTAAACGTTGCGTATGCTATACTACGCTATTTAACAATTAGATTATGAGGTGATAGATTATGAGGTGATAGTTGATGAGGGTGAAGCCCGAATGAACTATCATCTCATAGAAATCGAGAGCGAATAATCTAATTGTTTTAGTAGAAACCAGCAAGAAAACAGTATTTCAAAACGTTTTTCATAATTTATTGAAATAAATTCGTTAAAAATCGCGCCGAGGAGATGGCTGTTTCGCTACTCGCTATCTATCGACAATTAGATAGCGAGTAGCGTAGCCAATCAAATTACCGCATTTGCAATAGTATACTAGTATGATTCTACTAAATACCTATAGTAGCGTAATGCATGAACTTGTCGCTCGCTCTTGGCAGCTGGACTTTGTAGCTCATGCAGTGGTCAGAGCAGTGCACGTGGCGTAGGTTCCATATCTACCGGAGGGCCTCTAGTTGCATAATATTTCGCAACTGCTCCAGGTTAGGTCTTATATTTTTTCGCTCGAAAATTTCCACTCACAAACACCTTCAACAAGTATATTTTATTCACTGTGTTTTCATGCAAGGGCTCAGATTTAGTACGTTGTAGACTTAGGATGGATAAATAACCTATCACTAGGCCATCTTTTTCAATATACTTGCATTAGAAATATAATAAACGTACCGAAATATGTGAGTGAAGCAATCACAGCAAAAACCAATCCAGCAACTCCTGCCACCATGAAGTGAAAGAATTGTTGTATTTCTGTCCACGTGGCATGATCTTGTAGAAACTTGAGGAATGCATATGCCTGGAGTAGAGCGAAAACTCCTGCGTGAAGAAAATATAGAAGAGTTGAAAACGAAATACTGTAGATTATGGCGGGGGTGGGGCAGGGACAACTGCCAATAATTTCTAAAAGCCTTTGAATAAAGTTACTATAAAAAATCTGTAACAATGATTTTAGAACCAAGAGAGCATTCAATTTGGTAGCCTATAATTGAAGCAAATTTACATGATATCTAAGGCTAAGCCATAAAAGTTTAAAGAACTGAAATTTGCAGCAACAAAAGGGTGGCAATACACTGTATGTTGGTAACCTAAATTCGCAATGTTGGTTAATTTGACAAGATTTTCCTTGTTTGCAATTCATATTTCATCAAATATGGCGAAAATCTCTTTGTTCTTCAAATCCCTTTGTTCTTCAAATCCCTTGAGAATGATTGCATACCATCTATAAGACCTAACGTGCTGGTACAGTACATGTACATTTCTAATGTACGTAACTGGGAAATATATAAAAAGTGTTATTTTCTGCTGGCTGAGAAACGAAAGAAGCAGAAAATGTTTTTTCACACACTACTGGGGACCCGATTAATATGCGGGTGGTGCGGGTTTGGCGGAGCACATTTTGTTGTTGCGTCCGCCATTGCTTGACTATGTACACCAGCCCACCCTACCCGTTTTGAAACTCTAAGATTAACCATAAACTTCTTGTGTTTTAGTTACGATGCATGCGTGATGTTACATGTAACATGTAAAGCTGAATTAGCTGCAAATAATTGATTAAAAGTCAAGTTTGAGGCGGATGGCTGCAACAGTTCTTAGCTGTGTGTGAAAAGCGAAGTTTAGAACGGAGACGTTGTTGAAGATCACCACACACTGACACAAACAAAGTTTTTAATCCATTCCCCTCTTGGCAATCTCGTCCGTGGCGTCCGCTTGCTTAAGCTCATTAATGGCGCAATCTTCCGTGAAGTTCGTCACCTTGGCTATAGAGCATTGCTTGGCTATAGAGCATTGCTTGGCGTCAGAGCCTTTTATCTATTACTGGTAACGTAAATATTGTATATAAGTCCCCATACATTATCGATTATAACCTCATGATTTCATTTTAACACAAAACATGATAAAAGGCTCTGAATCCAACGTCTCGATCACGAAAATGATGTTCCATAACCAAGGCGATGTACAGAAAACATACGAATCATTAGCTTCCCAGATTTCTCAGCATTTAATTTCACAATGTTTTGCCATCATTTTTAAAGGTTCAAACGACTGAAATATTTATGTGTTTTGTCTCTGCTTGTCCCCCCTCCCCAGGTTGCCAATCCCACAGCAATGCCAAGTAACTTGGTTCCATATATTATACAGATTGCTTGTTTATTCCACCAAGGTGATTAAATGGCTAAACAAGAAATTGACAAAGAAAAGGACTTGTGAAACATGTGAAATATAAAGTTTCATACCAGCAGAGGCCATGTGTTCACTTGTCCTGATTGGCTGGAAACCAACAAACGGAACTTGCATTGACAAAATCAGACCCATTATAAAGAATGTTGAATAAGCTATAAAATAAATATATAATTAAATACACAAATCTCTAGCTAAATCACTGGCCAATGTAGGAATGCAAGTACTGTCGAGTTTAGGTTCGTTTAATATAATACATATTAATTTCATTTATTTAATCACAATAAGTCAATATGTAATATTTAACTCCAGAAAATTCTAATGGGATAGAGAATCTATATTTGTATGTATCCTGGAGAAAACCCATGGCATTTGGCAGAGCGTTCACTCACTGTTTTCCAAAAGCGAAAATCGAACCCAATATCTTAGAGATGAAACCTTAGGCGGTTGCTCTGACAACTACGCGGTGGCTGAGGTTCGCTTATACTGGTGGGGGAGGCAAACTCCTGAATTTCAGACAAACCTTCTAAATTTCCCCATCCCACCGAATTTCTGGCACTGCAACTAGGCAATATAAAAAGGGTCAGAACTTCCATCCTAAATTGATCAATTTGTGACTGCAAGTGTACTTAACTTATCTTAGGCAAAAGGAGCAACGGTAACTTATGTGTACCAAGGCAAAATTAGCAGCAACTAAAACATATATCTATATAGATTGCATTTCCTTACCTACATAAATACGGTTTGAAAAACGTCCCATAAAAAGAAGGAAAAACACATGTAGAGGAATAAGATTTATTATAAAAACATAGCCACCCCAAGCAGAAACCTAAAGAAATGAACAGAAACATTGAAAGAATACACAAGATTTGGTATTATTCAAAGTGTAAATTGCTCATATCATCTTTATTATTTACCATGTAGAAATATGCTAGAGCTGTTGATGCTGACCAGAAAATGGAGCCTGTCTTGACAGATTTTATCTACAAAAATAGATCATGTAAATATTCTGTACACAACTATGTATCATGGTATACTGTAGACTTTCCAAAGTTATTCGCTATAAGTTCAGGACTTAATTGCAATGTTCGTTCATCTTTAGACACCGTCTTTCAATATTAAATTATTGTAAGCATTTTTAGATATTTAATGTATACATGAATTAGCTTATATTTAGGTCACGGGAGCATATATTAGGTTACAGGTAGGTATTTGCATTGCCTATTGTCCTCAGCAGTGTAGGAAAAGTAACTGGTGGTGTCCAAATGAAGTTGAATCACTTGTTGAAAAATTACTTTCTGAACGTCCCAACCGGGAATTGGACCCAAAGTGTGTGCTCTGACCACTGAGCTATTGGGATCCCCAATCGAGATACTATTCCTATCTTGCTATAAGCACAATACTACCATATTTAGACCACTATCCTACTTGTAGAACAGTACTTCTTTTACTGTAGGTATTAAATAACTTTGGAAATAAATATAGTTGCATTAAAACAAAAATTCTCACCCATAAAAAGTAAGTAAGCTGTAAAGCAAATATTGCAATTCCTTCATTATCATAAGATCCTGCCACTGAACGAGATATATAACCAGGAGCTGCAAATAATTTCGAACAGTCAGAACAGGATCATCAATTATACTTCTTGGCAATTGAAATGATGTACAAAAACATTTATGTTTCTGAACATAATTAAAATTTATGCTAATTTATTGTGTATGCAAAAGCAGCAAGCAATTATCTGCCTTATGTGTTATTTCCAATCTCTGCAATACTAACTGATAGTGGTTTATTGGAACAACCTTTTACCATTTCCGCTGCAGGCCTGCAACAACTTGAGCCTTAAGCTCCCAATTTCACTACATATACTGTATGTAAAACGTACAATTTGTAAAGGACTGCATGAAACATATTCAGAAAGACGATAAGATGATGACAACAATCAAAGACACATCTGACTCAGCTACAATAGCGTTTTGCAAACTTCAGTTTTTCAGCTCCAGCTCCGGCTGCTTACAGCTCAAATATCTGGCTCCGGTTTGTTGGTTCACAACTCAAAGGATAGAGTCTAACCGGATAATTAACAGTTATTCTACGAACTCGAGTCGTATATGAGCTGATAGCCGACGAGGCGCGATAGCGCCTCGTCGGCTATCAGTCATATACGACGAGAGTGAGTACAATAACTGTTTTATTATATACACAAGCTCTGGATCTGGATATTTACTTTTTTCAAGTAAAACTTGAATTTCCTCTTCATTTAAGTGTCCAAATCTGCCAGTCATTTTTCTACTTTTCTCTACTAGCAGGATATGAGCTAATATCCTGCTAGTAGAGAACCAATCAGATTGCAGAATACCTCATATCCAGAGCTTGTGTATAATATAATAATAGCGGATATTATTCGGCTCGACTTTGTACCTATAGAGCTTTTCCTAGTGATCGAAAACTTTATTCAACCATTTAAAATGCTCACATGATTTTGGGTACCTTGGATGGAACAGTTTAATATTTTTTCATTTGCAAACAATAAATCCTTAATAACCTAGAACCGGACTTAGGGGGTTGAAGTGCGCGAAGCGGTGTCAACTGCTACTATAAATTAATACGAGTAAACTTTACAGTTCATTTTTACGATTGTTCATGCGCAATACACAAGTAATGCAAGCTAAGCCCAGGCAGATATAAATACGTGACTAAGCGGTAATTATGCTGATGCAGTTATTGCACGGTATTGTTAATATATGCAGTATTACGATATTGTTAACACATATATTTGCAGTTGTAGATACGACTATCTATTCTTGTCACATGCCATTTTGACTTTCCAGCCGGAGCTGGAAGAAAGCATCCCAACTCCGGCTACGGTGACCAAAAAACGCCGGAGCTCCGGCAGAGCTCCGGCACACAGCTCTAAGCTATAAACATAAAGTTCTGGTTAGATCTTGACAACTGGGCTATGTAGCTCGATTGGCAGAGCGCTGCACCGGAATCGCACGGCCGCAGGTTCGATTCCTGGCAGAGGCCTATAGTCGCATTTTCCACAACTGCTCCTGGTTAGGTCTAAAAATATGTATGTAATTTTCGCTCGAAATTTCCATCTACAAACACCCTAACATTCGGTTATATCTAGCAAGATGCCCAAAATTTAAAACAACAAAGATATATTCAGTAAAAAACTATATTTAAACAATAGTACCTATGGCAATGAAACAAGCAGCAAAGAGACCAGCTCGAGAATTCCACAGCTCTTTTGTAAGAAAATATGTTGCTATTGCAGTTAGACCACTGAAATATAATAGAATTGAAAATTTAGTACTCCATGCTAGGCTTACATTAATTGAAAATTTCCCTGGTTTTGAACAATAACTGGGTGTTATTATTCAAACCATCCAGATACCTGAACGTTGGTGCCAAGAATACACAGACATCTCGGATATGTACTGTGATATTTAACAAATTGAGGAATCTGTGTAGAGCAGCTGAAGTAACCATCAAGCCAGGAAATACCTGAAAGGAATAAATATGGTTAATACTTTAATTCATATATAAACAAGACTGACGAAATTTGCAAAAATAAAAGGGTCTGAACATGTTGGCAAGCTCCATTTACACCCAAGTGTTCACCACTGACAGACAATTTATATATCATATTTTTTAACTTACTGTGCCACCAACAATCCTGCCAAGTGGATACCAGGCTCTTTCATCAAACCAATTGAGAAAATTATAAAATCCATGAGAAACTAAGTGATGGGTAGCTCTGTAGTTGAACCTGAAGAATTATGTGAATTATGTTAAGTATGTCCAAGCTTGATGAGCATGTAAATTGACCTTTTTATCAATAGCAATGTCATTTCTGAATTCCATGCAAATGAATTACATAAGTAATATAATTATATAGCATGAGTGGCTGTGGATAAACTCTAGTAAGAGGGACATGGAAATAAGATTCAGACAAGCTTGGTACGCATTGAATAAAATGGACAAGTTGTGGAAATTAAAACTTCAAAGATAGCCAAGCTACATTATTCTTTCTAAAATAAAATTATTTCAACCAACAGTTGAAAGTGTTCTGTTGTATGGTGCGGATAGCTGGACCCTTACAAACCAAATGAGTCACCAATTAGATGGTACATACACACGAATGCTAAGAGCGGTACTAGGTGTGTCATGGAAAGAACACAAAACGAGCAAGGAGCTATACAGGGATCTTAAGATTATCACAACAGCACTTCGTGTAAGAAAACTAAAGTTTATAAGGCACATGTTGAGGAGAAAGGAGGATTTGGCACAGGACCTTTTTTAAGATTTCGTCAGTGGAGGGGCCCATCATCGAAAAGAGACCCAATAAGCAATTGAGGGGGGTCTGGGAGTTCTCCACCAGAAAACTTTCGTATTCTTGAGCCTCTGGGGCTTCATTTCCTGCATTTTCAGCAACAATATTTTGATATATCCCTCAGTATGGAATCTTGTATTTTTATGCGCCGGACAGTCATTCGGACATTTTTCGTGTGCGCCAAGACACTCAAATTATTCTACAATGTTTAAGCCAGTTTCAACGATTAACATCATCTAATATTTTTGTGCGCCAAGTAACAACTTCCGGCACTTTTAACATATTTGTGCGCCGATTGTTGCGCCGGCCAACACACTTGTGCACCGAACACGTGAAGGTTCCAGCTCTTTCTTTCCATACTGGTTTATATCCCAGACTGAGCTTTCAGTATAAAAGCAAGGTTTTGCTATGGGAATATTATAACCAGGGCCGCCCAGAGACGTTTGGAGTGGGGTCCGGGGCATTCTTCCCCAGGAAAATTTTGAAATCTAGGATCTCAGGAATGGCAAATTCCTGCATTCTGAGAGACTATTTGACAGTAATATCTATGCATATTTGTTCCTTTGGCCCCCCCTGGGCGGACCTGATTCTAACACTCATCTGAGCTAAGTCATTCTTCCTTTTTTTGCTTATATTATAGACAAAAGGGACCTTCACTGGGGGGACGACGAAATAGTTTATATGTTAAAAAAGGCCCTGAATTGGTAAGTCAATTGAGGAAGCGGGGAAGACCAGCAATTACGTATGCTGACCAGTGGAGGAAGGACACTGGACTAACCACTGAAGAACTGAAAATTGTCATGGACAACAGTGAAGAATGGAGGAAGCTAGTCAATGCTAGCTTGAACTTGAAGCAGCAGCAGCACGTAATACGTAGTTGATGAGTGGTTGTATATGTTATATATAGGGCCAGACGTTATTAGTTGGTTTACGGATTTGATTTAAAAAAATAGTAGTCGTCGGTAGGTCGGAAAACAATAAAAAGAACACTGAGTAAAGGGGCCCTTAGCTCTATGAAATCGATATTTTTATCCTCCAGGCATTCAATTTCTACCTGGAAGAACATATTTTTAAATTTCCATATTTGCGAAGCCTTTTACATGTAAATACGAGATTTGAGCCAGCAGTACTTACAATATTTTCGTTCATTGTGTACTCACGTCAGAGCCACTTTTTGCAATCATACGTCGAATTTTTAACTTTCTGATTTTTTACGTTCGGTGGGTCCATAAACAGTGATGTTTTGCAAATGACATATCTAAGTGGGGAACGCTCATGGCAGTCAAATGGGCGTGGCTACTAGTCGCGAAAGTAAATTGGGCGTGGCCTCTGGCCGTTAAAATTAATGGGCCTGTCCTAGAGATAGCTAAATCCAGCCTAGTCCCTGTCATTCTGAAGCTAGCGTGTGAGCACAATACTCCCAGGAACAAAAGAACAAGTCGCAAACGACTAGTATAAACACTTATTTTGGACTAGATTTAAACCCAGGGCTACATTAAAACTTACTTACCTAACTTACGCTCGTATAAATGGTCCCATAATGTACTGACAAGCATTTCAAAAGTTTCATGTTTCACAGACAATGGAAAAGCGCAGGCGCCTGAGTGCAAGTCTGTCAATGCAATTCTACTTACGTCTGAATCGCGCCTAAAAGCTTGTATAAAGAACAAGACACATTTTTGCCGCAGTAAAACTGGAAAAAGCTGCCGTGATTACGTTTGGCGACGGCAATTTAGTGTCATCTCCTGTTTGTCCTAATTCCCAGCGCTGCAGAGGGGACGGCGTTCCCCAGGCTTTGTTTTGGTCAGGGGGAATGGCGTTCCCCAGGCTTGGTTTTGCTCAGGGGGAATGGTTTCCCCAGGCTTGGTTTTGGTCAGGGGGAATGGCGTTCCCCAGGCTTGGTTTTGCTCAGGGGGAATGGTTTCCCCAGGCTTGGTTTTGGTCAGGGGGAACGGCGTTCCCCAGGCTTGGTTTTGGTCTTGATGCTAGATATGATCACAGGTGTTCTCCAATTTAGCCTCTTCAATGTCAAATTTCCAAAACATGAACGAATTATTTTAAATATGAGGCAGGAAAGCTGGAGGGGGAACCTACTTTCTTAGACAAAATGACTTGAGAATATTTAAGTATTATTATTTATTACATATTTGTTTGTGTGTATGCAGGGTCAGAGCCGGATTAAGGCAGTGCGGGCCCGTGACATTTTTTTCGCACTTTGGCTTTTTCAGACTGCTCTATAACCTGAAAAAATTAACCCGTTTTAAGTATATATGGTTGATTTGCAATCTTATTTTGAAAGATGTAATGACAGTAACATATCTGATATTATAACATTCACTATCGGTAATTGGTCTGTCACTTTTTCTTAATAAACTTTGAGAATATTCTATTTTTCTTTCCAGCCTAAAGCGCGGGGCCCCTTGAAGGCGCGGGGCCCCTTGAAGGTGCGGTGTCCATGGCATATGCTGCTTCTGCCATATAGTTAATCCAGCCCTGTGCAGGGTGTTAGCCAGAATAAAGAAATATTTGGCAATTTCATGAAATTGGGAAATTCTGTTACGAGACATTTCTTAACTCGGGTCTGAATGTCGCATCTTTTTAAGCAGAATTTTAAACCATCCAAATATAGAAAATCTAGCCATATTGATACTGTTTGTGTGCTATACAGCTCTCAGTCAAAGTCATCTAGATGCTACACTAATCAGTTAATACGCGAACGTGAAAAGTAAAACTCATCATAAAATACAAATTTGCCTATAAGAATACACTGATCTGGTTCCTAATTCTTCTTGAGCACAGTTTTGAAGTTGAGCAATCTTATATTTTAATCTTAATCAGGTCTAAATTGGGAAATTGCTAGCTAAATGTAATTGGGAAAACGGCATATAACGCTGAATTGTTGACTGTAGCTAACACGCTGGTATGTGAGGTTTATGGTCACCCCCTCCCCCTGATCAATGTTGGTCAAGCAACCTGATAACAACATTGTTTAAACTTTATGTTTCATCAAAGTTTTGAACAAAAATTATTGACCGAACAATATTTCAAAGATTTACAGTTATTAACTAATTATTGTAAATAATCATATAGAATATCAGAACTGTGCAACTGATGTCACAGTTGCACAATATATACTTTGTTAAGCTGAGCGCACATGCTATGATTTTAGTCAGCTGATTCATGGTTTAGGTGCTTGGTATTTAATGAAGCCAATGTTGAAGAGCAAGAATGAGCCCAGAGATCATGCAACAAACTATTCCTTGTCTCAACATGCACCTAAACCATTAATTGGCCAACTAAAATAATAGTGTGCGCGTCTGGCTTGAGCAGCAGTAGGGTCAATGGCACACACAATACAACAGTCACATGACCTTCAATACATTGGGGGTCATGTGACAGTTAATATTGTGTGGGAAACAGTGTGATCAAAGAAAACTTTTTAAACCATTTGCAAGGTTTTAGGCAAAAAAAACAATTTCAGGTCTGCAGTGTAACTAATAAAAGCTACTCTGGATGTTAAGTCTAGTTTCCATTAAATTGTATGTATCACAGGATACATAGGATGGTTGCGATTTCTCCGATTGTGATTGGTCTGATTTTTGCAATGGCATGACTTTTGCAATTCTTGCAATTTAATGGTAACCAGCCTTTAGAACTTGTTAGCCAAAGAATGACAAAAACACCCTTACACGCCTCAACATTTAAAGTGAAGGCCCTTTTTCAACTCTCCTAAAGAAAGCCTTGGAAGTGTTTTTACTTTTTTCGGGCTGATGTAAACCAACAGCAGGAGTTGTATATAACATCGGCTGGGGGGGGGGAGGTGTCTGGTCAAAATGTCCCGTCTCCCCTGGTCATTATATATTTTGCATATGTAGTATCTTATATGTTAAATTATTTAATTTTCTTGGATTTCCATATAAATACTAATATCTATATATACGTTTTGTTTCTTTTACATTTTTAACAGTACCCTCAAATGACTAGTGAGGGCAATATTCTTACACTTAGTCTTGGAATCAACTTCTAATATAGATTTTGGAAATGGCCTACTGAGTATTCAAGATGTTAGTTTATACCAAAAACAATTAGACACCACCTGGTTCTTTGATAGTTTAAACATATTTTGCAATGAGTTCAACCAAGAGATGTTTGACATGGCTTGGGGACGTTTTGACCCGGGGACGTTTTGACTGGTAAGCACATTTTTTTGAGAAAATTGTTTACTTAATTGTAATAATGCAAACTATAAACTCCCCTACTCCCATCCAGCAGAATATATATACTGTTTTGTTGCAAACAATGGAGGCATCATACAATTTATAGACAGTTTATATTAACTCATATTTCAACATACCAAGGATCAAATTCATGGATAATACTTTCAAAACGTATTACTGCAAATAAACGACTCGCAAATCCAACTATCCATGCCAAAGATAAAATGACAAAACATAAGAGTGACTGAATTCCGAATGCTTGGTTTTTACTGCTAAGCCCTTTGCTGACGTCCATTTTGAATAATTTTACCATGTGCACGAGCTGCAAAAATGCAACACGTTTTCGGAGAATGAACCAATGAGAAGCCTAGGAATATGTCATGTGACCACTTGAACACACGCGGAAGCGGCGGAAACACCTGGCAGGCGTTTTGCTCTATTTGCCATGCTTTTCACGTTTTCCTGTGTACAAGTTTTATAATAGCATTTTTTGCATCTAAAATCGCAAAATAATGTAAAACACAATTATTTTTAGTTTGTAATGTCACGACAAAATCTCCAAAATTTATCCCACTGATGATCCCCGCTGATCTCAAAACTACGACTGGATCATTGCTCTGTGACTGGATAGTGCATCTTCTATAGTAATCTATTCCAACTGCACTCCTGCTCCCATTGGCTCACAGGCAGAGAGTTTTTGGGAAATGGGAGTGTCACCGGGCAACACCTCCTTCATATCAAACTAGGTAATCTCCGGATTCTCCGGGTAATAGGCACCCTAACTCCAGAGACGTAGCCAGGATTTTCAGTCAAGGGGGCCCCGAAAAAGTACTAGGGGGGGCCAACATAGAGATTTGTATTAGTCTAAATGTTTCCTAGGGGGGGCCGACATCTTCGCCAGGGGGGGGCGCCGACCCCCCCCCCCTCTGGCTACGTCTCTGCCTAACTCAATCCCTATCCCAACATAACCCGCAACTCAAACCGAATCCCAAAACTCTTCTCTTATCCCGAAACTTACTCCCCTTCCCAAAACTATACCTCTCAAAATCAATCCGATTCTGAAATATTCTCATGCAGGGGGAAAAGGTTGAATAATAGTCCTGTCACGCAACTGAGCTGTTAAAGGCCTAAAGGAACAAGTTCTGCGGAGAAAAATGATAATGGGATCGGCGCGGGAGATTGCATCCATTACCCTGGCCACTTGACACCATGAGCCAAGACGAGACGGCCTAGAGCCGACAAAAGTAGTAGGCGAGTAGCCCTGTTAATCACACCATTGATCACTCTGTTTGGGTGCTTTAATGTCAAAAGGGTAAGATGGGAATGAATATTATACATTAGTTAATTAATCATCCGAGTGAAATAATCGATCGCTCACTCCATTGTCGGTTCTAGGCAGCCCCAAGGGGCATAAAAGGCATAAAAGGCATTAGACGCGCACACCTAGTTCCAACAATGGTTGGGCAGAGCATTCTTATTTACCAACCAGTTTGGGTAGAAAACAAACGGTATGAGTCTGACGGCACAAATTTCTGTGATTGCATAGGCTGTGTGACAACGGTCTTAACTTTGGATGTTTGCCAGTATTAACATTTAGGCTACTATCGCCCGATTTGTAAAGAATAACTGCAGAGGAAAAACAGTAACTTAGCAGCTACAATGTATCTAAACGGGTGAACACATGGACCATAATAGACGAAACGTTAACCTGAGAGACTTGTCGGCCAAATTTCCAAGTGTAAAGCATAGCTATATACTCCCCAAGCAAGAGTTTATGCAGTTTTCTGGCCATAATAATGGCGGACCAGCCAGTTCAGCTTCAAAGGTTCGGCCTCAAGGTTCGGCCTCAAGTGGCCTTTCTAGTCATTTCCTATTCTATGCCCTTGTAAGTAAACTGTTCAAACTGAACGACTGGTAAATTGGCCACCACCAATGCATTATAACCATGACTCCAATAGCCAAACACACTTATAAGTGGCCCCCAATCAATCATTAAATCGGTGTTAATGAACTATTTGAATACAATTGAGAAGTGGCCCGAACCAATACTGACTATAAACTATTCCAACAATAACATCAATAAAATTAAACGGCGTGAGTTAATTAATATTTAAACACAATTGTAAATTGACCCCCGCCTAGCCTCCTCCGCAGGCATCGCCTTAAAATTGGCGGGCAGAAATTATTTGCTGGAAAAAAAAAATTAGTGTCGATGCCTGCCAAAACCCGAAGACTTTGGACCGGTCATGTTACCCTTATGGACCGGTCATGTTACCCCCACCCCCTACGGGATATTTTGTTCATATATTAAAACTAAAGAGAAATGTCAAAAGCTGTGTTACCCTCACTCCCACGGGATAATTATTTGTTCATAAAAACAACTGCAAAATTATACGGATAAACGTTCGCCAGAATACTGTAACATTTATGTTACAAATATTAAAAAAGTATTTAGTATCTTGCGCTTTAAAAGCTACAGAATAGTTGCGGACATATTTAAAGATAAAGCATGTGGATCGAAGTCATGAAAATATAAGTCGAATGGCTTTAATCATAGACTGATATGGCTTCTACACTATGTCGTTTGATGCTGCAAAGCTGCTTGTTTAATAAACGGAGAATGTATTAAATGGATTCCCTAATGGTCTTAGTTCGACGGAGTAAACATGTTCAAACCACTTAGAAACTGTATAAAGTATGAAGAGTTGTGAGCGCCGAGCTCGAATGGAAAATATAACTTAATATATGAGTATAGCTAACACACAAATAGCGTTGAACTGGAACAGTATAAATTGTTTTGGGAGACAATGTACTCTAGAAGGTTAGAAGGTACAAGCATAGTAAAATGTCGAAGTTTCAAGTGCAAGATATAATTGATGCTGGTGGAATATAATACTCATTTTACTTGATGAGACAAAAGATAATTTGTAACTGGTTTGGTTTGTTTACAAATTTTTTTTGAGATATTTCAGCCAAGAACACACTTAAAATTTACTATGCTATGTTTTTATGCTGTACTTGAGTACTTATGCATGACTGTGTACTGCTTGAGCGCTCAATGCTTCATGCCGGCAGATATGTAGCCAATCTCCAAATGGAGCTAGGCTTATGCCGCCACAGCCTTGGGGCTGAGGACGAGAATGGGTGCGGCTCAGAGGGCAGATTCGTCTTCAACCTGGCTCAAATTCTAGTTGTTAGCAAGTGAATCTAATTTTTTTGCAAATTGGCTTGTAACTCCAGAATTCTTAATAATTCAAGTTTTGAAGTGCACATTTTCAATTTGGAGTTAGCCTTATAGACTATGGAGTATGGAGGTTGACGACTCCATGGCTCCCCAACTTCTGCCACCATGTGGTGTTGTGATACAAAATTTGCCTAATATCAGGAAGTGTTCAATGATTATAAATAGAGCCATTGTAATATATTAGAATGTTACAATCAAAATGATTCTATGGCATGTATAATCAAATGCATGTTTGGACTGGATGTGCCTACTTTCATAAAATAGCAAATAGTCTTCTGTTATAGATAAAACATGAGCAGTCGAACTTTATCTGATATAGAAACTCTAGTCGAAGGCAAGCGTTTGTATATCAGATAAAGATCGGATGCAAATGTTTTATCGAACTTAAGTGATCTTGTGAGTTCATTGCCTTTGGCGAAGTAATTTTAAAAATAAACATTGTATAAGCCGAGAAAATCAAAGCATGAAGTTTATGTAAATCAGGACAAACTTTATCTGATTTACAAACATTGATTAAACATTATTTTCTTTTGAATGTTCTTCATGAATTATTAGTCTATTATTGAACTCTGAACATGTGGTGCAATTAAGTGTTTATGATCAAACTACCTGAAAAATGCAACAAGAAATTCAACATTGCAAGGGAAGGCTGTTTGCATGGAAGTTAGTGACTATTAAGTGAGTATTAACTTCTAGATGAATTTCACTAACTTCCAGATAAATGGCTCAAGATTGGTAGTTTAATCCTAAAGACCCAATTAAAGCTTACTATTATTTTAGTACTGCCTGTTGTAAGGTAGTTCATACAACTTTTATACTCAGCTGGCTGTTTATAATAGCTAGATCAATGTTTTCAATTTCAATGGTTGCATGCCCATGTGTTAAAATATGGTGCAGGCTATATGCTGAACAGAAAATTGAAACTGTTCAGGCAGCAACAAGTTGACTGCTAAGATATTCCATAAACTATAAAGCATACATGATTATTTAATTATGGCTGTGTTGGCAAAGATCTTGCTTCACTACTTGCCAGATTTAGCTATTTTGGCAACAAATACCAGACAAGGTTTTTCTCTGCTGGTATTATGGTTCTTGCCTTATTTGTTGTCAAAAATATATTTTTTATTTGAATCATTTTTGTTATTAAAATTGACATGCTAGATAGCACAATTTTGTCCTCATTTCTTACATTTGGCATACATTATATTGAATACTGGGTTTGGTGGATAATCCAAGTGAGTATATATATACACAATTTAAGACCTAACCAGGAACGGTTGCGAAAAATGCAACACTAGGTCCTCTGGCAGGAATTGAACCCACAGCCCTGCAATGCCGGTGCAGCGCTCTAACCAACTGAGCTACAGAGGCCAGTTGCTGAGCTGTAACCGTAAGTTCTGTATATATAGGTTATCGGGTGTGCGGGTTGTGATAAGGTAAACTTCAAAGATTTTTTTTGCACTATATTGACTTGTACAGTTGTACGTACTATGATACTTTCATTTTGATAATGAATTAACCCACTTTCCATCTTCTTAGAAACCAAAAACTGTACATAGCAAATGATACTATATTAAGAAATTGTTCCTGCCATGCAAATAGAAAGAAAGAAAAATAGAAAATTCCCCTTGTGGTTTGAATTGGTTTCTATGTATATGAAGCAATCAGAGTAGACAGACTGCCACAGTAGAGTTTTTAATATATATGGCACAAACTATATAATTATGTGATTCATAAAAAAATTATAATTTAAAATATAGAAATAGTGAAATACCAAATCTACCTTTTAATAGGCTTGTTAATAAAAGATTTACAGCATCAAATATATATAGCATGCGTATACAGTACACGAAAAATTACCGACAAACATTCTAAAACCTTTAAAACCTCAACCAAGTCTTTTATACATGTTTAAATTGTCCAAAAAAGCTGAACTTAAAGATAAAATAAATTCTGACTCCATGCAATCCGCCATTTTGAATTTCAAAATCCTCCCCACGTACCTACCCTGAAGACAAAAATCGCTGCGCAAGCAAGATGCGCATGACGGCTCAACCATGTCGGGTTTTGGCAGGCATCTCCCCGACTTTCTACCTGACGCAACCTACCCCGGGGATTCGAGAGATGCCTGCGGAGGAGGCTAACCCCCGCCAATACATAAAATAATGGCTGTGAATTGACTATTCAAACAACGTGTGAATTGGCCCTAACCAATACATAAATTAATAGCTGTGAATTGACTATTCAAACAACGTCTTGTAAATTGGCCCCAACCAATCAATACATAAACCGTGACGTTTTTAGTTTAACCGTTCAAAGTACTTGTAAATTGGCCCCAACCAATACATACATTAATAGCTGTGAACTGACTATTCAATGAACAACTTGTAAATTGGCCTCAACCAATACATAAATTAATAGCTGTGAATTGACTATTCAAACAACGTCTAAATTGGCCCCAACCAATACATAAACGGTGACGTTGTGAGTTTATGTAACTGTTCAACGCACTTGTACATTGGCACCAATCACTACCTAAATTAGTAACTGTGAATTGATCACGGATTAACACTTTCACACACTTGTAAATTTCCGGTAAAATAGCCTCAACGGGCTCAACCAAGTATAAGTCAGTATAAAACAAATAGTCCAACGGCAACGCACTTGCGAATTGGTCCCAACCGATACAGAAACCGGTGTATATTTACTATACTAATTAAAAGGCAAACGGTGGAAATTTCGCCTAGTCAACATTAAAAAGCCGTGAATCATCATTTTGAAACACATTTTAATATTGGCCGCAATCAATCCGTAAATCTATCGTAAAGTACGAATGAAAGTTGCGGTCTAAACCAAAACGCCGAAAGTCTGTACTAGGACATACTTAGCACGGTTGGTAATGGCCCTACCCGTAGATTAATTAGTTGTGAGAGAAACATGCCAACACAATGAGCATGGTAGCGACAGCTCGACCAATACCACTGAAGAAATAGAATATTCCATGTTAATTCTAAATTAACTTCTCGGCACCTACCGAGCCAATAATAAAGCATATAGTAATAGGCCAAACTCAAGCCTCAAACTTAGCTAACCATTTCCTGAAAGGGCCGCGACCCACTTCATCTTTACACTCAGCAGTCAGCACTATAGTTCATAAAATCTCACAAAGCTGGTGCGAAGACAACCAACTTGTTCGGCCCCAACCGAGGAACAAGATATTACGATTTTTGCATAAAACAAAATACAGACCTCAATATGCAGGGTCAATGCCAATTGTCCTCAGCTGGCGCTTGGACTTGGTTTTGTGCCACCTGTTCGACTTTCGACTTCGGTTAGGCCGGCTGGAAAGACTTGAACTGTTGAACATCATTTGTGGTACGTGAGCTTCTTCTGTCTTAATTGACTGAACTACCTTCCGGGCAGAGCGTTTAACAAATTGATCCCGACTTAATGAGATCTCATTGTTTTGTAGCCATTGTTACGCATGACTGCACTTAGAATAGTGCTATGCATTTCTACCAGGGGTCATCCTAAAGGCTCTTTTCCACTCATCGCAAAACCAACTCGCAAGCCCGCTGCGAGTGCTTGCATCTAATTAAAATTAACTATCGAGCATTTTGATTGGATAAAAGTACTCGCACTCATCGCAAAAACCAACATGCAAGCTCGCTGGAAAAGAGCCTTAAAGGCCGGTTTGGTGGAAAACGCGGGCTGCGGACTGCGGGCTGCGGGCTGCGGGCTGCGGACTGCGGGCTGCGGACTGCGGGCTGCGGACTGCGGGCTGCGGGCTGCGGGCTGCGGACTGCGGACTGCGGACTGCCTCTTCATTTATAGAAAATATTTTGCCTTTGGGTTGTGGGAGAAATATTGTCGCACTACTGCGCATGCCCATCTCGAAGTTTATGCGGATATTTATAGAAAATATTTGGTGGTTGGGTTGTGGGAGAAATATTGTCGCACTACTGCGCATGCCCATCTCGAAGTTTATGAAAAATACGATATTGTTATTAAATAATTTATAATAAAAGCTATAAATGTTCAACCTTCCATTAGCTCTCTCTTCAAATCGCCGGTGCGCTAGTGTAGTTGTCTATACACTCGCTTTTTATACTCTATACCACATATCTTAACCTAACATATGCACGCAACTTACTGATTGACGATTGTGTTGTTGTTCTTTACCCATTATATGCTTTTGTTGATCTGTAGTGAACAAATACGTTGAATTACCCTGCGATTAACATTTTGAAAAACATGATGGCAAGAACGCAATCAACGTCATTTTTAAATGTTTATTGTTCAAAGTTTGTCTGATGTTTATTGTTCAAATGTTTGCTTGGGAATGCTCCTTTTTACGCGTTATGATAAAATTTGTAAAAACACATGTCAAATGAATTATAAGCACACCGATAAAGAAAGCACATCTTCTCTGAGATTGGGATGTTTAAATACACGATGTTTTTCTTTAACAATCATGTTTTTCTACATGGATATTGCGAAAAATATATAATATCTTAACATGTACTATTATGCAGTGGCGGAAGAATATGCAGGTTGCTGGCGTAGCTGTTGCGCGAAGCCGTTGTTTGCTATGTAAGAATTATGTGTAATTATAGGACAATGGCAATGCTGTGGCGTTGGTTGAGGCTGTAACGGTTGTAGTACAACTCTCTGCGGTGCCGTGGTGGCTGAAACTGTACTGCTCAGTGCTCCCTGTACAGATGGTGGTATTGGTTGTAAAAATTGTGCTGGTAATTGTGATAAAACACCACACATTTAAAAATGACGTTGATTGCGTTCAAGAGTACATGTTAAGAAAGTAAAAACTCTTGCCATCATGTTTTTCAAAATGTTAATCGCAGGGTAATTCAACGTATTTGTTCACTACAGATCAACAAAAGCATATAATGGGCAGTCCTTGAAACTCAGGTCGGCATTCGGCAATGCCGACCTAAATGCCGACCTGCAAAGCGATATGTGTAGAACTTTCAAATACGTCTCGGCATCTTTCACATACGCATTTTCAACGATGATGTTTTAATTATCAGGTTTTGACATTAGCTTGCGTATCAAAATACGCTTTGCGAGTATCAAATTTAATTAAATCACCATTGATTGACATGTTTACGCACAAGCAAATACATATTTTCGTGCAGGGGTTTTCCCAGTGGGTTTTCCCCATTTTTCAGCGCAACTCAACTGTTTTTGCGTATTTATAGTCTACAGGTTTAAAATAAGCATTGTTTTAGGGAAAAAATGCTTAATTGTAGTGTCTAGTGAGTATCTTGTTACTGCAAGTGTTTGAGTAGCGTGCAAGATTTTCCAGACATTGGCAATTGACACTTGAAGTATTATGTAAAAGTACTGTAATCTTAATGTAATGACTAAATATACAACAACTAGCCTGCGTGGCCGGCCCTCGTTGGAGGGGAAAAGAAGAACAGGGAAAGAGGGCCTGCAAGAAAACCCAGCTTTCATGACTAAACGCCCTAATAAAGGCTCATTAAAATTGACCAATACAAATGCAGCTGGACTATAGGGGAAACCCCAAACCGAAGGAAATGTTTCGCTTGTGCATAAACATGTCAATCAAGAAATGTAATAATATATTCCTGTGTGCGTAAACATGTCAATTAATTCTTGGTGTTGACCAATCAAATTCTACGTTCAAAAATTGAACGGCGTTTAGTCATGAAAGCTGGGTTTTCTTGCAGGCCCTCTTTCCCTGTTCTTCTTTTCCACTCCAACGAGGGCCTGCCACGCAGGCTAATACAACAACAAGACCTTAGCTAGCATGACTCCCGTGAATAGGCAAATATTTTAGCGCTCACGATCTTGTCATTGGCTGTCAATGGAATTTGCTTGCTCATGGTCATGCTATATGTACATGCACTGTTCGATTGGAGTTTTATTTATTTATTTTATTTATTAGATTCGCCAATATTACAATACGTAACACAATAACAGCATACAGTATGACAAAACAAGACATACGACTATAGGCAGGGTGACCGCAACAGCGTGAGCCAATTACTGCGCCCCGAATTTAAGACATACAAACATAAAATAGTATCAACATAACTAATAGCAGCACTTAAGAGGCTGAGCCAGAGTTCGAGCGGTATTACACTTGGTGCATTAGTTTTAAATGTTCGTGGATTGTCAGGATCGTAGGAGATTTTGTCATACATTTTGTTAGTTGTTTTGTTTGCTATTGGCATTGATTGCAATTAATTGCGGTTTATAAATACGCGTATTATTTGTTTGGATTATTATACGTTTGGATTATTGTCTAGTTGTTTTCGGAAAATATTTGCCGACCTAGATTGAGAATTATCGCTTGCATATGTTAGGTTAAGACATGTGGGTATAGAGTATAAAAAGCGAGTGTATAGACAACTACACTAGCGTACCGGCGATTTGAAGAGAGAGCTAATGAAAGGTTGAACATTTAAAGCTTTTATTATAAATTATTTAATAACAATATCGTATTTTTCATAAACTTCGAGATGGGCATGCGCAGTAGTGCGACAATATTTCTCCCACAACCCAACCACCAAATATTTTCTATAAATATCCGCATAAACTTCGAGGTGGGCATGCGCAGTAGTGCGACAATATTTCTCCCACAACCCAAAGGCAAAATATTTTCTATAAATGAAGAGGCAGTCCGCAGTCCGCGGCAGTGCTTCCACACTGGAATTACAAAATTTCCTGTTCTCCGTGTAAAATTTCCTGAAATTTCCTGAGAATAACCTGGTTTTTCCTGGAAAATTCCTGATATTTTGTTAATGTTTTTTTTGCTATTAGAATGTATTTCTTTTCAGTTTAAGACAACCATAATGCCAAATTTTTTATTTCATCTTTAAAAAAGTAACACAACACCTCTGCAGCTCTATATTCTACACTATTTTACACTTTGCAAGCTTAATTACGACTCACATAACTGGCATAACCGCACAGTTTATACTGCCATGATAATCTATACTATTAATGATTAAAGTACAAATATGGTTATATGACATAGATGTCCAATTATAAGAGTTAGTCTGTTTTCAGTTTTTTGATAAACTCTTTGCGTAGTATAGTAACATCATCATCATCAGCACTTGCTTTCATGGCATGGTAAAGACTTAGCATTTCCTTAGTGCAATCAAGTTTAACAGTTTTACAACTGTTACTCCCAGTCCCTGACGAGCTTGATTTCAAGATTGTCATCTTTGTGGTTAACAGAGCTAGTAAACTTTCATGCTTAAGACTAGCTCTGTGATCAGTTTTAATCAATTTAAGTTGACTAAATACTCGCTCGACTGCTGCATTAGAATATGGCAAAGACAAGAGCAATTTCACCATCTTTACCAAGTTTGGCTTTGCCTGCTCACCTGAACTTTTTTTCTCCTTGAATATCACCTGCCAGTATTCGTCAACACCGAGTTGCTCACTCAAGGCCGGGTTGAGTGAATGACTTCTCCATTCTTCATCAACGCTTTGTAAATCAGCTACATCTGCAAGGATTGGTATTTCCTTGTACAAATTGCTCAGTGAAGGAGTCTTCAGATTATATGCAACATCTGGAGAGAGGCAAGAAAGTACCTCTAGTTTTTTGCAGTCACTAAACCGACTTTGAATCTGTTTCACTGCTTCTACCAAAAAATCTCTGCACTGAGAGTAAACAACAGAAATACCACAATCTTCATTTCCAAGTTCAGCTCTAATGGTATGCAAGGTGTCAGTTGCTAAGATACCAAGGTACACCTTATTTAGAGGAACCTGCTTATCACTTCTGGAGGGATCAATATTGAAAGCATCAGTGCCCTCACAAAGCTACCTCCATAAAATCAAAACACATTGTCTTGATTAGCTTCTCGACTTCTCCTGTAAGCTTATACAGTTGTGGCATTTCGCTCTGGAAAAGAACATTAAAGGACACCAACCTGCCCAAATTAAAGTCCAGGAACTCTAAGTAAGCTTCAGTGAATCTGTTGTTCAATCTCTCCAGTATTGATTTATTGGTGTTGGTAGGGTCTTCAAAAACAACATTGGTGAAGTACAACTTCAATGCTCCGTACTGTTCCAGGATTCGTTTCACATAACTTCATTGACAACCATCTGGTCTGAACTAGGTTTGTAAAAGGAATAGAGTAAAATAAGTGAATGAGAAAATGACAAGTACAAAAACATGTTGCAACAGATAAATATAAGGGGACTCGGTGGCACAAGCGTTAGAGCGCGTGCCTTTCACTTCTGAGCAGTGAGGTCGGGGTTCGATTCTCACGACAGAGACTTTCAAGGTTTCTCAGTGTGACTAGAACCCAGTGCTCTGCTCATGTGAAAAGAGTAAGGTCAACACTCTGCCGAAAGTCGTGGGTTTTCTCCGGGTACTCCGGTTTCCCCCCACAGGGAAAGTTGACAGGGTGGGTTAGGTTCGATAGGGCCCACAGTAATTGGCATGTGCTGTTGTGGTGACCCTGCCCTTGTGGCGAAGCTAATAAATAAAAATAAATAAATAAAAAAAAAAAAAAATGTTAATTAATATACCTGGCTTTAGAATTTTCAGTTCATCCAGGTTAAAAAACTCCTGAAACTCCTTAAATGCCCCAACACGCTTGCTAGACAGGCTAAAATGCGAATATATATTCCTGCAAAGCTCTTAAGAGACTTGAAGCTTCGTGGTGGCGTATGAGCTGCACAAATGGATTAAATGGGATGAGCACTTCACTGCCACAATCCAGGGATAATCACGCACCAGCATTTGGGCCACTGAGTGATTTATCCCGAACATGACATTACAGGTATCAGCGCAGAAGCCTATGACATTTCTCATGGGTATATCTTTCTCTTTCAAACTCTTTATGAGACTTTCATAAATAGTAGCTGCCGCACCATTTGGTATTGGTATCAAGTCAATCATTACTGCTTCAAGTCTAAAGTTATGTTCATCAAAGAAGATTCCCAGTATTGCAAGCTGCGATGTGGTGGACCGGTCAGTTGTTTCGTCTATAATCAATCTAAAACTTGTTGGCTCTTAGCTTTGAGACGCAAAGTTCAATGGAATGAAATCCCAGTACTTGGCGTATAATGTTAGTAGCCTTTGCTTTCCCAGAGTTACTTGGCGAAGAGTTTCATCTCCCGGGAAAAGGTCCTTGAGGACAGGCAATAGGTCATCTACTATGCTCAGAGGAAGGTTTTTTTCAACGATGAAATGGCAAAGTTTTATTTCTATTCGTGCTGCGCGTTCCCTGGATCCCAACAACAAGTTTAGTGGACCGGTGACTTGTCGTTTTATTTGGCTTATTTCGTGATGTTTCTTGTTCTCCACGTGTCGTCTCAGAGCAGTCTTTGCACAGGACAGTTTGCAATCACAAAGTTTACAGTATGGAATTCCAGCTCTCTGTTCTAGCCAGTCCTTAAACGTATTCTCAGACAACCAAGAATTTTGAAACCTTTGGGTATATATTTTCGCCTTCTTTACAGGTGTTTTACTCACTTTACTCGTCGAAGTCGCTCCTTGTTGTGTACTTTGTCTTGGGCTATTATTATCGTCGCTTGAGTTTGAGTCATATGAATCACTTGAATTTTCGATGTCTTTTTCAGCCGCTGGTGTGCTTACACGCTTCATTGGTTATTTAATAATTCATATTTATGTTAATACAACATAAATTTAAAAAAGTTAAAGATAAAATCATAAAAACAACCATATATTAACTGTGATAAAATAGTCATTCATCAGTGAATCATCACATGCTCGCAGCTCGCTTTGCAATTTTGCCTGATCGAACAGGCTGGAACCTCTGAGGCTGGAACAGCCCAATTTCAGGTTGCGCAAAGGCCATATATGGTCATAAGACTCGTGACAACAAACAGATTTACAGACTTTTAAATTTGAGCTAATTTGGTCATATAAAATGCAAACCACTGATACAAACTAGTAGTTTTTCACTAATCACTTAGTAAAATATTACTAATACACATATCAACATTTTTTTAAGAATTTCCTGAGATTTCCTGATTTTTTTCGGATTTCCTGAAATTTCCTTCATCCTGATTTTTTCCTATTCGAAGCAAAATTTCCTGCAATCAGGAAATTTCCTGCAATGTGGAAGCACTGGTCCGCGGTCCGACCAAACCTTAAAGGCCTCCCATTTTCCAAAATTAAAATGGGCAGTTCTAATCGTAAAATGGGTAGTTCTAAAAATTGAGTTTGAGAGAACATGTTGAATTCACAAAACCGAAAAGTGTCTAAACATTCAATATTTAAAATGTTGTTTGAATTGGTCATTATGATCATACACACTTTCAAATACTTTTTACATTTTAACAAATTCCTAAAAATTTCTATCTTTGGGATAACCCTGTGACAGTGCTTGAAGCCAGGCTAGCCAGCTTCCCTCTCCCACGCGAGGGAATTCGCGGCCCATTGCCTGTTCCGCCGCCAAAATGGGCAGCTCTAAATTTTTCTTAGGATGACCCCAGGCTTCTACTGTGATGTAGTTGGCATATAAGAAAAGGATTTCACAATTTTTGTATTAGTTTGAAAGGAAATATATTGTCTAGATCGTAATATAAAATTTATTCTTAAATTCGCCACTGGAGGTCAGTCCAATATGGCTGCCTGAAGTCTCATACTCTCATTATGCAATGGTTAAAAAAATTTAAAACTCATAGGAAAAGGTTTGGGAAGCTATATGATTTCAGGATACATAGCAAAAGTCATTTTCTTGTCACTGAAATTTAGTGATTCGATTTATAAACAATTTGATTTATTTGACAATATTCCAGTCCTGTTTTAAGATCAGTACTAGTGGTGGCACAGATCCGAACATGTCACGACGAGCTTACGATTAAATGTCGATAAAGTTCCGATCTTACAACGAGAATGAGCCGAGTATATATTTACACTTTTGAAAAAACTTTGAAGTTTGAATCATAAAAAGTTGTCAAAATTGATGTCCAAATCGTTTTGTTTTGGTTTTACATTGTAGATGTCAATATTTATAGTCACTGAAGTTGTGTGAATTTGATTGTGGACATATAAATATTGTGATGCAGCCTACAATATGAGTATTGAAGAAGCTCGAGTAAAGATTTTAAATTTAGCTGCTGAGGTAGCTGAAACTGAAGATTATAATGTTCCTATACAACTTAAACAACTGCAAGGTATTTCATAACATGTCATAATTGAGACTATGTCATGTTCAACACCAGCATACATATATTAAAGGCATATAGACAGACGACAGTATAATTTGTAATTCTCTAGTGGGACGGCCTAGGGTGTATTCTATTCAACCTGTCATGAAACCCCTAACCCCCACTTTGGGAAGAATGGGGTATTAATTGTCCAAAGAGAGAGCATGATGGTAGGAACAATACTGCCCATTTAGAGGGTTATGCATGCTGCTCGTCTTAGGGATGGTGTCCATGAAGGTGTTGATTCTCGCCAGTCTGAGAAATCGAAGCATGCAGTGAATTTCCAAGAACGGTTTGAAATGTTTATGTGCAGTGGAACTGACCTTGTTGTGTCTTTAGAAATCCTAAGTTATTATCCTTCTGGGACAGAACTTGGTGCGAAAATACGCCAGGACATTTGGAATTACGATGTTCTACATGTTTGTTCGCTTGGTAAGTTAAATACGCCATGCCAGGTAAAGTATACGTCTTTGACCTTGCAGTGTGATAGACGGCCAGTGATGATCCATATGATCCCTCTTTGGCGGAACGTGCATGATAGCTTAGAAGATCGATCCGTAGATAAGGTTTTCATCTCATTTCAGTCTACGAAAATTGTGCTTAAAATAAGTGCATACAAGACAAACCATAGTACAAAATATGGGCTCAAGATTTGCGATATCCCGATATCCATGGGATACCAGAATTCAATTTTGGATATTGGATATAATAGGCTTAGTATCCCGATGGGATACGATAAAAATCTTGAATTTCCGATCCAAATTTTGAAGTCTGTACCATAGAGTAAATATTATATAGAGGGTTCACTCTCTTGGGAACCTTTGAATTTTTTGGGGTCACGCATATCGCATTACGCATGTTGGCCGCCATTTCTCTGGCCAGTCAATTGCTTTTTCTGGCCAATAAGCACGCTGAACTGGCTGATCCGCCATTTTCCTGGCCAGTAAACTGCATATTTTTGCATAAAAAACCGAGGACACGTTGCACCGCTGAGTGGCCCTTCTGTATATATCTTTCTTCTGTGTCTGTACATTGTGGTGAATGTTCGACAAAATAGCTCTGTTTTGGCTTTATGTTGAATCTTTCTTCATTGTTTGTCGCGCGAATGCGGTATGTATCTGGGCGCGAAATTAATTCCAACATAAAACATGTATTTCTGGAGATCATTGTTATACCATTACAAACACTTGTCCAGCACCTTTTTTTGGATATTTTACCTTGTTTGGATACTGCTAATCAGAATACCTACAGGCTACAATCCAAATCTGGGATACTAAATTTCACGGAGGGATACCAGATTTTAAGGTGTTAGTATCCACTTGGTTACTGGTAAAAAATTCAAATCTTGAGCCCTGCAAAACAAAAATCGAAAAAATGAAAACATCTTGAAAACTCAAGATATGGGCTAAAACAAATCGAAATCAGTTGGTCTGCTGACGATTCTGTAATAGGATTGAAATACATATTAGAAAAACTAAAGGAGTATTAAAATCCAGGTAAAGGTGTTTATAACAGTCAAGCACTTTACTTGTTAATCATGTACTTTTAGTGAAAGCTTAATTATTAAAACTGTTTACTAAACTGCCTATGAGCACTGACATTTCTGTGGATATTTCAGTTAATCTATATACTGTACTTAATTAATCATTAACTTAAGTTTGATCCAAACCGGTACTTACATAGACCTCTGTTCAGCAATTAAGTAGGAAATATTTGACAGAGTAGTATATTGAGAAGTTTTAAATATTATATTTGCATGCACCTAATAAAGAACTGGACTTGCTAATGAAACCATGTAAAACTAGTTACATGTAATTACTGTACTGTTTTGTAATTGTTAAAACATTTTAGCTCTCCTACAAGACTTTTCTCCAATCGAAGGTGGATGGAACACAGCTGCCAGTTTGTGTTCCATTCTTTGTCAATGTTGTGATGGAGTTAGGTTAGAAGCATCGTTAGAATTCAATGAAACATTTCTACCAAATGCCTTGGACAATATGTTGAACTTATCCTTCAAGATACAGGAGGTTTACCTGTCCACAGAGGTAAGCCATGCCCATGGTATTCCTTATTAATAATATCCAATTTTTTCATCAAAAATACAAAATGCTTTGTGTAAATATAACATGACTAAAATTAATCAACAAGAAAATGTTCTTTCCCATTAAAAATTTTTTTTGCACAAAATTTCCGCTGAATTATTTTTTGGCATTAATAATAGATTTGGCATCATTATCGCATATGGGTGTGAACCATTCGAATTTTTCCATGTGATGGTACTTATAACCACAGAGTGAATGTGTTATTTCTATTTATTTCTAGGTACGAATAAGGCATGAACTTTATAAAAACTACAAAGATGTAACTGATTCAGTATTATGGTTGCTTAGTTACGCCCCTGATCTTAACATTAAAGGTAATAAAAATCCCGTATAAAGTACACGCGTATATGACTTTTAAGGCCATGTTACACCAGGCAGTTTTTACTGCAAGATGCAATGCAATTTCTGACACAGAATCGTGTTATGTAAAACCTATTACTGTAGTCTGTACCAAATGTAATGTAAAATTGATAACTTGCCCCGCATTTTACTCCGTCGACTTTTTCATCACGTAACATACCATAAAGCATTAAATGCGTGAAAGAAATGAATGAGAATGAAAAATATCAGAAATGTGAGAAGCCCATGCTCACTGATTTACTTTCCGAAATTGCGTTGCAAGTTGCAGCAAATTGCTTCGTGTGACATATGGCCTTATATAGGAGCCAGCAAGTTAATATAATTAACATTATTTCTCACTCTGATAACAGCCAATTATCCACCATCTGCTGCACGATAGTGCTTAGTAAATCCCACCTACAATCTATGTTTGTAGTTCAGCAGTTCTAAAGTAGTTAAAGCGTTCAGAAATAACCGAATCAACGTTTTCTTGTTTTGTAGTTTTAGAATCGAAGCGGTTAATGCAGATGTTGATGGTTGAAGATGAAGAAACATCTTTACTGATTCTTGTACTGATACACTGTTTATTACGTAAAGACAGGTAGAGCAATACTTACTTCAAACATACTCGGCAATATTGATAGAACTTTCCGCTTTATTCAGAATTCGTATACGAAAAATATTATTTAATTTTAGGAGTGTTTTAAGCAAGATAAGTGAAGAAAAACGAAACAGTTTACTGGATGAACTTATCTACAAAATTTCTGCCTCTGAAGATATTTCTGTTGGAAGGTAAATATCAAGTAACCTGGGGTCGGTAAAGTATGTTGAGTACTTTTTAGATGTATTAAGTAATATAAAGCAGTCGCATCCGATTTGTATCTGATTTACTACAGCGCCACTTCGGCCTGCACAGAAAAATCAAAACTCCCAGTTATGGACAATTAACTTTAGTCTTTAGTCTTTATTATTGATCGTAGTTAGTTTTCATTGGAGTAAATACATAAAGCCATAATGGGCTGAGCCGAGTCAGCCGACATAATTCATGGCTCATCACGTTATGATTTCGCATTTTTCATGCAAATATTTTGCACGCACATTTTTCAAATTTTTGCGGTCCCAGTGGCACAAAAAAGTTATCGACCCCTGCAAGTAACCATACAAGTGTTATATTTCCAGCACATACCATATCAAGACCCCTGCAAATAACCATACAGTGTTATGTTTCCAGCACTTTCCAAAAACTATACTTAGATGTTTAGAAACTACATAAAGGAAGTAAGAGTATATAATATGAATATTATCCTGATTTATACCAGGCCTAGGGCTAGGGACATTTTATCTGCATGTCTTAATATGAACTATCGAGATGAACTAGCTAGAATAGCGTGATCTACAGTATATACTGGCAGTGATTCTGGGAACAAATGATGACTGATAATGGATAATAAAATTCATCATATAGACGGGATCCCGTCAGCACAATCGTCGCACACACGTTCGTCTGAGTATATTGACGAACTACGCACGAACTATCTTTTCTATGCCCAAGTTCGTCTGGTTGTCCGTTGACAGTATAAATCGAACCTGACTCTTCCACAGTCCCTCAAAGTCGCTAACACTGATCTCTATTGGCCACTGATCTCTATGGAGCAAGCGACTGGGGACGGAGCAGATATGCGTACTAATATTTTATGCCGAAAGTTGAGTTTCAGAGAATGAAAAAATAAAAAGATAAATTTCGAAGGATCATGTCCCCGGAATGGTTTACCCTTGCTTAGCTCACGACCAGCCCCACTATTCACTGGGACGTGTTATACAAAGCCGATTATGGTACTACCAACGTCGCATCCATGCACGTTTCGAAGTTCAGTGATTCTGAATTTGATCATTTTAATTTCAAATCGGTTGAAAATAGAAACTCATTTTCTCATTCAAAGATCCGCTTGTCAACTGCTGCTGATGTTTATCGATCGTCAACTTTCGCTTGTGGAGCTTTTATCTTCAAGAAAATACAGGTATATTTCCTTACTTTATACTCCAGCTTCTCCAATCAAGGGTAACTCAACCGCTGTAATAGACACTTCCCGAATTTGCTGGTTGCCAATGAAAACTGCTTATTTACAATGGATCACATTGTCAGCCTCGAGTTCGAATTATTGTTTCGTGTTCACTCAAGCAAATTCGGGAAGTGTCAATTACTGCACTCACTACTCGATAACATTAAAAATAAGTATATGTTAATATTATCGCAGTAACGTGAGTTCAAATATTGTCATTGTAGTTATGAACCTAGTATGCACACGATTTTGTGCAGTATATTCCATATAGTTAATCCTCAGTGTACCCAATTTACTCTATTTGTTAATTGTAGGCTACATGAAAGTATGTTCAATACACAACAAACGCAAATATTAGTTCCAAACTATTTTGTATTACTGTACACAGTGTTAAATAAGAAAAATATTATAAGTCATCATAATATTATATCAGGTTGCATATATATATATCAGGGTACATCATATATATAAATAGAATATATCAGGTTGCCATATGTCCGCACTGTATACCTTGATTTTCATTTTCTGACAAGTCTTGATGTTTTCTTAGAGGTTTAAAAACGTATTTGAGCAAGTGGAAAGGTAAAGGTTTTGATCAAGATTTGAAGAAATTAACAGGAATACTCGAGGCTGGAGATGTCGTTCATGCACAGCTACTGGTACGTCTTTCTTCATTAAAATTCTGAGCCAGTTGATCTGACGATGCACAATTTTATCACTTGTTTTTCTCTCTTCATTAATGACACTATTTGAAACGTTTTAAATATATTAAAATGATGGAAAACACGGTTCCATTCCAATTTAGGAATAAAATAAAATACATTGCACGAGATATTGAGCAATTCTATAATCTGAAAATGGATTTTAGGGTAATTGTGGATTGACGCTCTATTTTTTATCCCAAGTGATTAAGTGGAGCTCTCTAAACTACCAACTACTATAATAATAATTTGTGATAAATCTATGTCAAATAGCTATGTCAAATATATATATAAAAAACTTAGAGAAGTTTTAACAGCTAATTTAGTACCAGAATAGACAAAAGAGAGTTTTTAAAAACACTCTTAGTTTATAGTTTAGGGATTGTCAAACAACAATTTCCTTCTTCAAAAGTCATTATTCTTTTTAGAAAAAAGATCTAGCAGCGTCAATAATCCAGGCTTACTACAAAGGATACAAAGAGAGACAAATGCTGAAGAAAATGACAATTGGTATGGTGAAATTTCAGAGACTTTATAGAAATTACAGATCGAGAAAACATGAGGAACGGACGGAAACAAGATGGAGACGGGAGAAGGAGCTACACGAAGATATCTCAAGAAAGAGAGATTTTCGACAAAGTTTAAATAAAAATCTCAAGACTTTAGAGTATTTGCCTGCTAATAGAATCCAGGAATATTTCGTGGAGAAGCAGGAGATTGCGGCTGTGAAGATACAAGCTGCATTTCGTGGAATGCGCTCGCGAAGACAAGTATCAGGGTTAAGATATGAAAAAATGTTTCGTGATGCAGCAGTTGTTATACAAAGACAAGTAGGTCGAGTGATCTTTGCATTAAAGAAATGAAAATGACTTGATGGATAAATACCAAGACTATAGCCCCGTTTACACTAGAAACCTATACCTATATATAACCAGGACCAACCTAAAGCAGTAGTTCTGTGGTGTAGACACGCTGGGACTGACCTAAGTCTGACTTGGACCGACCTGAAACCACAGTTTTAAGCCAAGCATTCGAGGTGGCCTGGGATATATATGTCTCAGGTCAGGTCTGTTGAGTAAATACGTTTGGATTGACCCAAGGCCAAGTTTCATAACAACATAGTTATGAAACTATGAGAGTCCCTGATATCAGTACTCCGTGGAATTTTGATATTTTCTTTATTTGGACTTGGGCCTTTAGCTAAGTATCTGATGTAAACAGACCTGCATGTTGGACCCTAGAGAGGTACTTCTCAAGTACAGGTATATGTCTCTGGTAAATGTCATTGTAAACACGGCTTATAAGAAGCAATCGAGTTCTAGTTGATTGCTAGCATGCATGTATATATGTGTTAATGTGTTATAAAGTTACGTTGTCAATGTGTTATAAAGTGCGCGTGGTGGTTTACACATAGTATATGTGCCCTTTCACCTCTTCCACGCGATTCGGTTCCTGTATTCGGGCCTTGCATGAGCAGAGTTACTGGGGAGGGATCATTCGTCAAGACCAATCACAAACAAAAGACGTTACAAACTATTCTGGTGAAGTTTGTGGGAACAAATCTATGCCTGACAGTTGGTCTATATAATGCCATATCTATGCATAGACACACACGCAGATAGTTCATCTTGACGGATGACTCATCTATTTGCCGAGAATTACCTTTTCTTTAAAGTTCGTCCGGATGGATCATTCGTTTCTGGTATAAATCGGGTCACTTACGTCTTAAGCTGTCGTCTTAAGCTCAACCCGACTATTATGCCATTAAACATTACAAAGATGTGTGGCAAAGATCTTTTCTTATTTATCATTTCCTTGTTTTCATTTTAGTTCAGAAATTATTTGGAAAGAAAGAAAAGTACCGAGAAAATCAATTTTCAGTCAGGACCTCCAGGTCTTCATGATGTTCGTCGGGCAGAAATTCAGGAACAAATACTACGTTATCGTGAAAATATGGCTGTAAGTATTTAAGCAACTTGGCTTCTAGGAAAGGATTTCGTTAAATGAGTTTGCCATTGGAATACCTGCACAATTTACACCTCGGACTCTTTTAGCATTATACACAACGGACACTTTGGGATCAAAGCTTGCTGTCCGTTGTTTGGAGATTTCCGCTGTCTATAGAGGTTTAGTCAGAGTAGCTAGACGAGAGAGGCGTGCAAGATACGGTGATAGCCAAGTATTTTGCTGGCTTTTCGAGTATAGGTTTTCAAATTTCCAGGGTCTATATACACGTATGTATCCACTGAGATAAAGTTGCTCATAGTGTGTTCTTTATACACATGCAGACTTTTTTATACGAACTGTCTGCTATATATAGAGGTTGTTTTACTTGCATATATTCAGTTTGTAATCAGAATGGTGTTCGTTGTGTAGATTTTTCAATAATATGGACTTTTTAAGTATTGGGACCCGAACTTACTGTCCGTTATATGCACTAGCATTATATATATGGCATGATTTCCAGTAGTGTGCTAATGTTCTGTTAATATTTTTAGCATAAGTCTTGGACGTTAGAAACAGTGAAGGAACGTCATTATGAGGTAAAATACAATGAATGTACATTTCCATTGTAAAATTCCACATGTTTCATTGTTTCCATCGGCGAACTTATCATCCTCGTAAAGTAGGGCTTTATTCTATCCCTCCGAACTGACGTTATACGTTACACCCAAATTTACACACTTGTGCTGTAACCTGTGTTTTCGGCAGTACTGCCATGCAGCAAGTTACAAAATGGTGTTCAAATTAGTAAAATCTGATTTCTTGGTGCCCCCCTCCCCTGTCCCCGCCTAATCATTGGCGTACGTATTATAGTTCCACTTCATTATATTTTAGACACAAAGACTTCTGGGAAATCATTTAATGTTGTATGGGAAGGCAAGGAAAAGTGAACAAAGGAGAGAGGCGTTACTGGCTAAAATGAATGTGGATGCTGAGTTATTACTTGGTAAGATGAGATTTAAACTGTACCTTACGCACTGTGGTGCATTAATAAAGTCATTTAGAGAAGAAAACGTAAATCTATTATCGTTATATTTAATTGAATCTACACGGCGAATAGACTTGCTCCAAGATTACACTATAGTGGATCTATACATAAAGACAATGAAAGAGAAAGTTGAAGCAAGTCTAGCCGCTTCAGTTAAGTTTTGAACCGAGATTTTCCGAAGTTGACAAGTCTCTCTTTGTCGCTCCGCCACCCCTCGCAACGTCATGTTATTTACACTACAGTGGATCGATGCAGAAAGACAATGAAAGAGACTCGGAGCAAGTCTACACGGCGAATGGCCGTATCTATATTACAAGACGTCTTAGACATTAAACGTCTTGTGTTAAGTACGAATAATATAAGAGATGAACAGTTGAACATAACAAATATCAACATTCAATTGTAAATATCGTAGTCTAATTTAATTTTAAATATTGTAATTATTGCTGATGTGATTTAACACCTATAGTTACAAAATCAGTTTTCAATAAGTCTACTCTAAATCTAATCTAAGAATGAAACAGGGATATCTATATAATAGAATAGAGAAAGTCCTCAAGTTTTTCCATCCCTCAATAGGCTATAGATATGAAGCAAATAAGTAGTTTTAGTAGAATCATACTAGTATACTATTGCAAATGCTGTAATTTGATTGGCTACGCTACTCGCTATCTAATTGTCGATAGATAGCGAGTAGCGAAACAGCCATCTCCTCGGCGCGATTTTTAACGAATTTATTTCAATAAATTATGAAAAACGTTTTGAAATACTGTTTTCTTGCTGGTTTCTACTAAAACAATTAGATTATTCGCTCTCGATTTCTATGACCTCATAGAAATCTTGAGCTCATAATCTAATTGTTAAATAGGGTGGAAATTTTAACCAATTGATCACACACAAATTTATTCAATAGTTTCTCTGCATTTTCCCTGCAGGATTACCGCAATTAAAAGATGTGAATTCGGACATAGTGGATATGTACACATCTCGATCGACGCCTGTTATGACGAAGGCACAGTTAAACCACGCTGAAGATATACGGAAGTTAAAGTCACCTTGGTGGAAAAAACTATGGGATGGTGACGAACAACAAGTGATAGATATGTCAGAGAAGAAGAATGAAGAACTGAACTTTTAGAAAATATTTGCAAAGTGTTCAACCACGATTGTATAGCCTACAACTCATTCATAAACATTGACAAAAGTTTCAGAATGCTGAAGATATATTAAAGTTAAAATGGTGGGAAAATCTGTGGGATGGTGACAAACAACAAATCATAGATACGTCGGAGAAGAAATTAGTGAACTGACTTTTAGAAAATATCTGCAAAGCGTTCAACCACGATTGTACAACTTATCCATAAACATCAATAGATATACGTCAGAGAAGATGGTGACGAACAACAAGTAATAGATATACGTCAGAGAAGAAGAATGAAACTTTTAGAATATATTTCCAAAGTGTTCAACCACGATATTTCAACTCATTCATCGACAAATGTTGCTAAAGAGATGCTAAAGAGAAATATATTTCTAGATTCCAGTGTATGGTGCTCTTTTTGTTTATAGGAAACTCTTGTTCTTTATATTTGTCAGTCTGAAAAATTCTAAGCTTAGGATTCCGACGTTTTAATAGATTGAAGGCACTTCGTCATGAGAGTTTACTAACTTTCACGAGGAACGGCCTTCATTTGAAACGTCGAACTGCTGCTTATAATTTTCAGGCTGACGAGTATCAACAAAAACGGTCTCCCATATCTACGCTGCATGCCACCGACGTTGAACCCTCTGCAGGTTTTTAGATTATTCCAATATACATACACAATAAAGTCCATTCTCAAAGTCAATTCTGGTTAATATAATTATACACTCTTAACGTAATTGTTAATACCTTTTGCGAAAAACATAGCCTAAAGAAAGGTTGCCTAAGGATTGATGAACACTGAGTTGGGACCAGTTTGGCAGTTATTTATTGTAAACATGTTGTATTAAGTTATTCTGTAAATTAAGGCCGAAGGAAATGTAAAACAAATTAGATTAATGAATTATATACCTATTTTTAAGTAAAATATAAAATACATTAGTTCAATGAATTAGTTCTAGTTACATAGAAGAGCCCTTAGCCTACATGGAAAATGGGTAGTCAACAGCGAGATCTCACCTGGGGGCCCAGGTTTATAACATCCAATACAACTTCTGCCAAACTAATTACAATCGTTTTTTATACTTTACGTTATAAATATACAGCTGGTTGCATGCATGGAACAGTCGCAGGTGAAAACATTGTCTCTTCTCTGCACGTGGAACTTCAATGTTTGAAAGGAGAACTTCAAGTTTTCAATTAGCTCAGCTATCAACATGAAGCAACGTCATTGGCTGATCAGATTGAAACCTTTAAACTGCTTTTGACCACGGCTGCAGAGAGGAGCCAAGAGGAAGGACTTGTCCTGGGTCCCAACCTGATATGTACCTCCATTTTAGATGGTGCCATGGCCTAAATTGCGTGTATATATTTATATATGGGCGCTCTCAAATATAGCACTGGTTTTGCTGTTGTATTACGTCATAGGTCATAGAGGGGCCTAGAACATTTTGCCCCAGGTCCTGTGAAAACTCTCCGCGGTTGCCCCAGGTCCTGTGAAATCTCTCCGCGGCCCAGATCTTAACAAACACAAACGTTTCACGTACGTTTTTACGCAAGTATAGATAACGTATTTATCTGCGACTGTTTCATCTTTACATGCAACTTACGGTATCAAAATTGAAGATATTCTACATCACTATTGTTTTCCATGTGCAATATTTTCTTTAGTAAAAATAATTTGCCACCCTAAAACTTTTCTGTCAAATCCTGCAGTAAAGAGATTATATCCTTTCCCTGCCATCTCCCCTCCCCAGGCCACGCTGCTTACCATCCTTTGGTGACTCTGCAAGACAAATGTCGGTAAAAATAAATATAACTGGTTAAGCTTAAGAATTATGTGACGTCTAATCCAATATCGCCGAATTTTAATCCAAATGTTTAATTCTTTTTAAGATTGGATTAGACATCACTTGGTAACCTTAACAAAGCATTTTCAAACTAATTTGTGTGCAAAACATAGTTTCAACAGCCTTTGAAAATGGTGCTGTCGAGGATGCTGTCAGCAATATTTTTCAATACTCCCTATAACTCAAGGAGAAATAATTGCATCGACTCAAACTAGGAAACATGTGAGACTGACAGTTTTGTAGCTTCCGTTGTTTAGATTTTGGAATGTTGTGACGCCTTAGTGAAAATGACATGTATAGGTTCAACTTTTTACTTCGATATTACGTATTTGGATGCCTTTATTTCGCGTGTGATGATAATAATGGTGGTGGATGTGATATTAAAGGTTTTCGTGCATGGTTAGAAATTCGAGCAAAAATTTTCTATTTATTTTAGAGCAAAATAAGCTTGTACTAGCAAAAACAAAAAACTTTTATAGTATTTAATCTGTCAGAGCAAGTTTTCGTCTCACTCTCAATTAAAGGTCAAATCTACCTGCATGGGTCTTACACTTTGTTCTGTTCTCATGTAAACGAGGCTTCAGACAATGTTTATGTCATCAACTTATAACATTTTTCGGAGATAAGATTCATGTCCTACTTGCAGTGGGGTTATAACGGTCGGCATTCGGTTATTTCCGAACAAAGACACAGAATGGCCGATTAGTTTTATTCCGCACGGACATTTTAACCGATCAAGTAAAGTACACAGTTTCCCTCCAACTTTAAGTATTAAATAACAGATACGAACAATACCAAAGTCTCTTTGAAGGAAAGAGTGACAAATGTAAAGATTGTATTTTTAATGCAAATGATCTGTTGCTCTATAGGGCATTTTCATGTAAATATAGGTTTATCATGACGCATCAACAACAACTTCGACACGTTTCATGAGTAATGAGTACACGTAAAAACTATTACAGGCAAGGTCGACCATTCTTAGGCAATGTCCGAGCAACTGCCTAGTTGATCGGATATTTGTCAGACCCAAGCGAAATCGTTATAATCCACACTGTCTATACTTGCATATTTTTCAGGATTACATCAAGGGAATGAAAATGATTTATTTAATGTTGATTATATATATAGAGGGTTACCCAACCTAAGTAAATTCTATATATAACGGTAAAGGGCAGTACACTAAAGGCATCTGCCACCCGTGCTTCCCTATGATAAGGTTTATATCATGCATATATATATACAAATCTCCTCCGGCGAGGAAGATGCATGAGTCTGAATCCTGAGAGATCAAGAAGATGAATATGACGATTATCATGTGGAATTGCGATGATATTCTGATCTGACGAGACCGATAATCTGAGAAAATAATGTATGAAAACATTCAAAAATTTTGAACAAGTTATTGTACATGAACGTTGTTATAAAGTGCCCTTCCCAAAGAACTGCAAATATTGGTTTATCAGCTATCTTTTAGAGACGTTTAAAAAATACTGGGGAAGGTCGCCCCTAGTATCTTTTCCTGAGCTTCCTCTGGCATCCTGGATGTGTTACAAATGTATATACAATGAACTCTGAGTACCACATCCACATATATGTCGAGCTTTACAGGTATGACTGTGGGATGATGTAGACTGGCCTAGCCAGAAAATGCTTGTTGTTCTCATGCAGCAGCGTATATACTCATATATATATGTTGATTGGATGTCCCGCCTTGAGTGAATACATCTAAGATTTTCGAGTGTCTCAATCCGGCATCCCAATATAGCTCAGTCGTCAGAGAGCTGGTATATTAAACCACAGACTTTGCGACATTCAGAAATTACTTTTTCAGCAGGCGCTTTGACTCGCGACTTATTGTGGACCAGTCCGAACCCCCGTTCTTATTTAAGTCGCGACTTACTAGATTTGACCATTTATACGAGTGTGTTCGTGTCTTATATAAGAATCGTCTTTTGTAAGTCGCGACTTATTTTCTCCCTTAAAAATGGCCCTATTAAGTTTTATTAGTAAGCCCACCTGTTAACGGCGGAATCCAGGCGAATGGTGGTTAATGGTGCTCTCATGTTTTTCAAATCCCAAACCTAAGAAAAATATAAGAAATTATAGGCGAGCTATGTTCGTTTACACTTCAAAACGTGGGGTTTGGCGTTGATAGTATTCTAGAAATAATAAGCTGGTATCTTTTAGGTCTGCAGAACTACCTGAAAGATTAAAAACGACGTTTTGAGTGAAGAGCACTCTCGGTAACAATGACCTTATTAATCTGGAATGATTGCTAAATTGCTATTATTTATATAACTTAAGTGATAAATGAACATAGGCGAGTGCTTAAGGTTTGTATGCATGGTTCCTACAATAGGCATGCAGTTTTTTTATTATATTTTCTCCTCATGCAGTCGCATGCAAGAAGATTGCTTGAATTTGCTTCCAGTTCGACACCCCAGGTTCAAGAGATATCCAGAAATAATAGAGAATACAAATACGTTTAGGAAAAGTCATACACTTGGAGAAATGAAGATGAGGATAATCTCCTGCAATTTCTATCGTCGATACGAAAATCGTGAAGGAAATTATCGCGATTTATATCGACATATCAAAATTATCACCCAACTTTATTAATTCATATCAACAAGAAAATACAGATTACTTGTAATCTTTTCTATATTTTTTATCCATTTGAAGTAGGCTACTGGTATCAAACTATAGTAATTACAATTACCATTATTTTTACGATTCTACCCACCTACTGAGACACACCAACACTTTTTAGACAAACAATAACAACACCATAAAGAGACCGGTACCACGCACTTATTTAAGGTGGGGAAACTTTTATAGTGGTTCTTTTATAGTCTTTACTGTTACGTCAATTTACAACACTTTTCCGCGTATAAACATTTCACTCAGCGAATACTGATAACGATGTCAATAATTTGACAATTTACCTTTACCAATAGAGTTATACAAGCATATACAGAACTTGTAAATAGACGTTCCTGCAGGCTTTATCGCTCAATAAATTGTTATATTGCAAAAGCTGTGCTCTAAATCACATGAACATTTGTTACAATCTGCATTTTAAACTCATGCTCAACTTTAATTAGGGCGTAAATCAATGTTTCGCAAACTTATGAAATACATTTTAGAAATCAGTGCTATACAGAACTGTTTTTCTTGTCCACCACATCCCACCCATGGTGGCGAACCATAATTATATACAGTGCAACAAAAATACCACTAATCATGATCACTATTCACTAATATAGTTATATAAATTAGTTGATCTTATTTATGTCGGACAAATTAAACTGAACTAACTTTATTAAGACTGATAATAGATAGTAGAAGGTTTTGTGGATGGAATTCTCGAACGAAAATTTATATACATTTTTAGACCTAGCCAGGAGCAGTTGCGAAAAATGCAACTTATGCCTCTGGCAGGAAACGAGATGCCTAGAAAAATCTCGATATTAGATAATAGATAGCTTTATCAGTTCTAAAGACGATAAACTGTTCCTTTTAGAGGTCTAGTTATAGGGATATCTCTCATTGCGAAGACACATGTTTTTGTTTTTTCACAAAGACCATCACTTTTCAAGAGATTCATTTCAAGTAAAGTAGAAGTTTTTCATTGGCAAATTTTTACCTAATTTCCCTGGGTAAGCAAACAAGTTGTTTTTCAAAAACACCCCCCGCACATCCGGCCCCACATAGTATACAATAGAGAATGAAAAACAACGCCGTTCTGGGGCATTGAACTTTAGAACTGATGAACTATAGAATGAAAACAATCTTTTCATGAAATGGTTTGTTTAAATACACATAAAAATTTAACACGATAAGGTTTTCTGTCAATAAAATTTGACTCATTTTTGCACAAATTTTACAAAAGTTTTAAAATTTGCACGCGCAATTACATTTTTTGGTACTAGGTGTTTAGTTACTGAAATCACGTTGGTCACAACAAATAACCTGAATAATAGTTTGTTTATAAAAGTTAGTTCCTGGTCTTTGTTGGTTTTGTTTTTCACTAAGACCATGACTTTAAAGAGAAACAGTCACATATAGTAAAAGTTTTGATGAAAATTATACTATGCACTTTGACATTTGGTGTATTAATAATAACGTTTTTTCAACTGATTTGTTGGCAATTTTTTACAAAATACCTATCATGCATGAGGGTAAGCAAACAAGTCGTTTTTCTATAAACACATTCCCCGCACCTCCCAAATAAGAAGTGAAATACAAAGCATCTGCACATTACATCTTATTTACAGAGTCATATATATAAGTTAAATAAACTATGCTACTCTGTCTCTAATTAACTTTTCTGTCTTAAAAATCTTTTTTTACGTTGCGAATGTTTTATCACTTTTGCACTTTAGTGATAGACATCCTTACTAGTACGTTATATTCAATACTCTAAATTTTCTGTCTTAAAATATTTTTTCGTTGGTAATTTTTTACCAAACAGTAGTTTTTCTCAAAACATCCCCCGCACCTCCCACAACGTCTAGCAGTACACAATAGAAAATGAATGAAAAACAACGCCATGCGGGGGCATCAAACTTTAGAACAGGAGTAAAATGAAGACAATCTTTTCATAAAATGGTTTATTAAAACCAAATCTAAAATTTAAAGGTTTTCTGAATTCTGTCATTCAAGAATTTGTAGCGAATTATATCAATTTTTGGTTATACTGAATTACATTTTTGCGCAGCAACGCGTATACTAGGCCCCAGGCTATAGTTACTGGCGTGCAGCGGTGCAGTTACTGTAATATTTCAAATAAACACAATGGTCACGGCAAATAACCTAGGCAAAAAGTATTTGATTTAATAGTTTGTTTACAAAACTTAATTTCTGTTTTCATGTTCTTGTTTTGACCGTATTGGAAGCACGCAACAGGAAAATTGAGGCATGGGAGGCACAAGGTATTAAGGACACTTTCACCACAGAAGAACAATTTTCCCCCCTTACTTTTCACTCCGAATGTCACTTCATTTCAACATTTCAAGTTATAGAACACAAACTGTCACATAATAAAAGTTTTGATGAAAAATGACACCGTGTACTTGATAAATAGTATATAGCAAATTACATCTGCAATTACTGCAAACTACATCTTACAGAGTCATATATAAGTTAAATTAAATACTTTCTAACTAACTTTTGTGTTTTAAAAACAAAAATTTTCTCGTTGACTATTTTTCCTTTGGATAAGCAAACAATTTGTTTGCAAAACCACCCACACAACTAGTGATTTGTAAGATGTAACAGATAACTTTTCAACTTAGACTTACTGACTTACTGACTTACTGGTGGGACATCCTAGCAAGTTATATCCCAACATTCTAAATTTTGTTTATTAAAAATATTTTTTCGTTGGCAATTTTTACTTAACAGTTGTTTTTCTCAAAACATCCCCCGCACCTCTCACAACGTCTAGCAATACACAATAACAAATGATTGATATAAACAACGCCATGCGGGGGCATCAAGCTTAAGAACTCATTTATTTTTCCCGCTAATCGCTATTCTCTTCTGATTTTTGAAAGAATTGCTTTTGTGTTCTTTTGTCCTAATGCTTTGTTTCCTACGCTCTGCCTTGAGCATAAAAGCAGCTCGTTTTCACAGCACAAGTCATTCAGTGTGAAGTTTTCAAAGCAACAAGAACTCTATCAAAATTAACAAAGAAATATGTCGGTGGTAGAAACACAAGTTCTCCAAACCAAACTCTCGGAATGCGAAATGATAAAAGTTAAAGTCGAAGATGAAGAAAATATTCCTGAATATCCAAGCAGTTCCGAGAAACCAATATTCCAGTTATTCAACAGCAGTGCTGCGACTGTTCCCAAGAAACGAAAGCGATCTAAAGCCCCACCGGGTAAACCACCCTACTCTTACGTGGCCCTTGTCACCATGGCAATAAGAAGTTCACCATACCATAAGATGACCTTGACAGATATCTTGAAGTTCATCTATGAGAACTTTCCTTATTACAGAACATGTCCTTTAAAATGGCGGAATGCAATCAGACACAACCTGACAATAAATGACTGTTTCGTGAAGCTCCCGCGTGACGTCCACGATCAAAACAGAGGTCACTATTGGACAGTGGATCCCTCGAGTGAAATGATGTTTGACGAGGGAAAATATCGACGTAGAAAGAGAAGATTTACGCGGCAAGAAAATCTTGATGAAATTTTACCATTATTGGTTGAACGAACTAACATTCCTAACTACGAAAGAATACCAGCACAATCAACTATCCCGTATTGTCCTAGAGTTCCTGTAATCACCCCGGTTGCTCCTGTTATCCAACGACGTGGATTCACAATTGATGAGATCCTAGCTCCTGAATCAAACTTAATGAACACAGATATTTCCACAGTTTATAATCCAACATCTCACTTTATGAACTACAGATTACCGAATAGTTTTATACCTTATTATCCTAATATGTATTGGTCTTATCCATTTAGTACATATTCAGTTCGAACTAAAAGAACTTTAAGTTTAAGTTCGCAAGATGAGGACGACATTGACATTTTATGACATTAAGAAAATTTTATAAAGTTAAGAAAATGATGTTGTTTGGGTAGCTTTACATACACACATTGTAAATACAAATTAAGATAAAATATTTCTATATAATAAAACCTTACTTTGTGCTGAAATATTTAATCTATTAGTAAGACTGAAACTCAAATTCGGAGTAAAACAAGACATTTCGTTGAACGGTTATATAACTATGCCTAAACATTTTTTAAAATACAACTTAAATTGTCTTTAATAGCATAACCGTTCAACGATTTGTCTTAATTTGTTGCTTGTGTTGCTTGTGTTGTGAGTTTCAATCTGATTTTTCTGGAGCTTTCCCTTTAATAAATGACCGTTAGAGGATACCTCTTACAGTTGACCGAGCCAAAATTTGTTGTCTTAGAATTTTGAATTTGACTGATCTTTTTTGACTTTCTAGTACATAAAAAATTGTTTAAAATCACTTGTTCATTTATCAAAATGAATGCATTTGGTAAATTCGACAATCGAAAAATATTTTATATTCGTTACAGGTGCAGTATCATGTACCACAGAATACTGGTACGGTACCACAGAATACCAGTCTTATTTATTGATCTTATAAAATTTGGAGGAAACATACTATATACTTTATTTTTGTGAATATACATTAGTTTTAGTTTTAATTGACATATAAAAAACCAAAAATGAATATTTTCATAAAATTTTTAAAAATAATCAGGATTAACAAAAAATAACATTCTATGTTTTTTATACTTTTTTCCCGCACAATGCTTGTAAAATTCGAAAGTTCAAAAATAAGTTTAAAAATAAGAAAGTGCAAACCAGTATAATTTATGTTGATCACTACTTTTTCTATGCAACACAACATTATTACTATACAGGAATCACACCGAGGAATCAATTTTACCATTGAAAAACTGAATTTTTCAAAATTATTGATAAACCTGGTATACTTTGGTTACACCACTGGTATGCTGTAATGATTTTAGTGTTTACCTTTCACTAAATTAAGTTAGCAATATCAATACAGTATTATCACACAACATGACACACCAAATCCCGGTTTATCTCCGCACTGGTATTCTGTGGTACATTAGAGTTTGTTCCACAGAATGTTCAATTAAAAAAAAATATTGTAGTCTGTGAAATCTAGCCCAAAAACCCCCAGGAAGAAAAAATATATGGATAAACCATACTAAAAAATATTAAGAAGACACATTATATATATTTGACAAAAGATATGGAACATGTAAATTTTTGCGGTACTCTGCATGTGGTACATATACACCTGTACATGCCATTTAATATTGCCATTTTTATACGGTATTAAACCAATTACATGCATGTTACAACATATGTTGTATATATATTATATATTTTCTCTCGCACTTTAAGTCACGTTAGAGCTGTACGAATTACGGATATTGAAACAAATGTTTTCAGTAATAATATACTTTCTGATGGTTAACAGTCACGCCAACTTAAACTACTTTTTCGCACAACAAACCACATAATCAGATCATTTTGTCCCAAGGGTGCTCATGATACACGCATCCGAGGCCTAAGGTTAGTTTTTGGTGGGGGAAGAAAACCGGAGAAAACCCCTCGAAGCAGAGTAGAGACAACCGAACTCTACTCACACGAGTTTTCAAGTACACCTCGACGAACAGTAACAGGCTAAACTCAGCGACAACGCGCTAACTACATCTCCCACTCTGCTGCGTTAGTTTCGGAATTCTACGGTATCGAAGTAATTTTTCACGAACCTTGACTGTACGATCATCACTTCCACTTACAACAACATCTTGATCTGTGAATACGGCTGACGTTACGGTTCTAAAAGTAAGAACCAGACTTAATAATTATGCTCAATTGCTTACATGTAAACAAGTATAGACACTTTTCATGTTTGCAGAATTTATTCAAACCTCGAAGAAGGTAATTGGAATACTTCGACCTTCATTCTCAGCTTCTCGGTTTGTATAAGCTTGTGTGAACTTCTTGTTTCTTCTATTAATAAGTTGGGAGCGACAATTGGGCGTAACCACTAATTGAACGTTGTTGTGAGTTTGGTAAGTATATGCTTGTTAAGCCTTTTACAACCACATTAAAAAAGCTCTCTGGTTGGGATTAAAAGCAGCAGATATGACATGGGCTATTTTCAACCCCGGCTGAAATTTCAGCCCAGCTGCTGAAGTATGGCCTTCTTAATTAATACATACAAAGTATTGAAAAGCCGAAAATAAATTTGAGCTATATATTTACTGTACAAGTTGAGAGTGTCATACGCGTGTTTTATCATTCCATATATTTCCACATATTAGTATTCAGTAGCCGGCAGCCCTGCCCAGGTTTCCTTCGCAGGCAACTCGGAGGCAAACGGCATGCAGAATCACGTACCATTTTGCAGACCAAGAGGGTGTAACAGGGGTTGCATGGGATAAATATTACCCAGTCCTAAAAACATCCAAACAAACCTTGTATGTCCTTGAAAAACGCTGACCGAATGCAATGAAGGCGTTCTAAAATCCCATAAACGAAACGTCGAGTCGTGAGATGCCGTCACGATAAGATCTTGACTACGATGAGAACATGTGTGAGTTAGTTCATCATCATGACCTGCAAAAATCAGTTTGTTGAAAGTAGTTTTTCGTCAAAACGAAAGCATAAATTAATGAACCCATTCGACATGCATCAAACACTACAGCTTAACATAGTAACAGTTTTTATCTAAAACTTTCAGCTTTTACCCTTTAAAAAGTTTTTCTGTTTATAATCAGGATAAAAATTGAAAAGGTTAAAATTTGAAAAGGTTAAAACGTTTTTCTACTACGTTTCGAACAGCTTAGGAACCAAGTGCCAGGAACCGTTGGTACTGAAATAAACAGAATGGCGTGGTTTATAAAGCTAAATAAGAAACAAGACATGATACATATTGCACAGATACATGAAGAAAAACAGATAAGATGTTGGAAACGTAGTACTTAGGAACACCTTTTTAACCTTTTCAATTTTTATCCTGATTATAGACAGAAAAATGTTTTTAATACAGTAATTTCAAATGGTAAAATTAGGGCAGTAATAAGAGGTCGAAGTATTTTACGACATCTACCAATTTAATTAATATCTTAATGACTAGTGCTTTTCGCCTTTTCAACCATTTCAAGATCCGAAGAAATAATCAGGACTATACAAAATGTGCCAAAAAACAATATATAGAAAAATAAAGATACCTGTAAGGGTTTGTATAACTGTACTTTGTTCAGCATCCCAAAGTTTGGCGGTGTTATCCCAAGATGCAGTGACCACTCTCTTTCCATCCGGTAACCAATCCACTGCCATAACAGCACCTACACAAATATTCACAGGGATATGTAAGGACAATGGAACTCAAAAAAGTCTGGAATGCTACTTCAAGATTCAAATTGTAAAGCCTGGCTGGGAATTTTCCGCTGAAAATTGTTGGGGGGAAATATTAAAATTTCGATGTTTTCTTGAATGTTCCCCATATTGTCGTGGGACCAAAATTGGCTTCCTACGAATGAAGAAGTTTCCCGACAAATTTAGAAACATACAACAGAACACTCACACTTTGTTTTCTGCAGGTTTGCCCAGGCTTTACAATATATAGATGATATAGAAGTAGGTTTACATAAAGGGCAGCCTCCTCACCTGTGTGTGCTTTCAAGGTAGTGCCTGGAGTTTTGAGAATGAAAGGACGATGTCCATCGGCTGAATCACAACCTCCTTGGAAATAAAATAATTATTAAGTCTTTAATGAATTTCTGTCTCTTCAAATTTCTTCCGTAGGCAACAGGATATTCAGCCTATAAAATGAACTAGGAATGCACTGGATAGTGTAGGAATGCACTGGATAGTGATTCTCGCTATGCGTTTATATATACGCAGACAAATTCACAGACCATGCAGATGAGTGTTAAACACACACTTTCAACTATACTAGTCTTATTCAAACCATATAGGCAGCCCAATGGCTATGCTGGTTTATGAAATAATGGACTAAAACATTAAAATATTAAATAGAACTATTGCTACCTACTTTAAAATGACGAAAATATGATAAATTTACTTGACAATAATGCAATTATTTAGTTCTCGTTGCCTGCGACGGGCGACGTAGGTCACTCCATAGTAATGAGAGTCAACAGTACTATCATCAGTAACGTACGTCGCCCGTCGCAGGCAACGAAAACTAAACAATTGCATTATTGTCAAGTATAACATTTATCATATTTTCGTCATTTTAAAGTAGGTAACAATAGTTTTATTCAAAATTTGAATGTTGTAGTCCATTATTTAATAAACCAGCATCGCCATTGGGCTGTCTGTCATTCAAACGAGACATACCGTCTTCCAGTTCTTCGTCAGTTCCATCATTTTCATCATGTGACCACTACATACAGTGAAGGTAATAAATAAAAAGAGATTTTCATGGTGTTGAAATTATTTATGTGGTTATATTATGTCTATACCTAATATGCATATATATATATACAGCTAATTGAAAAAAGGTTGTCCTTTGCAAACCTTAAACTATAAAACCTTAAACCTTAAACTCTATAAGCGCGAAAAGCACAATGGGAACGCAAGTTTCAAGTTTATGGAATATGGCGGCCATTTGTGAGTGACATGTCCTTGTAGGGAGATATTAACCATGTCACTCACAAACGGCCGTCATATTGAATTTCTAAACTTGAAACTTGCATTCCCATTGCGATTTTCGCGCTTAGAGTTTAAGGTTTTAGAGTTTAATGTTTGCAAAGGACAACCTTTTTTGAATTAGCTGTATATATGCAGTATACATTAAAATAGAAGAACTCACATCAGGAGAGCTACCACTTGGTGATCCTTTATTTTTAGCAAACTGTTCAATGATTGGGGATGGTAATTTCCAAATATGACTTGATTCGTCACCAGAACCTAATGACAAATATATAGTATTAACGTCAAAATATTCGCTAATATACTGTAGCCTGCGTAGCGGTGCAGGGCTAGGGTCGGGGAACAGGTCTCAAAAGGCTGAAGAAGCCTTAACCTAACTCAGAGAAACATGAAGGAACATAAACATGATTTCTAACACTGCCGAAGTAACCTGTAAAAGTTCACTCAGGCTAGATTTGAACTTACACCTTCGGGACTCCGGTCCGCCGCCTTATCTATTGAGCTATCAAGACAACAGGAGTTTTATTCATTATAAGTGCACGAAATATTTTCGCGACTACTTCATCGCTATCCATACGAGGATGTGCAGTGTTTCGATTGTATAACAGAACCATCTGAGGTGGAAAAAGTATTTTTCTTTCTGCAGGGAATCTGGGTTTCAGACTCAAAATTAATAATTCACGAGGTTCAATGATCATTATTGATTGATTTTGACACTGGACTGATCGGAGTGTTGTTTCTTGTTATTTAGTGGTGTTCAATTTGATATAGTCAATACAAAATGCATTACAATTAGCATACTCTGTTTTGTTATTACTCATCAGTTAATTACTAACTTTATAAATTTCTGTGAAAAATTTTCTGCAAAAGTTCAGATCCAAAAACTCAGATCCACTTCTGGGAACTATACTTTTTCCACCTCTGAGAACGATCTTCAGAGAAACATGAAGAGAAAATTTCCAACAACAGGAATGTAGTAATCACTTACCAGTACACACAATAGGTTCATTTGGATGAAATTTGATGGAATTCACTATTTAAAAAATGGAGAAACGCACAAATTCATGATCAGGTTTACTCTACAACAAAACTAAGCTGCAAATAAACAAATTTACACACCTGAGCCTAGATGTCCAGCGTATTTCAAATGACATTGTCCGGAATCAATACACCACAATCTGGCAAAATGATCTAAATAATTGAAAATAACTCTTTTATAGCATAATTTGCAGTTGATGTGATAGAAGTATTAACTGGTCCATAATTTCGAACAATCAAAAGTTGTTCAACAGCTGTTGTGCAGCTTTTAACTACTATAAATCAGATAAAATATTGTAAAGTAATTCCCAAAGTCGACCGGAATACAGAGCAATGATATCACTTCAATAAAAGTAAGCGTGAAGACGTGGACACAGTATAGAGACGACCAGTAGGGCCACTCATTTGAAATTTTGTGTGGCCGCTCATTACGCATTGGCAGCCAGTCAATTGCTTTTTCTGGCCAATAAGCAAGCTGGACTAACTTTCCTGGCCAGTAAACTGCATATTTTTGCATAAAAAGCCGGCTACATGTTGCATCGCCGAGTGGCCCTACTGGTCGTCTCTATACTGTGACGTGGATTAAGTATTCAGTCCTTACAAGTGACGTCACAACCCGTAATTGTTAGGCATTCAATGTTGTTAGGCGCCATTTCGGGTGGAAAATTCAAACCACTGATTCAAACACTGATTCAAACACTGATTCAAACACTGATTCAACCACTGATTCAAACACTGATTCAAACCACTGATTCAAACACTGATTCAACCCACTGATTCAAACACTGATTCAAACCACTGATTCAAACCACTGATTCAAACACTGATTCAAACACTGATTCAAACCACTGATTCAAACCACTGATTCAAACACTGATTCAAACACTGATTCAAACCACTGATTCAAACCACTGATTCAAACACTGATTCAAACACTGATTCAAACACTGATTCAAACCACTGATTCAAACACTGATTCAAACCACTGATTCAAACACTGATTCAAACACTGATTCAAACACTGATTCAAACCACTGATTCAACCCACTGATTCAAACACTGATTCAACCCACTGATTCAAACCACTGATTCAAACACTGATTCAAACACTGATTCAAACACTGATTCAAACACTGATTCAAACACTGATTCAACCCACTGATTCAAACACTGATTCAAACACTGATTCAAACACTGATTCAAACACTGATTCAAACACTGATTCAAACACTGATTCAAACCACTGATTCAAACACTGATTCAAACCACTGATTCAAACACTGATTCAAACACTGATTCAAACACTGATTCAAACACTGATTCAAACACTGATTCAACCCACTGATTCAAACACTGATTCAAACCACTGATTCAAACCACTGATTCAAACCACTGATTCAAACACTGATTCAAGCACTGATTCAAGCACTGATTCAAACCACTGATTCAAACACTGATTCAAACACTGATTCAAGCACTGATTCAAACACTGATTCAAACACTGATTCAAACACTGATTCAAACACTGATTCAAACCACTGATTCAACCCACTGATTCAAACACTGATTCAAACACTGATTCAACCCACTGATTCAAACACTGATTCAAACACTGATTCAAGCACTGATTCAAACACTGATTCAAACCACTGATTCAAACCACTGATTCAAACACTGATTCAAACCACTGATTCAAACTAATTACGATGAAATCCAACATGGCTGACATATTAATACGTACGCCAACTTTCCTTAACAACTCGAGTTCTGGACATGCTAAAACGACCGGCAAACTATACACGAAAATATACTCCTCGCGTTGTTCAAGGATTCTAGCGCGATATAGCTTGTTTTATAACTCTCAATATTTCGCCAGATATAATTAAGCGAAAACGGTACTTCGATGAAATCCACGATAATGCCACCAAAATGGCGGAATATTTAGCATGACGTTCACGTAATATTCTCGCAAGACATTGCATCAGCGAGTTTTTCAAATACTAAGGTATTGAAAACTTACGTTGGTCCGGAAAAACCTGCGAGTGCGTGTCTTTTTACTTATATCAATATATCTACCATTACCCAAACAATTTAATTAGAATACAAGATGCAGGTAATATTTCAACATAAAATGTTTTGTGTAAACAGCATGCACGTGACTAAAACAATTACCAAGAGAACATTTAAGTTCTCCCATTAAAACCTTTCTACACAAATTTAAAAAAGTTAACAGTTTGCGCAGAATTACTTCAATTTTTGGTAATGAATTACATTTTTGGCACTCGTGAATGACAATAAATTGCACTGCGTCAGCCAATCAGAATAAAGAGTTATTTTTTCATGCACATTACTAGTCGTAGTACATTACTCATGAATTCCCATACCAGCTGAAGCAGTTCCTAACACGGTTGAGACATGTTTTGAGGTGCTCACTTCCCAAACACCATCTTTATGTCCTTCGTACGTTTGGAAATAATGACATTCAATACTTTGAGTTTGGCCTGGAGTCTTGAAACTTGATACAAACTAGAATTATAACAACAAACTGGTCAACTGGCATTCAAAAAATATACGAAACTGTAAATAAAACGCAGAATGATTGCAGAACTGATTCCTAACTCTACAATCAATAACTCAGACTTAAAGTTTGCTTCCTGTGATAAAGTTAATGTTACACAGTTTATGATTTGATCTTCTTTGAAATCATGTTCGTATGTTCGTAATTGACGGCACTTCATAGTTCTTATCACGAATAAAAAGGTCCGGTGTCCCAGGAAATTCATCCCGCCGTAAATCCTTGGAAATCCGCCCTCCCGGGGGATAAATTTCCTAGGAATATCGTCCCCCTTTAGGAATTTCGCCCTCCCCTACGAATTAGCGAGCGGGAACCAACTGCTACGAGAGGTCCGCTTCGACCAGAAGAAGATGAGGAGCCACCTTCTGTCATGCTTCGAAAATGGCGAGTTGACTCGTTTCCCATACTGCACGTCGTCAAATGGTTCAGCAAGACACCACAACAGCGCCACAGTTGAGACCCTCTGCACATGCAAGCTTCCAGAAGAGTACGACGATATGGTTTCATGTGATCTTTGCGGGGAATGGTTCCACTTAAAATGTGTGCAATGCCATTCTACGCAGAGCAAGTGGCTTTGTCCTTCGTGCACTCCACCACCTGCTAAACTAACCCTCTGAACTAGTCGACTAGTATAATTTTTGTAACATATTAAATTTACTAGACAATGTTCTTGACATGTTTTGATTTTAAATCGAAATCGAGAGGGGGGCGAATTTCCTAGAGGGAGGCGAATGTCTTAGGAAATTCGCCCCTAGGGGGGTGGCGAGATTCCTAGGAAATTCGCCCCTAGGAGGGAAAGATTCCTAGGAAATTCGCGAATTTCCTGTGACACTTGTTCTTCTTACTAGATAGTGAGTAGTGACCCATAGTTATAGGCCGTAGGTGAGTCGATGTATATCTCATACCTATGATCTCATACAACACGGACGCGAATGCTATATATAGCTTGCAATTCATCTTGATGAAAACGTATACATTCTGCAATAATCTTAAAGACTTGAATGAATTATTCGGTGAGAACAATGAACTTAAAGTAAAGTTTATGTAAATTGACAGGACTTTCTATCAGATATACAAGCTCCTTCATGGTCATGATTTCTTTAGTTTGTGTTTGTTTGTATGCCCATAACAATATTATTAGATTCTGTACTTTGATTTGGAAATTAGGTAATCAGTTCTTACCATGGATTGTGCGTAATGCGTACCAGGGATTGTGCGTAATGCGTACCATGGATTGTGTTTAATGCTTACCATGGATTGTGCGTAATGCTTACCATGGATTGTGCGTAATGCGTACCATGGATTGTGCGTAATGCTTACCATGGATTGTGCGTAATGCGTACCATGGATTGTGCGTAATGCGTACCATGGATTGTGCTTAATGCTTACCATGGATTGTGCGTAATGCTTACCATGGATTGTGCGTAATGCTTACCATGGATTGTGCTTAATGCTTACCATGGATTGTGCGTAATGCTTACCATGGATTGTGCGTAATGCTTACCATGGATTGTGCTTAATGCTTACCATGGGTTGTGCGTAATGCTTACCATGGATTGTGCGTAATGCTTACAATGGATTGTGCTTAATGCTTACCATGGATTGTGCGTAATGCTTACCATGGATTGTGCTTAATGCTTACCATGGATTGTGCGTAATGCTTACCATGGATTGTGCGTAATGCGTACCATGGATTGTGCGTAATGCTTACCATGGATTGTGCTTAATGCGTACCAGGGATTGTGCGTAATGCTTACTATGGATTGTGCGTAATGCGTACCATGGATTGTGCTCAATGCTTACCAGGGATTGTGCGTAATGCTTACCATGGATTGTGCGTAATGCGTACCAGGGATTGTGCGTAATGCTTACCATGGATTGTGCGTAATGCTTACCATGGATTGTGCGTAATGCGTACCATGGATTGTGCTTAATGCTTACCATGGATTGTGCGTAATGCTTACCATGGATTGTGCGTAATGCGTACCATGGATTGTGCGTAATGCTTACCATGGATTGTGCTTAATGCGTACCAGGGATTGTGCGTAATGCTTACTATGGATTGTGCGTAATGCGTACCATGGATTGTGCTTAATGCTTACCATGGATTGTGCGTAATGCTTACCATGGATTGTGCGTAATGCGTACCAGGGATTGTGCGTAATGCTTACCATGGATTGTGCGTAATGCGTACCATGGATTGTGCGTAATGCTTACCATGGATTGTGCTTAATGCTTACCATGGATTGTGCTTAATGCTTACCATGGATTGTGCGTAATGCTTACTATGGATTGTGCGTAATGCGTACCATGGATTGTGCTTAATGCTTACCATGGATTGTGCTTAATGCTTACCATGGATTGTGCGTAATGCGTACCATGGATTGTGCGTAATGCTTACCATGGATTGTGCGTAATGCGTACCAGGGATTTATATTTCTTTAAGCCCGAAAACAAAAGAGTGTATACCTGTAATTACTCTTACTGGCGTGATTGTCTACTGCAGAACGCTTTTTGCGTTCTAAATGCTTCTTAACCGGTTCCGCACTCATTCCCGAACGTATTCCGAAGCAAAATTAGAACAAAAGGTCGAACGCGAATGCAGAATTACAGCCATTAGCTTATTACAAGCAAGTACTGTAAGGTAACGTATATCACGTCTTAAAGTACGACTACGCAACAAATCCAATTTTCAATTAATCTACATTTTCTGTTTTACCTTGCTAGTTGAAGCCTTATATGTTGTCTTTAGCTTTCTGGACATTAGTTTACCAGCAGCTTCAGTTTTTAACAAAAGAAAACGGAAAGGCAATAAATTAATAAAAATATATATTAAATATAATAAGAAATTGATACTTTTAATACTATATATCAAATACTATTGATAAAATAGAGTGTTTGTTGCATGATAAAAGGGTTCTAAGGCATTTTACCCCAACTTCCACATACAATATTAAATTTTATATACTATTAGACGAGGGTCTAGTAATTTCAGGCAAATAAATATCGCTTTGAATAACCAATTCATTATTGCCCCCCCCTGGTTCTTGTGAGTAAACTAAAAGACAACTGCAGCCATGGTTCACACAACTCAACCTCATGCCCAGGCTCTTATCTCTTGGGGAGATATCTCCACAAGAGGGAAATGCCTGGATACGAGAATGCACACAACTTTGGTTTTAAGTTTGACTGTTACAAAGGTATTGTTTATGTGGTAATATATGTTTGACAGCAACTTACATGTCTTTTTACTAACACTAGCCTTTGTTGCTCCTGTGGGTCCCTCACTACTACCCAACTCCCCTGGTTTCTCTGTATTATCCACATTTCCTGTGTTGTCAAGTTTTTCAGTCAACACGTCAACTTTTTCCTGAACTGGAATGAAATAATAGTGCATACATTTTCAGCATTTGAAAAGCATGAGGAGAGCTGCCACCTCTAATCTTTAGCAGGAATTCTTAAAATTAAAGTAATTTATTCAGGGATGGGGCAAATTTTGGAATGGGGAATTCTTTCACATTCTTTTTGTTGAATGTGGAATTTTTTGTTTACTGTCCCAATGGAATGAGGAATATTTAATGCGCAGTGTCTGTTGTGAAGTTGTCAATGATGGAACGTGGAAACAATTATAAATGGTATTACACATAATTACATTCGGAGTTTTGGGATAAAATTGCAGTTGAATCATAACATGTAGCTAAGACTGGAAGAATTAGAATATGCATAACAAAGTATTCAACTGTTCAATCATTCATTTGTGTTTCACATATAGCCACAATAGAGCTGTCATTAAATAATTTTTGTACTGGCATATTTTGTCTTCTGTGTAAAGCAAAATATTAAAGAAAGGTGCACTTACGGGAATAAATTTTCTAATTAAAGCAAGTCAACTGTGTGAAAACAAATTGTTCTTCGAGCAACTTTTGCATATTCAAATGATCAATTGAACAGTTGAATACTTCGACATGCATATTTTAATTCTTCCAGTTCTAGCTACATGTTGTAATTCAACTGCAATTTTATCCCGACACAGAAAGCGTCATTTGGATGAGCAGTCGAATCTCTGAACTGGCTTATTATATATTTGAACCATGTATCTCCTCAAATACTGTATATTGCAGACTAATATACCCCCATATCAACCTGATGTGTCACTGTTCAGCTTGTCTGTTCAGTTTTCACTCAGATCTCTCCAGAGCCTGTTTTTTAGCCTTCTGGGAACTTATTCAGCTTTTGGGTTGTTTATTAGCAGTGCACATGCACTAGTTATCGTGTGCTCCCAGAGAGGTGCAGATGTCCTATTCACAGCTTGTTGTAGGAACCAACAGGAGTGGATGGCCTCTCTATTGTTTCATTGTATGGTCATTGCACTGTTGTAATGTAGAACTTTAGCAGTAGGGCTGATCAGCAGATCCTAAACATAAACTAGCTTGCCCCAAATCACTATACTATATTTTGGTAACAGTGGATGTACACATACCAATGATCATGGCAATATTTTCCTTGCAGTTCCTATCCAGATATAACCCATTAACTGGCAGTACCCTACCACTGACAGAGTAAAATACTAAAGTAGGGCACATTGCCAGCTAATGGGATAAGTGGGGATGGGGGGAATAAACCTATGACACCTATATGTGAGGTAACAGGGTACTGGTGAACTTTAGCAAATCAAAAGCTCTCTATTGCAGACATTACTTCTGACTTGATGAAATCAAAATACAGGGAGGGAGCATTAGGGGAATAGCCGGGATATTAATTATTAATACTATATGTAATATGTAATTAATGCTATTAAAAATATGAAAATTATCATTATGCCATTACTAGAGCTCTAGGGAAATACTTACGCGACTGATTTTCAAGACAGACTTTCTCAAATTCTTTCTCAATTTGTGAAAATAGTTCATTCAATTTCTTTCTACAGGCGTCGGGTATATTATCATTCATACAAGTATAAACACTTCCATATTGATTGCCTGGCCCTTCCTCAGCCACACTTTTAGGCGATCTATTCCGTCCAATAAAGGGTTTCTTCGACTTTGCTTTGCTTTCTCCTGATGGATATTTGCTCATCGTTTTTATCTATTGTTTACTAAACTTCGCTTCCAAAACTCCGCATTTCTTTGCATCTTTTTAAGTCGCATATCATCGCAAACCAAACATTGTTTATATAATTGATTTGGAACAATACAAGAATTGCCTGTTCGCGGGCTAGGCCGGAAAATTTAGATCTTCCGGAAAATCGGCTTTGTCTCAACTTGGCTTTTTAAAAGCTTTTCATTTTGTTATTAGACACATCCTTACGAAATCATACGGTTATTAGGAAAGAGGAATCTGTAAATTCATGGAAGTAAGCTTCTCTTCCAACTGTAAAACTTTTTGCAAGCATTTCACCCTGAAAATGCAGGAAATGGGGCAGCAAGGCCCCGGGACCCCAAAGCCGCTCAAAACTTAATACCAATGAAAAGGACGTCAAACTTTTTCTTCAGACCGCTGCACGATAGGGGAAGAAAGTGGCCCTTTCTTGATAACTGACCCCGCTGGTAACTACACACACCCCTGGAATGCGCTTTAATAACCTTCGGTTCTGAAATCTGGATTGAATCCATGAACCCAGGTGAACCCTACTCTGAAATGCCTGAAATATACGTATTTGCATTAAATTTTCTAAAATTCTTCTAATCCGGTTAAGTTAACGCAAGGCCAAGGCCCAAAGCACGTTTGACGTTTGCACTCTTGTTGACCAATTAAGGATGAGTCAAAAAAGTGATTGGCTGCGAAACAATTGTACAAGGAAAAGGAAACAGGATATACCATGCATTTGTGGTGGAAACTTTTTCTACACGAACCAGCGTTATTCACCCGCGATAGCTTGTTCACACCACTCGGGCACCGCACAGGAATCACAAGGTCGCTGGTTCGATTGCTGCAGTGAAACCTTATTATATCTATGAGTGAAACAAACTGTATTTTTCTTTCTGGAAAAATATTTTCAGTTATACAAATAGTGATGGTGATTACCCCAACACTTTGCAGGCTAAAGTCGTCTAAAATATTAGTACAAAATTATCAATTGCTAAGTTGCAAGTAATTGTTATAAAATTGCCCATATTATGTCAAAAATTGATTTCAACCAGCAATGATGGTCAACCATCACTTGTCAGAGTGAAAAAATGTTAATTATTTCCTTATAATATGTAGTCGTGTGTTTATTCTTGTCACTTATGACGATGCCATGCTGTATTGCTGCATGGTAGGTCCTGAGATGGGTTCGTGCATGCCTAAATTTCGTGAATGTTATTCCTATTGCCCTAGGAGCAACGCCAACAGACTGGTGTCACAGCGGATTTGGTCCACCCGCGGATTTGGTCCCACCGGACCATATCCGATAGGACCAAATCCGCTAGCGGATATGGACCCCCTTCCGCAGAAATGCCCCCCCCTATGAAATCATGGGCAGACGAGAACTTATATTATTGCTTACAAAGTTCTCGCGCAAAAGTCTACAAGTATTTTTGAGCTGCATATGATGTGGTTTTAGAGTAATCGCCTGAATATTTTTCTTCGGTTACAAATTTTTCCATACGGGCATATAAAATTAAATATCTGCAGTAAAATATAGTTCCTGCAGATATTTAATTTCCTAATTCCTAGTTTAAGATTTGCAGTAAAATATAGTTCTTGCAGTCCAAAAGCGCGAGAAAATTTACAGGAACATTTTAATCCGAAAAATCTTCGCACACTTTTTCTCTGTTAGATGTAAAGATGATTCAAAACGTTTTCATTCGATATTTAATATGCCATACGATAGATTCGCGAGTGGCGTCCAAATCCGCGAGAGGGGACCATATCCGCTAGCTGATGTGGACCCCATAGGACCATATCCGCTAGCGGATTTGGACCAAACCCGTTGTGACACCAGCATAGTTCCGAATGTGTGAATTTTAATTCTAAAGACTAAAAAAGAATAAAAGATAGACCCCTTATATGAGCAGAGCACTGATATGGAGCAGAGCCACGGAGGCATGGCCGCACGGAACTAGGTGTAACTGAGGGCTTATATGAGCAGGAGCACTGTATATGGGCAGAGCGGAGGAGGCATGGCCGCACGGAACTAGGTGTAACTGAGTTGCTGTTATAGTAACTGGCAGGTAAATAGTTTCCTTGGCCTAAATGTCAGGAAATTATTGATCTTGTTTCTCATATTTAAGTAGTCAAATTCCACAAAGATGCTGGTTTTACATGTAACTGTATAGATTGTAATAAAAAAATCTAGAACAACTTAAATACTGTACATTGTACAATGATATAATTATTGTTTCTTTTTCATATAAATTGCCGTCTTCACTATTTTTCCAAGACCAGGTCCAAGTGTTAGTTTTCAAAAAACTAATACATCAACATGTTACTTCATTATCCATTGATCATGCCCAGAGTAAACTAAGGTCAAGAAAAAAATGAAAAAGGTTTATTAATATTAAAGTTATATCTAACAGTACTAGATCAGGTCATTCTCATCTGCAATATGGTTATTCCAATAGATTCACAGCTACATTCTTGATATAACAAATCATTTGCTTTCTAATCTTCTAAATTACTTTTCTTGTCATTTTATGCATCAGTCTATATAGTTTATTTTGTGATATATGGTAAGATTGGTTGCTTGGTGTAATTATGATAAATTCGATTGCAATACCAATTATTAAACATAGGCGGGTTTCACTATGCACAACTTTTGGTAGTATGGCAATATTTCAGTGCTGGACTCTTGTAAATATGTAAATTTGGTACAGGTGCCCTTTTATCTGTACCATACCAAAATTTGAGCATTGTTTAATCAAACAGGCCTTTTATTAATTCAATTATGGCAGTACCTTAATATTGTCGGTTCTGGCATGCCTTGATCTGCACCTTTTTTGAGACCTAAACAATTATGAAATGATCTTAAATAATCGCTCTACAGTCAAGCAGTTCTCTTCTCAGTTTCTGTTAGTTATAGGGGCATTCCTTAATTAACAGGCATTGTGTCCTTTCTATTATTTTATTCTGTTTAACACCAGAGTCTTCAGCATTAACAGGTTTACCAGAATATTGCTTGTTAATCCATTACTATTAACTAACGCAATATACCCCAATGCACCCTCTTTAGTTTTGGTGCCATTAATTGGTTGATGGCTGCATAATCATATCACTTGTTAGCACATTAATGGGGCAATGTGCCCCGTTACATCCTACTTTCCTATTTCACTCTAATGGCTGCAGATGATTTTACTTGTCAAAGGGGGAGTCTTGGACATTTTACTTGTCAAGGACTAATTAGTCATGGCCATTAATGAGTTAACAAGACTATCTGCCTATACTTCTCTTGTTAACCATTCACAATGTGGCCAAATGTGCTATACTTTATTAACATTACATAGCACCAGACAGTTTTACTTGTCAAGGGGGGAGTCTTAACGTGGCCAAATTTGCCATACTTTATTACTGTTGTGGCAATGGAAGTGTTCCTAAAATATTCTACCAATTCATTTGCTCACATGAACCAATTCATTTGAGACGTTTGTGCAATTTGATCATATTTTGTCACTTCCTGCTTCTTTATGATTGGTCAATTGCACCAAAACCAAAGGTGATTGGTGCATTAAACAGGAAATTCTTGAATTATACAGGAAGTTATCTCATTTTCAAATAACTCCGCAAATGAATTGGTTCATGTGAGCGAATGAATTGGTAGAATATTTTAGGAACACTTCCATTGCCAGTACAGTAACATTATCTAGCACCAGAAAGTTTTACTTGTCAAGGGGGACTCTTATTTGGGGGTGCTGATGCAATGATCAATGCATAAATCCTAAATTTAGGTTCAATACTAAAATCAGGGGTGGCGCTAGGGGGGGGCTGGGGGGCACTACAGCCCCCTCGTCAGGAAACTGTAGCCCCCCATCGGGGAAAAATTGCTCTTTCGTCGGGGAAGAATCTATGTCTTGTAACGAGCGTGACAATTCTATTTTACAGCAAAATACCCTCAAAACGCAGGAAATACCGTTTCAGGGACTCAAAATTCAAACATTTTCTCGGGGGAGCATGCCCCGAACCCCCCCAGGTTGAACATCAGATAAAAAGTTTGACTGCCTCTAACTAGCCCCCTCATCGGGGAATGAGGAATGACACTAGCCCCCTCATCGGGGAATTCCTGGTGCCATCTCTGACTAAAATTAGGGTTCACAATTGGTTCTATGTGCCACGAGATGAAATCTAGGTTAATAAATGCACCCTACATGATTATTTTACTTTACTTATGCCTGACGTCACAATTTCACTCATAAAGTGGAAACTGTTCAATGGCTGTTAACAGTGGTGGATTACCCAATAGGCTGAGTAGGCTGAAGCCTACAGGCCCGGGCTCTCAAGAGGCCCGTGATTTTCAGAGGATGCACTTTTTATCAGAATTCTTATTATTTTTTGTCCTTAATTAAGCAAAACAGGCCCAGAAAACGGGAAACAGAATTTCCGAGACCTTAAATTTCCAAATATTTTGGCGCAACATGGCCTGCACCTCGCTAAAAGATGTGTACATGTCACCGTTTACAGGCGTAACTGGTAATCCGCCACTGGCTGTTAATGGCGTACAAGAGACATGGGCAAACACTTCCAATGCCAGAAGCCATCCAGAGTCATCTTAATAAAAGTTGAAGGTGTAAATTTATATTAAACATGTTTTAAGTTACCATCTTCATTGTCTTCATCTACAGTACAAGGTTGAATTCTATAAACTACATTTTTATACCTAAATATATTATGACAGGAATAAATCCATAATAAAATGAGGTTTTTGCTGCTCCTAACACAACTTGAATTCTCTTTTTTGTCTCTTTATTCCAACCAACCATGTTGAGATTTGAAGAAAAGTTGAACACTTGAGTACTTGACTGTTCGCTATTTTGTCTTTTCAGAGGTAGTAACCCCCGGAAATTGCACTGAATGAGTTACAGCAGAGGAGTTACAGTTTTATGTTATGTTTTTTCCAGGGGGGGATATTTTTTATTTCACAGTCTGTCAGGGAATGAAATGTTTCGCAATATTGAGAGCAAATAACAAATTGCATCAGTATTGCTGAGATAGATATTTGTATCTGCGTTTGTACCAAAGTACAAGATGTCTTTTGTATTAAAAATTATCTCTTTAGTTTTGAATTTATTTCGTGTAAATGGTGAAATAAATTATGTTTCACTAACATTGGTAACTGGCATATTAATACCCTTGCTTATCTGGTTTGTGGTGAAGAAACTCACTTCCAGCAACAAAGGTCGAAACCCGTTTGCGCAAGACACCCGTCGGCCTCCAGAACCATTGGAGACAGATTTAAAGGCACGAGATAAAGTTCTAAAGAATGGTTTTGTGGCAAAGAAAGTGCCAGACAAGTTAGATGTTATTGTTATTGGTAGTGGTATTGGTAGTTTGAGTTGTGCTGCAATGTTAGCCAAGACTGGTAAGAAAGTCCTGGTACTTGAGCAACACGATCAAGCTGGTGGATGTTGTCATACGTTTTATGAAAAAGGTATTTTGAAATACTTTATATACTACTTACCAAGCTGTAGTCTGTGCAAGGTTGGGAGGAAGGGAACACAGCGGGGCATTTGATATTTTTAGTTAAAATAGTGCAAATGCCCTGCTACCAGGAAAGAACAGGGTGACATATGCCATAGCCCTGGGCAAGTGGTGAGTGGAAAGTGCCCCACCCCAGGGAACCTTTTAGAACATCAATACCAATATCAATATCAGAGGAACATAGCCAAGAGTTGCAGAATTCTCCAATTTCCTTATTCCCTCATAATTTCTCATGAAATCCCTAATTCTGCAAGCTGTTCTTTGGTGTTTGAATTCCAATGTTAAAGATGTGATTCCCCAACCCCCTTGTTTCAATATTTATATGTTACCCACTGCCCTTTTCCCCCATACAGTACTGGGTGGCAAAATATTGGGGGGTACTCCCCTCTTTCCTTCCAGTATAACAGCAGGTCATCAATCTTTACATTCTAAGGTTTTGAGTTTGACACTGGTATACATTATGTTGGAGAAATGGCTGGTAATACTGTTACAAAGTTTTTGGTCGATCAATTGACAGATGGTCAGCTTCAGTGGGCTCCACTTGACCCCATATATGATGAAGTCATTATTGGTTCATCACCAAAAGATGCAAAAACATTTCCCATTGCTAGTGGCAAAGAAAACGTCAAGAATGCTTTACTTGAGAAATTTCCTGCAGAAGAAAAAGCAATTGACAAATACTTTAATTTGTTGCAGGTAAATTTTTCATACCTATTTTATGGTCATAAAAACATGTTTGAACATGCAATAAAAAGCCTCGCCATTGCTTCAGAGCTGTTTATGTGGAGGGGGGGGGGGTAGATGCCTGGAATAACTAATGTCTATACCATAAAAAGTTATTATCTGAAAAATTACAACGAATATACACATCAGAATTACAAAAGACTTTCGTTAGTGAAGATACCTTGATGGTTTCTCTGGCCTGTTTTGATTGATCTAGCAAAATTATGTGATTTAAATGGCTTTTTTCATGGATTAATGATGGATAGGACCCCCCTTAGGATTCTTGTGTTCTTATGTAACCCATGAGTTATAAGAACCTAAGTATTCTAATTTGGGCCACCCCCAATTTCAAAACTCTGGTTATCCCACTGTCTCTGACTCTCAATCTTGCTAATCGAAGACTAATTTCTTATATTGTCATGTTTGCTCAATTTATATTTTCCATGGGATATTACTAAATATAAAGATTTGAAGAGTCTTTTCATAAATTCCTGTTAATACAACATTTGGCCTGATCATTGAAAATTTTACGAACCACGCGAATGATTTTGACAGAATTACGCACGAAATGGAACAGAACTACTGAAACGCAAAATTGAACGTGTTGTGAACACGTACTCAAACGCGTTTAGAATGTAAGCGCAGCATTTAATATTTATTTATGTATTTATTTAACTTCGCCATTATCATGCATTCATGGCAGGGTCACCACAACAGTATGGCACCAATTACTGTGAGCCTTTAAATAGATACCATAAACAGCATAGATTATTATAATAAAACAGAAATAAAACGCAACGGAAACTTCGATTTACTTGTATTAGTACAACAGGGGCCGGTTGTACGAAGGCCGTTTAGCTTAAACGGTGGATAAGCCAAAATTAAAAACACTTTCACACATTTTGTGAATGACTGAACTTAAATCTTATGCCCTTAATATGTAGTTGCAAATATAATTGTTCTATTCAAGTTGAAATATTTTAGCTTGGTTGTTCGATGAATGTATAGACTTGATCTATACTTTCGAGTTATCCGGTGCCGTTTAATTTTAAGCTAAACGGGCTTCGTACAACCGGCCACTGTACTTGTTTTCGCGCACTGTCATCAAAGATAGTAGCAAGTTGTTTTAGACAACATGTGGCAACATGTGATACAACTGTATCACAGGCCTTAAAATATCGGTCGGTCACGGACATTGTCCGACCCATTCGTGAAATTGTCCGACCAAGAAGAAACGCACCGAACATTATGTCCGATCGAAGGAAAATTGAGGTTTACCGTTTGTCCGACCCAACTGTATTGATGTCCGACCAAACTTTAACTTTGTCCGACGTAAATTTATCCCGTAAATGTTTATCAGAGCTGTTATGTGGTCCGCTAAGCATGACAGCGGAGCCGGGTATTCATTTGACCAGTCGCATCGTAAGTCAACGCATGTTTACTTGCGATGACTTGTGTTCTCGGACGTTTGATCGGGCCTTAAAGTATCAATGCATAACTGCCCAACATTTAGCGTCAGTATACGATTTTAAAAGAATACATTTTCGCGCCAAACTAAACATAAGGCCATCGGACATAATTATAAAAATTGTCCGACCCATTCTGAAAGACACCGGACATTTTGACCGACGGCACTGCTGACCGATATTTTAATATCTGACTGTATCTGTATGTGAGATGTTTTACGCACACATTCGAGGGTGCATGCAGCATGCATAATATGCATGCTATTATTTTGTTGTTCTCTCATTTATATTTTCCATCATACAGAAATGCAAGAGAACAACTCTTGGTCAATTTCTCTTGAAAATGATGCCAAGAATGTTGTGTCAATTTCTTATATCAACTGGTATCATTCATTGGATAACAGATTATTTCAAATATTCGCAACGTAGTGTGGGTGACGTGATGGAAGAAATAACAGATAATAAAGATCTACGTGCAGTTCTCTCATATTGTTTTGGGGATTATGGTAGGTATAGCCGTAATTACAGTGGAACAGGCACCCCTCTTAAGAGGACACCCTTTTAAGCAGACACATAGTAGCTCCGGTCCCAATGTAGGTTATTCCTACTGTTAATAAATACTTTATATAATTATAAGCCATTTTAAGCAGACACCTGGTTCAACTGTTCAACCAGGGCGCTTATATATAGGTTGGTGAAATGAGCGCGCGCTGATCTTTGCCCTCGCCTCTATAGGTGTCTTGCGTGATAGTTTTCTAAACTGTATTCAACTTTCTTGGGGTGTCCACACAACTAATATTCGCATAACTCGAATAGGTTCTTCGACCTTAAGAATATATTTTCGTCACCCCTCCCGTATGACGATCAAACACGAAGAACGAGTTGTTGAAATGATGAAACTTCAGTGTCGGCCGCGGTGTAGATACAAAAAACGGTCGTAATGGTTGTCAAGTGTTGAAAAGATTAAACACTCTTTCATGGTCTTGGAGCGAAAGTTCAATATGTTGTATCCTACAACATTGACACTCAATGTCGTCCACATGATCTTGATCAGGCGTGTCTTGCTTTGTGATTTTCTATTTCTCTATTTAAAGGAACTGCACCTAAAGATGCCAGTTTTGCTTTACACGCAATGCTTGTGAATCATTTCATGGGTGGAGCGTATTATCCGGTTGGAGGTGCCAGCGAGATAGCAATGAAATTTATTCCAGTTATTGAGAAAACCGGGGGGAGTGTCTTGGTACGAGCTCCAGTGAAGGAAATATTGGTGGATGAAGAAAAACGAAAAGTCCGAGGTATAGTTTTGTAAAAATCATTAAACTTGTAGGGGGTTCAAGATTGGCTGCAGTGTAGGTATAAGAAACCGATGTTGATGATACTTGTTAGCCTAGAAAATGGATTTCAATGTTTTAAGTAAATCTCCTACTAACTCTCCCGGTTGTATAATAGACACCACTAAAATATGCGATTATGATTGGTCAACTTTCGCACTAACTATAGTTAACTTTAACTACTTTTTTACACAATCCCCCCCTGACTGATGGCCTGATCCCAAAACGTCGGAATCCTCTGCTTATATTTTCAGGGTGACGAGTATCTCTGTATAATTTAAGTAAATTTGAACTTATTTCACTGTGTGTGACATTGAATATCTTGAAGCTGCGAAGTACTTATTAAGTGTAAGTTAGTGTTTCTCGATGTCGTTATTTTAGTCGATGTCGTTATTTTAGTGTAATTTACATCAGTGGCGAGGGAATTTGGGAGGGAATTCAAATTGCCAAGTAATATATTCCCACCTGTCTGATGTTACAAATTTCACTCCTTAAAATGTTTTTCTTTCAAACCCAAAGCAAATTTGCTTAAATTTCATTTTGGAACCTTGTGCATGCATCTGCCAAGCTGTTTATTGCATTATAGACTCGTTAGAAGTTGTTTCGACAAGTCCCCACAATTTGGTGACAAGACTAAAGCAAGTTACTTGCTATTTGCGATACAGAGTTTTAGTTCCAGTTCTATTGCCTTTTCTTTTTATATAGTTTGAGATTTTTAATACTTATCATTATATTTTGGACTTGAAATATATTTAGCTGGGGAACATCGTTTGGCGATGTCTGGAACTGCCTGCAGACTAGGGCTTGGATGTAAATGTATGGATTTTGGACTTGGACCCGTAAGGTGTAGACTTGTCGACTTGACTACAACACTGAGTTACATTTACAGCCCCGCAATGACAAGTGTAGTAACCCACACTTCCTGACCCTTATATTCTATTATTTTGTTTTTCAGGTGTTCGTGTGGCTAAAAGTAGTGGTGATGTTGATATATTTGCCCCCCTCGTTGTATCTGGTGCTGGAGTGTATAACACGTTTGAAAAGTTACTTCCTCAATCAGTTGAAGAAAAATCTTCCGTGCTGAGTTCTGTTCGTCACGGCTGTGGCGGAATATCCATTTATGTTGGTCTCAATATGACTAATGATGAACTGGATGTTGTTCTTGGTAGAAATCAATGGTTCTTTTCGAGCAATGAATTAGATCAGTCCTATGAGGAATATCGTAATCTGACTGTGGAAAATGTTGGGGAACAAGATATTCCGCTGTTGTTCCTATCATTTCCTTCGACCAAAGACCCAACATGGAATGAAAGATTTCCCGGAAAGTCTACATGCGAAGTTATCAGCTTGGCTTCTTATGATTGGTTTGCAAAATGGAAAGATGAGAAAGTCATGCACCGTGGTGAAGACTATGAGGAAATCAAGCAACGTATTGGCAAGCGAATGTGGGAGCAAGTTTGTCGATTTCATCCAAATCTTAAAGATAAGGTCGAGTATTTCGAAGTTGGTAGTCCGGTGACAAATCAATACTACATTGCAGCCTCGCGTGGCGAGTTCTATGGCGCTGACCATAATGTTGGCAGATTCTTCCCGCAAAGTGTTTTCAATTTACGAGCGGACACATCCATAAAAGGACTGTTTCTTACTGGGCAAGATATTTTTTGTTGTGGCTTCTCTGGAGGGTTGTATGGGGGTGTAATATCTGCCTGCACTATCTTGCGAAGGAATCTCACGAGTGATTTATTGGCATTGAGAAAGCAGTGTAAAAAATAACACTGATGGAGACACTGTGTGAATTGCGCATTAATATATAAATAGAAACATGTAGTTGCAATCTTGAACTAAAAGGAATAAACGTACTTGTGATGCGTGACATTGGACGTAACGATTACCAGATATTATTTGACTATTACCATTAAAGCTGAAATAGCTGTATTTTAGAATTCACATTAGAATGCCTATTGTATTAATGTACTAGTGTACTAGTGTACTAGTGTACTAGTGTACTAGTGTACTAGTGTACTAGTGTACTAGTGTACTAGTGTACTAGTGTACTAGTGTACTAGTGTAGTGTACCCAAATACCATATGATTTTTTCTGAGATCTGACATGTGGGCCTGAGGTGAGGGAATATATGATTTTGAATATTCTGTGTTTGTTCATTTTGTAACAAGAATGCTAACCATAATTTACTGTATATATCTGCATGTACCTCCCATACTCAAGACAACATCTTAGCAGATTAATTGCAAAGTAGCAATACGTTACTTATCACTTGACAAAGGACCTTTGCTCGAGCGGTTTATTATAATTTTCATGTAGTTCAGACACAAACCACGGTCTGTCTCGATTCGCGAAGAAGGCAAAATGGTTTGTGGTGCATTGATACTAATTGAAACCTGGTAAAACATTCAAGTTTGATGAATGACCACCATTGGCTTCATTTATGCATAGCACAATCCAGTCCTGGTTTTGAGATGAGTGGTTGAAAGGGTAATAAAAAAGGTTGGACCTACTGAACTATACTAAATGGACTGAGCGTGCAATCTATTTTGTCAGGAGCTCGGTGTCGTCACCACTGCTGACGTCATATAGGTCCTTGCTCTCATGCGTAAATTCGCTAACATGCAAATGCGTTGAAAATGCCGTAGAAAACTTTACTCAGTACAATATCAGGAAAGATTGTCGGCAAACATTTTTCATGTCAACAGCAGAATAATACTTACATAACATGGGCAAATTTTATGAAAAAAATATATAGCATAAATAGCAGCAATCATCGATGGCCCGAAGCTCTTATTGTGGTCGCGTATAAAACATACCGAAGCCATCATTTTATTTAAAATTAAAAGGTTTGTTTTCAAACTTGCAACAAGAAAATATACTCCTATCTTTGAAAAAGTTGTTCTCAACTTAACTCGAAGGTAAAAAATAGGAAAATATTGGCATGCGGTAATTTTAATCGACGCGTGGACCTATATGACTTCAGCAACGGTGAGGACACTTTTTGACCTCGAGCGCTCAGTCCATTTAGTATAGGTCAGTGGTTGGACCTCATGTATCGCGCACGAATATATTTCCTTTGATTGTGAACCATAGAAATAGATATAGAATGCGTACTTGATCACGAATCATGGCACTACTTTTCTCATGCGTACCTTATATAAATCCGCCATATTAAATTTAACTAGGAGTGAAAACTACAAAGTATAAACAAAGCTAAAACTGAGTTTTCATTGTCTCAAAGTTTTGTCTTGCTGTCTAATTTACAGTTAAAACGTAGTTTTTAAAATATCGAGTACTCTAGAGGCAGAATAACACGGCTTTGAGTGCCGGATACAGTAGTGCATTTTACAAAAACAACTAAAATATCATATATATCTAATATAAGAATGTTTTTGATTGGCTGAAAAGCTTGCTCAATAACTCGATTGAGCACGCTAAAAAAGCGCGGGAATTTTTATTAGCGGAAATTAAACTTGTTTTCACGCTATTTTTGTGTTGTTTATATATTATAAATATATCACAAGCGCTAGAGTTACGCTTTTTCGTGCTCTCCCAACTTTCCGCGTGCTCAATAACTCGATTGAGCACGCTAAACCATTGGCATTGCCTCAAACAACGCAGAAAAAAGTAATGAAAAGTAATTGTGCGAGTTTAGAAAGATTATTGAACAACAGATATGTTATAAAACGATGGAAATATTTTTTAAACATACCTATTGACTTTGTCTTTTTTCTTTGAGAGTTGTTTCGTTTTCCCCAGCAACCCCGAAACTATGTTTTTAAACAACTATTTCGGTAGATCTTCCGTTCAGCCTCAGGACTAATCTTTTTCATAAAAAAACACTCCACAAGAATATGTTTATCTTCAATTCTTCTTTACCCATTTTAAAGCCCCGGTCAAACGAGGATGAGAGTTGATACTCTCATCAACTCTCCTCAACTTTGAGCTGGTTCAAATTTTGGTGAGATGAGAGTTTTTCTCGTTTGACCGGTCATGAGAGTTGCATAAGAATAAAGAATTTTAAATAGTGTTTTGCACTTTCTGTAAGAATTAGCTTAACAAAATAACACGTTATGACTGTGTCTATAACAAGAAAAGCTAAGATGGAAATTTAAACACTTTGCTTACCAAAATTTTAAAATTATTCTCAGGGCTCCATATTGCGCGCTAAATTATTTTTGTCCCAACTCTCATGCAAACTCTCACTTGCCAACTCTCATCCTCGTTTGACCGGGGAAAAACAATATGCACTCCTCGTAACCGCGCGAAATTCCCTGTCGCAGCAGACTAGAACGAGTCAAATGCCCTTATAAATCCGCCATTTTGTGGAGACAAAATTTTGACTGTGAAGAGATAGGAGTACGCATTCAGCATTCTATATCTAATACTTCTATGTTGTGAACCCAATCACAACCCTATCCCCCATTAACCCTATATAAATGTATATTTCGACAATTCAAGACAAAACAACATAAGGTTTATATAGTTTTAATAGATCATTAAATATTCTCTTACAGTTACATAGTTCTAGCTAAATCATTAAGATGTGTGTGCTCGTGAAGACCAGCTCAACAAGTTATGTAGAAAATAAGGTTTGGTCCCATCGTTCTCACAACATCCTAAAACAGAATTTAAAACGAGGTGAATTTTGTGAAGTGTAGTTAAAGATTTTTGATTAGGCAGATGGTGGTCAAAAGGCAGATACCAGAGTGAGAAAACAATGTTATAATTATTTTCACTATTTATAGTACTCTTGTACTTGGTGGCCAATAAATTCAATTTAGAGACATAGTGCTGCTCTGTATTGGTATAGTATTGCTTCCTGAGACCCATCAACATGCAGTTAAATACGAAAGGTTCCTAGAATGTTTAAAATGATTGACAAGTGTGAAGTGTAGTTGACAGACCCTCGGGGAAAACGATAAGCTTTTGCATTCTTAACTAAGTCTAAGACATAACAGTTTATAGTCATAACTGCCGTGAACGTGTATATATCAAGGTGACCGATGTAATGTAGAGTTTCAATATATTTCTACAGTCAGAAAACTGAGACTGATTTGCACACAGCACACAAAAGACAAGATATATCCAGACTGTATCACATCGTCGAACATGACATGCTTACGACAGTTTCTACCAAATGGAAACTTGGCTTTAGATTTAGTTCTCATTTAGTTAGGCTTTAGCACTCTGACAACAACATGCTGTTAGAGTGCACCCCGTTTAGAGGCGAATGCGCTTGTTTGAATTTAAGCTAAATTCAATTACGGCTTCGTTTCACAGTAAATTTTGATGAGAGCACACTATATATCATGCACACTGTATGTCTGTATATTGCTATACAGTTCAAAGTTTCTTTCTTTTTGGTACTACTGCAGTGCCTATACTAACATAAAGGTTTAATCAGCAATGGACCCAGTACAGTCATATTGTTATTATCGAAAATTGCCACTAGTATACCGTTATATTGAATGAATAAACATCCTTAAATTAAAAATAAAATTCATTTCCACAGCTTTTCATCTCCAATGGAGGTACGAATTCCTTCATTAAAAATAATTAGAAAATGTTATTGGAGATTATCTGAGAACAATATTGGCTTTATTTGAAACGCAAACAAATATTTTCTTCAATTACAACTTACAAATGAGTCGGCGTTTGAATAAAGTGAAATAATGAACCACAAGAAAGAACGCAAGAAATAATCTACAGCGATAATCTAAAGATCATATCGAGATATCGAGACTGGTGGTTAATTAGAGAGGATCGAACGTCTGGGACAAATGTATTTACACGAGTATTTGCATGTATTGTAATAGGCATGGTATTATTAAGAGAATCAATTGTCTAAAATGCTATAAAACTAAACGAAATTATTTTAGGTTGATGAAAACTTAGCTTTGTTTTTACCGAATGGCTCTGTCATTTCTAAACAGTGTTATTAGGCAAGGACTAGCCGGAAAAAACCTGCGTGTTTTGAAAGTAACGTCAAACTCGAAGTACTCTTCTCATATGAGACTGAGACGAAATAGGAGCTTTACAGGAATGAACGCGGCCACAGCCTACGCAAACAACCCATCACACCATAGGCGTAGGTTTAGGGCACCTCTTGTATTAGAAAAAACGGCACTTTTCCTTTGTTTTAGACGGAGAAAAGGGCACTTAATTTGAAGAAAACTTGGGAGGGGGAGGTGAGTGGGTGTAACCAAGCACCGTTTTAAGCATGTAGTGGTACAAACCGTATCGTAAATGTTTAATGCCATGTTACATGAAGAACTTTTTCTGCAACTTGAAACACAATTTCTGTCAAGGAGTCATGTTATGCATGTAGAAGAAAACAGTGAGAACGGCCCGGATATGGCATGATAGCTTGCCGTTTCGAGCGTTCTGATTGGTTAAACACAGTATGTGACACTGCTTCAATGGGGTAGAGAAATACTTTTTAATCCTACCAATCGTATACGAACTATTTACTATGTGAAATTCAAATATAACATGACCGTCTTCAACCAACCATGTAGAGTGCTAGAATTGCCAAAAATTTCATATCTCGATTTTAAAGTGAGACGACATGCACGGCCTTCGGGCGATAGGTTTTATAAGAGTGATTCTAAAGAACTAGAATAAATAGTCGTGTGTTTGTGTGGATAACTTTAATCTCTAACATGCAGTTACCCCTACTAACTTTCACACACGATTTTCAGCGCTATCACTGATCTTTTCACTTTACACCAAAATGACGACACAAACATAAAGAATAATATATTCAAGCTTATCTCTCTACATATACATACAGTATATCATATACTGTTTATACTTCCTGAGAAAGAAACGGGTGTTCATTAATTGTCTGTGGTATAATGTCACCTGCCTGCCCAATTACGCGAGGAATATAAGAAATGTACATATATACTCTCTCTATTAAGACGCGATCCCAATATTGAGTAGAGACAACCTAACACCTGCACTCTGAGGCGCAATACTTTTAGCTATATCAGTTATCGCATATCGATAAAATTGTACATTACACCATATAACTACATTGCCATTGAAATTCAGTAACGGGAACTTAAACTAAAAGTATTTAGTAGAATCATACTAGTATACTATTGCAAATGTTGTAATTTGATTGGCTACGCTACTCGCTATCTAATTGTCGAGCCATCTCCTCGGCGCGATTTTTAACGAATTTATTTCAATAAATGATGAAAAAGTTTTGAAATACTGTTTTCTTGCTGGTTTCTACTAAAACAATTAGATTATTCGCTCTCGATTTCTATGAGATGATAGTTCATTCGGGCTTCGCCCTCATCAACTATCACCTCATAGAAATCTTGAGCTCATAATCTAATTGTTAATTAGTAGAATCATACTAGTATACTATTGCAAATGCTGTAATGTGATTGGCTACGCTACTCGCTATCTAATTGTCGATAGATAGCGAGTAGCGAAACAGCCATCTCCTCGGCGCGATTTTTAACGAATTTATTTCAATAAATTATGAAAAACGTTTTGAAATACTGTTTTCTTGCTTGTTTCTACTAAAACAATTAGATTATTCGCTCTCGATTTCTATGAGATGATAGTCCATTGGGGCTTCGCCCTCATCAACTATCACCTCATAGAAATCTTGAGCTCATAATCTAATTGTTAACAAGAGATCACTTTGCTATGCACCATAGGCTTGCACCTGCATATATGATATGGTGTCCTTCTTCATTTTGTTGTGCCGTGCTTTTTTCTCGTTAATATAATAAGAAAGTGAAAAATAAAAATGCTTTAACGAAAAAGAGATACTCTATATTTACACAAGACCACGAGAACAACAATTTCCAATTTGACTATAACTGGAAAAACGGGATCCCGGGATCCTGAGCGTCATTTGCCCTTGCAACAACATCGGAGGAATATTTTTAATTTTTCACACAAACTTTTATGGAAGAATCTTAAGAACACATGCAGAGCATTCCTGTTTGTATAATAAGTAGAGGTGTAACATATTAAGACAGTCAAGTATACTTTACTAGTGTCAAAATTTCTATTGCTTTTACGCAGTTGTGAAGACCATTTGAAAAAGGCACATTCAGAACCTTAGGAACACTTTTCCATGTCTGGAGCTTTCTACTGAGATTGATTTGCGTATAAAGAAAAAAGTATAGAAACACTCACCAAAATATCAAGAGTCGTTTTTTCTATTTTCTTCCTGGGTGTTTATTCTGATGATGATACGGGGGTGGTCCAAACGGTTCTTTGTTTGAGGCGTAGTTTGTGACATCAGAAAGCTTGTTTATGAATCTTCTCTTGCCATATCTGAGAGGCTGGCGGACCTCTCGCTCGTAGCCATCAGCGTAGTCTTGGTAACGATCATCAGTGTAGTCGTCGTCGACTTCCCAAGGCTGTTCAACTGCACGAGCGTTCACTTTGAGAAGTATACATGATACTACTCCGAGTAAGAACAATAATTTCAGTGTTGTTGTATTCATATTGCTTCGTAATCCACTAAAGGAAAGAACAACAATCTTCTATCAAACATATTTCCCCGCTCTGTAGTGGTCTAAGTAAATGAATCAAAATGAATGTAATCCCTGAACAAATTACATTCACGACCCAACGTTTCGACACTCCATTCTAGTGTCTTCATCATCAAGTAGCGAGAAATGTCTGATATTATACCTGGTTGCCTAAACTTTAACAATTCTCTGTTTCAAGATTGGTCTTTACACGAGAATGTGGTAAATCAAAGAGCGCTAAAATTTCTTTCATTTATCAAAATCTCATTCCTTAACGGTTTTACATGATCCATTCAAAATTCCTTTAATCTGTATCATAGACTAACATAATCCCTTATTTTTCTTACTTTAAGTACTTTTAAAACAAAAATGCGGTTCATTAACATTTAACATAGTCTGAAAGACTTTCAAGACTTCACTGAAGAGTCTTAAGTAGAAAACAAGACATGACCAAATCGAAATTATTTTTTATCGAAGTCCTTTTATCATTTCTGTTTTATCTATTTCTGAAGATTCCAGTTATTTCTGTCAAAAAGCATCTCTATTCTGGGTTTACTGCATGTGTTGTTTCTAGTTTTATATGCCCCATGTTGCGCTCGTACTGTTAGAACTGAAAGGAGAAACATGGCATTTTATTGAATTAGAGTTGAATAAATCCTACCAATTATCTGTCTGGAAAAATACTTAAATTTATCGTAAAATAGCTTAATACCTATATCTTTAATAATCCTATAAAACTATCCGCGAAATCCTACCATTGAATAAGTTTCCATAAGTTAAAATGCCTTAAGTATGTTATAAAAATTTTCGAAAATAACAAGCACACTAATAAAAACGCCTGTATAAAAAACGTTACAGTATCAAAATGGTTTAATTAGGAACTTACCTTTTCAAGTTAGCTGCTCCTTCAAACACGGCGAGTTTGCAAGTATTGACAGTTGAGTCGAAAATTGCTTGCTTTTATATGGTGTGATATAGCAGCTTTCATTTACGTCTTCTGCCAGGTTTTATTGAGTGAAACCGACGCTGAAATTATCTTAATGATAAAGGTCAAGAAATGGACAGCTGACCCACACAACACTTGACTTGAGGTCAGCTGCACAGACTTAACGACCTTGCCCTTATCGCGATTACTATCATAGGAAATACTAATTACTACCATAATTATCCTCCCTCTCTTATCTTACCGCCTCATTGTTCACGAGCATGCGCATAAACACCGCCCTCTCATACAACTTTGTGTCAACAGAAAGACGATTTTTTTACAACAAATCTTTTACGTTTTATCGAGGCCATATTTTGAATTAAGCTTGCTTGTGTCCTAGTTCATATATTGAAAAAAGCCTTGTTCATTAAAAGGAATCAAGTCAATGTACATAATGTACATCTCCTCTTATACAATTTATTACATTGTTTGTTCGACACAAATTGATATCGGCTTCAGTCAATAGTCGGACAACTTATATATGTTGAATAGAACATTTCCAAAGAAAAAATCTCTTCCTTCATTTGGCCTATACAAATAATACTCTGTGAATTCGTTGCATATATCAACAGTAAAAGAGGCCATCAAATATTATTGGGCTTGGCAAAAAGTACGGCAAAAACCTTCAGTTTCAAATTTTTGAAATATTCTTATAATTGGCATATTGCTTGAAAGGAACAGACAGTTAAATTCATGGTCCAAAATTTCGTTTGCAAGGGAGATGTGTTTGTTTGTATGTCTGTATACATACTTGTTTAATATTTGCCTTAGCTTTCATCTCGTCGAAAATATAGTCGTATATCCAGTCATATTCAAAATATTTTTACAAAATGATTTATTAACATAGTCATAGCATGTGTTTGGAAGTATTACGTCTACGGTTGGCCCAGAAGTGTCGAATATGGTTCTGTTTTTAACCCTTAAAGGCTGTAAGTATCATGTTTCAAAATTACAAAAAGACCCTGGCAAAATTATAAGGCATATTTTTATATCGTCCAATCAATGCTTTATCTACATATCTATCTCATTCAGTTGCCTATTTACAGGAACAATTTAGTACGTAATCATAAAACCGCATATATTTGACGTAGTGTAAATACGTCTTAATAAACCAATATTCTTATCTCAATCATTAGTACGGATGTCGTGACGGAGAAGTGAGAACAGTACTTGAAGATACATTTCTAACAATCTAGAAGTGTTACAATCTAAAATGATCGACTTCAATGCGATCTCCCATGGGCGATTTGAATTGGTGATTCGTCCTTTGTGCGAAACGGTTTAATTTGGAAAGTAATAATTATGTTCATGAATAATTAAGCACAAATTCGATCTGCTCCCAAACTAATATTTATAATTGCCTGCTTGATATTTTCCACTATCGAGTATTCTAATTGCTTATGGCGTCTAGTTTTTGAGGTAGAGAAAATGGCAATGCATGAAGCAGATCATATAGACATGCATATAGAGTCATGCATGGTGTATTGAGAAAATATACATACGTATTACCTATGCCTATGGTGAAATGTTTCTGTTATTGTGCTTTGGTATAGGGTATTTTGTTGCAAAGTGTTCGAGGAAACGCAATATTCTAAATGTTGCTTATGAATTTTATCTGTTACATTAGTGACAAAACCCACGCAGAATATGACTTAGCTACATTTAGTCATTATTTCTGAACTGCAATATTAATAACCTTTATTCCATGACCATGACTTTTAAAAGTATAAGGCAGCGAACAGAACTATGGGAAAATGTATATATTCAAGTCAAATCAAGAAATTTTGAAGACAAGAATCAGGAAAAAATGACGATTTGACTGAACTTAATCTATTTTTGAGACGTGATGTCGATAAGTTCCTCTTTATGAGAACCTCTTTATGTTTTTAGACAGATCCTTCAACCATGCAAGCTTCAAATTCGACTTGTCAATCCAATCAATGTATATTAACGTTGCAATATTTTGTGCGGTGATTTTAACCGTTATGTCCATGTAAAAACTTATAACACGACCGTTGTGCATGATCCTGGCATGAGCATATCGTGGTACAAACACTACTTTGTTGTAAACAGAAGGAAAAGTAAAAAATGACCCTCATTTGAATCCACACATTTCTTTTTCTACTTGTCAGAGGAGAGGTATCGATCCTAACAACGGCTGAGCAGGGAACAAGGATAATTATATATGTTAATACATTGGGAAGTAAAAGTGGAGAACAACATGAAATCATGTTCTTTTTTCCATATATTTTCATCATTTACGAATGTAACAAAGTTTATATAACATATGGCGTCTCCCAACCATAACTATAAATTATTAACTGGTTACTTTAGTAGTCTCGTTCTGTGAAAATTTGATGTCATACTTATCTATAAATAACTTTGCGATAGTGTAAAAACAGTATAGACTATAGTTTTGTTTAAAAATTAAAGATTTTTCCTGCATATACTGCTGTAATAAATGAAACATGCAACGCCGTATATTTAGTGTGTCTTCATATATATAAACGCCCTGGGGCCGGTTGTACGAACGCCGTTTATAGCTTAAACGGTGGATAAGCCAAAATTAAATAACATTTTCACGCATTTTGTGAATGACTGAACTTAAATCTTATGAACTTAATATGTAGTTGCAAACATAATTGTTCTATTCATGTTGAAAAATTTTAGCTTGGTTGTTCGATGAATGTATGGACTTGATCGATATTTTCGATCTATCCACCGGATAGGCTAAACGGGCTTCGTACAACCGGCCCCAGAAGTAGAGCTATACACATTGGGCACGAGAGACAATTGCAAACTATTTTAATAAGTAGCTACATGCAGCATTGGTGTATAAACAATAAATATTTTTGGTAGAAAAATGCTGAAATAGTAAGTTTTCTACAACTCAAATTTTACGAATGAACCTGATTAAAAAATGTATATACTACAATTATTAATAATTCCCAGAGAGTATGTTGAGTGTTCAGTAGCTTTATATAATGCAGAGTTTTGAAGCTGCTTTGTTCAACTTAAGCCAGGATTAAAATTGATTAATTTCAATTGAGTAAAACACCTGTATAATAAAAAGTAAAAACAAGCTAGACATACTGGCGGGCTTTACAATACATGGAAAATTTCCATTACATAATTCATTATTTTAAACTGAGGTGTAAATTGGCTAGAACGCCTCGCTGTTAAGTGAAACATTGGTCATTGCGTCTGTATATATATCGCTCGAAATTAAAACTGTATCCTTTAAAGCGGCGCTCGGCTTTTTAGAAAATTGAATTTTACACAAAGATCAAAGAAATGCCAATAACGACATATGGTTATTTGAGCACAACGATAAGTTGTATACACGACAAAGCGCGTAAACGTCTTTAATAATTTCACATATAAAAAATGAAGATCAATGACAATGTACGTTCAAGCTATATATGTTGATTTTGTACAATCCATTTATCATATTGTTCTACTTGGATTTATATTCCTTTTCGATAAGATAATTGCAGCGCATGGCCTTCCTAGTTAAATTTTGGATCTGAACTATGCATTACAGTCATTACAATTTAATTGTTGGCTTAGTTGAAAGCAAAACTAAATGCATTGCGAAGCTGATATAGTGATATTACTATAGTGATTACGAGCAGGCATAGGAGAAACTAAATGCAACACGAAGCATATAGTGATATTACGATTACGAGCAGGCAGAGTAGGCATAGGAGAAATTAAATGTTTTGCAGTGCAAAGAAAAGGTATGCGGTATGGGCAGGTAAAACTTGTGAAAATCGTTTTTCAGTTCGGGGAAAGGTGTGGTTTATATGCAGGGGCGCACATTCCAAAAAACTTTTGATATTTGTTTGACCACATCAATTATTCTTCCGTAAAAATTTCTTGTCGACGGGGTAAAAAATTTTCCCGGAAACTATTAACTATTACGTATGTTTTAACGTCCAAAACCTGAAAATTGGACGTATAAACCATAATTTTGGCTCCACAAAATAACCTATTCCACACCAAAACTTACATTCTTCGGATAAAGGTAGTTGTGGCTATATTAACCCCACGCGTTTCGAGACTATCAGACTATGTTGTCACTCTTGTTTTCCAAGCTGAAAATGTTCAAAATGTTGTTAATTTCGATGAGCTTTTTAACTGGCATCGGTAGTAATTTTGAATCACGTATTGCTTGGTCTGTTTCTTCGAATTCCAACAACCATTCATCAAGTTTCTCCAAGGATATAAAGTCCTTAGTTGAGGCACATATCTTGAAAGAAGATTCATCAATCGCATTGAATTTGTCAACTGAGTATTGACAATCTTCCGGCAGCATTTGCACTGCTTTTAGTTTAAGCTCTTCTTCTTCAAACACTGGCAACTCATTACAAAATTTGTGACAGTCAATTTCCGAAAGAGCCAAGTTAAAAAGCTCATCGAAAGTCGAAACCCAGAGGTCGAAACCCATTTTCAGCTTGGAAACAAGAGTGACAACATAGTCTCGAAACGCGTGGGGTTAATTTAATCGTATTCCGCGTGTTCTGCATATTTAATATCGTATTTCAGATTCACCGGATATGACGCACGATTTGTGAGTCCAACTGAAGACCCTGATCGTAACTGAAGACCCTGGCGGTTTAAGAAAGGGAAAACTTGAGTCTGTACTCTGTAGATCGTCGGAAATGGCATTTTCAGAGTCTTCTCTACCTCTTTCGTTATAGGCCCCTTCATTAATATATATAAGATTTCAAACACTCTAGTTTCAAATTCAAATATTTCGCTGCAATTTTCTTTAAATGCAGTTATTTAAAGAAAACGCCTCCCCAAACGTAACCTTCAACATCATAAAGACCCAATTAGAAACTGCATTTTTACAACAGAGTTGTCGTGTATGGCTATGTCATCTTACATTTGAGTATATTGCTTTAAGAGGGAAATATATCTCTGGGTTTTGCAATGTTGATTTCTTTTATTGACAATTTTTGTATCGTTTATTATACGTTTTTTAGACAGCATGTTTCGGACCAACTCGGACCGAATTAAGTAGTGTAATTTTAGAATTTGGGACCGACATTTTTGAAAAATTCACATAATTTTCTAAAGTGAGATATCCCTAATTCGACCCAAAAAGCCAAATAATCCATAATCCCTCTGCCATAATCCTAAAACCCTAACAAGGCCTCTAGTATAGTCCAGGGGCGTAGGAAGCTTGTTAAACTTAGGGGGGCCGCCCTCACGAGGCGCCACCATGGTTGGCACCGAGCGGAACTTTTTTGAAAATTTAGAGTCTCTAGATCGTCGGAAATGACATTTTCAGAGTCTTCTCTACCTCTTACGTTAAGCCCTTTCATTAATTCTTTCATTATGATTTGTGAGTCTATGTACCCCCCCCCCCCCCGCTTCCTACGCCCCTGGTATAGTCCGCGTTTCAATTCCATAGTGTCACGATATAATAGCCTGCGGACAGTCCCATGACATCGCCAAACGATGTAATATAAGACAAAACAAATAAAATTCTATACCTACAGTATTCATAATTCCAATACTTCACTTGACATTCCGTATGTCCTATGGATACAATGGCAATGGAAAGATTTACGTCCTGCATTATTCATTCGACTTGTCCATTGGATCCAATGGTCAGGCTTACGTTCAATTTTTGGACATTTCACGTGTCCATTGGATCTAACGGACATACAATAATTCCAACGGATTCATGCTTGTCCAGGCAGTGGATAAAGTTATGCCAAAGGATGAAATTCATCTTCTACTATATATGTCTATATAGCGACCTGGATAGCAAGGCCAATGTGTTGGCCAACAGAATATTCAATAGCCTATTGGTCAAGAAACGTATGCATTGGAGAATTCGTTTGTCCTGATGGGATCCACTGGACCAAAGAAATGTCCAACTCGAGGCTATATATTTTTGAAAACTACTTTTATTAATTGTAAAAATCATTAAATAAAATATCTATACAAACAAAACAATTAGTTAAAATGTGTTTGTCTATAATGTTTATAGTACCTTTGCCACGTTTCACATCACAAAGCTTTCTGAATTTGGAAAACTTAACTTACAATGTACATTAGACAATATTATACCTTCACTTTAATCGCAAAAATATATTCAAAATCAGACCCAGCTGACAATTTTATAAAATGTAAAATGTCGATGTCATGTTATGTTAAAATTTCCAACAAATATCTCCTCAGAAACGTCAAGTCAGGGTAAGGGTCTATTTATATTCAAACATTTCACTCCATAATTTACTTTAATCCTAACTCCAGGCGCTTTTATTCACTCGGTTGATGAATCCTGATCCGCCTTGTCCTTAACATAATCTATTCTGTTTTCAATTCTAAAAATCCTACCATACTTCACAGTCATTCCATTTAGTTTAGAATATTAACTGGCAAATCAATACCAAATTTCTGTTCCCATAATTCCTTGATGGCATCAAGAAGAACCGTAAGCGAATTTTCTGACTGCAATACAATAAGCCAGCGGTCGTCTTCAATACTTCCTGGCGTATCCTAAATCATGAAAATATATAGTTTAGATTTTTATAGTTTACATAGTATTTTCCAATATATACAATTTCTCATATCATGTCAGGGATTGGTGGACTCTATGGATTAACAGTTTAGAAGTGATGAAGTTATCCAGTATCAATAAAGTTGGTTTAGTTTAGCTTTGAATTACCTCATCTCGGAACTCAATTTCAATTTCACAAGGAGAATCGGTGAATAATTCCTAGGAGGAAGATAATTAAATTGTTGACATATACATTAGATCATGTTCTCACACCATTTTTGCAACGCAAACTCTTATACACTACCAATTACAGACAAACTTAGCCTTTCACGGACTAAAAATTAGACATGAAAGACAAGCTCCGATAGAACGCTGACTTGAAGCTCAGCCAAACAAATTGAATTTTGCAAGTGATAAGTTTTTACCAAGGCAAAGCTTGACACTGCTACTGAAGGTCGAGGGTAGGGGAAAGGTTGCTGGGGTCGACTATACGAGCACAAGGTCCGCAATTTGCACACCAGCACGTCATAGCATTCCCCCTTTCCCTCGCCTCGCCTCCGTAATTTTTCTCTGCCCGCAGAACCCCTACAGAACCCCTACAGAACCCCGAAATGTTTACATCTACCGAACCGGACTCGAACCGGTGCCCCACATCGACCTCACATCCACAGAAGTTCCACAGAAGTTTTACAGAAGCTTCACAGAAGCTTTACAGAAGCTTTACAGAAGCTTCACAGAAGCTTTACAGAAGCTCCACTGAAGCTTTACAGAAGCTCCACTGAAGCTTTACAGAAGCTCCACTGAAGCTCCAAAGGAGCTCCACAGGAGCTTTAGAGAATTTCCAGACAACTGCTACAAAATCCCATTGCGTACGTACAAGGCGTACGTACAAGGCGTACGTACAAGGTAGGTGTACGTACAAGGCGTACGTACAAGGTGTACGTACAACTATGACGTCACTTCCCAATATGACGCACGCGACGCCATTTTGAATACTAATTACTATCGTGCGCACACCCCGCCATTTTGAATACTAATCACTCGCTGGATGTACGGGATAAGCTACTCGCCTCAACCTCAACCCCAACCCCTTAAAACCGCCAGCTACGCAGGCTAAGCAAAATTATACTGTCTCGTAGTTGTACTTGTAGTAATTTTTACATTTTAAGCTGCCTATAATAACTAAAGAGGAAGCGCTATCTGTGCTCGAAAATGTGCAATTGATTACACTTATATTTGGCGCAAGAGTTATAGAGTAGGGGTTATGGTAAGTCGTGCATGGTAAAAATTAATGTACAATTTGAGTAGTTCAAATGTTCAATAATGAAAAAAGTACCACTGATTTTATCGTCGATTCCAGTCTTTTAAAATGTTATTTTTGTACAACGTAAATACGCGAGCTGTTTTTCAGTTAATCTTACCACATCAGTGATATTAATAATTTCCTGTTTCTTTTTCAACACAAACTGTGGTCCAGACAAGACTTTAGGAGGATCATGCAGTCGAGGTAAAGGCCACTGGTGATTTTCTTCTGCTAAAGCGATGCGAGAACTTGTTATGATTATAGAGATGGGTGTTGATTTTTCTTCATCTGAAACAAAAATGACGTATATAGTTCAGTTTTTTTGTTTGAAGCTTGATATGGCAAGTAAGCGTGTTTTGCTAGTACAAGCGGTAAGATTGGTGAGTTTCAGTAAGCGTGTTTTGCTAGTGCAAGCGGTAAGATTGGTGAGTTTCAGTAAGCGTGTTTTGCTAGTGCAAGCGGTAAGATTGGTGAGTTTCAGTAAGCGTGTTTTGCTAGTACAAGCGGTAAGATTGGTGAGTTTCAGTAAGCGTGTTTTGCTAGTACAAGCGGTAAGATTGGTGAGTTTCAGTAAGCGTGTTATGCTAGTGCAAGCGGTAAGATTGGTGAGTTTCAGTAAGCGTGTTTTGCTAGTACAAGCGGTAAGATTGGTGAGTTTCAGTAAGCGTGTTTTGCTAGTGCAAGCGGTAAGATTGGTGAGTTTCAGTAAACGTGTTTTGCTAGTGCAAGCGGTAAGATTGGTGAGTTTCAGTAAGCGTGTTTTGCTAGTACAAGCGGTAAGATTGGTGAGTTTCAGTAAGCGTGTTTTGCTAGTACAAGCGGTAAGATTGGTGAGTTTCAGTAAGCGTGTTTTGCTAGTGCAAGCGGTAAGATTGGTGAGTTTCAGTAAGCGTGTTTTGCTAGTACAAGCGGTAAGATTGGTGAGTTTCAGTAAGCGTGTTTTGCTAGTGCAAGCGGTAAGATTGGTGAGTTTCAGTAAGCGTGTTTTGTTGGTACAAGCGGTAAGATTGGTGAGTTTCAGTAAGCGTGTTTTGCTAGTACAAGCGGTAAGATTGGTGGGTTTCAGTAAGCGTGTTTTGCTAGTACAAGCGGTAAGATTGGTGGGTTTCAGTAAGCGTGTTTGGCTAGTGCAAGCGGTAAGATTGGTGAGTTTCAGTAAGCGTTACGGTACAGCAGATGGTGGTCAGTTTGCAATTACCCTTTCAAATTTTAGTGTTTTTGACGCGGCGCTTATTTGAAGGCGGCGCTTATTTGAAGGCGGCGCTTATTTGATGGCGGCGCTTATTCGAGGGCGGTGCTCCTTAAAAATTATTCTATTTGTATCTGTCTTCACAACGGAATTGCGCATTTCCGAGTTCTAGAGAGAGAGTTAAACGACAGAGAACTGAAATATGCTCACTTTGAACTCAAAAACAATGTAGTACAGGATAATAAATGTCCGAGGCTGATTAAAGATTAAGTTGTACTGTAGTTATTTTCTGCTCGAACAATTCCGTCTAACGGTGCTTCGATTAAACGCCGCGTTGTTGTGAATAAGTGCGGCGCTTATTCGAGGGCGGTCCTCTTTAATATTTTTGCTCCCAACTGCGGCGCTTATTCGGGGGCGGCGCTTAATCGGGGAGGCGCTTAAACGAGTAAACACGGTAAACTAAATGAACATTATTTTCTCACTCTTTTACCTGCTGACAGACCACCACCTGCTGCACGACAGTGCTTAGTGAGAAACACCTATACTTAATACTAAAACAATTTGGAGAAAAGACGCTAAGCCAAAACCACTTACCTTTCCAATGCGCAAGAATATATTGTTTTATAGTTGTATCGACTTCCGATGGCTCCGTTATGTTCTCTTGAGAAACATCGCTGACTTCATCCTGTAAAAAATCATATATTTACTATAACTCGTTGAAAAAGGTTTAAATTACTTTATTATATAACGTATAGTGCTTTATAGAGATTTCGAGCACTGATAAAACTGATAATCTCACATGTGAGATTATTTATGATAATCGCACATGTGAAAATTATCGCTTTTGAAGTTTATGAAAATGGATATTTTATTTTGTTTGAAAAGACTGTCCTTTATATAATAAACAGAAAAATACATGGATGCTTGGAAATACCAGATTTGGTATTTCCGCGCACCCATGTATTATTCTCTATTTTAACATCTTTTGTACACAAATTAATGACTATGAATAATAATTACTACGAATAATGACTATGAATAATACCGTACCGTAATGCACTGCACTGCACTGCACTGCGCTGCAGAATGGTAAAGGGTTAGGATTCAGCCAGAGTTTTTGTAACAAGATTTAAGTTCAGTTCAACTACTGTTGCATAGGTGACGACTAATGAATGCCCGCAAAAATGCCATTGCTGATTAGGGAATCCACATCAGAGGACAATCTTACATTTTCATCCCAAACTTACCTCGTGTAATTCAGTTGATAAATTAAAATAGTAATATTGATCTTTTTCTAGAAAACCACAATCTTTATTAAAACATTGTATTGCTCCAGCATTGAGTAGCAGCTGACCTATATGCACAGCTTCTCGATAACTGGATGCTTCTTTACGACTGATTAACCAGTCAATCAATTCTTCACCCAGCATGCTTTTCGGTAACGTGCGGAACCAAACCTACCGAAAGAAAACACAATTTCATGGCCACTTGCATAATAAGAACGACAAATTAAATACAACGATTTCTTACCCTTAAACTATTCCTGATCGTAAGAATCCTAATCCCAATCCTTAACCGAATCTTAACCCAGCTCCTAACCCACATCCTAACACACATCAGTAGGTAACCCCCCCCCCATATGGGTACGGAAGTAATTAGTATTCAAACGAATGTATGTATGACGTCACATCAACAGGGGTTTGCGTGCAAGAGTTCGTACTTAGCGTGCGTACAAAGCGTTACGTCATGCTTATATTTTTTGCGTAATTGGTTGAATGCGAGTATACAAACTAAATGAATAGGGGTATGTAAAGTTTATTTTAAAATGCTTTTTCCCCAACAAAATATGTGTTCTTCAAGGGCAAATAATGTTGACGAATTTTCGCCTGTGGAATTTCGGAAGCTGTGCAATTTGTTAGGGACAATATTTGCACAAACTGTTTCTTGCGAGATTTACGAGCTTTTCGAAGAGAGGTGTTGTGGTTGTAAACTAAATCGTTTTAGTGAGAGTGAGTGTCTTATGTTATCGTATGAGGAGAGATGGCAGATGTATGATTTGGAAGCCATAGAACGAGTTAATAATAAAGACATGGTATGGAATAAGTTTGTTGAGGTGACGAAAGTTTTAGAGCTTCAGTGGGATAAATACGTGTTTGAATTTTGGAATCTAAAGGGCGAAAAAGGGGGTAACGTGAACGCGAAATCGTACTGATTTTAAAAGTAAATTATTGTTGCTCGCTTTGCTTGGCTGGATGCATATATTAACGCACAGATTAACGTTTGTAACAAATTTATTTCTTAAGTATAACAATTAATCATACAAATGCATATAATTCTAAACATATTGTCTTGCTTTATTGCTCGTTAGCCATGGTTTCTTTAACAAAGGCTCCAACCGCATTAAACCGTTTGACTGAGTTTAATCATCGCTTTCTGCGTCATCTTCCTCATCAAAATCGTAATCCTTTAAAAGCCTTCTTATAAGAAACTTTCTCTTATCAACAGCTGCTTCCAAAGCTTCTTGTGGATCAAAGTCATCGTTTTCGACAAGTGTTTCCTTTGTCTGCATTATTTTCTTATGTACGCGATCTTTCTTTAGTTGTTTCATCCACAGGAGACGTTGCATATAAATATTTTCAAGTTCCTTTTGGAGTTCAGGCAGAATATTGGAGTATGCTTGATCTCTAGCAGATTGCTCATCAAGACCGCTGTTTATAAGGCTCTCTTTCATTTCCTCAAAAGCGGTATTACTTCTTTGCTTTGCTTCTTCTATCATTGGCATCCAAGGATCCATTTCTTCTGCTTCTTCAGTTTCTGACTCATTATCAGTCGTCATCGAAATTTCAGACCCATGAGTTGAAGTTGTCGAAACATCGTCTTCGGAATCCATTATCTGACTTTCTGTTTCTGACATATCTCTCTCTTGTTCGCGTAGTGGACAGTATTCCATTTCGTGTCAGCGTAGATTGTAACCACGGCTAAATTGTTTTCCGCAAAATTTGCAGCTCATTCCGATAGCACTGTCTGTCCAGAAATGATTTGTTTTTTGAGCAGCACGGTACTTTTATGAGCATGTCGTCAACAGAGAGAAAATAAAGAATAGCAGAGAGTTAGTTTTATCTTTTTATTTTACTTCCTTTCCTGCCTGTTTGGCCTTTTTGGCCTGTTTGGCTTGTTTGGCCTGTTTGGCTTGTTTGGCCTGTTTGGCTTGTTTGGCCTGTTTGACCTGTGATAAAAAAAACAAAAGATCAGGAGAAAACAAATCATTTGCATCTGTTCTTCGAGTTGTAAACATGGCTAAGCGAGTTTGTCGTGATTGTCCTGTTCCCGATTGCGGTGCGAAATATCTCGTACGATTGGCGAGTCATCTCTCGGATGTACATTTGCTAGATATTAACCAAAGAAGAAAGTACTTGCAAGAAGCCAAACTTCAGCCGAAAGTAAAATTTGTTGTATACAAAGCAAATGAAAACAATTTATCGCAGCAGCAAGACAGAGTGTATGAATTGTCAGAACCAAAGAGACAACACGTTCTTAAGCAAGCCCAGGTGTCGCCATGGCAATATCAGTTTCCATATGCGGACTCCGAAAAGCCAGGAGAAAAGCGTGTAAGCCGAAGTGCACACTCATTGCCAGCTAAGAAACCAAAAGCAGTACAAACTAAAGCATCTTTGACCACCAAACCCTATCCGGAATTCAACTTCCGCCATAAATTTTCGCTATTAGTCGTGGGTCCGAGCCAAAGTGGAAAAACGTATTTTGTCCAACAAATTTTGGAAAACAATCGTGTCGTGTACGAGGAGCAGAGAGGAATTTGCATTCGTTGGTGCTACAATCAATGGCAAGATCGTTACGGCGATTTGAAAAAATCCCTTGGGAAAAGCATCCGGTTTGAGAGAGGTCTTCCCGAGCTGTCCGATGATCTGAGTGAGATCAATACCAAGTACAACAATATAATCATACTGGATGATCTGATGGCCGAAGCGACAGACAGTCCTGTGGTAGCTCGATTATTTACCCAGGGTCGTCATAGAAACGCTAGTGTTATCCTTTTGCTGCAGAACATGTTTCCTAAGGGGAAATTTAATACAGATATTAGCCGAAATGCCCAATATCTTGCTCTCTTCCGAAGTCCTAGTGATAGAAAACAAATTGGAATTGTTGGCGAACGAATGTTTGATAAGAATAGAGACCGCTTCATGACTGCCTATTACAAAGAGACCGAAAAACCGTTTGGATACTTATTGGTGGATAACAAGCCTGACACACCAACCGATAAGCAAGTTCTTGGAGACCTATTTGGCGACTGCCATGTTTATCCCTTCACCACCCAAACTAAAGTGACTACACCCACACCGGTCTCTGGCGTCGAAACCAAGCCTGGAAGAAAACAACCTAAACATCATCGGTGTATTACCTGGTCGGATGCAACTATCCCCGAGTGGCTAAAATACACCGACAAAGCCGATACCGTTCGTGTCATTCCCAAAGGATATGCTATCATAGAGATGTATAAATCGTCGCGCAATAGTGTTTATCCTAGCCGTCCGGGTGTCTACAGCAACGGCGAACATTATTGGCCTGTCAAAATAAGGCACCAATCTACCGGCCATATAAAATGGGTGAATCTGCACGAAGACGAGTCTACGGTCCGAGACTTTGCTAAAGAAACCATGGCTATCGAACAATAAAGCAAGACAATATGTTTAGAATTATATGCATTTGTGTGATTAATTGTTATACTTAAGAAATAAATTTGTTACAAACGTTAATCTGTGCGTTAATATATGCATCCAGCCAAGCAAAGCGAGCAACAATAATTTACTTTTAAAATCAGTACGATTTCGCGTTCACGTTACCCCCTTTTTCGCCCTTTAGATTCCAAAATTCAAACACGTATTTATCCCACTGAAGCTCTAAAACGTTCGTCACCTCAACAAACTTATTCCATACCATGTCTTTATTATTAACTCGTTCTATGGCTTCCAAATCATACATATGCCATCTCTCCTCATACGATAACATAAGACACTCACTCTCACTAAAACGATTTAGTTTACAACCACAACACCTCTCTTCGAAAAGCTCATAAATCTCGCAAGAAACAGTTTGTGCAAATATTGTCCCTAACAAATTGCACAGCTTCCGAAATTCCACAGGCGAAAATTCGTCAACATTATTTGCCTTTGAAGAACGCATATTTTGTTGGGAAAAAAAGCATTTTAAAATAAACTTTACATACCCCTATTCATTTAGTTTGTATACTCGCATTCAACCAATTACGCAAAAAATATAGGCATGACGTAACGCTTTGTACGCACGCTAAGTACGAACTCTTACACGCACACTATAAGTACGAACTCTCGCACGCATACTAAGCACGAACTCTTGCACGCAAACCACTGTTGATGTGACGTCATACATACATTCGTTTGAATACTAATTACTTCCGTACCCATATGGGGGGGGGGTTACCTACTCACATCCTAATCTAATCATACTCCTAACCTAATTCTTAGCCTTTTCCTTTCAGGCTTCTTCCCTTAATATGAACGTTTTAAGGACGTTTTAAATATGTAATTTTAAGGACCAATTGCCACGAATTTCAAGCAAAAACTGATACTACTAAAATAGAAGTGCGTGGCTCATGAAATGGGAACTGAAACCATTTACTGATTGTATGCCTCTTTATGCCTTTCACCCACGGATGTGTCTGGAAAGCAGAATGTGAACAAGTACAGTGGAACCCCGCCTTACGGCCACCCCGTTAATACGGTCACCTCGATAATACGGTCACTTTTTTTTGTCCCAGCAAAACACTAATACATTTGATCTTACCCCGTTAATACGGCCACCCCGTTAATACGGCCACCCCGTTAATACGGCCATATTATTTCGGCCCGTTGGTGACCGTATTAACGGGGTTCCACATGAACAAATGTAGATTTTTAAAAATTAAGGACATTTGAATACTTAATGCAAAATGAAAATTAAGGACTTTCATGGTTTTAAAGGACCCGTACAAACACTGTCCGTACCCTAATTCTAATCCTAAGTTCTTAACCCTGATCCTAAACCTTACCGCAATCGTACTCGAACACGGACTTAAAACTGTGCACCAAAGTTGTTGTGAGGTCATTTCGGGACATATGGAAAGTCACCAAAAAAACTTAATTCAATTTCAGACATGTTTCGCTGCTGAGTTGAAGTGAATAAAGGTAATCCTCGAACAAATTACATTCATGATCCAACGTTTCGGCACTCCAATCTAGCGTCTTTATCAGGAGTGATCACCTCTTTGGTTATTTAATTGCAGTAGATAACTTTATAGAATCAATTATTCTGATGGACTAACTCTGTTGCTAACTCTAAACAACTTTTATACAACGGGACGCAGACATTGCACGCACCTTGTCGAACTTTTCGCTAAACGTTTATTAAAATTGATCGTACAAAATCATACCAGATTTATTTGATAACAGTCTTTTCCATCCCTCAGTTTGTTTTTTAAACATACCTTGTGATCTTTAAGTAAAGGTGGATCTGTAAAGTTGACTGCCTGTTCGTAAAGACGCCTTCCCTGTTAAGGAATACACTTAGCATTTCATATCTTAAACTTAAGAAGCCAGAATGTTTCGGGAGTTCATGGGTCAATAGTATCATCAGTATAAGCGTTTGTATGCAGGCAAGGTGCTGGGAAGTAGGAAACAGTAAAATAATTCTGAACTACAAATGCAACTATTATTGGTGCAAAATTTTGAAATCACACTTTTAGCGATGAAAACGAACGCAATTCAATTACCTTAACCATAAGACTTTCATCTTTAACACCGAAAACCTGAATCCTTTAATAAATAAATAGGAAACTATATACAGTAACGTTATGTTAGTGCACCATAAACATCCCTCGATAACCATAACCAATGAGTGACTGTATAACTGGTCTGAGTTTGTTTGTGCAGTGTTAGTGGTAGCAGGATAACTCAAAAGGTATTAAACATTTTACTGGATGAGAAATATACAAACGTTTGTCTTTCCCGGGCTCAAGAGAACTGAATTATGTATAATTATGCGCATTTGATCATATACTATAGCATGTTAATTTGCGCAATATAAATATTAAATATTATTATTATATTATTATTATAATTTATGCATGAATACTTGACTAAATTTGTTGGCGGAGGTAAGCAGTCTCTGAGTGCCTTCTGCTATGAGAATGCGTTTATAGTAATAGAAACTACTATAACTAGCACTATACTTGTACAACATGTATGCTGGGGTGGAAAGGATATAGTCGAGCACGTGCGCGCCACTTGCAGCCCAGGAACTTTTTTAGGTTGAAGATTTGAATTTTGAAACTTGAACATTTTAAGAAAGACCTGTCTTACAATGTCTTACAACACATCTGTCTTACAATGGGCCCAACAACTCATGGTTGACAGGCATCATCCCCAAAATTAAAAACATGCTCAGTAGACAGCACGTATGGGTACCATATGGTTAGATTTAGCACAAAAATGCTCTTCATGAAATCGGAGGTTCCGCGTGTAATATCGAACCTCATAGATTGCCATTCTTGATTTCAAACAAGAACTGACGAAGCAGAAATTATGTTCGCGTGACGTCCGTGTTGTCAAAAATGTCGCTTGCACACTGTTGCTTACCTAATATTTGCACGAGTTTGCGGGTTATCTTTACCAATCCTGGCAGATTTATGTTTATCTCCACAAGCTTTCTTAGCAACGCCTAGTAAACAATCAATGCAAGTAAAATTATTTCAGGGCTTTAAGAAACTATACGATGTGGAAAATATTTCCTCTTTCAATCCTTTATTTTGAACTGGATATTTAGCAAGATTTTACTCACTAGTTTACTTGGGAGAAGAGATAAAATCACTAAGCTTATGTACCATATACCCGCCAATTGTGGAACAATCTATTTGTACCAGCACGCTCTCCATGCAGTAGTATATATAGCTCAGTGGTTTAAACCAGCCTCGTCGACGTTTATGATAATTGGGGTGAGTATGGCAAGCCGATTGTTGCAATATTCAATGTCAATATATTTGTTCAATTTAATCGCAATATTCATTCAATTTAATTTTAATATATTCATTCAATTTAATATTTTCATGTTCATTCAATTTAATCTTAATATATTCATTCAATTTAATGGAAATATTTATTCAAATTTAAACTTTAATATATTCATTCAATTTAATGTTTATTTTTGCATTCAATTTAATCGCAATATTTATTCAATTTAATCTTGATATATTCATTGAATTTAATATTGATGTATGCATTCAATTTAATCAAGTTTTTGCGGGGTTTTAATCTTAATATTTGCATGCAATTTAATCTTGATATATACATTCAATTTAATTCCGATATTCATTCCATAAATCCTAAATTCATTCAATATAGGACTTTTTAGCATTTAATCCTGGGAGACTGGGGCGAGTGGTTAAACCATCGGACAAATATGGCGGACGAAGAAGAAGTCTTTATAAATGTTGAAAATGACCTGCCAAAGTTTTTAGAATCTGTTTTAGACAAGGTAGAATCTATTTTCCAAAGTGATGTTGTCAAAGAAGTCGCTGAATCCCATGCTGAAGTTATTGATCAAAGTATTCGTTTGATTCGATTGATAAGTGACTGCAGTGACGTCGAGACTCAGTACTGAAAAACCACTAAATTTTGTGGGTTTTACGTGGCAAAACGTTTACATAATGTTTAAATGTCGTTTAAATTTACGCCTTTACCTAATTTGCATATTGCTATTTCGCTTTTGCTCCCAAGAGACAATATGCAAATTAGGAGCTGATTATTTTTAAAAATGAATGTTTACGCGACGTTTTGAAGGGCTTACACTTAAGCAAATTTTCTGAAATTTTGAACAGCAATGCAACACCCAACAAATTTTCCACCCACTAACTCAAAATAACTTTTAAGCACTCAAATTTCGTGCGCAAGCTATTTTTGATCTGTTGGACAAGACACCCCCCCCTGGGTTTTGAAAATTTAACTTTCAGAATTTTTTCGTTTATTCTACATTATAAATACCCAAACATTCTATACCTGGAGCCGCTTCGCGAAGTCCAGTTTTTTTTTATACACCCTGTATGGTCGGTTTATTATATCTATATATATGTTCAACCCACTGATCTATATTAATTACCGGTAATTTATACAGATCAAAGGATCGCAGGCTCGGGGGACGAGATTGAAATCAGTGAGTGCCTCAGACCATCCTCAGACCCGTAATTAGACGGCCGCGCTGGCTAGGTCGGGCCAGTCTCCCAGGATTAAATGCTAAAAAGTCCTTATTGAATGAATTTAGGATTTATTGAATGAATATCAGAATTAAATTGAATGTATATATCAAGATTAAATTGCATGCAAATATTAAGATTAAAACCCCCAAAAAACTTGATTAAATTGATGCATATATCAATATTAAATTCAATGAATATATCAAGATTAAATTGAATAAATATTGCGATTAAATTGAATGCATATATAAACATTAAATTGAATGAATATATTAAAGTTTAAATTTGAATAAATATTCCCATTAAATTGAATGAATATATTAAGATTAAATTGAATGAATATGAAAATATTAAATTGAATGAATATATTAAAATTAAACTGAATGAATATTACGATTAAATTGAACAAGTATATTGACATTGAATATTGCAACAATCGGCTTGCCATAGGTGAGTGAGACTGGAACCTAGATGTGACGTCACTGCTCAAGATGATATAGACAACCAAGGCTATAATATGAAACAGCGAAAAGAATGGATCTAGCATTGGACGATACATTAACTTGGAACCGATTAACCTCAATTAATAATTTATAAACCTTTGTAAAAATATGTTTCCGGGCCCCGCGAATGAATTTTCAGGGCTCTTGGATGCTATCAAGGCTGAATCAAGTGTTCATAAGACAATACTTACTTCGAAGTGTTGTTAAAAAAATTTCACAGCGTTTTCTATCTCCAACTAAGAACGTATGACAACCAGATGGCTCTGCAAATTCCAATCTAAAATTCTGACATATGAATGAAATATATATGTTAGAAGTTTATTATTATAGAGAATAAGTAAATCAGCCCGTATACAGTAGCTTGTCTTCATACCACGGTTATAAACGTCCATATATTAACTCAACTTTCGCGGTGAATTTCTCTTTAAATACGAGTTCGCTAATTCGTTCAAGATGTTATACCACTGTTATACCACCCGCGAGTATTATAGTGATTTAAAAACGCCTCAATGTATTTTACTCGGATAGCGCTTTGTTTTTAGACACACTTCTTCTGTGAAATTAAAATTATTACTAGAAGGCACTCAGAGACTGCATACCTCCGTCAGCAAATCAAGTCAAGTATTCATGCATAAATTATACACGCACTAATTACACATTCAGTTCTCTTCAGCCCAGGAAAGCAAGACAAACTTTTGTAAATTTCTCATCCAGTTTCCATCCAAATCGAACAAACAAACAAACAAACTCATTCTCGTGCATGATATACTACATGAAATATCGAAAGGGGGCTTGAAAACGAGGCCGAGCCTTTCTAATTAACACACTTTGAGTTATTTTAAAATCACTTTAACAAACGACTTCGAGTGAGCGAACCAGTATTTAAAGAGAAATTGATATATTTATGGACGTTAATTGCCAGGGTTAGTGTTCTGATTTCCTTTGTTTGTTAGAACTTTTCTGACGTAAAAACATGCTTTGGTAAAACATAAAGCACGAGGTGACCACTCACCTGACTTTGAAGACCGTATTCAATATATCGTAAATCTGTTAGAAGGTAACATGCTTTTATTGACAACCATTCCTTAGGCCGGGTACTAAAGTTTGAAAGAAATATTTTTGGCATTTACCTGTACATATTCGACCGGACATCACCATATATTGCGTTCATTTTTGTAGATGTACAGCCGAAACTCTCTCATACGGACACTGAAGGGACACGACAAAGTGTCCGTATTAGAGAGGTGTCCGTTTCATAGAGGTTTTTTAAAAATACAATATGTGATAATTATGTATGTCGGGTCATTGGAAACTTTCCGCAATAGAGATGTCCCTACTACATACGACGTGTCCGTAAGGAGAGATTTGACTCAATATTGGAATTTAAGAATTTGTTTCGAAGTGGAAAATTTATTGAAATGTAGAATTAACTTTGCATTTTAATCAATAAACTTTTTTCTGCTTGTGGGAATCACTATCTTCATTTATTCGACAAAATCTCTAATCCGTAAGTCCGGATCTTCATTAGTACAATCACTAACCACGCACCCAGAACAGTGAACTCAATGTATGGTACGATAACCAGGGCTGAAAAAAATAGTCGAGCACATGAGCACCGCTCGCGGGAAATTTTAAATAGTCGCAGGAAATTTTTTAGGATGAAATTTTTAATTTGAAAATTTAACGAAAAGCATACAAAACGTGCCTTACTATGTTGCGTGGTCTGCAGGAAATTTTTGTCTTCAGGCTGCAGCGCTCACAGGAAGACAATCATTTTCCCACCCCTGACAATAACATTAAATCATTCAATCTCGTACCCAGAGCCATTGTAAATCATTTGGAATATTTAGCGGTTAAAAAGTGAAGTCTAAGCCTCAGTCCTCCACACGGCCCGTACGTCAGTTTCAGTCGGTTTAAAAAAACCCACTTTTTTCATACCGAAGTACTCTGTCCTTTGTAACTGCCTAAGAAAGATCGCAGAAGGAAAACTAGGAGGAAATTATCTCTTTGTCACCGAAGTCAGTCAATTAAAGTAGACTTTCTCAGTTTATTTGTTCAAACAGCGAAACTATTTCCGTTTTTTGAAAGTCGTAAAAGTTAATTTGTGAAAAACTATCGGATAATTTTTAACAGATAATACAGTTTTTTAAATGCTGTTAATGTACGTCGAACAACTGCGTTTGATGGCATTAGGAACGTTTCCTGGCATGTTATCGTTCCAGTTTCAATACATTGATTTCACTGACCCATAACCTCATGAAAGGGCCCTGGGCACAAGGCTGTGCAAAGGGCCTTTGCTCCAGATATCTGACTTTGTACCTAACAAAAATATTTTCCGAGATTTTATTATACCTTTCAATTCCAGTAATTTTACAGACATAAGCAATCGTATTTGAAATGACTAGTAATGAAGGCCTTCCTTGCGAGTAACCATACGATGCGACTAGACACTGCAAAAAGTTGAAACATCATGTTTATAGATGTACGGCTAAAGCTGACGATGACATAATTAAAAATTTACAAATTATTAACTCCTCCAGGGTGGAGGACCTCCAAGATCACGGGTCCAGTTCTAACTCAGCACCCATGCAAGCACTCATGTGGAAAGAATCAAAGCTCTGCTCTGGGTACTCTGGGTTCCTTCCACAGGGAAAGTTGACAGGGCAGGTTAGGATACATAACGAAATGTTGGGGGTACGAATTTAGGTTGCCAACATATTACCACACTTTTGTTGCTGCAAATTCCATACGATAAATAGATATCTATTATTTCTATGTGCAAAATTAATTGTTACAGCTTGTAGAAATTATTGAGGGGAGGGGGGGGGGGGGACGTTTGTCCCCTAGTGTCCACCACTGAGCGTTGGCGTTGTAGTTAAATAGTAGTAGTCGGCCTCCAAATTGACCATGGGTTTACATTCTAAGTGTCTGGTCTGTTAGATGAACGGCGGATGTGGTTGTATAAACCTATGCGGTAGTGACAGTCTCTACAGTTAAATATCAAGATTTTTTTGATTTTTCTTTTTTTCTCTCGGCATCTCGTTCGATAGGACTAATAGTAGAAGGTGTTTGTAGATGGAATACTCGAATGAAAATTTATATACATTTTTTAGATGCACATCGTTATTACATACGAAAAATATTAGACTCCCCCACTCACAAGTAAATTCGTCTGGCGTTACGCAAGATAAATTACTGCCCCAGTGCAAACCTTGAAACCAACGATTGTCGGATTTATAATTTAGATCCGCTGTTTACTTGTTTAAGCTTCGAATTTGAGAATTTAAGGTATCCAATATTGTGAGTTGGGTAGCAAAGGTATTAGCATGCCTTAAGCATGGTTTTCATTTGGTCGTAACTCGGTCGTGAACAAGTCATGTTCGACGATGTGAAATAGTCTGCATCTATCTCGTCTTTTGTCTGCTGTATGCAAATCAGTCTTTACTGACTGGAGAGATATATCGACATTCTATTACATCGGTCACCTTGATAAGTTAACGACAGTTACGACTAAATGGAAACCAGGCTTTAGTGTGATGTCAAAAAGACTTTACCGACTAAATTAAGATAGAGAGCATGCGGTAGCCGATAAGGTTTATTGAACAGCACTTTTTGATATAAACTTTCCATCTAACATTGATATACTGTGGTGATATGTGTATATGCACTGACCTTGATCATACAACGAAATTCCTCATTTTCTCCCCCTTTAAACAGTCTTGTTTCTAAATACAATTTCAAGTGATGATCACAATGTGTACATGAGTCCATCGAAAAATGAATCTTTGATGATGTCCTTCCTCCTACTGGAGTTGAATTTCTCGACTCTGACCCAGACTGAGAACTATATGAAGACGCCAAGGGACTTTCTTGTACTTTATTATTGTACAAACGTTGAGATCCTGACCCGGATAAACTATCAAGTGAAATATTCATGGCAGCAGAGGGACTGTGTTGTCCTTGAAGCAAGGGTTGAGTGGCAGAACCTGATGACCCGTACTCCTCGTTGTGTAAACTATCGTCATAACAAGGTTCCTTTTCCTTTGATTTCACGTGAATGGTGGAAACCAAAGCTCCGTATTCGCTGTTTAACTCAGGAGTGTCTTTATCTATATTTTTAGTAGTGTTTGTGTCTTTATCGCTGCCCGAAATGCAAATGTCTGGTTGTACAAGAGCACGACGGACTGTACTAGGGATAAGATCAGGATCTTGGATACCCGTTTGATGCCTACAATTATCAAGAGGAAACTGAAGCCCTGAGCAAATCCAGGCTTTTTCACTGCACTTAGGGAGCGAAGGCTCTTCTAAGACACTCCCCTTATAAGGGTCTTTGCTCGAATTTCCATGGGTTATTTCTCATTTTCTTACCTTGCAGTAACATCACGTTTACTCCGTGGTAGTTTAGTTGTTTCTGAATCTTCTTTCGTCACCTCTACTACGACTGAACTACCACAATTAGTACAAAGAGAGATCTCCTCTTCTGTGGTATAACACTTTGAACACTTTAAACACTAGAAAATTAAGATTGGATAACTAGTTATGGCAGTCTAAACAGTTAGTAGCAAAACTAAACTACTTTATTTTACACTGGATAGCTCTACCAGTTCTAAATTGCCCTCTTTATAGGCTCCAGTAAAAGTCATTCCTTATTGGTGCAGTGCAACGGAAGGAAACCGGAATACACGGTGAAAAACTGAGGTCAAACTGGAAGCACTGTTAATTTTCACATGCGACTAAGGCGAAAATATAATTGGAAAACTGCATTTTGCAGGCTATCGAACCCCAGGACTACAGATTTCCATGATTTAATGGAGCTTTTATGGAGCTGCGATGGTACTCATAAGGGTAACCACATGTACAATGTGCACACCCCTCCCCTCCCTACCGAATAATCTGGATCTGCCCTGAAATGTTGCAGGTGCAATTTTTGCATAAACAGACGAGTTAATTTTTAATAAATGGTGTTTTTGTGCATGGCAGAGTTTTGTATGCAAAGATTTTTTAACGAATCTTAAATTCGATCTTTTAACTCTGCAAGTATATTAAGTTTTAAACTTTAGAAGGATGAATAAATTGGTAAATAATAAATCACATACAGTACCTTAGTACATAACATACCTTAAATTGTTTGTAAGGAATTCTATCCTCATTATCAGGTTCCCTAACAAAGTCTTTAAGAAAGGAGACAAATTTCTATAAAAAGAATAAAATGGAACTTATATTGAAAATACGACTACAGGGTGTTGTGCGTACCTGCATGTTGTGTTTAAATACGCAATTATATTATGGTTACCAGTAAAATCAGTATTGCTCAGAAATAACCTAACAGAAAACGCACTGGGAATGCATCCGTAACACATTCTTCAATGCGTTCCATTATCGTTTAATTTGCGTCTTGAACGCGTTCTTCTATTTTGCGTTCCACTTGCGTTTAGGTCCAACCGGAACACGTTCCAATTACACTCGTAATGAAATCAGCGATCGCCGCGGTAATGTAAATAAGGGTCTGATCATATGAACCCGATTGCCGAGATTTCGGCTGTGTTAGCCAGGACCATAGGTAGGCGGGATGAAAATTTCCCATATGAACTCGCCAAGGCAGTGTTATTTTATTGCTAAGCAGCTAGTACCGAACTTGCAGGGCACAGTTATTTAGAAAAGGTGGGAAAATATTTCAGCTGTGTATGTAGTTTTCAGTAAGGTTTTATTCTTACTTTAAAGTAAGTAGTTATAAACATTATTGTAACCATTGATTCGGAAAAGTCCCTTTGGGGGAAAATCAATTAAACATTTAATTCAAAGTACCACATTACAACCTTTAAGATATTTATAAGGTGCTCACCTCACATTGTCCTTCATCATCAAATAAATACTCTCGATATTTTCTTTCTTTATGAACATGAGCAAATTTTAGGAGCACTCTTACTCTCTCATCATCTGGAATCATGTTTACATCAAGAAGACCATTCAAATCCAACCTAGACATTTCCTGGAGAAATAGAAAAATGATAAGTATCTTGTTGTGGAACAATTCTTAAAGATAATTTGAACAATTTTTTAGTCAAAACACTGAACCTTCTATCCCTCACCTTTAAACTAATATTCTTTTCCACAATTTCATTATCTTTTATTGTGACAAATATTTCCTCACAGTCTTCAGTAAATTGCGGTGGTTTGAGAGAAACCAAGAATATTTCACCGCTCTCCTCATCTAAAATAGGTATTCGGTAAGCTTATCTTAGGGTGGCCTGCGTAGCAGTCCTTCGAGGTTTTGGGTTGTGAAATATCTTGGGTCGCGCTAGTCTAGGCTGTTTGGTGGCACAGTAGGTACTGTATGCACGTGTCATTTACGTCTACAACTGGGGTTCGAATTCCATGATATGCAGTTTACTGATTATAACAGGCGGACTTGCACTAAGAGAGGTCATGTGATCCCAATTTTCTTAAAACAGCATGTATGAAGTTATAACTTATAAAACGGATATAGGGTGATGTCTTAAGTAAAATTTTGGAGTTTTGGCGTTCAAAGTGTTAGAGAAAATGGCGACATTGTCGCCGGTCACGTGACTAAACCTAAAATTTTAATACATGTAAAAAATGTTCTTCCAACCAAATTTTACACTCAAACCTCAAGAAACATGTAAGAAGACGCTTCGATACCTCGTCTGCCAAGTTTTAGCTGAAACGAACAGCATTTAAGGGACCGGTCATAAAGTACCTGCTAGGGGAGGGTGGAGGGAAAAATGACTTTTCGCGAAACATTTCCGTGGTCCATCGTCCGTAACTCGACAAAATTCCATGGCCCATCACAAATTATTGAAAATGTTGCATGACCCACCCTGCTCATACAGTATTACAGTATCTATAGAGTATGTTATGTTGAACTGAACATCAGTGGCGTAGCAAGGGTGTTGACTCTGGACTCTGGAGGGGAGGGCAAACCAAACAGAGATTCCGAAAACGAACAGCGATGACGCAAGAACAGCATTTCTCGCATCCTGAAGAGCATTTCTCCCATCATTATCGTTATTCCACACATTGCACCACCTCACTTTCTGCCCAGATTTAAACTTTTCACAAGGAGAGTTCTGGAGATCATTGGGGAGGGGGGGTCAGAGTACCCCTTGGCTACGCCACTGCTGATCATTATCACAGCTTACAACATAGGTGATGGTGATTGTCAGGCATTTATAGGCAGGATAAAAATCCTTTAAGTGTGCCCTTTCTCTTAAATGGATTGTTATATGAAATGGTGAATTTATGTCAACAGTCGACTGGTTGTGTGAATTCAAAAATATTATAAGTTTAGTTTTTCTTTCCTAAATTTCGTTATTGTAATAATAGTTATTGTCGTACAAATGAAAATTTGTTAATTTTGTTTCATGGCCCATATTCATAAATTGGTTGATGGTCCACCAAAATTGATGGAAAATATTTGGTGGCCCATCCATATTCCTGCCACCCCCTTCTAGCAGTTACTTTATGACCGGTCCCTAACATGATAATATACATTTTGTTTTTGTCCGCCATGTTGGATGATGCCCGCCATGTTGGATGATGCGAATTTGTCATCCAACATAGCGGCCTAAGACAAAATACAGCTAAATACTCAAGCGTTATAAATCCATACCTAATAAGTTAAGGAGATTAAGAAGTCGCCTATTTCAGCTTATTCGCATGAATGAGGAGTGCTCCCAAATACTCCGATTTTCTCCTGTAGCAACACTGGACCAATGGACTGCTACGGTGCGCACTTAGAAAAGTAAGTCGCTGGCTCATTTAAAGCAGCAGCGAATTCTTGCGTTTGTTCAAAAAATAGCTATATACGTATATAAGATGAATTCAAATTTACCATCCAGGATTTCTTGCTTGTTAGCCTTGTCAAATGGAGGACTTTCAGGTGACTGTAATATATCAAGATCATCTGTTGTTGTCTGCGAAAACTCTGATGACGTACTTGGCAGGTCTATGAAAAGAAATATGAAAAGGTCGGTCACATGTACAAGGACGGAGTAACCGAGCTCACGTACATGTGCCTCTCTCCTCCGCAGAGGTTTCCAACTTTTTGTAAATTCCGTGAGTTTTTCCGTGTTTTCCCGTACTTTTATATGAAGAACCGCTGACGAGTGTGTTTGTGGGCGCAATGTTCTCGTTTTCTCTTGCGCCTACAAACACACTCGTAAGCGGTTCCTCATATAAAAGTACGGAAAACTAACGGAATTTACAAAAAGCTGGAAAGCAGAGCACATGTGCCATGTGGAAGTTACAGTACGGAAACAGTACAGTAAATCTCAATTAAGATTAGAGTCTAAACTAACCTAAACTAAACAAACTTTATTCATACTGGATAGTTCTATCAGTTCTAAATAGTCCTCCATACAGTACGAGTAAGTGCCACCGCTTATTGGTCCACTGTTTCTACAAGAGGAAACCAAAACTCGGCGCACACGGTACGATTTTAGTCGGTCAACTTATGGCTTAGATGAATGTTAAAACTAGAAACTCTCAGTGGTATGATCGATGTGCTAATTTGTTCGCACCTCTGCATTGGCTTCGTTAAATATCATGCATCTAAACCATAAATCGACTGACTAAAATCGTAGCGTGTGCGAGTGCGGTTTTACTTTATTTAAACTGGATAGTTCTATCAGTAGTAAACAAGTAAGGGTCGTCCCTTATAGCAGTCACTGCATTGTAACGGCAAACTGGAGTATTCGATGAAAACCTGTGGTGTACGCTTGGTAGAATAAAACTGGAAACTCTTAATCCTACATGCAACTGAGGAGAAAATTAATCAGACAAATTGCGGTAGAAAGAATTACGTATCAGGATGGTAGAAAAAATATGGAAAACAGAAAATATGCAGTTATGACAGTCATGAAATAAAAACGTATAGAAAAGGGAAAATATATATCTGTGAAATACAATTCACCAACTGCATGGAGAGATGGCACATTCCATAAAACACTTTTGATTAAATAATGAGTTCTCTACCTGAAGAAGATTCGATCGGGAATTTTGGCGTATTTTTCTTGAGTTGTTCTTGGTTGTGCACAACGAGGTAATCTAGAAACAATGCACAGTTAACTCAGAGCTATATTCTTGGATATAATGAGGTGCTAATACATAGCAGCCCTACATGAAGGACTGGTCCTCCTAGGCGAGATCTCGCTATTGACTACAAGAAATCTCACCTAGTAGGGATTGAAATTTCCCATATAAACACCCCCTAATTGATTGAGATCCTTCATTTCCCCTTTTACTCATCTCCCTTACAAAACGTTCAACACTATAGACCATGTTACACAAGACAAGTTTTGCAGCAACCTGAAACACAACGGCGCTGCATTGCAACTAATTGCAAGCAACGATTGCTACTGACATCGCAATAAAGATTGCGTTGAGGTTGCAGAGAAAGTTTCGTAATGTACGCGACAAAGTTTCAGCGTCTAATACACCCCCACTGTAACTTGCCTCGCAATATCAACCACGCAACAGACAAGCCTGTAATCAGCAAAAATTATTTCGTAATTTAAAACGAAAAATATAATCCCGTTAAAGGTCGCACTCCTCTGACATCTCACTGTAACTTTCAAAACTATTTTTCATAAAGAAATTGTATAGTCAGTTGCACGAAAGATTGCCTCGTGTAATATGGCCTTATGTAACTTCACATCTTCTACTAACTGTATTGATTTCTTACTCTTTGTTCATTTTACCTTCTCCTGCGTCTTTCTTGAATTTTTCAAGTTTCTCTAATTCTTCCTTCGTCTCCACTCTGTTAATACTGATAGTCCGAGCTGCGCGAGCTAAAAATATAATGCTACATTATTAAGTCATACACAAGTGAAATGCACGCGGTTGATCGTTTCAGTAAACGTTACGGGGCAACAGAGGATGACTAACTTTAGAAGTCAGAACTGTTTATTGTGGACACTTACAAGTAAATTACGCAATACATCTCTCAAGTTTGTTCACAGGGCACCAAGTACAAGACTATTACAAATATTATAAAGAAAATTATTAACATTATTTTAGTACTCTGACATCTGTATATGTCTGTTGACCATCATCTGCTGCACGATAATGCTGATTGAATTAAAGCAAAACCCTATATTATAAGGCAGAAAACAGATCAAACGACATTCCACTAGATAACAACATAAGATTGCGACATGCTTTATCATCTTGGTTTACCAATTCCAGGTGGACGAACACTTAAATTCCACACAGCTTTTTTGTACCTTGTAGGTTTGCATTGGGACCCATACAATATACCCTTTCGGTAATTACGTCACGAATAATTCCTTGGCCTGGGAGCCTCGCTCTCGTGAATCATGATGAAGATCTGGGCTTAAGGTGATGTTACATGGGACAATTTTCAACGACGATTCGTAACACAATACGTTACCAAACTAATTATATTTCGTGTAACATCATTTGCATTACAACTTGTTGGAATCGTTCCGTGTAACACCGCCTTTACGAATTGAAAACTTTCCAAAATACATAAACTTGGTGTTTTCCAAACATTTTATTATATATACTAACATTTTTGTTTCTTTTGTTCATAACCAACATTACGGATTGATGGCTGTCTTACGACAGACTTACGGTTTTTTCTCTGAAATGAAAATCATTACAGAAATTGGCAATGCGATAGAGTAAAAACTATGACATTGATAGGAGCAAGCAAATCAATTACATTTCTTTATTTTCTGCGAAAACAAGACTACTGCATATTATGCATACTGTACGAATCATGGTACTGTACGTCGATACGTTAAAATGTTTAAATATAATACCATGCAGATATGAAAGTGTAATGTTTTAAAGTTATAAATACGTTTAAAGAAAATTAACCTTTTCCTCAGGCGTACGAGGTGTACTACTATATTCACCAGAAGAAACAAACATCTCAGGATTATTTTGAATCATGTGAACTGGAGTACTATAAGGTCGAGATGGTATATAACTGCTCAGATCTACTTCCAGTGATTGACCAAGGCTCTATATAATATCATTTCACAATGAACGTTAGTTGGAATGTTAATATACAAATTTAGCTTGCATGACAATAAGATGTAAATTTACCATTTCAGATCACGTGTAATTATAATAGATTCTTTGCTCGCTACCAGCTAAACAAAGAATCTGTTATGACTCGTGATCTGAAATGGTCAGGATATATCCTAGGACTTACATATAATTCTTTAACACTTAGTTCTTTATCATCAAGTACAATCTAAAAAATAAAACAAAAAGTCTACAACTATAAATATCTTTCACTAAGTGAAAAACGGTTATAAGAATACGAGATCCAATTCGAACTAATCCGTCTGCTATTGTGTTAACATTGTAAAAAAGGGACTTTAAGGTTACATCACATGACAGACGTGCGTTATGGTGATTGGACATTGCGCAACGAATTTTAGGTGTAGTTTTACTAAATTTTCAGTGAAAAAAGCCAGAAAAATGCTGATTTCGAAAAACTTCTTTTGATGGATGTTTACAATAGGTAAAAGCTTTCAAGTTTTGTCTGACTGAACAAAAATATAGGTACTCCATAAAAACAAAAAATATGTGTACAGTTTACTGATATGCCGTGTTATTTTTACTGCTTCGTGAACTATCGTGACAAGTCCAATCAAGATCACTATAGAAAATAAACCATTAAAGAAGAGAAAGTTTCCGCACACATGATTCAAATTGCGAGATCTAAACAAAATTTGGGGTAAACTGTACACTTATTTTTTGTTTTTTTGGAGTACCTATATTTTTATTCAGTCAGACAAGACTAGAAAGGTTTTACCTGAACACCCATCAAACGTTTTTGGAAATCAGCATTTTTCTTCTTTTTTCACTGAAAATGTGGCAAAACTGCACCTAAAATTCGTTGCGCAATGTCCAATCTACTATAATGCACGTCTATGATGTGATGTAACTTTAACGCCACTATAGCCAGGAGGGGAGCGTAGGGGTTTTCCATCACCTAAGCAAATAGGCAATCCTATTTGAATTCTACATCATTTCTCTATCTGCTGTCCAGAGCCAGGCCAGGTTAGTAGCCAGCCATACTACCTCAAGAAACAATACAAGAGACAACAAGACATACAAGAGGCTATTAACTTCCAGACAAAGGGACTTCGCTCGAAACGTCGAAGTTCTTATTATATATTTCAGGTAGTTTAATCCTGTAATCCATCAACTATAACAAAGCCTATATATAGCTACTATATTCTTCTTCTTTTAATTTTTCATTTTTTACATAACGTTTGTGTACAGCCCTTCCCAGAGAAGCTCTGATGGCTTTGACCTTGTCACAACATACAAAAATCATACCGGAACTTGACGTGGACTGGGAGAAAGACATGACACAACTGTATTGCGATATCTTCTATCATAGGATATTGGATTGCCATAGCAACAAATCTAGTAATATACGACAGAAAAATACATGTGATTATAACACTCTCTACAATTGGGAAATTTTCTTATTGTACACGTTCTTACTGTAAATCATACCCATCAAATAGTGGCCGACCAAGAATTTGTGGTGCGAATATATTGCTAAGAAACATATTACCATGCACCATTCTGTCTCTGCTAATAAGGCCTGGGGACGAGGTTGGTTGTTAATTTAATTTATCCAACCTTCCAGCTATCTCGCTAATTTGCTTAATTTGATGGCTTTGATAGTTTAAAAATCATTGTTAGTAGGAGTCTGCCCCCTTGGACCCCCCAAATGACAGTACACATGGAGGCAAGGACTAGTGAAAAAAATTGTCTGGATATAAGCACCTGCTCCAAAGCTGCTCAAAAGTATTTGGGCAAACGAAAAAGTTTATCTAAATCGCAATAAATCCTGTCGAATTAATGGTCTTGGTGTGTGTCTATTCTTACATCACGGGTGTAACGGCTTAGATGCGCACCGCGCTTATATCCGGTTATAGTACATGCGCTTTAAGATAGGAGGGCTTAAAAACGGGGTTATATGACATGTGATGTTGTTTGTACTTACGGATACCAGACGATGTAAATGTACCAAAGACGATAGAGGGAGATAACTTGATATGCAATTCGTAGATACATCCAAAGCTTCTAAATTTGGTAACATTTCTACACCTAAAGGTGAACAGGAATTAGTAGGTGAGCAACAAGGAGAAAGGTGTTCAGTAAGGTCTCAGATACGGACCTATTCCCTGTCATTTCCAATCTTGCACGTTGCACATAACTGATCTCTCAAATAAGGACCCATATTAGTCTAGTGGTACCTTTACTGAGTGGTACTACAGGAGATAATCCGAGAAAACTGTAGTGTTTGATAAAGTCAAACTGGAAAAAATCTTCTTACATACGACTGATGCGAATTATAACCAGACAATCGAAGCCCAGTTGCAGATATAATAATAATAATAATGCACTTTATTTTCATTGGGTGACTGGATTTACACAAAGTAATTTTCGTCCAGGCCCAACATTTACAACTATTTACAGATATCTAAAGGTACATAATACACAATAACATTATAATATACCGGGTGGGGCAAAAACAAGTACGACTGTTTGATTTAGTATAACCTAAAAACTAAAAGAGCTATTACACTTAAACAAGTTTCTTTGCATTCAGCGATGTCTAACTTAAATTTTGATATGTGCCATGTGCATTTTCATGCAATATTGACTGAGATAGCTGCGTTTAAACTTGAGTAAACAGTTTTGGAACTGTCGAGAATTAGCTAAAAACGGCCTATTAAACTAATTTGATAACCGTTACCATTTTATCGTAAGTATTATTTAAATGAAGTGAAGTTGAAGTTAGAAATGTTTCTTGAATAGATATGCTCTTTTATTCTAACATTTGGCCTTCTAACTTCAACTTCACTTCATTGAAACGAATACTTGCGTAAAATGCTAATGCATGGTTATCAAATTATTTAATAGGCCATTTTTAGCTAATTCTCGACACTTCCAAAAGTGTTTACTCAAGTTTAAACGCAGCTATCTCGGTCAATATTGCATGAAAATGCACATTGCATATATCAAAATTTAAGTTAGACATCGCTGAATGTAAAGAAACTTGTTTAAGTGTAATAGCTCTTTTAGTTTGTAAGTTATACTAAATGAAACAGTCGTACTTTTTTTTGCCCCACCCGGTATATGTCAGACTTTATAGTCTTGACTCTTGACAAATAACATTAGTCGTTATAAAAAAAACAAAAAAACTGTTAGCTAATTAGTACTATAATTAATTAAGTTAGATAAAAATTAAGTTATTCTAGTTGCTACTATTGTTCATTAGCTCATTAATTTCAGCTAGTTTAGAAAATGCCATATTTAAATAAGCATTCCTAAATTGAGAAATTTACGTATGTATATGTCTAAGGAGTTCCAATCACTGGAAGCCTGGAACGAGAATGAGCGCTTACCAGAATTGGTGCTAACTTTAGGAAGTACAAGATTATTGTTAGTTGATCCTCTTGTGTTTTGACTATGTACAGTTTTGAAAGGAATTAATAAATTCTTCATGTAACCAGGAGCTAAGTTATTTAATGTTTTGAAAACCAGTAGACAACGGAAATACTTGATGCGTTCATCGATGGGTAACCATCCAAGCTGTAGAAACAACGGTAATGAATGCGCTTTCCTGTCAGTTTCAAGAATTAACTGTCCAAGTTCTTTTGGTAGGTTTTCCCCAGACAACACAGCAATAGTCTGTTATTGGATCTTTTATAAATATTCTTTTATTTATATAATTATACTGGATAACTGTAGAGGTTCAGTAAGGGCAATATAGAAGGCACATGGCCTAACCACTGTCCCAACAACATCCCATCCATCCAGGATATGATATTTCACATCCAGTTATTACCCCCAAACCTTTGGAAACTTTTACATATTATATCCCGAAAACTTAAGTTGAGTGGAGTGAAATGCAGAGTATAGTTAAAACATTCTACCTTCAAGACTTGCGAGATCGTTGTTTCGTAAAATTAAGGTTGTTATCCTGGAACAGCAGTTTTCTGGGAAAGAAGGAACTTTGATCAATCGATTGTAGCCAAGATCCAGGTACGTCACTTCCGGTAAATACTAAATGAAAAATATCAAAGAATAAATAGATGTCTTTAAATGGATGATGAAATGTTGGCGACAGTCGTAATGCATGCAATATTGTCGCCAATATAGGAAACTGAAGAAGAGTTCTTCCAGTATGACTCTTCCTCCTGTAGTAACACTGAAGCAAAAAGGAATGGCTTTTACTCCACATCCAAAAAGAACAGTTTAGATCGGATTGAGCTATCCAGTACCAGTATTAAGTAATAAGTATTATAGCAGTTTTTAAGGGTACTTCAGTTTCCTATATTAGTTACACAGGACCAATATAGGGGATTTTTGAGGGTACTTCAGTTTCCTATATTAGTTACACAGGACCAATATAGGGGATTTTTAAGGGTACTTCAGTTTCCTATATTAGTTACACAGGACCAATATAGGGGATTTTTAAGGGTACTTCAGTTTCCTATATTAGTTACACAGGACCAACATAGGGGATTTTTGAGGGTACTTCAGTTTCCTATATTAGTTACACAGGACCAATATAGGGGATTTTTAAGGGTACTTCAGTTTCCTATATTAGTTACACAGGACCAATATAGGGGATTTTTGAGGGTACTTCAGTTTCCTATATTAGTTACACAGGACCAATATAGGGGATTTTTGAGGGTACTTCAGTTTCCTATATTAGTTACACAGGACCAATATAGGGGATTTTTAAGGGTACTTCAGTTTCCTATATTAGTTACACAGGACCAATATAGGGGATTTTTAAGGGTACTTCAGTTTCCTATATTAGTTACACAGGACCAACATAGGGGATTTTTGAGGGTACTTCAGTTTCCTATATTAGTTACACAGGACCAATATAGGGGATTTTTAAGGGTACTTCAGTTTCCTATATTAGTTACACAGGACCAATATAGGGGATTTTTGAGGGTACTTCAGTTTCCTATATTAGTTACACAGGACCAATATAGGGGATTTTTGAGGGTACTTCAGTTTCCTATATTAGTTACACAGGACCAATATAGGGGATTTTTGAGGGTACTTCAGTTTCCTATATTAGTTACACAGGACCAATATAGGGGATTTTTGAGGGTACTTCAGTTTCCTATATTAGTTACACAGGACCAATATAGGGGATTGCCCTTACTGAACCTCTAGAGTTATCCAGTATAATTATATAAACAAAAGAATATATATAAAAGATCCAATACCATCCATTCCCCGTCATTTTCTTCTTCTTCTTCTTCTTCTTGTTCATCTTTACTGGCCAATTCATTATGACTGAGGTTTAGACATCGTACAGATGTAAGTAGACGCTGAAATAGAAATGGTTTGTAGAAAATGAGTATGCAACCCCCCCATATTTTCTTTTAGCCTCTAAAAAGAGCTGATTAACTAGAAGTAACTAAGCTGTTACAAGGTTTTTTCCAACTATAAAGGCCTGAATCCTTTTAGTTGAGTAGATAAACAATAAATTTGGCCAAATGTTTCGGGGATTGAAATTTGCAGCAACAACAGTTTGGTAACCTAGATTCGCATGCCCAGCATCTTGCGAAGGGTCCGTAAGATACAAATTACCGCCATTGCTACGCGATACATTTATATATGCATTAAAAATTACTTCACAGTAGCTGCATTTTGAGTGGTAATATTTACAAATTGTACTGACAGATTTTTTACAGTCTACGGCAGATAAACTAATGTGGCTTACCAGCGAAGAGTCCAGACAGTTTATGGTGTTAAAACTAAAATCAGCTACTTTAAGGTGAGGCCAGGTGAATGCAGTGCTTAGATCATAGCCACACAACGTAAGAATGTCCTGGAACAAATGGAAGAAATATCACTACCGTATTTACTCGTTTGAGCGCCGCGACGCTCATTAAATTTTTAATGTTTTTGATTATTTGAGGGCGGCGCTTATTCGAGGGAGGCGCTCTATAAAAATTATTCTATTTGTATCTGTCTTCACAATTTTTGCGCATTTGGGAAGAGAGGGAGAGAGACAGAACAGAGAAGAGAAAAAAAAATCACTATTGAAAAAACAATGTAGTACAGTTAAATAAAATAAGACTGATGATTAAGATTTGAGATGTTTTCAGCTCGAACAGATTTTCAAGGCGGCCACATTACACGGGGCAATTTTTGCTGCAACACGCCATTTCTTCTGCACAGAGCCATATGTAGTAGAAATGTACGCACATAAAAACAAAATGTATATACATAGCCTGCTTCACCGATCACCGATATCATTCTTCATAGTATCCTTGTCTTCTTCTGGGCAGCTGTTTGTTGTTGAGAAAAATATCGACAAAGTAAAACGATTCATGCTAATAACTCTTCGAATGCGAATATACTTTTTATCGCCATCTCGTCCAACAAAAAATTGCGTGTTGAGTTGCATTTGCACTAAGGTGCTTCGATTAAGCGCCGCGTTGTTGTGAATAAGTGCGGCGCTTATTCGAGGGCGGCGCTGTTTCATATTTTTGCATTCATATGAGGCGTCTATTTGGGGGCGGCGCTCCTAAAAGAAAGACCACAATGAGTCCAAAGTTGTTAGCCATGAACGTTATCGATAGAATCACTTACATTAATTTTATCAACACAGCGACTGAGTTTTAAGACTTTAATCCTTGATCTCAAAGTTTGCAAACCAGAAACATATCCTATAGCTATTTTTTCAATCTAAAGAAAAACAGAAAAATAACAGCTACTGTAGCCCTGCATGCAGCAAAACAACACAACACAACACAACACAACACAACACAACACAACACACCACACCACAACACACAACACAACACAACACGTATATTATAAATTTATATCCATTGGCTATTTAAAATATTCATGCAGAGAAAACTGAAGACTTCCCTTCACCTTATTACCAATATTTCACCTTCACCGAAAGAGCGCCTCTTTCGATATTTAAGACCTATTTTCAATCCTAACTAAACTATAAATCAATCGTAACTAAACTATAAACTTAAACCACCAACTTTTTATATTGGATAGCTCAATCAGTTTAAAACTGTTCTTCCTTACGGTTCAGTAAGGGCCACCCCGTATACGCCAAGTGTTACTACACTGTACTGGAGGAAACTGGAGTACCCAGAGAAAACCTGCAGTATTTGGCAGAGTCAAGCTGGACAATCCCTCACATGGGTTTGATCAGACAATTACATATTGCAGAAATCCAACCCAGGTCCCAGACGTGAAAGGTACATGCATTAACCACTCTCCCCCCAACACCCCGATATAAGAGACAAGGAGACTGGATTTGATTGAAAATGCTGCGGTAGGTTACGATACAGTAGAGGTGGAAAATAGGCTTAAGTCATTTAGCCATTGACAAGAAAATTATTATCGTTTAAATTTTATTCTGACCTGGACAACTTGAACAGCTTGAAAATGAGATATGTCAACCAAATAGCTAAACTTGAACGTCGGTCCTCGAACGATCTTTGTTAAAAGAAAAACAATTTCCTGGTTTACCGATTAAATATAGAAATGAAGAGATTAAAACAAGATGAGGGTGAAATACATTGAGAAGAAGTTGAAGGAAGCAACGCTGAGACGGTCAGAGACATTGTGGAGCTGAAGATAATGAGGAACAGAGGGGGGGGGGGAGAAGTACAGATGGATGGAAAAGAAGATCTGACAAGGGACAAAAAACAAGGAGGGAGAAGAATCTCAGCACCCGACTCCGGGTAATAAAATACTCCTTACGATAGTTATGATCACATTTCGGAATAACAATCTATTCAATGGCCGCGGTGAAAGTCTGATACGCAGTTCAAACAATTTTGCTGCAACACGAAACACTAAATATTGCGGACTGTGTCACATCTGCTGAGATGACCACCTCCAATTGGACAACGGTTTTCTTAACACGAAGCAATATCATTATTCTGAACATACAAGCAATTGTGATGGGGTCAATGAATGCGCTGCATGTTGTAAAATTAGAAAGGTCGTCCAGTATATAATAAAGACTAACAAATATTTAAGAAAACAAACAAACCTTTAATGTATGAATAGACTGCACGCATTTCTTGAGGTATTCTATGATACGGTTTTGAGAACCTATAAAATTGAAAGTAATGTCTTCGGATTAAAACAGGTTCGTATTTGTATTGATGCAATGAAATTTTATATCCTATAGAGTTGATCTTAGTTTATATCCTCTACTGCGGGTTTTCTTTGGGTACTCCGGTATTCTGGGTACCTTTCACTTCTAGGGAATGGGTTCGATTTCTGCAATATGTAATTGTCTGGTCTGTCTGATGTGAGGGTGTTTCCAGTTTGACTCTACCAAACACTGCGGGTTTTCTCTGGGTTACTGGGTACTGGGTTTCCTCCTGTAGCAAATTTTGCACTTGGTCACACGGGAATTCGTACGGTTATAGCTGTGCTTTAATTCGTCTGGTTTCATGTGCTCTGCAAGTGTGAACGCAAGGCGAAATTGTGCAAATTTTAGTACAGTTCTGAAATCATCCGGTTACTGCTAAACGGAGTCTTAAGGTATAAATCATGTACTTCGTTGGAGGACTGTTAATCAAAATTCACAGGACAAATACGTTATTACACACGAGAATACACATGAATAAAAATATAAATATTTCAAATTTCGATTTAGATGAGCAAAAAAATTCTAGTATGGGAGTATCATTTATTTATTTAAATCATAGCTGATCATGAAATTAAATGATGAGTTTGTAAAGATTGTTTGATTTAAATCCGGGACTTAAATATTCCCCTCCATTAGTGATCTTCACTTTGTGTACAGTGTATAGTCAACTGTTTTGCTAGCTTCTCGGGTGTTTTATAATTAATTTCAAGAGTTATGTATGAGCTGTAGAGGCATGCAGTTTGTATATAATATATATTGGCTAAAAATCTAGTTTGAAGCTTGCTTCTTATACACAGGTTTTTATACAAACTGTCCGTTATAAAGAGGATATATTCAGTTTGTAATCAGAATGGTGTCCGTTGTTTGGAAGTGACAGAGGTGTCCTTTGTTTAGAGTGCCCGTTAGTGGACGTTCCACTGCAGTGAACTGATAATTTGATTAGTGATATGATCTTGTCATTTAATACTAACTTGTATGTTGTCGAGTGTCTTCAAAACATTTGTTAAGAAACACAATGACTGAAGCTGTTAAGCATACTCTTAGTCTTCCATTCGAAATGACTTCCTCTAAAAGAAATTGAAAAAACCCATAAAATTTAATTTCTTAATAAAAACCTACAACTGCAGTATAATAAACCTGATAATAGAGAATTCAAAAATTCAGATCTACATGAAGAAACATCTATACAACCTACATCTACATAATTTGTCAGGTATAGCTTAACAAAACCATCATTATTGTTCAGACAAAAGCACCAAACTTTTTTCAGACCTTTACCAACTTTAAATTTTGGAAAGCTCCCAAATGTTAATTGGTTGGAATCTATTTCCGAGGGGAGGGGGGGGGGAAGGGGGATTGCGTCTTTGTATATAAATTTCTTTATAAAGAACTAGAAAGAGAAAAACACAATAATGCCCACGGAAAAAGCTTCAAAGCGATAAATGTTTTCGAGCTTATCCAGAATTCAAAGTTAATAACCAGTTGAAGATCTGAGAAAAGTTTGGTGCTTTTATCCGCCTTGTCACGACCCGGATAAAATTTTGTGTTAAGCAATTGAAATAAATCTTTAACAGCATAAGTACCGCTAAGTTCCGCTAAGTTCAATTGTTCAAACCAGTGAGCTCTAACGGAAACACGCTTAATAATGGAGAATATATAACCATTGGACAGATTCATTAATCTAACGTGCACTCAATGACCGTGGTGTTTTCCACAAAAACGAAACATATATATAAATATATTGTCTTATTGATACCACGATTTCGAATAGAATTTGGGAAATAGCGTGCACGAGCGCCAAAGAGAAATGCCCTAGACACGAGGTTGAAGCACAGGTTTTTCTACTATATGAACGAGTTTAACTTAAGGCTGAATAAGGCATTAATTGTAACACGGTTTCCACCCGGCTTGCCAGGTAGGGTGGTTTTATACTTTCATATATGAACCGGGCTTCATCAATCTCGTACCCAGGGCTTCTGCGCTTGTGGCTCTGGGGCCTCATCTGATTACAATCTCAAATATATATAAAAATATGCGAGCCGGGATCTCGGTGCAGGAAGTGGCGAACCAGCCTGGCTCATGCGAACAGCCCTTAGGGTAAATATTGTTCATAATGTGGTTAAGTAATTTGGTTAAGTATATACTGCAACGTTAATAACAATTCAAAACTTAATTCCACTTTGCGTAAGAGCAAATATATTGGGAGCTGTGTTTTTTTTCTTCATTTCAGAAAGACTTATAAACAAAACGCAAAAGGATTGTTTTATTATACGGTAACCAAATGTTTTCACTATAGCATTATAAGCAGGAAAACATTGTATCAATGATAAGTTTCAGTGAACATCTAACTGAAACTTAATTCCATTTTGTGCAAGAGAAAATTGGGTAAATAGTAATTGCTCATTACAGAATATAGGACTAGGAGCTATTTTTTTCAGAACGATTTACAAGCAGAACGCATCAGGATTCAGGATTGTTTATTTCGGTAAATAAGATTATTTAACAAGTAAAGTACTGCAACAATATTCAATATGTTCAATTTTTTAACAGTTTCAAACTATTTTGTGTAACTGAAAATTGGGTAAACATTATTGTCCAGAGAAAAGCACCAAACCTTTTTCAGACCTTTACCAACTTTAAATTTTGGAAAGCTCCCAAATGTAATTGCTAATTTTTGGAAATTTGAGCTTATGGGAGAGTGGAGGGTGGGAGTGCGGGAAGGGGGATTGTTTATTTCGGTAAATAAGATTATTTAACAAGTAAAGTACTGCAACAATATTCAATACGTTCAATTTTTTAACAGTTTCAAACTATTTTGTGTAACTGAAAATTGGGTAAACATATTAGGAGCTGTTTGTTCAGAAAAATTGCAAGCAAAACGCGAAAGGTCGCAAAAGCTGAAAAGCTGATTGTTTATTTCAGTAAACAAAATTATTTCAGAACCATGCAGTAAATAATGCAACAACAAGTTCAATTAACAGTTCCAACTATATTGTGTAACTGAAAATTAGGTAAATATATTAATATTTGGAGTTGTTTTTTTTAGAAAGACCTACTCATGCACCTACAAACAAAACGCAAAAGGATTGTGTATTTCGGAAAACAAAAATTATTGTGTTCGCAACAAATTAATATTTCAATACACAATAGCTAATGAGTATAATGGGGCTATTTACGCCTTTAGTAGGAAGCAATAATGAATCAATTTTCGACACACGAAGGAAGTGAGATTGTTTTATTCAAACTCGTAAAGCGTATCGAGCATTGTTTTGCCATATCCCAAGTTTTTGGGCCAAAGCATTTTGAGTTTACTCTCCAGCCGATTTGGGGTCAAAGTATCGAAAGCAAAAGAACATTTGGGAAAAATGAGTTCTGACGAAAGTATAGACGGAATGGTGGAAAGACGTTGCAAAGATGAAATTCCTTTGGGTAGTCCTGCGAGTTCCGAAAACAGTTTTGAAAACGGGTCTGAGAACAGTTCAGAAAATAGATACGCCGCCTGTACGCCTGTCGTGCGAACTAAACGCTCTAAAGCCCCTGCTGGGAAACCACCATATTCATACGTGGCCTTAATCAGTATGGCAATCACAAGTTCCCCACGTCGGAAAATGACCCTATCCCAAATCAACAAGTTCATTGCAGATAATTTCCCATACTACATAACCTGTCCTTTGAAATGGAGGAACGCAATTCGACATAACCTAACCCTAAATGACTGCTTTATAAAGTTACCCCGCGATCCACATGATGAAAACAATGCTCATTACTGGACCATCGACCCGGCTAGTGAAACAATGTTCGATAACGGAAGTTTCCGCAGGAGGCGTAAAAGATACAAGCGAGAAAAAGATCTGGACGAAATTCTACCAGACTTGGTCGAAAGAACGAATCTACCCCAAGTTGCAGTCCCACCTCAGTTTTTCCAACCCTACACCATGGTGCCAACTTTACCTGCACATAACCCCCACTCCACAGCAAGACGTGGTTTTGGTATCAATGATATACTCGCAGTTCCGCCAATCTATGGATCCACACCCTTTCCCACATCCACCACACAGCAAATGATGTCCTATTTCCCCCCATATTACATGCCTTATATGCCATATTACTCTGGTAATAATGAATGGGTGACCTATCCTACCATGTTATCTGCAGCAAATCCTGGTTACAGTTATAGTTATGCGAGAAAACAAGATTGCTCAACCGATGCAGAAGAGCATAAAGACACTAATTATGAACAATATACTAACGCTGATGAACTTTAGTTTCTTCACTATTAGTATGCAAACGCAACTGACTACGGCACATCGCCATCGGATTTAACTATATTATTCTCTATAGATTGAACATTATTCTTATGAACATTATGCGTGGTTCCAAATAATGTAGGTATAGTGATAAACGATATTCTTGAAGATTTGTAGGATCAAACATGACCTGAAAAATATAACAAGAACTTCGACGTTTTGAGTCCCTAGCTTTGAAGGCCATAGCTTCGTCTGGAAGTTACGTCACTACTTCGCTCGAAATGTCAAAGTTGTTCTTATATTTTTCAGGTAGTTTGATCGTTATACAAATCTTCAAGTATAAGGTGAACCCTATACTTAGTAGACTGCATTGTAGCAGATTAAGGGAAAGGCTGTAGATCGTTGCTCTAGTTAAAGGACACTCTACTGGATTAACGGGCAGCTTTTTGAAACGTTTCCATTGCCGTACGTTGCCCGTTGGTGTCCGTTATTTAGAGGTGCTGCTGTATAACTAACAGTGGTGGATTTATAGGGGGTAGTAGGCCAAGGTCAACAGGGGTGCAAGGGGGGTGCAAAAAAGTATTATTTTCCGCTGGCTGAGGAACGAAAGAGGCGGAAAATGTTTTCTCACATAAGCTGGGGGCCCGATAATAGGGTGTATCGGGCGGTGCAGGTTGCACAAGCCATGTTTTTGTTGTTGAAAAAACGCATGGTTTGACGAAAATGAACTCCCGCCCACCCCTCGTAACAGATTTAATTAATGTACTAGATAGAAGTCTATGATGTATGTAAAAATCTATTATGCTAAGCGAGCAATTGTAATGTTGTGAGATGAATAAATGTCAAGCTGTGTGGATTTGCGGCAGCAGTTCCCAGCGGTGTGTGAGAATATATATTTATCATACTTTTAAAACGTTTGAGGTATTTTACTTGTTACTAGTCTTGTTAAAATTTGTTACTAGTCTTAGACCAACTTAATTTTTTTCATTCAAGGTAGCACTAGTTCAAAATACCCATATTTACAAATTTTCCCACTGGCATGGCAGCACACTGCTGGTCAGTGCAGGGTTCGGTGTGCTCCCTTGCTCGGCTGCACCCCCCTAAAAAATGCTGGCTGGATCCACCACTGCTTTATGTAGTCATGCTATATATTATTTTTGCCTATTAAATATATTTTCAAATAAAGATGGGCTTTTTTAGATTATTTCAGAATCAATAGGAAATAGTACAATTCGTAAAATAATGTGCTTACGACCAAATCGAAAGCAGTGTCTTTAGTCTTATATCAAGATTTAAAAAAAATAATTTCTCGGCATCTCGTTCAATAGGACTGATGTAGTAGGTGTTTGTAGATGGGATATTCGAACGAAAATTTATATACATTTTTAGACCTGGCCAGGAGCAGTTGCGAAAAATGCAACTTTAGGCCCTCTGGCAGGAATCGAACCTGCTGCCCTGCGATTCCGGTGCAGCGCTCTAACCAACTGAGCTACAGAGTCCATTTGCTGAGCATTAACTGCAAATTTGTGTATATATGATGGGAGTGATGGCAGTATATGGTATGGGTAAATATCAAGATTTTTCTTGGCATCTCGTTAGGTAGGACTGATAGTAGAAGGTGTTTGTAGATGAAATATTCAAACGAAAATTTATATACATTTTTAGACCTAGCCAGGAGCAGTTGCGAAAAATGCAACTTTAGGCCCTCTGGCAGGAATCGAACATGCAGCCTCTTAGCATATTATGAACTTTTGTCCAAACTCAAGATTAGTGCAATTTTTAGTGGATTTTATTATTTTAATCAGTTTTATCGGGAAAAACACGTTTAATCAACTTCATTCATTGTAAGTTTAGGAAATGTCTGTCTTGATTCTTGATGGCAATTGAAAGGTCCATACTTTGTGGAGAATAAATTACAACAATTTTTAGAATGAGAGCAAACTAGGACATGTTGTTGTTTGGTTCCTCAAAGGTTTTCCCATGAACCTGTAGACCCTTGACAACATTGTTCAGTGCAGAATACTTGACCAGTATACTGTATTTTCAATTGGTATACTTCACCAATATACACCATATTTTGGTATACAGTACTTCACCAGTATATATATATACCATATGTGGTACACTTGACCAGTATATACTGTATTTCTGTATAATATATGATCAGACTGCACATACTGTATTTTGGTGACAGTTGACACTTGACCAGACAGTGCAATTTATTATACATATTCCCACATACTAATGACCAGTGAGTATATACTGTATTTCAGTGTACTTGACCAATATATACCATATTTTGGTATACTCTACCAGTATAAACTGTATTTTGGTATACCTGACAACTATATATGACTATCATATTTCAGTTTACTTGACAGGTATATACAGTATTTCAGTGAGTATATACCTCATCAGTTTAAATATTCTTAGCTGTTTACTGGTATTTATGAAATAATATATATACTGTAGATTCATTTTATTTTGCAATTCCTGAAGATTTTGTCTTTTGCCCATCTCTTAGGTGACACAAGGTTTAGATATGATATTTTTGCATATCAAGTGAACGAGGATTGATTATTTTAAAATAGTACAGAATATATATAAGCAAGTGTAGTTCAAGCACCTCTATTGTGTCATTAAGTTATTACATATTGCATCGAATCCATCTGTTCCCATGCATATATTCTTGCCATGCAAAAAATTGTTGGGAAATATGCTCGAACCACATATTGACAGACCAATTTGCGCTGTTTTAGTGGAAATACAGGCTCTAATTTTAACGAAGCAATACGTTCATGAAAGAGGAAAGTATATTGGCAGACTCATAAAGGACTTGACCTAAATATCCAAGTCCAGACGTGACAAGTCCGAGTCCTTTGATATTGAGTCCAAATCTGATGTGTTCAAGTCCGAGTCATACCCGCCATCAAGTCCGGACTCAAGTCCAAGTTCGGACTCGAGTACTACAACACTGATTAGCTGCATACTAGATTGTATTTTGGAAACAGCTGCAAAGCATACAAAATTCATCCTACTTAGAATATTGGTATGAATCTACTTTTAGTACTTTTATGTTACTTTACTGCTTTGAATTTTTGGCCAAATCTCATGTATTTTGTATATCTTCAAAGCCGCCATGTTGTTTTAAAGGTGTTCTTGATTAGCTTGCAAATAGGTCATAGCATCTATAGTTGGGAACATATCAGCTAGGCCAGGTATCATCTGCCATACTTATATATATAATTCAGATTATCTGTAAAGATAAACTACACATACATACAAGCTTCAGAGTTGTCAACAAGATCTCAGGTGTAGAAAAGTAAAAACCTAAGTGCGGGTGTGCGGGCAGAACAGCTCCCAAATCAAATAGACGTTAAAAAGAATAAAAATTCTCTATTTGGGGGCATACTGTATTTCAGTGCAAAAATTGTTATAAAGAACACCCTATAGATGCACTAAAATTTCTTCCTTGAGAAATTTTGGGTGGGACATTTACAAACTCTGCAATCCAGTCTAACTGTCTAAGAAGACAAACTATAAATAATTTTTATCTTGACGGATGATCAATTTATTTTTGCCGCATTTATACACAGACAGATTATAAGACGAAGTTTGTCCCTGGAGATGGATTATATCTTTAGTATATAAATTTGGACCAAAATATAAATATATGAATATACCTTTTCCTTGAAATAATTGTTCCAGTTTTAGCACTAATTGTTCTGCACCATTATCTAGCATTTTAAACTTTTACTAAATCGGACACAATTGAAGAAAAGATAACATATTTCCTTCGACTATTTTCCAATTTTGCCACATGACACTCACACGCTTTGTCATAATTTAAAATTTTTGACAAACGAAGATTACAAAATGTCATCTCATGAAACATGATTCCAATATAGCGCTGCTTACATGACGTTTTCATTGAAAGTACAATATGCGGTTTGCCGGTTTCCACTCCCAAAATATTCCTTCTAGATTGCCTGAATTTTCCTAGATATCGATTTTCAATTTTCTTCCAAATTTCTGACATTTAGTTTAGATTTACATCAACAGAAACGAAAATATTTTATTTCTCAAAGTCTAGAATAAATTGGATTGAAAACTAGCCTTTCAAAAATGAAAAACGTTATCTTCTCTTTTCTTCCAAAGTCCAAATTTCCTTAACCGAGGAGTGAGATTTTCCTTTCAAAGTAAAATATTCGGAAAATTTGGATTGTAAATTTGGGAAGGATCGGAAGGAGTGTTTTAAAATGTTTATCTGTTGAAATCATGTCGAAAGCCATCAAGAAAATAGTTGAAGAGGCGCGAGATAATGCCTACACAGAATTAGATCTAGCTGACAGAGAAATAAAGAGTTTAAACAGTGTTCCTATTTTACGTAAGTTATGAGAAGTGCTATAGTAATCTTGATATACTATAAAATTGTGTGTTTGTCTGTTTGACATTTCATATTTTGGGAAAAGTGATCTGTTTGTTCACTATATATCAATTTCTTACTTTTAGTTCAACTAAGACAATTGACAAGGCTGACGCTCTCTCACAACAAGTTAACAGGTACTGTGATGTTCATTATTTCATTGACAGATCATTTAAATAATTCAAGATTATAATACTTGTATGTAGTGCTTTAGCTGAATCCCTCATCCCTGCACACTTAATCAATGAAATCGATTATCAATACAATCGATTATATTTATTAATATTGGAAATTCATAATTGATCAATGATTGTTATCTTTCTGACCTTTCATTGATTGATTATTGATTGCTATTGATTCTCATCTATTGAAAAATTCAAGGTTCTAAATATGCATGTGATTAAACCAGTACAACTGACATTTAGTTAACACATTAACTGGCAGTACCCTACCACTGATGAGTAAAATTGTCTGGCATTAGACAGAGTAAAATACTAAAGTAGGGCACATCTGGACACATTGCCATCTAATGGGTTAATATTAAAATCTGATGCCCCTAAAGTAGCTAGAAATTTAAAACGACTACAATAAGGCAACAATAGTTTGTATTCGTACTGAAAATAAAAAAATCAGTTTTTCAGCTCAAATATCTGGCTCCGGCTTTGTTGGTTCACAACTCAGAGGATAGAGTCTAACTGGATAATAGTGGAAATTATTCGGCTTGACTTTCAGTACCTAGAGCTTTTCCTAGTGATCGAAAGCTGACAAGCGACTCAAGCAAACACAGTGACAGAAATTATGTAAACTTTATTGAACCATTTAAAATACTCACACGATTTTGGGTACCTTGGATGGAACAGTTTAATATTTTTTCATTTACAAACAATAAATCCTTAATAACCTAGAACCGGACTTAGGGGGTTGAAGTGCACGAACAATTAGTGTCAACTGCTACTATAAATTAATAAAGGCTGAGCCAGCGAGTAAACAAATACAGTTCATTTTCACGATTTGTTCATGTGCAATTTGCAAGTAATACAAGCTAAGCCCAGGCAGATATAAAGATGTGAGTATGCGGTAGTTATGCTGATGCAGTTATTGCACGGTATTGTTAATATATGCAGTATTACGATATTGTTAACACATATATTTGCAGTTGTAGATACGATTATCTATTCTTGTCATATGTCATTTTGACTTTCCAGCCGGAGCTGGAAGAAAGCATCCCAACTCCGGCTGACCAAAAAAACGCCGGAGCTCTGACCCTCCGGTGCACAGCTCTACCTGTAACAGTTTGGTTAAATTGTGTTATTCAGATTCAGGGGCACACATTAGGGGGGTTTGGGAGGTGCAAAACCCCCTAACATTTGTAAGTCGAAAACAGTCGGTCCCAAATTGCAAAATTGCACTACCAATTTGGTCCGAGTTGGTCTGAAGCGTTCAGTCTTAAAAGTGATATTAAAGAAAACATACATAAAAGAAATCAACTTAAAACCTAGTCTGAAGGATTTCGATGGAAGCAATATATTACAATTTAAGAGGACCAAGCCATACACCTTCAAAGAACAAAACAACCTGAATTTGCCCTGGCTTTGTGTGTTCTTTTTCAACTTCACTTGTCGAGTGAGATGAACTCTAAAGATGCTTTCTAAGTGCCTTAATGAAGTCGAAGCTTATGTTTTGACATCCTAATGATCATTCAGATATTTTTGGGAGTCTGCCAAACCCTCTGCATGTCTAAGGATGAGTATTGCCCATTGGTCATGATCAGTTACTGTATGTTACTTTCTTTCAGCAATCCCTACCTCTATTGTTGATTTGTATAATTTGGAACATTTAAACCTTTTCAACAATTTTATTGAGGTGAGAATTAGGATGAGAAGTAATTACTGTATTGTAGTATAAAATATTAAAGCATGTAGTCTCTGTCATGTTGCATATGAAATGCTCAAAGTTAAAACATGAATGCTGGTGTCCAGGTGTTCAGTTGTAAGAACATATTTTTTGCATTATCTTGTTAGGAACTTCCAACCTCAATAACGACATTATCAAAACTGAAATTTTTGAATGTTGGGTAAGCATACTGTATATACTCTTAAGAATAGCGAGTTTTAAGCCCGTTTTCCAATAAGAAAATTTGTTCGCATCAGCAAACACGATGCCCACAAAGGAAAAAATCGCTTCGTGCGAACAAATTTGCCTAGTGGAAAACAGTCTTTAGATTTGAAAACAACTACTGTTCGATTAGATTTGTGATTTGACACGCTGACACATACTGTAATTCATAAATGACAAATCTTGTACTCATATAATGTAGTTGTACCATTGAGTCAAATATAAAGATCTCGAATGAGCGAATTTTGAAATTAGTTGATGTCAATAACGGCACAGTCAGTCAGCAAACAACTAAGCTTTTTGAAATTACCAAAACATTCCAATTTGAACAAATGATCAAAGAACCCATGCGAATAACAATTAATTCGGAAACAATGATCGACTTAGCCTTTACAAATAAGCCAGAAACGATTATAAATTCAGGTGTAACCACCTGGGAATGAGTGATCACAGTTTAATATTTGTTCAGAGAAAGGTTTCTATACCGCGGCCAGAACTAAAGCTAAAAAAACCTACAGTGGCTAACCGACACGGTGTGCAACCCGAACATTTTGTGGGCAGAATGGAAAAACACATTTTTACTCGTAGCATATAAGCATGCCCCACAAATAACTAGAAAAGTTAAAAGCAAATACTCCCCGTGGATCACAGATGATATTAAGCGAACAATGCATCATTGGTTTGGGCCAAATATCTAGATCTGGTTTACACAGCGACGCATGGAACGTTGGTTTAAGTCCGTATATCACATCTTTCCGGACGAGTCCAACTGGTCATAATGCCTGTAATTGTATTTCTATTCCTACATTTGCATCGTTTAATAATATAAATACTGTCTCAATCTCAGATCCTGGTATGTTACATTTTGCAACGATTAATGCTAGATCATTAAGAAACAAGACAGCTGTTTTTTCCAATTATATTGTTGATCAAAATATTGATGTCTGTGCTGTAACTGAGACTTGGTTGAAGGACAAGGACACACCTAGTATTGCAGGTGTAATGAGGAGGAACAGGTGTAATGTTTAACTCGAGTTTAAATGTCTCCCTCTCTCGTGGTGGTGATATGCAATCCTTTGAGTATTCAGAGTGGAAATTTTCTATAACTGATCATTCCATCAATCTTATTACTATTTATCGTCCGCCTTACTCCGTGGCTCACCCTGCTCTACCCGGAACATTTTTTGAAGAATTCTCAAATTACTTGGAGGATATTGTTTTGTGTCCAGAAATTTTATTGATTACTGGGGATTTTAACTTTCAGTTGGATGATATGGCTATAACATAAACACGATGAAATTTAATGAAATGCTTGAAACATTTGGCCTCAAACAACATGTTAATACTCCAACTCATTCGTCGAATCATATGCTGGATTTATTGAAAACTCGATCTACATCGGACATTAATATCCTTTCAATTGAGAGTACTCTATATCTGTCTGATCACTGTTTTGTTGAATGTAAACTATCTATCCCTCGCCCACCGCACTCAAAAAAGGAAATTTCTTATCGTGAATTGGCCCTATACTCTTTTTGCTTTATGTATCCCAATTATTTGACATTATTGACGGGCATTTACCTTCTTCACATGGGTATGCTGATGATACACAACTTTATGTGTCCTTTCGTCCGGACTGTGGCGCTACTCAAGTGAGTACTTTGACTGCGCTGGAAGATTGTATTTCTGATGTTCGTGCTTGGTTAGTGTCCCACAAACTAATGTTCAAAGACTCGAAAACAGAATTTCTTGTTATCGGTACACCTCAACAACTCTCGAAAATTGAAATTGGATCCCTGAACGTTGGTCCAAATAAAGTCGGTTGATAGTGTTCGGAATCTGGGATCGTGGTTCGATAAGCATATGTCAATGTCTGTTCATGTTGGCAAGATGTGTAGTAAAGCATTCGGAGGACTTTATAAAATACGGCAGATTAGAAAATTCTTATCTGTTGACACTACGAAAACTCTGATACATGCCTTCGTGACATCACATGTGGACTATTGTAACGCTGAATGAATTATTATTATTATTATTATTATCATAGGGAGAAGAAAGCAGTTAAAACAAAATCTAAACATTTTCATGAAAAAAATAGCCACATGTTAAATAATAAATAATTGTGAAAAAAATCCCGGGTTTTAAAATGGAGTTCTATTTCTTGACCTAAAAAGGCTTTTGACTTTGTCGACCATAGTATTCTCCTTAAAAATATGTATGCTTATGGTATAAGAGATCACACACTTGATTGGTTCAGATCATATTTAACAGACAGAGTACAAATGTGCAAAGTTGGTCAGGTCATTTCTAACAAACGAATTTTGAAGTGTGGCGTTCCCCAGGGTTCAAACCTAGGCCCACTTCTATTCTTGATTTATATAAATGATTTGCCAAATTGTCTTAATTCCACCACAAACGCTAACATGTTTTCGGACGATACGAATATATCTGCATGTGGCGCAACTGTGGATGATGTAAGCGAACATTTAAATGCCGACTTAGAAAGAACACATCAGTGGCTGCTAGATAATAAACTTACTCTGAACAAAGATAAAACTGAATATATGATAATAAAGTATTGACACAGTTAAATATATAATCAACACAACGTTTATCAAATATGGTAAGTTATCCAACAATTGAATTGGGTGGAACAGTGATTAAACGTGTAAATGTTTCAAAAACACTAGGAGTGATTGTAGATGAAAAACTTAAATGGAAAAACCAACTCAACAATGTTATTACTAAGGTATCCAGAGGCATAGGTATGTTGCGTCGAATAAAGGACTATGTACCCAAGTCTATACAACACAATGGTACTTCCACATTTTGACTACTGCAGTCTGGTTTGGGATAATTGTGGCGGATACTTAATAGACAGACTACAAAAGCTACAAAATAGGGCTGTTCGAGTTATTACGGGTAGCACATATAAAATACGCTCTGAAACTGTATTACGTGAATTAAACTGGCAAAACCTGATAAAGCGCTTCAATGAGAAAAAAGCAATATTTGCTTATAAAATAAGAAACGATATTCAGGTACCACAAAGTATGACCAACAAGTTTGAGATTAAAGACAACTCAAACTATAACCTTCCCAGCAACAAGTCTCTTCTTGACCGCGCCGGAAATTCTTGATTTAATATTAAATACTCATTTGTAAATCTACTTCGTTTTAGATATTGTTTGTTGTATACTGTAGAAATGTATTGTCATGAAACGTAATGATATTTAATGATATTTAATGTGATGTGTGATGATATAATGTAGTGTAACTAATTTAGATGTACGGGTAAATATCAAGATTTTTCTCGGCATCTCGTTCGATAGGATTAATAGTAGAAGGTGTTAGTAGGGGGAATACTCGAACGGAAATTTATATACATTTTTTAGATCTAGCCAGGAGCAGTTGCGAAAAATGAAACTTTGGCCCTCTGGCCGGAATTGAACATTCCATCTACTAACACCTTCTACTATTAATCCTATCGAACGAGATGCCGAGAAAAATGTTGATATTTACCCGTACACCATATACTGGCATCACTCCCATCTTACAAACCGAACTTGCGGTTAATGCTCAGCAACTGGACTCTGTAGCTCAGTTGGTTAGAGCGCTGCACCGGAATCGCAGGGTCGCAGGTTCAATTCCTGCCAGAGGGCCAAAGTTTCATTTTTCAAAACTGCTCCTGGCTAGGTCTAAAAAATGTATATAAATTTCCGTTCGAGTATTCCATCTACTAACAATAACTAATTTAGATAACTATCCTTGTAAATATGTAAACGGCCTCTTGAAAACCAGGTGCGTCCCTGCCCTGAAGGGTCGCCGTTTTTAAATAATATTAAATAAATAATATTAGTAAAATTACATAGTTGATTATTGAAAATTCTCAACGCTGATTGGTTGCGTTACCTCGGATTAATACGAGATAATCACCTATTTAAGCGTTTTTAAGCCACTTTTATCGTAAATATTCAGTGAATATTCATATTATCGTAAATATTTTTGAAATGTGCATTTTTAAATTTTTTTCCAAATAATCACCTATGTAATTTTACTAAAACAATTATTCGCCTGCATGCTCGGTGAATAAAAACCTCGACTTCGTTGCGGTTTTTATTCACCGATATTCACCTCGCCTTCGGCGAATAATTGTTAAATAATCAATGCTTTGAATTCAATATGTACTTACACAGATATTATATAGTGAATTTGGTTTGTAAAATTTGGTTTGATTTTTCTTTGTATCGTGACATTTATTTATTAATTTACAGTAGTGTGCAACTAATCCAACTATGTTTCTTATAACAGGGTAAATCGTTTGAGCTCTTTACCTCGAGGTCTTGGTTCGTTGCCTTGCCTGGAAATTTTGGATCTAACATACAACAACCTCAATGAAAATTCTCTTCCTGCAAATTTCTTCCTCTTAGCAGGTATGTTAAACAGTGACACTACTGTATAGCACAACCTATAAATAACTACAGTATATCTAGAACTCTTCATTATCTACACCACATTACGTGGCCTTCTTCAAGGAGCTTCATCCGGTTATCCCTGTTTAATTATTATTATGAAACATTAATTCGTTTTGTCATATTGGTTTTGTACATCCAGATAGTTTGCGAGCTCTGTATCTTGGTGACAATGACTTTGAGAAGTTGTCAGCAGATTTTGGAAAGCTGAAAAATTTACAAGTGGTAAGTTAGAAAAGGTCAAATAGTTAAAAAGTCAAGTGCATGGGCACAACAAGGAGATCGTTGTGGAAAACGTGCTGTATTTCGCATGTTTGGCTGGTTATATACTGTATAGTAAATGTAAACGTGTTTAACATGCAACACATTCAGGTGAGGAGATCAACAAGACGTCAAAGGATAGTAGAGAAGACTTATGGTGCCCAGGGAAAACGTGGGCATTCACTCTGACCTTCAGATATAGTTACATGTTCAGTTACTTTCAGTATACTGTAGAGTGGCCATCTGAAATTCAAACTACGTTCAGTAGAACTTGGTACTAGATTCTCGTTGCTGAACACAAAAGAGACTTGCATGTTTAGAGGCTGGGAAAATGGGAAATATCTCCCAATTATGAACTGGTGGTTATATTTTTAACATTTTGTATCCCTTTATATTAGTTGGTTTTACGAGATAATGACCTGGTTGAATTACCAGAAGAACTTGGTGAACTCACAAATTTGAAGGAACTACATCTTCAAAATAATCGCTTGACAGCTCTTCCACCATCATTAGGTAGGTTCATCGAGCGTAAATTGTGATGCATTGCTGCAGTGTTGAAGGTTTTCCAACTTATGTGTTTTTATACGTATGGGAAAATTTATATAGTAATTACCTCAACAACTACATCAAAGTGTCATTTGAATGGATGTGAAATTTTCCTTCCGCATAATAAATGCGTGATGAAAACGCGTGAAAAACAGCCTTAAGATGATAATTACAGGGAGATTTTCATTTCGGCCCGGCTAGAGAAGCTTGAGTACCAGAAAGTAATACCACAGATAAATAATATGGTAATACCGATGATTATTTTGTAGAAGTTTATACCTAACTGTAGATGGTGAGAAGGTCGTACTCGCAATTTCTTACGTTTTTTACCACAGCAATTCATACATTTAGGACTCTGTGTTCAATACGTTACTGCTGCAACTGGATTCATGAAATCTGTTTGTTTTTCATTCTTTTATCCAAAAGGTAACTTGCAACTTGGCGAAGCAAGACATGTTTTCAAAACAGAAGGAAATTCTTGGATTCAAGCAATACAAGATCAATTGATACTTGGAAATACTCATGTTTTTGAGAGTCTCAAGTCTGATGCATATAAACTGTAAGAAAATAACTTTAAAGTATTATTTTAGAAATCTTATGTGTAATAACAAAAACTACAGTATAATATGAAATTTTTATATTGCATGTATAATTCATTTAACGAGTCAGGAAAGTACTTTAGCACATTTTTTCATGTACTAAAGCAAATTTGATATACACGTATAAAAATCTCATGTTCGCAACAGGCTCGTTGCTAATCTTTCAAAATTGTGAACAAGTTGTAAAAATGTTGATATTTTATCAAATTGCTACAAGTTTGCTACTCAAACTCACAAGTTGTTGAACTACAGGAGAAAACAACTGTCTTGTAACAAGTCTGTTCAGTCATCAAGCAGTTTTGTGGCAAGTCTGCTGCATGTCTATAGCAACTTGTCAGCAAGTTAGAAACAAGTAGTTTGGAGACAACATGATATCGCCTTGTTGAAATAATCTTTTACATAACAAGTCTGCTGTAGGCCAGCTGTAACAACTTGTGCGTTTTACGTTTGTAGGACACGGCTGCCACTACCTTCTAGCATGGTTTCCATAGCACGAGTTTGGAAAATTTTCTATAGCTACACATACAAGTATCGTTCTCCTGTCTCGTGTTTATGTTTTCGCTGTATGTATAGGATAGGACCCCAGGGAAGAACCAGGGTTTATATGCCGGTTATTTTTTGCATAAAACTTGCGAAGTGTAATTATCAGTTATCGGGCAACGTTTAGATCCTAGTTAAATCATGTATCCTTTCAGGACATACAAGAGCCATGTTGATTCTGGTATTGCCCCACCGCCAAAGAACGAAAAAGAGAAGACATTAAAACGAAGCAGAAAGAAGGTTCCTTGAACCCTTCAGGAGAAATGGAACAGAATTAAATTTTACAATATTTTATATGAACATATTTTTGTAGAAATGTCTTCAAATTGGGAGTTGTAATATAAGTTAGCGAAATATTAAGAGTTGTTTGTAAGAAATGCTAATGGTACAACTTGTCTGTGGCCTGGAGATTAATAACGTGTATAATAACACTGTTTTTGCCGCCAAAAATATATATGGTTAAAAATTGTAGTTTTGTATGTGTGCTGCCATTATATAACGATTTGAGCCGAGTAACATGTATAAAGCAAGAATCGTCCGATAGGCTAGTGAGAATTCATCAAGATAGGCGTGTATTTTTTCATCCGTGCAATCGGCCCGCGTCCGTCTTTTTGAGTCCGCTGTTCCGCGTACCCTGAATCCGCGTTACAACCACTGGTTACAACGTGTTCGCCTTGTCCCGAGCCCTGCGATATGTGAACGAGAGAGGGGCCTAATCGATATAAGTTATAAGTGAACCAATCAGAGACGAGGATTTGAAATATTGACCAATCAACATGAAGCTAAATGAAGCAATGTTTGGCAGGGAGCTAGGGTGAGTGACACGCATTTTGTCTTTCTTAGCAAACTTACTAGGGTGGGGTACGAAAATGGAAGAGCAAAATACACAACAACAAAACGTGGTTTGTTCATTGTACTCTTTGCTAGAGTCTGCAAAATTGTCAGATTACTATGACAGATTTCTGCAACAAGGTGGAGATGATATCGACCAGCTTTGTGAGGCAACGGAAAATGAATTTAATGAGATTACAAAATTGGTCGGGATGCATACAAAGCCATTGCATATTCGAAGACTACAAAAAGCTTTGCTTGAATTTTGGACGAAATCAAGAAATAATAAACCCAGTTCTAACACTCTTGGTGGCCCTTCGTGGATAGAAACATGGAATACAGGGCAAAGTTCTCAAACAAAAAGCAATAGTATAAGTCTTACTAAACCGACTACAGTAAGAATAACCACAAGCAACCCTGTTGTAAACGAGGTTCAAGCTTCACCTACAACATCTAAAAGAGGAAGGCCATCTAAAGGGCAGAAGCGAAATATGAAATCTGGTGTGTTTGAATTAAAACTACCAGCAATGGAAGCTATAATAGACTGGGAGAATTTAGATGATGAACGTAAACAGCTAATTCGTGAGCATTCACGTATTTATGGCCGAGATACAAAAAAGAGAAAGTGTGCAGATTTAAACAGCCATGAGCAAATAATCAATGAAGCAGCAGCTCAGTTGTGTTTAAGAGATCCAACACTTTTAGTTCGAAGAGACGAACTTTTTACTCAAGCAAGACGTATCGTTCGTGACAGTGGGTTTTCTTTTGTCCATGGTCATTCTCGCTCGAAATTCGCTGAAGAGTTCGGTGCTGCTGAGACAATGGTGGATAAAGGTATGGTGGGTATTCAATATATCAGGGTATACAGTGTAGCCTTGCTATAATGTACCTAGCTATAAAGCGCAACTCTATATAAGAGGCTTTACGAGGATAAATGCCGACAGGCGACATTGCTTTGAAATGGTGACATTGCTTTGAAATGGTGACATATAGAAAATAGAATAGTATTTGACATGAACTCTGTCTAAATTGTGACAGCGACATGAAAAAATATAAACAATAACGAAATTATGAAAGAGACATGGCAACGTTTCCAAGCGACAATATTATTTCATTGTTTTGAGAATCAGACTAGCGACATGGAAACCCACCCTAACAGGGCCCTATAAAACAAGATTATCCTTGGACACCATTGAAATTAACAATATATCTGAACATGCACTTTATGTAGATATGCGATGTATATGTCTAACATATGACATATGTGAGTTATAATCATATGATATGCAATATATAACATATTTCATATGTGATGTCCACACCTCAAAAGTCCACACCTCTTTCTTCCAAATAATCACCTATGTAATTTTACTAAAACAATTATTCACCTCCGGCTCGGTGAATATCGGTGAATAAAAACCTCGACTTCGTCTCGGTTTTTACTCACCGATATTCACCTTGCCTTCGGCGAATAACTGTTAAATAATATGGTTACAAAGAGTGTGCAGGACAACATAGTCCAGTACCCCACAAAAGTCACCAGTGCTTATGAGAATTTCCATGATTTTTGTAACTTGCATATATTGCATACAGATGAAAACAAAGACGTTTGATAATAACACTCCTCAGTGACCCAAAGCCCTTTTAACAACTCAGAGTCACTGGCAAATTTCTGCTGCAAACATTATTGTAGGCAATGGTTGAGAAATGCCTACATGTACATTAACATTTATTGCCCAGACCAGCTAGAAGAAATCATTCCAATCGATAAAATAATCTTTACATGTCATCGTTTCTTGATCTTGAAAAAAAATGTGTGTCAAAAGGCATGACAGTAGTGCACACATGTTCTGAGGCCCACACTCAATCGAGTTCCTCTCCTGATAACGGAACAGACATTCAAATAGTAATAAGCAGCATGTATGTGCCAGCACTTGGTTCTACCCATAGGTCAGTGGTTCTACCATGTTGTAGCTTTTGGCTATATAGGTGTGAAATCCAGTGGATGAATAACATCTTCTTAGACAATACAGTATAAGAAAACTAGAGAAAAGTATAGCTATTTTTCAGTAGTACAGACCAAAACCTTATAGAAACATAATATATTTTCTAAGTTTGCCACAAGTTACTTCAAGCACAATAATTTTTGTTCTGTAAGCTAGAGATGAAATGGATTTCAACTTACTTATTATTGTAAACAGCACTTGGCAAATCCGTTTCATGCACCCAAAAATATTTCTCTAAATAAATGTGTTTTTCTATAACAGATTCATTTAGGTCTGCAGGAAACAGGTCAATTCGTCAAGGAAGACTTCAAGAAGTTAATACAACGATAGAGAAACTGAGAGAAAGACAAGTCATGTTGATTAAAAAAAGGGGGGAGTTGGAGAGCACTAAACAACCGGTATTGTTATTCATTTAAAGTTTTTTAAACCAATAAACTATTATTAAAAAATGTGATTTCAACCTGCCATTTTAAGTCCTGCCGTATTTGCATGCCATTTTTTATTGCAATGATACAAAAAAGATATCATTTGACAGCTAGCTAAAGGCATGATCTTTATTGTAGCGTAAAAGCCATTTTCATACCATGGAATTAAACACCATGGATATACTATGGATTTATGGAAATACTATCTAAGGAAATAGAATTTCGGATCCATAATATTTCCTCAGTATGGATTTCAAAAAGTTTTCCAGTGTAATGCCAATGGCTTAACCACACGTCACGGCACACTATCTGTCTATATATCGATCTCTTTTCTCTTCGTAACCCATTCAGCCCTAATGCATTATTTTCTCATATTTACTTATTATTAACACCACAAGATTTAATATTTTACTCTGTCTTATGCCAGACAATTTTATTTGTCATTCAGGAGCGTCTTGCTTGTTAATGTTACTAGTGATTCATTTTGCGATTTGGTGTAAACAAATTAATTTAGCTTAATTATGACATGTATTTATTCGACTAATACTATTATTTTAGACCAGTGATTTGCAACAAGAACTAAACAATGTTACAAGTAAACTGGATGAATTACAAACTGAGCAAAAACAACTGCAGAAAAGACAACGTCGATCTGAAAGATATTACCATTCGAAGGAAGCTCAAAGAATATCAACATTTTCAAGTATGACAGAGCTTTAGGCCCGTTTCAGACGCCGCTTCCACTCATGCGCCGAACTTAAATAACGAATTAGGTGCGACAGAAGAGTGACGTATGAATCAATTAGGTACAGCAGAATTTGGAGCGACATAAGTTCGGCAGAAGTTCGACAGAGCGACGTTGGAGCGACATTGATTCATACGCCACTGACCACTCCACTCATGTGCCGAACCTAAATCAAAATTTACTGTAATTTATTAGGATTAGATTAGCCATTTTGCAATGTTTACATATTTTTGAATTGTATTTGGAATGTCCTCTCTCGTCAACAACATTATATTTTATACGCCGTTTGACTCACTGTCGCTCTTGTGTCGCTCCAGCATCGCACCCAATACAATTAAGTTCGGCGCATGAGTGGAGCAGCGTCTGAAACGGGCCTCTTAGATATACGTTATTTCGACAAACCCTCAGAGCCACAAGCGCAGAAGCCCTGGGTACGAGACTGACACACCCCATGTGAAGGAGTATGCCAACATGTCAATTACAGTCTCTTAACCACAGGAGAATGACATACCTGCCTACCATGTGCTTAGACCAGGACATAGTCACTAAGTGTCAGATTGGTTTCTTTTTTAGGGACTTGGATTTCCAAAGGATAAATAAGCCTTCTATACTTGGGTATACTGTACGTATTTGCTCGTTTAAGTGCAACGGTACTTTCAGTTTTTAGTGTTTCGGATACGGCGCTTATTTGAGGGTGGCACTCTTTACTTCACTTTAGAAATTATTTTATTTGTAAAAGATATTCACTGGAAATAGGAAAAGAAAAGCTTGGCTTATTAAAAATTAGGATGTATTGTTTTTAGTTCTCGAACTTCTGCCTGTGAATAAGTGCGGCGCATATTCGAAGGCGGGGCTTAAACGACTAAATACAGTATACTGTATGTGGGCATAATGTTTAACGTTGTGTTGGGAGGGTGATATATATCTTTAGTAAAATTACATAGGTGACTATTGAAAATTCTCAACGCTGATTGGTTGCGCTACCTCGGATTAATACGCGATAATCACCTAAAGCTTTTTCAAGCCGCTTTTATCGTAAATATTCAATTAAAATATTTTTGAAATGTGAATAAAAACCTCGACTTCGTCTCGGTTTTTCACCGATATTCACCTCGCCTGAGGCGAATAATTGTTAAATATTCAGAAAGACCATTTTATTTGATTGTGAAGAAAATATTTATATACCCTATGTTCCATGCACAATACTACATTGGCATAGTACAATTGAACACCGTCACCGTTGGTGGTGATTTTGTGTTTAGTGTGTGACACCAGTCAAGCAGCAGAAACAGAAGTTTCGATGCAGGAAGAAATGCAACCAGGAGATGTTCCTGCAGAAGAGCAACATTCAGTTGTTGTGACGGAAATTTTGCGCTCCACAGGTTAGAACTTTTCCAAGATCTTTGAAAGTATAAAAGCTCAGTAAAATTATTCTTAAGAAGGAAAAAAAGGAATGTTAAAAGTGCTTAATGTATAGTCCTTGGATCCCGAATTTGCCTTTGTAAAATTACTCAAAGTGCATAAAAACAATGGGAAATTCAATCATGACATGGTCAAGTATACTTGACTATTGTGTAGGATGTATACTATTCTATATATGCGACATATTTATATTATTCCTTCTATGTTTAAAGTATGATTTTTTAGGATTCTCCATGCATAAAGTACGTGTGTGCGAAAAACTGAGAATGTTTCCCACTCCTGTTGCTAAAATAAATGTTCATGCATCATTAAAATGCGCGAGCACCTTTTGAATTTAAAAATTCCGACATTTTAACAATATTTAGCTTTCAAAACCCAAATAGGACGCATTTTTTCAGGCACAATTTTGTTAGCAGGCAGTAAAAAAATCTAAAAAATTATATTAACGAGCCCTGCAAATGTTTTTCAAGATGGTTACTCAATGATTACTCTTGGGGAGAGTAATGTCAGTAAAGTAATAACCCAAACATTCTAATTGTAGCTTGGTGTTCATTTTTAGCTTAGCAATCATGTACCATCTACTTTCAGATGATTCAAACTCGCAACAAGATCATAGTTCATCAGAAGATCGTAGCGGTGGTCGAACATTATTTGCCATAATTCCACAACAACAGCTAGCTGAAGGTGCAACGTTGGATCAAAGGACCATTGATAGTCTCTTAAACCTTGCAAATGAACAAGAAAAGTTGAATACCAACCCAGGTTCGCTACCAACTTGCTTATGTTTGTGCTGACACAACTGACACACTATTAAGTAATACAGTATGAAGGGAAATAACAGTACGCATGCGCAGATCAAGGCTCGTCTGATCAGTCCTCAGGGGGTGCACAGTTTCAAAAATGTGGTACACATCTTCACCACCACTGTAAATTATGTCAAAAATATGAAACGTTCAGTATGTACTGGTTGATGCTGACATTTTTTTTGGAGGGGATGATGACTTTTCCTGGAGAGGTGCCATCCCCTGTCGTCTGTGTCTGAACCACCTCAGAGCACTTTGATGTTTTGAGAAGGGCACTTCATGAGGATATTAATCGTTTTCAGCAATTTCAGGCAGTTCAGGCACAAATCACGACAGCTTATTGTGTAGTAATACTTACACCTAACCCCCAAGTTTGAAATACTGTAACACAAAAAATTAGTGAGGCTTTTACTGTAATAGATGTGTGCCATTCATGCGGTGGTTAGTGCTGTGCGCCGGAGCCGGAGGGCCGGAGCCGGAGCCGGAGTTTTGGCCTGTTGGAGCGGAGCCGGGCGGTTGTTGCTCAGTAAAACTCCTGCAGCACTTATTTGTGCCTTGCAAACTACTGTCAAACATTCTCAGACTGATTAGGAACGCGCTCTCGCCATAGCAGACGACAGCTATGACGACAGTCATAGTGTTTAAAAAAAAAACAAAGATAGTGCACTTTGCACTTGAAAATTACCATTAAAAATTTCATTTTCACGATTTGCCGGAGCTGAGCTTTTTTTTTTGGCCGGAGCGCCGGGCCGAACGGCGAGGTGAAAACCCGGGGTGCACACGCGGTGGTAAACAAGAAACGTCTCTAAAGTTTAATTTTCAATCACTCTCGTTATTTTAGCGCTCCAGAATATCCTAGGACAGATAGGTTTGCAATCCAGTCAGATCACACCTCAACAACTGATCTCTCAAATTATATCCACAACCACAGCAGAACAAGCCAGTATGACACAAGAACAACAGCAATATGTAACACAACAACCTGATATGACTGTTGTCGAACAGCTCGCAACATCCACCACACCCACTGAGCTCATCAATCCAGTTTCAAGTACGTCACATGCTGTCGTGACCTCACTACAAGATCAGTATGTTCAACAACCAGATTATCAAGTGTAAAACCCAAGACAGATGAACAGACACTGTAAATACTTGATAAAGCATACCAACAGTATATAGGGTAAATGTATATATAGTCAAGTCTACTTCAAATCCATTGCTTGATGCAGGACATTATCGAGTGTGAAACCCAAGACTGGCAAGACAGATTAGATGAAAATATTTAAATAGAACTAAGTGATACTGTAAATAATTGATAGACCATACGTATGCGTTACTGGGCGGCAGAATGATGGTGGTCAACTTCTCTTAGCACTGATTGGAGCAAGAAAACTGAAATATGTCTATCTATTTTGATTATTGGGCACCAAATATAAGACCACTGCATAGAATGTAAACAATCTCGTTCCCCGAACCTGCGATCCTTTTGGCCAACAGCCAGAATCGTTGAGACTTAGTCTAACCCTTATTATAATATATGTTAGGGGTTGGGTGGGGGTTTGGGATTAGTGTTAAATAATAAGTCACCCAAAGGATCGCAGGCTCGGGGTACGAGATTGAGAATGTAAAGAATTAGCATGACTATTTCCAGACTCTAATAACGGTCGCGGTTGGCCACCAACTGCTGTACGATAGTTGTGTGCAATCCACTGTCAAGTCCAGTTGTAAATACTGTAAATTGTTGTGTTGTTGTTTCAACCGCAATTGACCCAAGATATTTTCTATGTTTGGATATATTAACGCAAATACGTATAAAAGTAATAACTTGATTGTCAGATGCATCTTGTCATGCTTTTAGCCGGTTTTATATATGCACGTGTTACTAAGCACACACATAAAAACGCACAAGTTGTAGCAAACCTGCAGCAGACTTGTACCAAACTACCAATGCTGTTTCAACAACTTGTTTCTCAGCTTGTTGACAACTTGCTGTTGACTTAACAGACTTGTGACAAGTTGTTCCAACAACTTGTTAACAAGTGGTGCCTGACAACTTTGTAGCAACTTGATAAAATGACAACATTGTTACAACTTGTTGACAAGCTTGCTACAAGTCTGTTGCAAACACATCTTGTTGACAAGATGTGAGATTTTTACGTGTGTACAGGGCAATATGACGGAGCACATAGTATAGTCCACAAAAGTTCCGGACGATGGACTAAGTACGATCAGGGTATTCAAAGACGAAGGGATTCAAGGGTCTGCGTGTTGTTCAGAGTCGAATATCATGTCCCAGAGAAATACTCCATGATTAAATTGACACAGGATACAGAAATACGACCACCTGTCTATAAAACTTCTGCTAATTTGAAGATTTTCTACATTCACATAATATTAAAGTACATTATTTTGAAGTGCAACTGTTTAATATTTCTTATCTTTATAATATGTAATATGTTTAATAAGATATCACGAAAGATGTAAATCTTTCTTCGGCATCACATGAAATTAAGTAACGGATGATATGCGTTCAAAATCTGAACGGGGAAAGAAAACAAGCTAACTTTTTATTTAGCAACGGCAAAGATGTAGACTAGTCATTATCACTCCGCATTACCGCGTGTTTACACTACAAGCCTAGGCATGACCTTTTGCTTCACTGTTTTGGCTGACTGGTTTACTCAGCCAATCAGCACGAGTCAAATTATCCACAGACAGGTTTGTCCTGTAAACACGGCTATTATGAAACGAAAATGAGAAATCCACAGAACCTCCTCTGAGTTGGTCCGATTCCATGCTGTCCTTACCCTGGTTGCAGTTTTTTTTTTCTTGCGTTGGTTGTTTCCTCGCTTTGTGAGAAAGAAAATAAGCCCCTGGTTGAAAGCACCTCCCAATTAACAAACAACCAGTCGCAAAACAATTGATATGTGACAGGTTTTTTTAAGTCTGCCACCACAGATAGATATTTTAACCATATAATCAGAAGAATGGATCGGTCTGACCCTAATTCAAACCTTTTGGGTCGGCACGATCAATCGACTTCCACCAGAGGTGTATTTCTTTCTCACAAAGCGTAAAGGGAAATAAACTTCTGGGAAAAGTGAAAGGAATGAACATCTGGAACCTGGGTACGTATGGCTAGAGTTTTTACTTAAAATGAACAGTTCACTTTGAATAATTTGCATTTCCAATTTTACAAGAATTTCCACAGACTATTCAAGTCAAGGATGCATGTTACACATTGTCTATATCCCAACAAGTGATTTCTGGATTTCAGGAAAATCTATGAAGAAATTCTAAAAGTGAAAAAAAGACACAATCTGTTATGTTCAATATATTGAACCCAGCATCAACCAGACCTGGAAAAAAGTTGAATCCCAGGATCCCGATGAATATTTGTCTTAGAAACAAGATTAAGGAACATTTCACTTGTTCTTACGTAACTGTATGGAAGAATAATAAGGAATACAATAAATATATAGGTAACAAAACTACAGTAAACTACTTTATTGTTGCCTGTCAAATTAAGTCCACATCTAAGGATCCGAACAGTTTTGTCCAGGTCTGGCAAATGTCTTCAACTCGGAGCCATTGCTTTGAACATGAATATGGCCTGTGGGGATGAAAATGCATGCATTACCTTGTACAACTCAGTGCATTGATGTATGCTACTTGTACAGCACATTTCACGGATAGAATGCATACTGAGCTGAGGACCACCGACGTCTAGAATATGAAAGTATTTGGAAATGTTGAAATAAATTACCGTATCAGGCATACATACATTATTCAGCTCACTCCACGTTGGGGCTTTTCAGTGACCGATTACATCCAGTATCTTGCTTACCTATATTATGTATTTAGCCTACATTATCTATTTTTACAACAATTGTGATATTACTTTCCTAATCTGTATATCCTAACCCACCCAGTCAACTTTCCCTATGGGAGGAAACCGGAGTGCCCGGAGAAAACCCACGACTTTCGGCAGAGCGTTGACTTACTCTTTTCACATTAGTGTGATGAGTACAGTCCTCAGCGAGAATGGAACTCAAGACTCAGAGGTGAAAGGCGCTTGCTCTGACGACTGCGCCACCGAAGCCCCATGAGGCATCTCCGCATCTTGGTCATATCAGGTACCTTGACACAGGTTGACACTGCGGATTCAAACCCCTTCTAGGGCTCAGGCACCTTTGAGTACTGACTGTTTGTACCATTAAAATGTACAACTTACAAACTTGATATGCAGCAATTAAGGTTGTCACAGCAATTAATGTACTGTATTCAATATATCATTTGCATCATAAACTTTGCCCTTAGCATTGTACACATATACCTACTTGACATTGCCAAACTTAAATAATTGACATTGCTATATGCACTGATGGCTCGAACTATACGACAATATAAACATGCTTGTTAAAAATATATTATATAACTGTATGGTATTTCTGCTTACCTACTGTACTGATCCCGAGCTTGGCTGATAAAATAGGTCCAATAGTACTACCACATGGGCTGTCATTCCGTACACCAAATTCCTGAAGAAGTAATGAAGAATGGATGTTGCTTTGATTTAGATTTTCTAATCCCAAGTTTCGTTCTACATAAGGAGAGAATGCCCCGAACCTCCCTGCATATAAACTGTACTGGATGTCCGCAATAGATTTCAATGAATGCTATGGTCAAATTAAGGCAAAGTAATATACAATTACTTTATGGTTTCCGTGTTTGGATGGCCTGATCCAAACACGCGGGAATGTTGCGAGAGTTAAGAAAAGAGCGCGAAATCTCGAGCCGAATGCGAGTGATTTTTGATGTGATCCAAATTTTCCGGCCATCTGACCGTGTTCATGGAAAGCGCCCCTGGCTATGTCTTTGTCCAGACCTAGCGGAAAGTTAACTAAATATTACATATTAGCAAACTCTACCTGCAGTGGAATTCCATGTTTTTCTGCCACCATTCGTACCACACTTGCTGTGACTGCTGTTGTCGCGTATTTTTGATTCACATTGTACTTTATTACTGGACCCTGAAAAGTTTATGTAAAAAATTTTCTTACATGCATCGACTATACACCACACAAACAAAGTTTAGTTAAACTTCGTAACCAGACTAGACAATCACGCATCGCGATTCAAGATAACCACAATATTCATGAAAATATCCATTCTTACCCAATGCAATTATAGAACTAGGCCCCGTTTACATGAGACCGGGACGAAGTCAAACCGGGACGATTTCGTTTCGGTCATAGTATTATTTATACTAGATGTTTACATGAGACCGAGACGAAAAGTTGCTCAGACCGGTCTGAATTTTGGTACACCGCTGATAATAAACAACGACGAACAGATAAGCAACGTCAATTATGAACTGCACTTTTGAAATACGCAACAGTATTTCAGGATGATTTTCGTACCGGTCTCGTGTAAACCTATACTGACAATTTCGATTTTCATCCCGTTCTGACTTCGTCTTGATCTCATGTAAACGGGCCCTAACTTCTCAATTTGCCGTGTGGGGTAAGAGTAGCAAAGGCGATCAAACAAGGCGGTGCATGCTTGAAGTGTCTGCCTAGCCTGGCAATTCCCTGAAATTTACTACTCCAACCACTAACTCTTGGAACGCCAGGAAAGCAATCTTTGGAGTTTAAATATTATAGCTTTATCCTTACTTTATGTAAAGCTGGCCTCAAGTTGGCTTCATGTTTTTCACTGAAATGAAAAAATAGCATGTATTTGCACCAAGTTGCTTGCTGTTGTTGCTGTTACTCCTGTTGCCGCTGTTGTTGTTGCCGCTGTTGTTGTTGCCGCTGTTGTTGTTGTTGTTGCTGTTACTCCTGTTGCCGCTGTTCTTCTTGTTGCTGTTGTTGTTCTTGTTGTTGTTGCTGCTGTTGTTGTTGTTGCTGCTGCTGTTGCTGCTGTTGTTGTTGCTGCTGTTGTTGTTGTTGTTGCTGCTGCTGTTGTTGCTCCTGTTGTTGTTGTTGTTGTTGCTGTTACTCCTGTTGCTGTTGTTGTTCTTGTTGCTGCTGCTGCTGTTGTTGTTGTTGCTGCTGTTGTTGTTGTTGCTGCTGTTGTTGTTGCTGTTGTTGTTGCGGTTGCTGCTGTTGTTGTTGCTGTTGTTGTTGCTGCTGTTGCTGCTGCTGTTGTTGCTGCTGCTGTTGTTGTTGTTGTTGCTGCTGTTGTTGTTGTTGCTGCTGTTGTTGTTGCTGTTGTTGTTGCGGTTGCTGCTGTTGTTGTTGCTGTTGTTGTTTCTGTTGCTGCTGTTGTTGCTCCTGTTGTTGTTGTTGCTGTTGTTGTTGCTGCTACTGTTGTTGTTGCTGCTGTTGTTGCTGCTGCTGTTGTTGCTGCTGTTGTTGTTGCTGTTGTTGTTGTTGTTGACGTAACACTGAGTTAGGTCTTTTACACAGGCTACATAAAATTGCCTTAACTGTATTTTGTTCTTCGAATGCTACATCATAGAAACTATATTTCTAATAATATACAATACACCTTGTAATACACTATATACAAGAATTACGTTGCAAACAGGTTCATAGGATCTTTTACTTTACATGAAAATTTTGTATACAGCAGTCACATGCACCCGAAGTACGTTATCCTTGCATCCGAGCTTGGATCTATAGTCCAAACTACTCCATAGAAATAACAATGTTTTTCAATTCTGTAGAAATTGAAATTTCCAAGTGTTTTCGGGGAAACTGTTTCCAAGCTCTATTCTCGAAATAAAATTATTTATACTCTATAAACTATATGAAAACGTTCAGGATTATGCAATGTATTTACTCTTCCGTAGAAATTTTTGAGGTTCCACGACGGACGACCATGGAAAACGTGTTGATGTTCCTCGACCTCGAATCCCGAATTTTTTAAATGTCAAAAGTGCGCAAAAAGTGCCAAAAACAAACAATGATGACTTTACTGTACATTACGCCATGAATTATGTACCCAAAATTAAGATATACCTGACTGTATTTTTGTATATACATGTATACTGAAAATTGGAGATAAAATATTATCTTAACTAGCTCCACTATGAGCACTGAATGTTCAGCGTTTCATAATCTTATTGCCAACGAAAATGTTCCCCAGGATCCGAGATTCCAACCGTTTCTAGACATATGAGCGTCATGGTTAAACGTTCCAGTGACATGGGCTCTGACAATGCGATATGGGATCAACACCATTCGAATCCATGCAAACATCTACGTAGGGTTATGTGTTTCTCCATGTTTTAAAACTCTCGGTAACAACTGCATAAACGCTATTTTAAACTGCCGACATCGGAATACGTAGAGAAAAGGATCAATACATGAATTTACAAACTGAAATGATAGAACCCAGGCATAAACCCTTTCTGAGACCACAGTGTATTTTTGTTGCTTGTTCAAGGAATATCTGAAATCGTAACCCAGAATTGGTAGATAGGTCAGGAAATAGAAACAAACTATTAGAAATGTATTGACTGTACTTTTCCATACAGGTGCAGTACGAATGTGAAATTTCGTGTTTTGTGTACTTGATGACATAGCTCGTATTGTCCGTATTTTTTGCCGTTGCTTTCTGGCAGCCATGTAAACCGCGAGGTATAGTACCAGAACTAGAACCAAACTGGCAATCATATACACGCGTAGAGCAAACTCCGAACTTTCTGGCGAGTCTTTTCGCAGTGACGTGAAGAAAGCTAACGAAAAAGATAGAGACATAGTCCATGACATGAATATAGCTTGAAATGTTCTACGCTTCGTAACAAATGATTTATAACGTAATGAATAAGAAACCGCGATAAATCTATCGATGGTTATGACCAAAATAGCATTTCCATTGGAGAAGACATGAAATAAACACAAGGCATGGTAGTAAAACCTCAGAGTCTCGCCAAGACTAGCTTGAAGTAGACTATAAACATGAAATGGGAAGAAAACGACGCACGTTAATAGATCAGAAAAGCCGAGATTGAGAATTAATAGATTTGAAGGCACTTGATTTATTCGTTTAGTAAAAACAATGGTGACCAAACTGATGATGTTTCCAATAAGCCCAATGATACATTGTAATAAAGATATCACCACCAGAAAATTCAGCTCAAATGGTTGGAAATTTTGTTTTATCATCCCATCCTCTAACGATGATTCCTCTGTCATTTTAGATCAATTACTTTGATCCTAAATTTCTTTGATCCGAGTAAAAAAGATGTGTGTGTATGTTCCTAACTGTTCGGGACTAAATAAACAGATGAAAACTGACAAAGAAATATTTAATATTCCGCTCTTTGACTTTGCCTTGGAGATTAAATAAAAACAGTCAACTTAAGTAAATATGATATATATGTAAAACAGAAATATTATGAACTGATGAAATTGAAAATGAGACATATAGTTTATATGCTTCACCTGCACCCTTTTTATTAAAAAATTGTACTGTATGACAATGACAGATGAAATTTAATTTCGAATTTTATTAGAGAATGATAACATTTAGGGAAATCAATTTGAAATATTAAATATGCTTAATAATGCTGCACAATTGATTGATGTGTTAAATTTATTTTCTTATAACTGACATAGGTATGGGTTTGTCGATTTTTTCCCCACTTTCGATCATGTAAAACTAAAAGTTCTAAAAAGGTAAATGTTTCCTTTGCACCTAGAACTTTGTAAGGTATACTGAGAAAGAACTTTATGTTTATTTCATAAAGACCCTCAAAGATAAGCCTATTGTTTATATAGACCAGCCGTACTGTATGTTGATGTCATACTGAATGACATTAAACTAAAGTCGGCTCATCAAAAAGCTATTTCGCAGGGGGGTTGTCACCCGCAAATTTGCACGCTGGTTTTCTCAGCCTATCACTGTCAAAATTTGGAACAATGATATAAGCATGGAAATCGTAAAATATTTTGGACATAGAAACTGTGAATCACTATCTTTAAACTGATAGGTAACACGACGAATAAAAAGGCTTCGCAGGAAAAATGGCTGTGTTAATCTAGCAAAATTTAAATATTCAGGACATTTTCTCAAATTCTGTCGTAGAAAAAGGAAAACGACTCATACAATGTCATTTTGCTCCATTCGATCAATAGTGGGTTAATATACTAATTTCACGACTTTGTAACATTGTTTCACACATACATACATACATTATACAGCAGTTTCATGCAGCTCACTCGCCCCCCGGAATTTTAGTGACCAATCTTCAAGTAGTATATATCCTATATTACGTACTAACCCGACGTCCCCTAGACTATTTATTTTTACAACAATTGTGCTGTATAATTTCCCTGGATTTTTTCCCTGTGTCCTAACACACTCTGTCAACAACTTTCCCTGTGGGATAAACCGGAAAACGTGGGGAAAACCCACGAACTTCCGCACGATTTTCAAAATAATTCGTTAAGCATACTGTGGGTTGTGCCCGCAGTGTGTGGGAGCTTCCGGGAGCATTATATGCTCAAAATGCTCAGTCCCCTTTCCGTGAAGTTTTGAAGACTGTAAAAGTGTGCCGTCTAGGCACTAGGATTCCGGCCATATTAAGAGACATCCGGTTGGAGGAAGGATTTACAACTTACTATTAAGTCGATTTCAACTCTTTTAATACTCAGATATTGATTTTTAAATTAATGAAAACTATTACTATTAACATGATATGACCTTGCCAGCATAGTTGTATTAACATGATGTGACCTTGTAAGCAAAGTAAATGAACATGTCGAAATTGTAATGTAAACAATTTGTAAAACATGACAACAAATTTGGTAACACTAATGAAGTTTATACGAGGCAAACCAAGCCCAGTGTGAATTGACATAAAAATTAAGGTATGAATTAAGGCATGATCGATCTAAGCCAGCTCATTTGAAGATTGTAGCTGATCGTGTGATCGCATTCAGATCCATATCAGCGTGAAGAGGATAAAAAAGACTGATCCTTAAACGATAGAAATCGGTGGTCGAGTTGTTGGATGCAGGTTAGGTTTACGATATTATTGTTAAAACAACGTGAAAAGAGCCAAACGCCATCTTAATTGTCTCACTAACCTACACCAACGCGTACCTGCAGTTTAGACCCTCCGCACGAGGTTTCTTCACACGGTTACAAACACCATGTAAATAGGTGGAACCGCCCAGACAAGTATTCGCACGCGAGTCCAAAACTGTCCGAAACTGTCCTATACACAGTGCTAACGTTGCCCAAGGCTATGAAAATGAAAAACAAAGACTTACGAATAATTGGGATGACAAGCGTGTGCTTGATCTGCACTGACAAGGAAGGAGCTGGCTAAACTTCTTTCAAAACACGTCTGGTCTTCGTCTAAAATAAAACAAAAACACATGCAACCTACAGATCTATACAAATGCTCGTTTCTCTTTAATCCTCTGCTGCTCGCAAGGGTTTTGGTTTGTTTTCGGGACAAAAAGTGGGAAAGTTCTCCAAGTTTTGGTTACCATAAATCCTCAAATAAGGTTAATAAGCCCCCCTTTTTTAGAGAAAGATATTTATTAAGCACTCCTTCCCTATTCACATCAACGAAACACATGTGTACTGATTAGATTTATTAATTTTCCTTGTTCATGTTACTATGTTATCGTTATTCACAATAATGGTAAATAATACTTGTTCAAATACAGGACCATGTAATTTGAATGCTGATTTACCGTGTTTGAATATATTCATCTCATGTTATACATTACCTGATAGTTCTGTTAAGTTGCAATTATGTTTAGGTTACATCAACAAACCCCCCTCCATATTAAGCATCCCGCTCTATGAAGCCACAACCACTGCAACCCCCCTCAAACGTGCATGAAGTTAATGATTTACGGTCTTCAATTTGGTAGCAAATATTATAGCTCTCACACATCAGACAAACACATAGTGTTTCGACAAATTAAATAGCAAAAACAACAAGGATGGTGCAAGAAAACTTTGAAAAGCCAAAGAACCTATACTGGACTCACTGGTCACCGATTAATACCAGTCAATCTCCTGTTTGACTGACCGGCATTTTACCAGTATAAATAAAGATTATATTATTTTATTTATCTCCGCCACTTATAATACAGTATGCAAATCCTTTTTGCCAACTCGATTTTTGCATATAAGCGGATTTCGCATATAAGCGGACTAGTTCCCAGGACGCGCACTCTAAAAATGTATTAGCATAATGCAAAAGACGAGAATGCTATTGCTCAAGGTACGAGATTAAGTCTACCTCCTCCACAGGCGCTTTATTAATTGGAGCGGGCTTGGAAAATTAGGGAAGGGACGCACGGGCGGTATTTTTTCTAGCCCGCTCCAATTGATAAAGCGCCTGTGCAGGAGGTAGAGATTAAGTGCAAAAATTATCAAAAATAACCAAAGCCAAATAACCAAAACAAATGCAAAATCCCCAAATTTTCTTTGGCATATGAACGATTTTTGCATATAAGCCATTTGCAAATAAGCGGAGTAAAACAACAAATTTTCTAAGAATTTGGTTTTGGATTCCAACAATCTTTGCATATATGCGCGTCGACCTTTGCATAGAAGCAACTTCCATATATAAACGTCGGCGACTGTATTAGAGAGCTTTAGCAAGCGACGTTTTTTATTCACGAACGCCGACCGGAAGTCAATCGAGATGGAAGTCAATCGAGATATAGATGGCGAAAGCCGTTGTTGTTTGAAATCACGAACGTGAAACTACATTGACTACCGTTGCAAGAACTGCTGACAGCATAATTGACGGCGTCCGTGTTGTCAAAAACGTAGTTTGGTTGAGTTCTCTATTATTATAACTTGGCCAACTTACTGCTTGGTGAAGAAAGTCGTCTTAAGACCAACTCTGTCCAGTTAGAAAATGCACCTTGAGCACTTCGAGAACCAATCTAACAACATCAAATAAGTAATATCGAGTTCGATCCCCCATCAAGACTAATAAACGCTATCCCCCTACAAGAGGCGTTTATTAAATTAAGTGTTTCTTCCTTAAACTTATATATCATTAGCTCTTTGCGAGCATACTTTTCACTAGTCGCAGGTTGTTTTCTTGGCATTCATATGCCTATGGACAAGAAATAAAGAGCGTTGCTTATGAAGCGCAAAGCTGTTTTGAGTAAGAACTGTAAGAATAAACGCCTCAACCAAGTATACTTACTTCTTCGTTATCATAAAGAACAGCCATACGAATATTGGTGTCTGTAGTTAACGATGAATCAAGAGAACCTATCAAACCCTGTGACAAGAAAAGTAAAGAAGCTCATGTATGTAGATACAAACAGGGGCGTCGGGACAACGGAGGTAGTGAAAGCAGTTCTGTCCTTCACTCACGTACCTCATAATCATCGAAATAGTTCGCGAGCACTCTCCTCCGCAGAGGCTGTGAGCTATTAAAAATAATTAGTCGTTTTTAATAGTGAGGTCTCGAGCATTTTCATTAGTCTTACACGAAGTTTTCAGGAAAATTTGAGCGCGCGGGGATTTGAGCGCAATTTTTGCGCTCCCCCACCCTTCTCAAAACTTCGTGTAAGACTAATGAAATTGCTCGAGACCTCACTATTAAAAACGACTAATTATTTTTAATAGCTCACAGCCTCTGCGGAGGAGAGTGGTTCGTGAGGAAATTAGCCAACTATATTGCTATATTTTGATCACATGGTGATACTGGTGAAGTCCTAGGACTGGATCACAATTAATTCACTTCGCTTTTAGGAATGAATTATTATCAAGCATGAGGTATCATTTCGAAACCTTAAATGATCGGCTTCGCCTCGCGCGAGGTGAAATCCGACCCAGTCCTCCTTCGCGGATTTGAAATACCACGTAAATGTTCTCAGGCTGCGCCAATAATTGAAGACACCTCTCACCTGAATAGAAGCATAAGCATTAACAAGGTTATCTAGTCTTGGCGAGAAGATAAACTCCGACAACGCTCCACCCACGGTCTATACAAGAGAAAACATCTTGTGGTAAAATTTAGATATGGTTCGTATCACTGTAATATTTATACAAGGCTTGAAATTTTTCGAACAATGTCTTTTGAATTATGGACAGGCATGCATTGGCAGGTCTGGAGGAAGTGTTTAATGTTTCTCGGATCCTGAGTTTTTGGAGTGTTCTAAAAAGTGCGTAAAAGCAATGAAAATTTTGACTGTACATTACGCTATTATGCATGCAACAATAAAATACAGTAGAACCCCGCTACTCGAACAACCAAGGGAAACAACAAAAAGATAGCGGGGTTTCGAGATAATCGAATCAGTGTCAAATTACAAAAAGATAATTATAATAATTATTAAATTAAACTAAATTAACGTGGCTGATCCAATGACTCATTGATACGACTGTTATTTGTGAAATATACAAAAAAAACTGTCAATACAGTTTATTCAACTATTGTGCTGTAAGTATCTTAAACTGGATGAGTGCATTATTTATTACAGTCCGTTTTACGTGCGTGCTCACGCTGCAAATCAAATACGTGCATGTATTCCCTAATACATACAAGTATACAACGAACTGAAGTCATTAAAGTTCGAGATAGCGGAGAGTTCGAGATAAGCGAGTTCAACATAGCGGGGTTCTACTGTATACTTCACTGTATTAGATGACGTTACTTCGATTGGCTCCACGCCTAGCCTGTGATCAGTCAATACAGAAATTCGTTTTGACCTATTGATATCAAAGGAAATACCAGTTCCGAAATATCACCTACTCGAACCGACTTGACCTCGTAGCTTAGTTGGTAGAGCGATTCCCATCGCGGTCAAGCAATGCAGGGTCTGGAAACGCCATAGTTTGCGCGTGCTGAATATTGACTATTCAGATGATATGGAGAATACTTTTTCCACTGCTTACTTTTTTCTACTGCTTTTTTCCACTGTCTTCTGGATTGTCTATATCAGGGATGGATTTACTGGGGGGGGTGCAGGGGGGTGCGCACCCCCCCTAGCCTTGGCCAAGGGGAGTGCAGGAGGGGTGCCAATTCCCATATCAAATCCAAATTTTGGATTTGACAGGGCATTTATCAAACAAAAATATAATATTGGGTCATTGATGGGTCTTTTTAACCATCTAGGCCATCTTATTTTTCAAAACATTGGCAGTGGTGATTCACCTTCTGCCCTTTTCCGACCACGCCACCCGCCCATGGCTTCAAGACCGCCCCGCGCACCACCCCCTATCATCAAGCTTTGGATCCATCCCTGGTCTATATATATAATTCACCCGACTTCTAATCCCACAATAATTAGACATACTTGACTGTATTTATGTATATTTATAAGTAAAATTACTACGATGATTCTCCCATAAAGTATTATGTGAAAAATTGAAAAGTTCCTCAATCTTGTTCCAGGCACACGATCTACCTGCGAGGGGCAGGCAAAGGCTAGGCTGGTCATGGGGGTAAAATCCATCCATGGTAAAATCTTGAATGCGCGTGGTTCCAGTGTCGTTAGCGATAAACGATATACTTGAGGGGTTTAAAGATCAAACTACCTGACAAATATAACAAGAACTTCGACGTTTCGAGCAAAGGCCCTTCTTAACTTTCAGACGAAGGGCCTTCGCTCGAAACTTCCAAATTCTTGTTATATTTTTCAGGTATATAGTTTGATCCTACAAACCTTCAAGCATATGGTCATGGGGGTTGTGTTAGGATGACCTCAATTTTTCTCAGTCTCAATTCACCCTAAAACTAAGCATCAAAGAATATATAGTTCGTACTTACAGAAGGTTGAGTATCGGCAAGACAGAGTTCAAAGTCTACAATATCCTCACGTTTACACAACATTTGCTCGCATAACAACTGAATAAGAAGTGGCTGGTGAGCGTCCGCCTGAATCAAATCAATGAAACTACAGTAAATACAAATATATTACAGTAAATCCATAATATTGCAGTTGAAACGAATAAATCTTCCAACGCACATTGTAAAAATAGGGGCCTATTAAGAAACATGCGTGCGTGGAGGGTAAAAACCAAAATCTACAACACACTCTCTGATTATTATATACGTACTCTGCATCGGCTAGTTTCATTTGTTTTCTCATTCGTAGGTGCTTCACTTGAACGTTGTAACTGTTCAGCAACCTGAGTAGCCAAGACTGGAACTCTGCAGAATAACACATTAGCCTGTTTTAAACTCAACCTCGTACCCAGGGTCTTATATCCGCTTCTGTTACTCTCTCGCTACGAGAAGATCCTAAAGAGCGCTTACAGAAGTAAGTAAAAGAAAACAAAGTAAAACGGTGCAACATACGTGTGATTTTCCAGGTTGGGTGAGAACTTATCATTCACATCTCTCTGCAAATGTATAGCCAAATGTGGAACACGAAGAATTGGTTTCTTGATATGAACCAACTTATGTTTTAAATTGCCATTTTTCTAGAATCACAAAAAAATGTTAACCATACTTATTTCTCTATTTCTTTTACAATTAATCCAAATCGGTATTTAAATTTTAACTTTCCTATTTTTAAAAAATTGTTGGGACAACCATTATACAAGAATATAAGTCAATAGTTTGCCATCCACCTCGTAAAATTGTCCGTTTTGGGACCCGACATGCATGGGCTGCTTCGTATTCCCACTGTTATACTCAGTTTAATATAAAATCGCAACAGACTACAACAAAGTCCATGCCACAACTTTATTGCTTATGGTCAATTCCAGCGAATTATCTTTGCGGATGAATATTCGTTCAAAATTTGTTGAACGACGACCTTTATATTAAGTAGTATTTTTGAATAAGCATTCAATTGAGGATTCCCCGTGGGTATCAGAATTCGATTATAATTCATCAAACTATGATTCTTTTGTTTCCTTCCTCGTCAAATTTTTGCTTTCTTGTAATTGTTGTAGTGAAATTACTTTATTAATTTCAAAACTTATATCATCTTTCTCTACAATTCTCAAATATATATGCTTGATAAAATTCACCTTAATGATAACACGTCCAGCCACAGTCAAATCTCGATCAAACCAAGTGCTCCAAATTCCACCACCATAACATTCAACTCCCACTTGCATGTAGCCATGTTTGTCTATTTTTGAATTCGGCTTTACCTAAATAGAGTTTTGAAAATTTGAACTGCTGGCTCTTCTAAACGTCTCTCTCAAGAGGTCCAGTAAAGGCCACAACCCTTATTGGTCTAGTGTTATCTCCGGAGTGGTGTTGTTAGTGTTATCTCCGGAGTGGTGTTGTTAGTGGTATCTCCGGAGTGGTGTTGTTAGTGTTATCTCCGGAGTGGTGTTTTGACAGAGTCAAACTGGAAGCGCTTCTCATATATGCATGCATGGCTGTATATTGATATACTTTTTCAGCAGGTAGCAAAAATAATTTGCAGTTAGCTCCGTGTAGCTTGCAGGCGAGGCAAGTGAGCTGTGGCGGGGATCGGCGAAAATCTTTACAGTAAAAAGCCCTATTTGGAACTAGGAAATATCACTCGGGCGGTCGGGCCAGATATTCTAGAAAAGACACCTATATTAACTGCAGTCTCAGTCTGGGAGAAAATCACGCAAATTTGACCACCGCTGTAGTGTAAAATTATAAAAAAGATACTTGAATACTATGCCAACGTACACGAGACCTTCTCACCCATGTTTGCAGTTACCTCAAGTCACATTGCAGGTAACCTGGTTACCACGGATCCCAACATTTGATAGCCTACGGGGCATACTCTCACTTCGTTTCTAATCTTTGGCTAAATCTCTATGCTAAACATTTGACAGCTATGTGAGATTCTCGTACGCGCAGCAAAACTATTCAACGCAGAAATCGCACATGCATGAAAAAGCACAATGGACTTGTATATTTAATCGAGTATGAATGGGAGCATGGAAGCTGTGTTTTGCACAATAACGCCTTATATACACGTCCATTTTGCTTTTCGCACTTGCTGTAGTGTTAGAGTTCGAGGTTTTGCTGTTGTGGACAACTTTAGTTAAACAATGCAAACACGAGACTCAAGATGTTCACCTTAAGACAGGGACTGTCAGTATGAGCACCAACAATGCTAAAACCATTGCCAGGAGAATATGCACCACCAACAACAAATGCAATGATACTTGACTGGTTCTTTGTTACAAAATACTACAAAAATGAGAAAGACGCTGCAGAATTTTAAAAGTATCACTTGGCAAATCACTAATAATATATGAGAACGTAATGTCGTATCACTATCTTCGTCTTGTTACGACGGTAATAAACGTCCTTGCTTTAGCGTTAAATTTCTTTTTAAATATACAGGACCCGTTCTGGTCCGTTTAGATACTTGAAGGAGTCTATTTTTGTGATTTATTTTCGTATGTTCGTTTCTTTTTCTATATTATTAGAAATTGCTTTCAAATATTGTATATTTAATTAATTAATAAATAATTTTTGGAAACAAGGAGAAAAACATGATATAGTTCACCTTTCCTCCTGGTTTGATTTGCCAAGGACATTTTTCTAGCAATTCTGTAAAGTTTTGAGCACTGAGAAGTTTTCTGCACTCCTCCACAACTGTTTAAAGAAATGAACGCAGATTAGTACTTGAAGTTTATTCGTTCACGCGGCAACCAGATTTAATATCAGACATGGTCTTGCTCGCTACTCTGGTTTTAAGAAAATGAATCGACTGGGTTTTTGCATTCATTCACTTCAAACCAGAGTAGCGTGTTAAATCAGCGTACCACATCTTTGTTTAAATGCTACTGAGAGGCACCAGGAATTCCCAGATGGGGGGCAAAGGTTCCTAACGGGGGGCAAAGGTTCCTAACGGGGGGCGAAGGTTCCTGACGGGGGGCGAAGGTTCCCGACGGGAGGCAAAGCTTCCCGACGGGGGGCAAAGGTTCCTGACGGGGGGCAAAGCTTCCCGACGGGAGGCAAAGCTTCCCTACGGGGGGGGCTAAGTATATTAAATTAGGCAATACAACTTTTTTTTCCGTCTGTGAAACCCTGAAGGGGGGGGGGGGGCATGCTCCCCTGAGATCATTTTTGAATTTGGAGTCTCTGCGATGGTATGTTTTGCATTTTTAGGGTACTGTGCAGCAGAATAAAATTGCTTTAACAGTGCGGTCATACTAAATACCGACAAAAACCGACAAAAGCCGACAAAAACCGACAAAAAGACAAACAAATACCGACAAAAACCGACGAAAGAAAGCAACGTGCAAATAACTACTGCCTAATGGCTATTAAACGTTGAAATGATCTATATTTTTATGATGTTTCAACATCTCTTGCTGTATATGTGCATAATTATATAGATATTCAAGGAACTCTATGAACTCAGTGTTGGCTACTATTGCGTATACTTTATTTCGTAAAAGTTCCGCTGATATTTCTATCACGTTTTTGTCAAGAACATTAAGAACATTTATATATACAGTATATATATAGCGCCGTTTTTCCAAAGACAAGTGAATATATTTTTAATAGTGACAACAACTTTTCGGTGAAAAACTGAATTATATAAAAGACATTGATTTTTTCTAAAACGGGTTAATTTTTTTTCACAATGAAAAGCTATTTTTTCTATCTTTTTCGCTAAATAAAGTGCCTACCATGTGTTTTTTCAAAGAGGAATTCATTATGAAGTGTGAACACAAAACTATTTCTATCTTACACACAACGTTCACCCCAACAAAAGAAAACCTGTCCAGAGCGCCAATCGTCATTAGAGACCTTTAGCATTGCGTTTTTTCGCAAAAACCGCAAACCGCAAAATATCACGTGACCCTGGTCTTGCGGTCGCGTTTGGCGTTTGACGTTGACGTTTCAACCGCAAGAAGGTGTTCTAGCGGTAAGTGAAATACGGCAACGTTTTAACACTATTTAAAGTTTAGAAACACACGTTTAACTACTAAAGCAAAGTTCTTTGGCCTCTTTTCTTGATACATGGCAATTTTTATCCTTAGATTATAACTTTTACAAGAGTTATGGCGATTATTACCGAGCAAGTGAGAATAGCCATGCGGAAGTAAACAAAACATGGCGTACTCATTACGCGGTAAGCAGGAATGAAACGTCAAGCTAAATGCACCAAACTGCCCAAACGTCTAACGGCAAACCGCTAACCTGAAACCGCGGTTTGTGGTTCGCGGTCTGAAAAATTTACGCTATGCTAAAGGTCTCTATTATGTGGAGTAGTACGTCGCATCATTCTTCCGTTACTTGGGTCCCGAATCACTTTGTGCCATTGCTGCCAACCCAGAAACCTGCCATAGTTAATTTATGTTCTCCACCTAAGAAAACGTATGATTGTGCATATATATATATAGTTAATATTGGTAGTAGCACTATTAATGTTATAGAACATTTAAGAAAAACATAACATTTTTTAAAACATGTTTCGGCAAACTTATTATTTGCGGGCAGTAATCACAAAAACTTCATTATAACAAGAAGAAAAACTCTCAAAGGAAAGAAAACTGCAGAATCGGAAAGCCATCAATGACTTTGTTCGTGTTTATTACTTTAATCTTTTATTATACTGTACTCTGTAGCGAAGTTGATCTGTTTTCACCAGTTCGCTTCTCAACCTCATCCTTGAATATCTATATAATTATGCACATATACAGCAAGAGATGTTGAAACATCATAAAAATATAGATCATTTCAACGTTTAATAGCCATTAGGCAGTAGTTATCTGCACGTTGCTTTCTTTTGTCGGTTTTTGTCGGTATTTGTTTGTCTTTTTGTCGGTTTTTGTCGGTTTTTGTCGGTATTTAGTATGACCCTTAACAGTGTATCGAATGGCGCTACTCTGAATGCTCGTTACAAAACATACATTACAAACTATAGCCTCCTACCCACCTCTGGTGTCAGCCCTGCGCACCATGGTCACCATTCCTAATGCTAACTATTTCCTAAATCTTTCTTTTACTTGTAATTATTTGTTCATGTTTTACATGCCCATTGTACAAATCAGATTTAGCCGACAATGTTAGTATGGTTAAATAGAGTTCATCATCATCATCATCAGCCTTTGATTGAAAGTTTAATATGCTATTATTTCAACACTGACATGGATTTGTGTATGTGCACCATGGGATATTGCAGGCTTTATAAATGAAATCATGAATTCTAAAATTGTATTGGCTGAGAGTATTACATTTTTGTTGAAATAAAACTTTATGTCAGAAAGCTACCATCTTACTTCTGGTACAAGTAATTAAATGCATTCTAGTTCAATGTGACTGCTTTGACATTTATAAAATCTAGTTATATAATGATTGTGCACATGGCCACATAGTCTCTTACACATACAGTACCTACTTAGCGGGTCCCTAAGTAGGTATGCGTAGGAGTCTAATGGCTCAGTTCACTGCTTTTAACCAAGACTGTATTAGAGGGTTTTTGGTAGATTATGGTCTTAGGACAACAGAGCTGTTTGGGGCTGATCTTAATCTAATTACCCTTACCTGAATTGTATATATTCACAGCAATTTGTTAAATATATTAAAATAAGAACTGATTCTAAATGTCACTAATTTGATCTGTTGACCCATTAAGGTGATTAAGCCACAATGTGCCATAATGCCCTCAACTTACCCTGCTAGTAAAGGCTTACTAACAGTAAACCTCTGCTAGCAGGATACCCTCAACTCTGCTATTTCAATTTACTCTATCTAATTTTACGCATCATGAAAAAAGAACATGGGTGTTCATGGAAACCTGACTATATCTGGCTAGGTTGATATGCATCAAGTAAAATCATCTGGCATTAGACAGAGTAAAATTATTGTTGCTTAAAGCTGGGCACACACACTATGACTTTAGTCATCAATTTATGATTGATGTGCATGATATTTAACAAAGTCAATGCAGAGAAGCGAGAAAAATGAGCCAGGGCGTCACAGCGGTTCTTGACGCCACCTGTAAGTAGCCGAAATCTAGTTTTATGATCAGAGTGTGTCTGACCCATAATTATATATCCTGATCATGCAAGTTTGAAGCCATTGAGACAATACATCATGGGCTACTAAATTAAAATTCTTGTTACAAATCTGTGGGGGTAGAATATACTTTACCATGAAATGGTGATGGCGAGCTGTTAACAAACTTTATGAACCGTTCTGCTGCCTCTTCGTGTATCTAGTAAATCAAATTTATAACTATGAAGTAGCAAGTCGTTCATGTGCTTTGCTGACCGGCCTAGGCCCTAGTGACCATCTGGCCATAGAGTAAATATTATATAGAGGTTCATGCACTCTCGTCGGAACCGTTGAAGTTTTTGGGGTCGCGCATATCGCATGTTGACAGCCATTACTCTGGCCAGTCAATTGCTTTTTCTGCCCAATAAGCACGCTGAACTGGCTGGTCCGCCATTACCCTGGCCAGTAAACTGCATATTTTTGCATAAAAAACCGAGGACATGTTGCACCGCTGAGTGGCCCTTCTGTATAGATCTTTATTCTGTGACATGGCCCTATACTAAATTGTCTAAATATAACTTATAGTTATAAAAGAAATATTTGCCGTAGTTAATACCTTGCTCATCATGTCCCAGTCTTTCAAAGATAAGTGTGACAGAGAAGTGCAGTTAGTGCACTGTCTAAAAATCTTAATACGATTATACGAAACCACAGACGAAACTGAAACTTGAATCGAACCCAGTGCTTCCACAACCGCCGGTTCAAAATTCCTTTCACAATCTCCAAAATTCCTTTTTCCCCACAAAATTTCCCTGCCACCCAAACGGTAGAAAAAATCAAGAAAATTCAGGCAAATTTGCAACCTCGTTCCCAGGCTCTTTACCTACAAAATATTGTACGCTCACAATTCTAGGCATTTCCAACTTAGAAAGTGTTTGGTTTGTAATAAGAACGTCAAATTTATGTTCATCCAGGGGCGTATGTGCTTGATAATGGTGGAGGGGTCGAATGGCACCAGGCGCTGAACGACAAATTTTGAAATTTATGGTCTCTAGATCGCCGGAAATGGCATTTTCAGATTCTTCTGTACCTCTTTTGTTAGGCCTATACTATTTATAGCTTCATTTTTACTGGTTTAAGTGGTTTTAGACTTGTAACTGGTATAAGTTACATAAATCCTTGCAATTTCCTTTAATTTTTGTATTTTTCCTTGCCATTTCCTTGTAAAACTCATTTCCTTGCATTTTCCTTGCAAGGACCAATATTTCCTTGCTGCAGGGAAAAATCCTTGCAAAATACACGCTAAAAGATGTGTCACCGTTTACAGGCGTGAGAATATCATCCTCAAGGCCCGCAAATTTTACTTAGCCTACAGGCCCCATAACTGGTAATCCGCCACTGCTCTCATGTCCCGGTCAAACGAGAACAAGAGTTGCATGAGAGTTGACTGGATATTACCACGCGTACCGGTCAAACCAGCAAAACTCTCACCAACTCTCATCAAAATTTGAACCAGTTCAAAGATGATGAGAGTCGATGAGAGTTGGCGGTGAAACGCGATCGAGAGTTGCAACTCTCATCAACTCTCATCAACTCTCATCAACTCTCATCAACTCTCATCAACTCTCATCAACTCTCATCAACTCTCATCAACTCTCATCAACTCTCATCAACTCTCATCAACTCTCATCAACTCTCATCAACTCTCATCAACTCTCATCAACTCTCATCAACTCTCATCAACTCTCATCAACTCTCATCAACTCTCATCAACTCTCATCAACTCTCATCAACTCTCATCAACTCTCATCAACTCTCATCAACTCTCATCAACTCTCATCAACTCTCATCAACTTTGACCGGGGCTTTAGAAGCTCGAATGATATTTTACCTGAAATAACAGAAATATGCTTCAGCTTCTGGGGCGTCCGAGCTCGGTTCAGTAGCGACAGACCACATGACTACTGAGGGACGGTTCTTGTCACCTCGTACTAGTTCGTCCATCACGGACAGATGGTGGGCCAAGGATTCCGGACAAAAATTTGGTCTAAAACAAGAAAGTAGAAATCAAGCCATGTCTTCGGCTAAATGGAGTGGGGATGATCAGAGAAAAGCAGTGTAATTTCGTGAGTGGGCATTTCCCAGAGTGCCTACCTAGCTCTCAAAGAAAAACAAACCCTTCCCCCAGAACTAAGAGACCCTAGGATAGTGCAAAGTGCATGTTATAGAAAGGCTAGGTGCTCGAAGAACAATTAGTTTCCGCGCGGTTGACTCACTTTAAATTAGAATGTCCCTTTAGTTTAGTGCACCTTTCTTTATTTTGCCTTACACAGCGAAGACAAATATGCTAGTACAAAAATGATTTAATGGCAGTTCTGCTACTGTGGCTATATGTAAAACATAAATTATGCCGGATTGAACAGTTCAATATTTGATATTCATAGTATAATTCTTCCAGTATCATGTTAGATTCAAGTACAATTATAACCCGACGTAGAACGCGTCATGGATGCGCATCGAAACTATGAATTGGCTTATTATCCGTATATAATGATTTAATATCCTTACTTTCGAATGCCCACTCCAGGACACTCGTCAATCACAACTATCCCTAATTATTGGTCTGCCATATCCATAATCTCCTCGGCATAGGGATAATAACTCGTACGAAATGCATTCAGGGCCGGACCTACGGGGGGGTTTGGGGGGGTGTCACACCCCCTCAGAAATTCTATATTTGAAGTTTCAGTCGGCAGAAGTGCTATTTTAGTCGGCAGACAAAAATATTTATGATGACTAACAGCAATGTAGTCCGTACAAGTTCGTTAGTCAGTCGGTTGAAATGACCTTACACCCCCCCTGATAAATTTTCTGAGGACGGCCCTGAATGCATTTCCTCCTAGCCATGTGAATATATTGAAATTCTTCAATCAGATCTGTAAACAAATGATAATTGATAAAGACTACTTAGATTTTGTAAAAACATTTCTAAAATCTGTTTGAAGGCAATTTTTTCTATGTCGCGATTTGCGAAGAAATGCGTAAAAACTAAAATATTTTTGCCGTATCTCCCAAAATTACTTTGTTTTCTCTTCATTGACTCTCATCAACTCTCATCCTCGTTTGGACTAAGGCTTAAAAATTACTCTATCAGTATTACGTTTCGAATATTGTTGTTTTATGTGAATATAATGTAGTTATATCTTAGTTTAAATGACATATTTCAGTTGCTTATAACAATGTCTAATTGGGTTCAGTAAACAGTAGATTGCGCTATCCAGTTTACTTTTCAGATCAGTGGCACGCGCTCGCATGCAATGTAATGACGTAACAATGCGTTAATTAACTCGCCACAATTCCTCGCGCGCGCGGCTATAAAAGCGGCGACCTAATTAAATCCGTCATAATTGCAATTGACGGCGTTCATTGCATACCGTGAGCGAGAAAGAAATATGGAAATTGCAAAATTACCCGAAAATCTTGCTGCTGCGCGAAAACAATATGAAAAACTGACACAATACGAAAAAAAGCTGGACAGGCTTTTTGCAAAGTTGGATGTTTTCATAAAAGAGGGCAAAACAGACGATCTTAAGCCGAAGTACTTAGAAAACCAACGAAAAAGAGCTGCGATAAGCAGAAAAAGTACGAAGGCAGAGCGCGAGGATCTCGAAAAGAAGATCAAAGAACTTAAAAAAGAGACGACACAAAAAAGTATGATATTTACTATTACTGTACATGTTGTTTTTAATACTTTGAAGTCTAAAGCCCCGATCAAACGAGAATGAAAGTTAATCAGAGTTGAAACTCTCGCTCGCGTTTGACCACCAACTCTCGTCGCCTCTTATGTTCATTAACTCTGATCAACTTCGAGCTTGTTCAAATTTTGATGAGAGTTTTTGCTCGTTTGACAGGTACGCGTGGTAATATCCAGTTAACTCTCATGCAACTCTTGTTCTCGTTTGACCGGGGCACGAGAATTGATGAAAATCTCACTTGCCAACTCTTATCAACTCTCATTCTCGTTTGACCGGGGGTTAACACTTTGGGCTTCATACCGTGTAGTCATCTGCAGTGACAAGCGCAGTATAAGAAACAGTTTTAAAAGTAGATATTCATGTACAAAATTATCTTACGTTACATAGGTCAAACGAAGACGATTCAATCAAATACAGAACATGTTGATGTAAACGATAAATGTAGTAATGACAATACTACCAGTGCGCAACAAACCAGTGATAAAAATCCCACTGATAATTCGCTGTTAAATGATCCACTGAAGTTGGTTCAGAATACCACTCTTGGAAAAGGTGTCAAACGTCTTACTAAACCTTCAGCGCGAACAAATCTGACAACAGCTCCACCTTCTCCATTTGTCAAAGTTGTCACTATTAAACTCATCCACATTCCACCAATACTTTTGCCAAAAGCACCAAAGATGGAGGATAGACAGCTGCTGATTCACCAACCCAAAATTCACCAACCGTGTAAGACGATGGAGCTACTACCACTGACTACTACAACACCATCACGACCATCACCACCACTGGCTAAAACATCACTAAAACTGGCTGAAACATCACTGACACTTGCTGAAACATCACTAACGCTAGCTAAAACATCACCAACATTGGCCGAAACATCACTAACACTTGCTAAAGCATTACAAACACTGGCTGAAAAGTCACTAACACTCGCTGAAACATCACTAAAACTGGCTGAAATATCACTTACACCATCACCACCTGTAGCTCAAACACCATCACTATCAGTGGCTGAAATATCACCACCAGTGGCCGAAGCACCATCACTGCCAATGGTTGAAGCACCATCGCCACCACTGGTTGCAACACCATCACCACCAGTGGCATCATTCTCTACTACTCTCGACCCTTTGGCTTGTTGTGGAAACCCTGAAAGTATTCAGGTTACGGGTCGTGGAAATGATGTGCAGTATTCCTTACATGTTGAGCAAGACCGGGGCTCCATGTGTAAGTTTGAATCTGTCTTTTTCTGCGACGAGTGATCGGGATCTTTCTCATGTTCTCACAATTCGGGTCGACAGAATGGTTGCTGCTGGTGGAAATTTCCCGCTGATGGGGGACATCGGAGAAGCTAGGTCAAATTCTACCACGACAACTTGGATGTTCCATGAGAAACGTAAGGTGGCTCAAGGACATATTTCACAATGGGCACACAGGCGAACTTCTTGAAAACACTGTTATATTAAGTTTACAGCATGTACCATCTCTAGTAATACGACATCTACTATCATTACTGAGACCATTCGCATCTCAAAAATCAACGTGGCTCCAACTGCCATCGAAGGTAATAGTAGTTGTATCAACACCATCGCCATCACCACCACTGGCTGAAACACCAACATCTTTTCCACCACTGGCACTGGCTGAAACACCAGCACCATCTCCACCACTGGCATTGGGTGAAACACCAACACAATCGCCACCACCATCATTGGCTGAAACACCAACACGTTTGCCACCGCTGGCACTGGCTGAAATACCAACACAATCGCCATCACCATCACTGGCTGAAACACCAACACGTTTGCCACAACTGGGACTGGCTGAAACACCAACACCATCGCCACCACTGGCACAGGGTGAAACACCAACACAATCGCCACCACCATCACTGGCTGAAACACCAACACGTTTGCCACCGCTAGCACTTGCTGAAACACCAACACCATCGCCACCACTGGTTCTGGCTGAAACACCAACACCATCGCCACCACTGGTTCTGGCTGAAACACCAACACCATCGCCACCACTGGCACAGGGTGAAACACCAACACCATCGCCACCACTGGTTCTGCCTGAAACACCAACACCATCACCACTACCACTACTGGCACAGGGTGAAACACCGACACCATCGCCATCACTGGTTCTGGCTGAAACACCAACACCATCGCCACCACTGGTTCTGGCTGAAACACCAATTGACGAACCCTTGGAAGCATCTGATGTTGAGGACACTTCAGTGTTCAAATCAGGTAGGTAGTACTCTAGCATCAGATTACACAGGGAACGTATTTGTACTTTAGTGTACGTATCATTTTGATAAAAAAAAGATGTGTAACGTGGTGAAGTTTAGGTTAAGTAGCAGTTGATATTTTGTTGCTGTGTGTTGTGTGCTGTGTTGTGTATTGTCGTGTCGTGTTGCGTTGCGTTGTGTTGTTGGTGTCCGCTTTATATGTATACTGAAATCAAGTTTCAAACCTTTTATAGAGCAAGTGAACATAGAAAATAAAAGCAAGCCAAAAGGAAACCAATTAGAGAACAAGAATTTAAAGAACGATCATCAGAAAAAAGACAAGAAAAAGAAGCGTTCAATTTTTGGTCGATGTTTCTCACTTTTTACTTGCTGCTTCCGATCAAATAGATCAAATATCTAAATTTAAGCTTTATATTTATATAGAATGAACAGAACGTATTGCATATTAATATTTTTATCTTTATCGATGCAATATATATATATTTATAGTGTATTTTGTATATATAAATAATGTAAATAAATGATTATAATATTTGTTGAAAAAATGTTTAGTCTGGTTTCATTTCTGCAGGTTGCAGTTGTCTCATAATTTTTCCCCAGTTGAGTACTTCCAGTCTGACTCTACCAGTCCGACTCCGGGTACTCTGGTTTACTCCTGTAGTAACATTGGATCAATAAATTATTTCTCTTACTGGCTCTCTAGGAAGAACAGTTTAGAACAGATAAAGCTATCCAGTATAATTGTATAAATAGAATTAGTTCAGTTAGATTTGCTTTTGGAGTACTAACACAGCTGCCCCCCCCCCCCCCCCGCTACCCTTACTGGACCTATAGGAAGGACAGGTTACAGAATTGATAGAGCTATACCATAAATAAGAGCTATAAATCAATTAGCTATTTTAGCTATTAACTTACATCAGAGTCTTCGTGCATATTAAATCCCTTGAAATAGAATGGTTTGCCATTGATGAGAAATTGTGTCCACATTAACAGTTCGAAATCCAACTGGCAGATTGTAGACGTCCAGTATATCACTGCCTGACACCGTGACCTTGGAGTTGAAAATAAAAGCAAAATAACGAAGCATTAGTATAGGTGGGACTTCGCGCATTTACTGAAGAGAATTGAATACTAGGGGGCCAACTGATCCCTCCCCCCTCTTCCCAATAATTTCTGAAGCCTTTGAATGGTAGCTGAATAATCGTGCAACAAGAATGTAACTACAATAATTTTACAACCATGAAAGCATTGGTAGGCTATAAATTATGCAAAATTATGCACATTTGCATGAAATTTTAGGCAAAAAAGTTTAAAGAACGGAGATTTGGAGCTATACCCTAATATTTCGCGAAGTGTCTCCTACTGAATGTTATTTGTTCGGGAATTGCATTCATTTACTTAGACCAAAGTGATTGCTGTGACCTAACATTCTTATTGTTCAATCAGATCAAAAGCTTACAAAATACGTACCTTCAAATTATAAAGGTATCCTGGGGAATCACTCATTCCAATTAGCCACCATGGTTGAATATCATCTGTTTTCAACACACCACTTAGTACTTCAGGACCCGATATACTGGCCACAACCTTACCATCCTTATCATATAATTCATATTTTATCATGAGAGAACCACGATATCTCTCTGAACTTATGATCAGAGCTTTGAACTTTAGGCTGCCCTCAGTGTTATCGGGCGAGAGGTCAGTGATGACGACAGATATATCGGAGATGTAGACTTGAGGTGTCGTGTAGAAACGAACGGGACGGTGGATGCCTGCGTAGTTGAAGAAATCAAATTCGTAGGTTTGAATGAAATATCTTGCAGGTTATCTGAAAGAAAGGGAGAAATAGATAGTTCGTTTTCCTTCTATAAGCCAGTGGTTTAAACTAACTAACTAACTAACTAACTAACTAACTAACTAACTAACCAACTAACTAACTGACTAACTAACTAACTAACTAACTAACTAACCAATCTAGCAATCAACGAACTAACTTATTAGCTTATTAACTACCTTACCAAGTAACAATTGAACTATTGTAACTAATAACTAGATTAATTAACTAATTGATTGATTGATTTACCAAACCATCTTAACCAACAAACGTCAACTCGACAACTACCTGAATGACTAACTACAGGTGTATGTACTATGAACCACAGAATACCACAAAAATTTACATGTTTCATATCTTTTGTCAAATATATATAATGTGGCTTCTTAATATTTTTTAGTGTAGTTTATCGATATATTTTTTCTTCCTGGGGGTTTTGGGGCTAGATTTCATAGACTTAAATATTTTTTTAATTGAACATTCTGTGGAACAAACTCTAATGTACCACAGAATACCAGTGCAGAGATAAATAAGCAACGGTTTATCAAATTGTACCAGGATTTGGTGTGTCATGTTGTGTGATAATACTGTAGGATATTGCTAACTTAATTTAGTGAAAGATAAATACTAAAATCAGTACAGCATACCAGTGGTGTAACCAAAGAATACCAGGTTTATCAATAATTTTGAAAAATGGTATTCTTCAATGGTAAAATTGATTCCTCGGTGTGATTCCTGTATAGTAATAATGTTGTGTTGCATAGAAAAAGTGCTGATCAACATAAATTATACTGGTTTGCAAACTTATTTTTAAACTTTCGAATTTTACAGGCATTATGTGGGAAAAAAGTATCAAAAACCTGTGCAAAAACATAGAATGTTATTTTTTGTTAATCCTGATTATTTTTAAGAATTTTTATGAAAATATTCATTTTTTGTTTTTTATATGTCAATTAAAACTAAAACTAATATATATTCACAAAAATAAAGCATATAGTATGTTTCCTCCAAATTTTATAAGATCAATAAATAAGACTGGTATTCTGTGGTACCGTGGTACTCTGTGGTACATACACCTGTAGCTAACGAAAGAACTAACGAACAAACTGATTGAGTTTACAAACTAACAAATCAACCAACCAAGAACGAACGCCATAATATTTCATCAAACTCACCGAGGTCCAGTAAGATATTCTATTTTTCCAGGAGGTAAAGTTGTTGCATTGAGAGTATTATTTACTGATACTGTTATTCTGTTGGCTTCACCATATTGAAGAAATTTGTTCACTTGTGCTTCAAAAATACAATTTACCCACTAAAAATACAAAATAATATGTTGTTGTCATTGGCTACCAAATACCACAGGTTTACTCCACATACTCCAGTTTCCTCCTGTAGCAACACTGGACCAATAAGGGGAAAAGTTTAGAACAGATAGAACTAGGTTTAGCTAAGGTTTAGGTTTACTGCTGAGTAACATTGGATCATTGAGTGATGGCCTTTACAGCTCTACTGGACATCCAGGGACACCGGCAGAGCTGAACTGATACTGAGCTATTCAGTATGAAAACAGTAGTTTAGTTGTAGTAATAAACACTTGACCAAAAAGGGGTAGCTCGCTCCGAGGGATGTATCACTCCAAAAAAGCGTAGGAGATTTTTGGGATTTTAAAAATCCAGTGGGATTTTTCAGTGGGGGGATTTTTGAGGGATTTGTGGCCGATTTTTTCGAGTTTTTTTTGGATTTGTAGGGAGTTTTAGAGAATTTTAAGGATTTCATAGAGATTTTCTAGGATTTTCAGGAATTTTTAGGGATTTCATAGAGATTTTTAGAGATTTTGTTTCAAGGTGTACGAGATTTTTGGAGTGATACACCCCGCTCATTGGATCTCCATGAGGGAGAGCAGTTAAAACTGATTGATATAGAGCAATGTAAATAGCGTTCGTTGTTTACTTGTTTCCTCCTGTAATAACACTATGTCCCTTACTGTGCCCCTACGCCTTGGGAGAACAGTTTAAACAGAACTGACAGAGCTTTCTGGTATAAATATAGTTGTACTTAAAAAATGCCCCTAACAAAGGCACCATACTTACCACGACAGTATTATAATGAGCACTTTCAAAACGCAGCACTACCCGGAGATTCTCGGTCTGCGATGATTTGGGCACATATACACTACGGTCATACCATACCCAACCAATGAACATGCGCAATGAATCATCTTGTGTGACGTCATTAAAACTGACTGGTACTGCCATGGGTATCACTGGACCAGTCTAAAGATTTCGTGAAATATAGAAAACCGTTGTTTAAGATCAACGATTAAAAATTGTTAGGCTAAAAAACTTTGAGATTTCAACATTGGCTTCTGGGCATGTTTAGCAAGAAAAATATTGGCAAAGTAAAACGAGATTCATGTTCACAATTTCTCTGCGAATATTCTGTTTACCTACCATCGCTCTGTGTCCGAAATTGCGTTGCAAGGCGCAGCAAAAATGGCCTTGTGTAGCATGGAAATATCATTCTCAAGGCCCGCGAATTTCAGTTAGCCTGTAGGCCCCGTAACTGGTAATCCGCCACTGACCATAAATACAGCTTTCAAGAATCGAACCGGCTGTATACTGACTCGAACCATAGTTAACTGGTAAGTGGTTGCAAATGGTAACAGTGACAAAATATTTTACTATTTCCAGCTTCAAAAAATATTACTGCAAAATTTTCTTTAGAAGTGTGATATTGCATTAATAGTTGGCTTAACAAGGGGTTTGAGGTTCATACTCTATCAGCAAGTTCACTGGACAACTAAGGTGTTAGCTCAACTAACACATTTTTCTCTCTTTTCCCACTCCTATTCGACGAAGCAACCCTATTCAACATTGATGAAGGGGTAAAAGTTTTTAAAAGTAGCTATTTTCGGCTAATTAACCACACCGCCTCTTAGAGAGCTCTTTAAGTTTTCTAGTTAACTGTAAACCGTGGCAACAGCAGTTACGATCCTAGATGCTCGCCTTTGGCCTGAAAATTATATAGTACTGACACATTATGTCACAAGAATAATTGCTATAAAATAACTAATTATAAATGTATAACTGATTTCGTCCGCCACTCGTATTCTAATTTCATCACAATTTCCTTATGAACAATTTTGAACATCGCTGATTTCAATTTAATCACAGCTAACTAAATTTCTAATAAATATATACAAAGTTCAACATCATATCACAAAAATTACTATAAACTAACTACAGTATATTTATACGTATGTAACTAGAAATCCGTCTGCTATTCTGATTTCATTTTCATCACAGTTTCCTGCCCATTCGAGGACGATAAAGTCGCAATTTTATCCTTTCTTGTTCTCGTTGTACGAGCTGATTGCGGACGTGCATCATGCGAGAGCCAAGTGGGACCATTGGTTATAAAATTTTGACTGATATCAAATAAATTCATAACAGATGAATACTATGTGAAGATGGTTAAGATAAAATAAAACTACAATGCAATGGTCATGAAGTGTTCGTGACATTAACCTTGCCCAAAGTAAGCATAGGCGGGTTTTAATGCCATGGGCGAGTGATGCAGGGCATGGCATTTTTTACATAATTTGTGGATGTGGAGGCCGGCGGAAGGGCCTACCCTCCTGAAATCTGCAACCCCGCTATCAGGTGAGCCTGGATCCACCCCTAATGGCATGTTAAATTTGCTGCACAACAGCTTTTCAATATGGCCTTCTCTCTCGCTAGCCATCGGTATATCACAACTCAAGATGGAGTTTCTTTTGGTAAATCACTAAATCATTTGTTAGCTCAATTCTAGCCAATTGTTAGCTCCTGCAGTAGCTGTTGTTTTGAAAACATGCTGATTCATCGCTTGTCAGCTATCAGTTGGGGTGTTTTGTCAGTAAGGTGTCAGTAGTTAGTTAATCCAATTCAAACCCTCACAAAAGACAACATTACTGAAAATGTGCCCAGTATACAATATTCTTGAGCTTGAACAGAAGTAACAATGCTGCAAACACAAAAAGGATACATTTCTTTCAACAGAAGAAGGAAGTTTAAAAACTGATGGAGCTTGAGTGAAACGACCTCTACCAACTCCTAAACGAATGTAAATCGATTTCAAATGAAAATAATCACAAGTTATTTATACTAAATGTATTAAGTCTTCATGAAGCTTGGCTAAGGTGCAAGGGCTTTGGATATGCACCCAGTATACCTCAGGGTATACCTCGCCCAGTATACCTCAGGGTATACCTCAGGGTATACCTCACCCAGTATACCTCAGGGTATACCTCACCCAGTATACCTCAGGGTATACCTCACCCAGTATACCTCAGGGTATACCTCAGGGTATACCTCACCCAGTATATCTCAGGGTATACCACAGGGTATACTGATAAAGCATAATTTGAGATACAACAATGTTACCTGATGGATGGAAATAGAGACTTGCTTTTGGTGAATAAACTGTTCCCATTCTGGACGGCATGAATAAGGCAGGCAGACAAACATCTAAATGCAACAAGAACGAGTAGATAAGAAATTTACAGTAACTGTGGATAATGATAATTAATTATTTATTTAACGTCGATTACAGAGGCTACGGTTGCTAAATTCACCCGAGCCAGAGCCTCATGATATACGTTCTCGACAACTACGGCCTAAAGGTTAGTTTTTGGTGAGGAGGAAAAATCTGGAGAAAACCGTCGAAGCACAGGAGAGAACTAAAGGCCGGGCTCACTTGCCAGTTCTACTGTCATGCGACGGTCAAGATTAGCGATCATTTTCGAGTCACAAAGCACTTGCATGCACGTACGGCCAGCGCGGCCGATTTTGCGCATGCTCTGTGACTCGAAAATGATCGCTAATCTTGACCGTCGCGACTAACTTTTTGTACGTATGACAGTAGAACTGTATTCTACTTTCTGTGCGGCCGTCAAGTTTTTAACCAATCAAATTTCACGAAAGTATAAACACATACGTGCGTGCAATTGTGCGTACGTACGTGCAAGTGGAGCCCGGCCTTAACCAAACTCTACTTACATGAGTTTTCAAGCACAGTCCTGAACGTTACCTAACTTGGTTACTTGCCCTACCCTCGACCTACATACAGGAGGCTTAACTGACCCACCCATGCTCCCCAAAATTACGTTTTACTCGGACTCGTTCGATAAGGTAGGATTCTCACCATTTAAGTCTAATTCATCTTCTTCTACACTCAGTCGGTTCTGTGTTGCCATTTGAAGTTCATAATTTTCCTGAACCTACATAGCCAATAAAATAATGTTACGATCTTATACTGATGTTATAATCTTATACTGGTGTTACAAGGTTGTACTGATGCTACAATTTTATACTGATGTTACAATTTTATACTGATGTTACAATTCTATACTGATGTTACTATTCTTTACTGATGTTACAATCTTATACTGATGTTATAATCTTATATTGGTGTTTATACTGATGTTACAATTTTATACTGATGTTACAATTTTATACTGATGTTACAATTCTATACTGATGTTACTATTCTTTACTGATGTTACAATCTTATACTGATGTTACAATCTTATACTGATGTTACAATCTTATACTGATGTTACAATTCTATACTGATGTTGCAATCTTATACTGATGTTACAATTTTATACTGATATTACAATCTTATACTGATGTTACAATTCTATACTGATGTTACAATTCTTTACTGATGTTACAATCTTATACTAATGTTACAATCTTATACTGATGTTACAATTCTATACTGATGTTACAATTCTATACTGATGTTACAATTCTTTACAGATGTTACAATCTTATACTCTAATATCCAAGACACCTTGATGAGTATAGAGCTACGACTGTTGAGAAAAGTAATTAAAAAAGTACGAACCGCTTTCTTTGTCTTTTCACTCAAATCCTGATGATATTTTGCACTCGCTCTAGAAAATTGTTCCAGTCGATCAAAAAACTGTAAAAGACGACAAGGAAATAATCATCATCATTGTTATATATATGACGGACACTGATGAGTCTGAAGACGCAGGTATACATGCAACACGATGGTAAGACCGGTGATCATATATCGGTGAGCAGAGACTTTGAAGTAGCGCAGATGAGATGTCTGCGAGCTAGTAGAGGAGTAACTAGATGAGAGAGATTGAGAAACGAGGACATAAGAAAGGAATTGAAGGAACTGAGAAAGAAGATACGAGAAAGTATGCTGTGATGGTATGGCTACGTGAAGAGAATTGGAGGAAAACGAGTTTGTGAGATGAACAATGGAGGAACAAGGACGAAAGGACGACCGAAAAAGCGATGGATGAATTATGTTCGGGATGATGGTAAAGTGGTGGATCTGAACAAACGGTTAATGACAGAATTGAGTGTGGAGAGAAAGATGTCGAGGCGACCCGACCCCCTTGAGGGGACAAACGAGGAGATGATGATGATGATGATATGCAATCACATGACTTGGGCAGTAAGTAGAATCCATACATTTTCTGGAAGATTTTTGCCCCATTCTGGCAAAACGTGACCAATTTTAATTTTCTTCGTTCTCTTTGACGCGGACGTTCTTAAAGATAGAATGCGAACAGTTCAAGCATTAATTATCATCGTTGGTTTTGTCAAAAGTAGCACACAAAACTACACGAAGGGCCTTCGCTCGAGACGTCGAAGTTCCTTTCTATATTATTCAGGTAGTAACATCCTTCGACAAACATCTTGTGTGTAGCTAAATAGGCTGTTCACGTAATATGCTGGGCTGGCTATAGTGGCATGGCGAGATCCCGCCTTACTTAACGTTTCTCTCGTTAATCTCGAGATTGTATTCACTTGGGAACCGGGCTTGCATGTCGAGACCCCGCATGAGGTATAGGCGAAATCCCGGCATTTCTAGGCTTACATGAAACCATTCAGCGGACAAGCCGGCAACTTATTGGCATACAACGCGGGAAATTATGTCACAAGGCATGCATTTATTCCGCTAAAAACCGTCTAAAACGTTCAAGCAAATTGATCTTATCCATCCTTATCGAAATTATCCGCCTGGGCTAATCTGGATCATATGAACAGCTCCTTAAACAGTTAATAAAGATGTATATATTTTTGAAACCTTTAGGTTAGTAAATGTAAACATATGAGTCGTGAGTGTACATATTCCAGGGTACGCAGCTTTGAAAAATATTCAAAAAGTTGGTTGATGAATGCAACTAAAATATCCAAAAAAAAGTATGTGTAGTGTCCCAAAAAAAAGTATCGGTGTTTGATTTAATGTAGCGCAAAACCTGCAACAGATATTTCACTCAGACAAGTTTTACTGTATTCAGAAAGGGCTAACTTAAATTTTGGTATATAACCCTTGAATTTTGATGCAATATTGACCGAGATACAGATGTTGCAAGTTGCGGTACGTTTTTAAAATTAGTGAAAAATCGAGAAAAAACGGCTTATTAAATTGATTTGAAAACAGTTGTCATTTTATCACGAGTATTGTCATTTTCAATAAAGTTAACTTTAACTTCACATTATTTCCTAGTAGATTTACTATTTTGCTAGTCTTTTGTAACCCTTGGGAATAAAAATGGAATAATAATACACATTGAAATAAAATTTAATTAAAAACATTGAAGACAGCTTTGTGCATGAGGCAATTGTTTTGGCATGTGAAACTTTGGATGAAGAACTGATCCAAAATTCTTTTGGCATGGTTTCCAGAGCAAGACGGTGTATTCATGCGCAAAGACGAGAATTTCCAGATGATCAAATCTTGATCTTTGGAACAATATCGTTGTACATGCGCGTTCTTTTGACCACATAGAAGTATTTATCAAGTCTAACCAAATAGACATTTGATGGGGCCGCTTTATGCTAATTTTAGCAATTTCAAAAATGCTTACTCAACTTCAAACATCTGTATCTCGGTCAATATTGCATCAAAATTCAAATGTTATATACGAAAATTTAAGTTAGCCCTCTTTAAATATAATGAAATTTATTTAAGTAAAATACGTGTTGTAGTTTTTACGAAATATTAACTCAAACAGCGATACTTTTTTTTGGGACACCCGGTATATATATCCATTATATATTTTCAGGTAGTTTCATCCTTCAAAAAACTTCTTGAATAAATGTAAACATAGTTTGGTTTCCACAACACTCACCTAGGATCAGCTGTACGTGGTCTTGAACTGCTCTTGGGAGAACACGGTATTGCAGTGGATAGCGCACTTTGTGGTATGGGGGATGTACAAGCTATAAATAATTGTAATTCTCGTTAATAATTCATGAGAAAACACAAAGGAAATAATGACCGTGTTATGGCAAAGGAGCTTGTATATATCTGATACAAAATCCTGCTGATTTATATAAACTTTATGCTCACTTTTCTTACCAAATATCATTCATGTCATTAAGATTATTGAAGAATACGAACATTTTCATCAAAACGAATCACAAGCTATTTTCTGCATTCGCGTCTAGGTGTTGTATAAGATATACAACCACTCGCCTTCGGCTCGTATATCTTATCACGATCAGCGTGTGTTATAATGTAGTAGTAGCGTAACTGCTCAACGCGCAATTTGAAACGCCCAGAAATCTCAGGAAAATGCAATCTGGCATTATTATTCGTATCAGAGACAGAGGGAAAAACCTGGGTATATGACGTTTAAGAAAATCATGTCCTGTGCAACACAAAGTATACTAACAATAACAGTCGGCATACCGCTTAGAAATTTAGGTTCAACTGAAGTAGTCGAGAATCCATCTGGAGATCCTCTCATTGAAATACGAGCTATCTCTTGCAATTGTAATCTAGAAGAAATGTATATAAATATATTACACGAAATTAATAGAAACATTTTTCAAAATAAATACGAGCTATCCTTTGTAAATGTAATCTAGAGGAAATATATACACGAGATTGAACTAAAATTAACTAAAACTTAATCAAACTGAACTGTTTTCAATATACACCCAGTAATTATGGTCATGCTTTATTGGTCCAGTGTATACTCAAGATAAAACCGCAGTAGCCGGATAAAACCTGCGGTGTTTAGTAAAGTCAAATACTCAAACTGGATTATTGGAACCAATATTCCCACATGCGAGTGATCGGAAATGATAGTCATAGAATTGTATATTGCGGGAATCGAACCCTGGTCCCAGAAGTGAAATGCGCATGCACCAACCACTGTGCCGTGCAGCATGAAGTACCTACCACCTACACCCCTAATGTAACTTACTCTCCTCCGCAGAGGATTACATGAAGTTTCCAGAGACGGAACGTCGCTCTTTCAGGAAACTTTATTTAAGTTAATTGTAAATGCTTAAGGTGGCTCTACGGAAGAGAGAGGTAACATACTCGTATTCATTTCTTAGGTATTCCAGTTCTTCCATGTGCCTATGTCTCATTTCTTCAAAATCAGCCTCTGTGTAGATTTTCTTCGCCTATTTTAAAATACAAAATTTATTAATATTAATATTTAATGTCACTTCAAAGGCAAGCAATAAGGCATAGGAATGGCGAAGGAAGGAGAGAGGATACTTGATTCTCAGAGATCTAAAAAATCGTACAAATTACGGCAAATTTATAGTACAAAGTACTGGCGATTTTTTCCCATATTCTTACTGTGGTAATAGTATATGGATCCTATAGTTAACCACTGTTCGCAGGGTATAAGATGGAAGTAAAATAGAATTGATCCAATTTCCATTATTCTAATTATCAGTCTAATTCTCATTCTATGATTATAGTTTGAAATGGTAGAGTATATGGAATAACAGCCGGGATTTGTAGTGATGGAAATATAATATGCTCTCTCCTTCGCAGAGGCTTGGATAAAAAAAATTATAAAAGGATACACTAATATTGGATAATAAAAAAAGAATGCGCTAGATGGTAATAAATAAAACGCGCTAGCGGTTTCCTCATTATATTACCATTTAGCACGTTTTATTTATCCAAGCCTCTGCGAAGGAGAGAGTATAATATGCATGCTATGGATTTCGACTCAAGTAGCCTATTAAGTCTCTTTTGAAAATGTACCACCACTTAATTGACAATACCTCATTATCCTCCTTAATCTCATTTTCATCCTCCTCTTTTCTAAAATGAACACAGAAGGAAAAAAACCTTAGTAAACTTGTGAATATGAAACAAATTTAGTGACTCCCATTAACATAGTGAGGACACAAAGGGTGATTGCGAGGTGTTCTATATACAGTAAAACATTTAAGATTACGAGACACGTTGCGTGCGCTATTCACAAGAATTGAAATTGCGGCCTGTGTTTTAAACCAATTTAGCTCAAACTTTGACCAGTTGTAGTACAATGAATGTTAAATCAGCTGACACATATAGAATGTCATTATTTATAAAGCTCTGCTATATTTTGTGTTTGGAAGAAAAACACACTCGCTTCACGCCAAAAGTTTTGTTAAGGTATGGTTTTAATAAAATCCAAAATTTTTAATAAAAATATTACGAGTTTCACTGTATGATGAGTGTATTTGCCTTGTCTTCAACTATTGCAATGATTTTTTATCTTCGAAATTCGAGCCACAGGAGGCCAAAACTGACTATTTTGAAATGGAACCATATTGCCACAACTATTATAATCTACATATTAACCACTTTATGGGAAAACGTATGTACAGGAAGCTAAACTTATTCTTATCCGGAATTATGTTGTTTTTACGATATGTTTCTGGGACCGGTTGTACGAAGCCCGTTTAGCCTATCTGGTAGATAAATCGAAAATATCGATCAAGTTTATTCATTCATCCATAATTCATCGAACAACCAAGCTAAAAATTTTCAACTTGAATAGAACAATTATGTTTGCAACTACATAATAAGTACATAAGATTTAAGTTCAGTCATTCACAAAATGTGTGAAAGTGTTATTTAATTTTGGCTTATCCACCGTTTAAACTAAACGGCCTTCGTACAACCGGCTCCAGATTTCCACGTACAAATTAGAATTAAACGTTTGTTCACGCAGGAAATGGAGGCCCTAGATTTCAAAATTTCCCGGGGAGGATTCCCCCTCCAAATGCGTGCCCTACTGCATCAGTCATCCTATTCTGCTGCATCTGCCCCTGTGTACACGAGTTCCGTAAAAATATGAAACGTAACTTACGTAGGTGAATATTTTGTTCATTGAATTGTGTTTCTGCTCAACTTATTGCAGCAGCACGCAGAATTTATCGACTTTTCGGATTATAATTCGGTCGGGTTAAAAGTCGGTCTGGATTCATGGGTCGGTCTCACTTCGAGACTTCACGCCCCCCCCCCCCTCCCTCCAAGCCAAAATTGATATGATATGTACGCCCCTGAGTGATACTGAACCAAATAATGAAGAAAACCAAGAGACTGTAAAATGTAGGTGCCCCTTTTTGGCGGTGCCTCTCTACTTCTGTGCTAAGATGCTTCTGTGGTCTTTGAGTTGCTAGCTAGTAACTCCAGTTTTAGCCAAGTTTTAAAGCACACATTTTGAATTGGGAGTTAGCTCCTCAGACTATGGAGGTTGCATCGTTCCATGGACATGGTTCCCTAACCTCTGCAGCCATGCTCATCTACCACAGTTATTGGATCATATGTAAGTCAAGTAATTGAGTCATATAAGTCAACTCACTGCAAGCAAGCATTGGCTGGGGAGCTCTCACAATATGTACTTGTTCTCAAAACTGCAACAAAGAATATAGTCTGCAGACTATGAAGATCTTGTTTGAGAACAAGATTTTTCTGATACTGGACTGCCTGCAGATATCTTATCTAAACTTCAGAAATAAAATATATTTAAGATAATCTGTATCATTTAATATATAATTTCTATTTGAAATTTGGGGGCACAAGCCCCTGAGGGGGGGACAAGTCCTTGAGCCAGTGCAGCTTCACAATATTGGCACCATTTAAGTTATACAATTTGCTATTATGTGTTAGATGAATTCGTTTTTAGCAAGTAAATTATCTACAATTGATAAAGTAGGTATTGTTTAAGGGCTTCTGGAATGGGTAGTTTGTGCACTAAATTTGGAGGACACATGCTAATAATCTTGGTCCTGCAAAAATGTTTCAATGTAAAATGCATTCGGGGCAACAACCATACCGAGACAGCATTCCCAGAATATCCAACAGCTAGATATTCACATGACTTTGAGAAACACACACTTGTTGCTTCCAAATATCGATCAAGTTTATTCATTCATCCATAATTCATCGAACAACCAAGCTAAAAATTTTCAACTTGAATAGAACAATTATGTTTGCAACTACATAATAAGTACATAAGATTTAAGTTCAGTCATTCACAAAATGTGTGAAAGTGTTATTTAATTTTGGCTTATCCACCGTTTAAACTAAACGGCCTTCGTACAACCGGCTCCAGATTTCCACGTACAAATTAGAATTAAACGTTTGTTCACGCAGGAAATGGAGGCCCTAGATTTCAAAATTTCCCGGGGAGGATTCCCCCTCCAAATGCGTGCCCTACTGCATCAGTCATCCTATTCTGCTGCATCTGCCCCTGTGTACACGAGTTCCGTAAAAATATGAAACGTAACTTACGTAGGTGAATATTTTGTTCATTGAATTGTGTTTCTGCTCAACTTATTGCAGCAGCACGCAGAATTTATCGACTTTTCGGATTATAATTCGGTCGGGTTAAAAGTCGGTCTGGATTCATGGGTCGGTCTCACTTCGAGACTTCACGCCCCCCCCCCCTCCCTCCAAGCCAAAATTGATATGATATGTACGCCCTGAGTGATACTGAACCAAATAATGAAGAAAACCAAGAGACTTTAAAATGTAGGTGCCCCTTTTTGGCGGTGCCTCTCTACTTCTGTGCTAAGATGCTTCTGTGGTCTTTGAGTTGCTAGCTAGTAACTCCAGTTTTAGCCAAGTTTTAAAGCACACATTTTGAATTGGGAGTTAGCTCCTCAGACTATGGAGGTTGCATCGTTCCATGGACATGGTTCCCTAACCTCTGCAGCCATGCTCATCTACCACAGTTATTGGATCATATGTAAGTCAAGTAATTGAGTCATATAAGTCAACTCACTGCAAGCAAGCATTGGCTGGGGAGCTCTCACAATATGTACTTGTTCTCAAAACTGCAACAAAGAATATAGTCTGCAGACTATGAAGATCTTGTTTGAGAACAAGATTTTTCTGATACTGGACTGCCTGCAGATATCTTATCTAAACTTCAGAAATAAAATATATTTAAGATAATCTGTATCATTTAATATATAATTTCTATTTGAAATTTGGGGGCACAAGCCCCTGAGGGGGGGACAAGTCCTTGAGCCAGTGCAGCTTCACAATATTGGCACCATTTAAGTTATACAATTTGCTATTATGTGTTAGATGAATTCGTTTTTAGCAAGTAAATTATCTACAATTGATAAAGTAGGTATTGTTTAAGGGCTTCTGGAATGGGTAGTTTGTGCACTAAATTTGGAGGACACATGCTAATAATCTTGGTCCTGCAAAAATGTTTCAATGTAAAATGCATTCGGGGCAACAACCATACCGAGACAGCATTCCCAGAATATCCAACAGCTAGATATTCACATGACTTTGAGAAACACACACTTGTTGCTTCCAAATATTGTTGTGTATTTGACAGATCAAGTTCAGATGGGAAATCTGGGCAAAGTATAGTCCATAATGTTTGCAACAGATTTGGATCTAGAATAATGACACTTCCATCTGATAATGGAATGGCTAACATCTTTCCATCAGGTGAAAATCTTGGGCATGAAGTGACGTCTGCTAGGTATGGAATTCCATCTGTGAGACAAGTCTTGTCAATGGAATCAACCTGTTGGTTTAGGTCATTATAAAGTGCAGAAGTATCCCATTTTTGCAAACAGCCCCGTTCTGTCAAGCTTATAAGTTGATTGTGTGTAGATAATGGATTAAAGACACCCCAGATAGGACTTAAACATTCCATGTTCTCTCCAACATCTAGAATGACCTCCCATGTTTTCGTTGATATCAAGAACACTCTTGAATTCTGCTCTGCATGAAAGCTCCCTGCAGCAAGGAATTCACTGTTGGAGGAAAATTCAAGACTTATAATAAGCATAATTTTAGGAAATATTGTGCTACTGATAGAAACATTCTGTTTCTTAACAAGCTTGTTTGTCATGTTAACTGTATAGATCTCTAAATGATTTTTATTTCCTATTGTAAAATAGTTTGAACAGACAGCAAGTACCAGCCATTTTCCATTTGGAGAAAAAGAACAACAAGTAGCATGAGAAGAAGTATTTCGTTGTGTTATATCATCAACACAAAAAAAGCGCAATGAAGTTATATTGCATTGCCAGAGTTGTAAATGACTGTAACCAACATAGATTAAAGCTGCAAAGTATTCGTTGTTACTGGATACAGATATATCACGGACTGAGCAATTGATTAAATTTTGCATTTCACCCGAGTCGAGATCAATTTGACATAAATTTTCACCAAAACTGGTATAAAGACCACTAGGTCGTTCTCCTAACAATCGTCTGGCCCTGTCCTTGAAAGCTGCAAAATATATTGTACCAAAGAGAATACACGTTTCATCTCTTTGAAAAGCTAGGGAAGACGTTCGACCATAACCAGGCTTTTGCTCGTCTTGCCGTAGCCTTAAGAAAATTTTTATCATATTCGGCGCACATGATGATTGTATCTTACATGTATCCAAAAATCGGTAAGGTCTCGAGTGTAGACTACCGTTGTTTGGTTCGTGGTTTTTCGATATTTTCGAGCCCATAGTTTGGGCTAAATTGATTCAGCCATTTACTTCACCACGTCGAAATATTCTGCTTTATTATTGAAATTGGAAGAGAAACGAGCCTTAATTTATAGAACAATAAAATCGAACTTTAAATTAAAACAATAAATTATCTGCAAGAGCTGCCATCTTGAAACTTTGGAAAATCATCGTTCGTGTTTCCACTTTCCAGTTTGTTATAGAAAGTTTCCGATGAATACAGCCAAATTTCCTATATGAGCAAATCGTCACAAATCGTCACAGATATCGTGAAGCAGATATGGTGGTCTGCAGTTTATATCAGAGCGGAAGGCGGCAAAAGCTGTTTACAACTGCTAAAATTTCCCATATTTTATTGGATGGGAGGATTGGAGGATTACAGAAGTTACAGAACAGAACTTTCGTAGTTTCGTTTTCTAGAAACAAAAAGACGCCTGCTCAGGCGTTCATTTTGTTGCAGGGCATGCAGCAAAGTGGAGTCACTAGTCTTGTAGAGAGACGGAGTAACTGGGGGGAGACTTTTGCTTTTGTTTTCCATATATATAAAGATAAAATTTAAACATTTTGCATTTTGTGGGCTGGGAAATAACATTTAAACTTAAAATCAACAAAAACGCACAATGTTATACACTCAGAAAAATTTACAAAGGCAAGAGGGTCCATTCCCCAAATTAAAAGATAATTTTGACAAGGGTAACTTACTGAGTCCTCTCCTCGTCCACTACACCCCAGTGAACTATAATACACGCTATAGTTCGCTACAGTTCACTGCTACACCCATGACCATGCATATTTAAATGCAGTTACAGAAATAACAAAATATTCTTACTTTTTGGCCGCCATTACTTCATCAACTAACCTACAACAAAAAAATCATCGAGTTGTTTACAAATATAGACATCAAAGTCTCACAGAAACCAAACACAGTTTCTGGGACACAGCAACCATGAATTTAAGTGTGGGCTTATATGGTAGCCCGATTGGTAACATTTTAATTGGAATACTTTTCATCCGAAGGGCGCTGATTGAATACAGCTAAATAGTTTGAGGATAATAAAGAAGTTTTATTACATCACTTTATGTTTTGGGAACAGGGATTTTCTTTCAAATCAGTTACTTTTCAAACCAGAGGTCGCAAATTGGATTGAATGCCTCTTGTATACTTACTCTTGGAAAGACATGGTCTGTGTTGACTGATCAAGTAAAAGCAATCTACATAAAAAGTACAATTCAGTTTTAATTGAATGACAATACCAATTACAGGGTGTGATAATTCGCGCCAAACTACGGTCTGGTACTTCTACCGCATGGGTATACATCACTCTCGCTATCTGCGTACTTACATTTTGCTTCCAAGTTATTTAAGAACGTAATTAAGTAGCTATGTGTGTAAATCCGATATCTCCGAAATGTCTTGGCATGAAACATGATTAGACTGATGGGACAAAATTAGACTAAGAAATGTTGGAGTGAATTGTTCGAGCTTGTGCATGTAATTGTGTTCCTTTTCGTTCTAACTCGTAGTTTCAGGTTAAGATACATTCTGATTTTTTACATCTAGGTATACTTGCTTTTGAAAGCTTACCTTTCTTTCTTTGTCTTTACGGACATAAAGTAAGAAAATAAAATATAAGTTTTCACAAAATAACCTGTCATCATGGTCTATATCACGTATACACTGAAAGGGCAATCATGCAGTTATCGCTTTACCTGGTAACAAATAACAGGAACATGACCAATGACTGAATTAAACATTGTTTCTTTGTCTGACACGAGAGACAACATTGGATGTTTCTTGGGAGATTCCTGTTCTGAGTCAACAAAACCTTGCTTAAAAAAACAAAAGAAGAAACTTGATTTTAATAAACATATTCTTATGGTTATAATGATTAACCCTTTTCTAAACAAACCGCAGGAGTGGAGAACGATATAAATCATGGTTAATAGAAACCCGATGGAAGTGTGTATATATATATATATATGGTAAATACTAAGATTTTTCTCGGCATCTCGTTCGATGGGAATAATTGTTGATGATGTTTGTGGATGGAATATTCGAACGAAAATTTATATACATTTTTAGACCTAGCCTGCAGGAGCAGTTGCGAAACATGCAACCTTAGCCTTAGGCCCTCTGGCAGGAATCAAACCTGCAGCCCTGCGATTTCGGTGCAGCGCTCTAACCAACTGAGCTACAGAGTCCAGTTGTTGAGCATTAATCGCAAGTTCGTGTATATATATGGGAGGGATGCCTGAATATGGTATATTGGTAATTACTAAGATTTTTCTCGGCATCTCGTTCGATGGGAATAATTGCTGATGGTGTTTGTGGATGGAATATTCGAACGAAAATTTATATACATTTTTAGACCTAGCCAGAAGCAGTTGCGAAAAATGCAACCTTAGGCCCTCTGGTAGGAATCGAAGCGAGAAAAATCTTAGTATTTACCATATATATATGCAAAAGCTCACTTCCCTTGTGGTCGTTTGAGCACTCTGGCCCCAAGACACTTCACGCATGTCTGGATGCGCATGTGTCTGAGTATTGTACCACATGCGCTTGGTGAGGGCAAGAGTATGGTGTATAAATACGAAGTCACTCGCATCTAGACTGCGTTACAAGCTGCACTGACGAGCCGTTGAACGGCGAAACATGCATGTCTGCAGATTCGACTATATATGCTCCTTCACGAGCACTCTGTGAGGTTAATTGGTGGCTATAAGCTATAATGCAAAAGCTCACTTCCCTTGTGGTCGTTTGAGCACTCTGGCCCCAAGACACTTCACGCATGTCTGGATGCGCATGTGTCTGAGTATTGTACCACTTGCGCTTGGTGAGGGCAAGAGTATGGTGTATAAATACGAAGTCACTCGCATCTAGACTGCGTTACAAGCTGCACTGACGAGCCGTTGAACGGCGAAACATGCATGTCTGCAGATTTGACTATATATGCTCCTTCACGAGCACTCTGTGAGGTTAATTGGTGGCTATAAGCTATAATGCAAAAGCTCACTTCCCTTGTGGTCGTTTGAGCACTCTGGCCCCAAGACACTTCACGCATGTCTGGATGCGCATGTGTCTGAGTATTGTACCACATGCGCTTGGTGAGGGCAAGAGTATGGTGTATAAATACGAAGTCACTCGCATCTAGACTGCGTTACAAGCTGCACTGACGAGCCGTTGAACGGCGAAACATGCATGTCTGCAGATTTGATATATATATATATATATATATATTATTACGTGTAGGTTTAGGTCTACGAAACGCAAAGAGTGCTCGACAACATATAGTTAGAGCAAATTATAGATTTTCGCTTACCTCAAAACCATTTGCCCGCTTCAAAAACAATGCATGACTAGGGACATAGTATACAAAGCAACAGTCACAGTAAGCAACACAAACACGATCAAAAATTACATTGGCATGACTGCAACCACATTCAAAGAGCGATTGGCCAACCACACTAAATCTTTTCAGCATAAAAAGCATGCAAATGACACGGAACTTTCGAAATATATTTGGACATTGAAAGAAAACAATAAGGATTTCAGTATTAATTGGCAAATTTTAAAACATTCTATTTCGTATACGGGAGGATCAAAACGATGCAATTTATGTTTAGAAGAAAAATTTGGTATTTTGAAAGAAAAAAACAAGGATTGTTTACTCAACAAAAGAGCTGAAATAATTTCACGATGTCGTCATCGTAATAAATTTCGCGTAAACAACGCAAACAAAGCCATGCATGCACACATTGTCTCCCACACACACCCCCACGCCCCGGCAGGAAGCATATAAGCGGTCATTTCTTTCGATACTTGTAAACTGCCTGATGATTCTTTTACAGATGAAACAGCCTGTTGCAGACAAGTTTTGAGGTAAGCGAAAATCTATATATATTATTATATATATATTTATATATATATATTATTATAGTCAAATCTGCAGACATGCATGTTTCGCCGTTCAACGGCTCGTCAGTGCAGCTTGTAACGCAGTCTAGATGCGAGTGACTTCGTATTTATACACCATACTCTTGCCCTCACCAAGCGCATGTGGTACAATACTCAGACACATGCGCATTATATATATATATATTTTTATATATATATATATTATTACTACTAGGCTACTATATGCATTTGTCACCAATTCTGTGTTTTGATTAGCTGCTGTATGGTCTACACTGCAGATATCAATTATTCAGTGTCTGTAAGTATGACGCAATTGCTATAGATAACACAACATAATGTCTGTAGACCTGCATGACGTAATTCTTACAGATAATACCGCACTATCGATAATGTTTAGTACTCATTTCTAACGCATTGTACATATCTTGCTTTTAGATTACTTCTATTAAACTGTGACACGTTGTTAGCATCTCTATAGACATTATTTTACAATGATCTTATATTGTTTAATTGTCGAGGAGTGACTCATTAGATTACGAGTAGCTATAATGTCGTTGTTTCGGTAATATATTACCCATTAAATGCATAGGCCTAATACAACAATAATACTGAATCAAGCCCAAGCATAGTGAAACTGATACAATACAACTAACGAACGTAACGAACAAGAACACATTTGACATGAGTTATACTGTAGTACTGTACTTCCACCGAGTCTTTAAACCTTAGGCTATATATTTTGAACTAACTTATTATACATAGAAAATCATCACAAATTGACAATGTTGCAATAGACCATCATAACATGCATTTTTCACTCCCCATGATATCCCGTCTCATTGACAGATGCAGAGATCAGGTTCAAGTAACATAGTTTAACGTACCGAAATTTTTAGCTCTTCATATCCCACTGTGGACATTGCTACTATTTGTCCTCCATTTTCAGCTTGAACAGCTATCCTTATTTGAAGCGATTCGATGTTCGTAATACCCTGTCCTTGCACGTACACTTTATCTGGAGGTAATGTGAATATGAATTCCTGATATCTAAACAAATTATAAAATATTCTGTTAACAAATAGCAAGACATCAAAAGGAAATAGTACATGTTAGCATCTTTTCAAAACATCATTTCAAAAGCAATATCTACCTTACATCAATAATACCTAGGTAAAGTTTTGAAAAGATTAAAGACGTGGTCAAACGAGGTTGAGTGTTGATGAGAATTGGCAAGCGAGAGTTTGCATAAGAGTTGCCAGTTGGCAGTCAAACGCGAGCGAGAGTTGCAAATCTCATTGACTTTCGTCAACTCTCGTCCTTCTTTAACCAAAGCTTAAGAAAGCGTGTCCGCATATAGCTCTGAACCTCTGGGCAGTTTATTCGAAGCCCGTTATGTTAGTGGACGACGGCTCATATAGTGTAGCATGAAACTTTGAAAGAAATATATCATCAATAGTCCTACGAAAATGTTACACGTTGCCCAGGCTGCTTACCACGGTAAAATAAATATTCTTACGTCTACCATGGAGTTCTAGAAATGTCACATTAGTTGTCCAGGATTGAGTAGAATTCGTCTGATTGGCAAAGCCCCCCTTACTCTTTTGAAACTAGACATTGTTTAGTTCTTCCATAGTTTAGTTCTTCAACCATGAATGATATAGACTTGTTGATTACTGCACATACAGTAACTTTACCGTCACCGGCCAGAAATGTTGTCGAAATAAAATGAGATAAAAAAGACTCACTTATTGTTTTCAGAATTTTGAGAGGATTTGTTATCTTCGGATGTCGTCGTGGCATTCCCATCACTGCTGTAAACTCTGCTGCTAAATACTTGCTCACCAAGGCATATTGTACATTTTGGTTCCGAAACTGGAAAAAATATTTGAATTGCTCAAATTAAGAAAGAGAAAGAAAGTAAACGACAAAGACAACGACGACAGCGACAACGACGACAACAACAGTTGTCAACAACAACAACAACAACAACAACAACAGCAACAGCAACAGCAACATCAACAGCAACAGCAACAGCAACAACAACAACAACAACAACAACAACAACAATAATAATAATAATAATAACAATAACAACAATAACTATTTACTGATAATAATAAAATGTCGTTGTGTATAACTACTCGCCAGATTTTTGTATTTTTCAAGGGAACGACAACTTAACGAATACCTGTAGCCCTTATCGTAGCCCACGCTGACAACTCGGCGCCTAATTGATTTTATAAGCAAACATACCTAGCTTGCATTCAGGTTTGTATATTCGCATGTGCAGGAATCTAAAATAAACGTACATCGATTGTGAAACGAGAACTACAGTATCATATTCATAATAAGTTTGCTATGTAGTAATATTATACCTCCAATTCAAATTGTCCAATCAGAACGCTAGGTTTGTACCGCGTTACGGTATTTCACCCAATCCATGATTTCGTAATGCAGCGCAAGATATTATAGCTTACCATAGTCCGGGGCTTCGTCCTCGGGAAATGTCATCACTTCGGGTAATAGGTTCGCCGAATCCCCCGAGCGAAGGGTCGATAAATGATAAAAATGCCATAATATTGTTGTTATCCGAAAATAAGAATTGGATGGCAACGGGGATGAGTTAGTTGATTAGGTCTATTAACAACAAATGGCAGTTACCTGTCATATTCAGTCTCCCCAGTCCCCACGCCCTTATCTTCCTTCGCACACGGGATTGGTTTGTTAACTTCAGGAGACTCATCGACAAATGAAACATTTTTCTGCTAAAACATTAGAGATTGTATGAAACAGTATAACTACAAGTAATGTTAATTTGAATAATAATAATTAAAGGATTGTTACAGGAAATATATGGGTGCATGTGTTTCACTAGTTGGGACTGTACAGCATATGGTGATTATTTAAGAGGGAAGATAGTTATCGGAGTGATTAAACTGTTCACTGTTTTTGGTAGCAAATACGAGTAATGGAACATTTAACATCATTAGCTCACTCCCATAAGTGTCAATACATTTAAAGTTGACCATCATGTGTAGCACCGTATGAAACGGGGGGGGGGGGGTATCAATCAAAAAGAGTGTACGAAATTTTTGAGATTTCGATAATCCCGTGGGATTTGTTTTGGATTTGTTTGAGTTTTTTCGGGATTTTTGCAATTTGTGGAATTTTTAGAGAATTGTGGAATTTTTAGAGAATTGTATGGATTTCATATAGTCTAGGACCTGTATAGGAGTTTGTATGCGTTTCATTTAGCACAGGCAATCTCAACTGTTTTAGGGTAAAATGACCATGGCGGTCAACATGGCATATGTGCCAAAACCTGAATCCGGGACGAAAGTCCTGAAAATGACCCCGCCCTGAAACGGCAGTGCCGACATAGCTCTACCTTCCGAAAAGCAAAAGCGACAGCCTTTCTGAAGTGGTTATAGTGTTTAGAAGGGTTGCTTTTAGGGGTGTTATTGGAAGGAAAAATTTGTCTAAGTATAATATTTTACAAGAAAATGACCATGCACCACCCCAGGCCAACTGCTAATTATGCATGAAATAACTCATATACCTGGCAGAGATTAAATTTTCTTATTTCCTATAAATTTTTATCATGGGATGAAAAACTATGCTTAATTTAATATAATTATTGTAGATTTCATAAGGATTGACATTGTTTTGTTTAAATATAATACATTTTATTTCACTTACCAAAACACGATTGCAGCCATATTTTGCCGTCTTGTTTGCTTTTTATCGCCGAGTCTCGCAAGTATCATCCAATTGTTGTACTTTTACATAAAGAAGATTTCAACCAAGTTTCGACAAGGTTTGAAGCAGTGCAGTGTATTTATCTTCGATGTTGTGTCCTTCGATATTTCGTCAAATATGCCGCCATTGCAAGCCTCGCAGCTTCTCTGCCCGATAAATGCCACTTCTTCGTCTTCATATGTATTTAGATTACAGTATCCAAGAGTGCTTCATTGTAGAATAGTCCCAATTGAAAAATTGAAAACATTAGTTGCACTTGAAAGGCAAAAACCTCCATAACACATTTAGGACCAGAATCAAGAACACAAGTTTAAAAATAATTTGAAAGTCACGCGCAATCTTCGCGAAAACTCCTCGTGGGCTACTTAACAGGGGGGGGATTAAATTTTCACGAAACGTTTGTTCGCCACCACAGAATGACAGAACCCAAGTAAATATATTATATTTATTGTATTTTTATGATAAAAACAATAGAAAATACGGCAAAAATTTATTGTTTTTATCATAAATCATAAGAATACAATAAATATAATATATTTACATTTTACTTGGGTTCTGTGGTGGCGAATAAACGTTTTGTGAAAATATTCCCCCCCCTGTTAAGTAGGCCACGAGGAGTTTTCGCGAAGATTGCGCGTGACTTTCAAATTATTTTTAAACTTGTGTTCTTGATTCTGGTCCTAAATGTGTTATGGGGGGTTTTTGCCTTTCAAGTGCAACTAATGTTTTCAATTTTTCAATTGGGACTATTCTACAATGAAGCACTCTTGGATACTGTAATCTAAATACATATGAAGACGAAGAAGTGGCATTTATCGGGCAGAGAAGCTGCGAGGCTTGCAATGGCGGCATATTTGACGAAATATCGAAGGACACAACATCGTGGATAAAATACACTGCACTGCTTCAAAACTTGACGAAACTTGGTTGAAATCTTCTTTAGCCATCTATCAATATGTAAAAGTACAACAATTGGATGATACTTGCAAGACTCGGCGATAAAAAGCAAACAAGACGGCAAAATATGGCTGAAATCGTGTTTTGGTGGGGGGTAAGTGAAATAAAATGTATCATATTTAAACAAAACAATGTCAATCCTTATGAAATCTACAATAATTATATTAAATTAAGCATAGTTTTTCATCCCATGATAAAAATTTTTAGGAAATAAGAAAATTTAATCTCTGCCAGGTATATGAGTTATTTCATGGATAATTAGCAGTTGACCTGGGGTGGTGCATGGTCATTTTCTTGTAAAATATTATACTTAGACAAATTTTTCCTTCCAATAACACTCCTAAAAGCAACCCTTCTAAACCCTATAAGCACTTGAAAACTGTCTCTCTCTTGCTTTTGGAATATGGGCACTGCCGCTATGGGTCATTTTCAGGACTTTCGTCCCGGATTCAGGTTTTGGCACATATGCCATGTTGACCGCCATGGTCATTTTACCCTAAAACAGTTGAGATTGCCTGTGCTAAATGAAATGCATACAAACTCCTATGCAGGTCCTAGACTAATAGACATTTAGGGGATTTTCAGGGATTTTTTAGCCATTTTTTAGGTGTACGAGATTTTTTGGAGTAATACATAAATACACTTAAGAGTCAAAACACAAGAGGACGACAACGCAAAGTCGACGGCAAATAACACAAGAAAATTCATTTCATCAACGGTTTCAATTGCAAACTAGGCTCTTAGTCAAAATAATAGTATAGATATATATATATATATAGAAACTTTTTCTTCAAAGTTACCTTTAGAAACCTTCGACTTGAATTTCTTGGACTGTTGATATTTCGTATGCCAGTTGGACTTTCTACTCTGTCTGATCTAAATCTTCGAGAGAATTCAGGTCGACCTTTATAAAAATGAAAAAGTTTTCTAGGGGTCAAAAATCCGATTCTATGGTTTTCTTTGCTCATGAATGATGCCAATTAGCTTATACAGGTATAGTCTCTTGCTTGTCACAGAATGCCGAAACATGTCTCTCGGGAGGATTAGGAAATTCCAAATTCTCTTTACATTTTGGATAAAAATTTCTTAATACTTATGGTAATGGCAGAAATGGATAAATCACGTCAATGGGTAAATCACGAGGCTTTATGTCACATGCACGTGAACGCGAACACACACACCTGCTTCCTTTTCAAAAGGATACTTGGATTTAAATCTAATAAGAAGAAAACCTTTACATTAGTGATTCAATCAACTTGGTCGCTGGTAGACACGACATCGGACCGAACGCGTTATGACATTATCTGGGGACAGAAACTTAATAACTAAAAACAGAAGGGAATTACTAAGTTACAAACCTACCTTGATGCTACAAAATCCTTTACTTCATATTTAGGAGTGATTTTTCTCATTCCAGACAAAGTCTGGGGATCCTCTTCAGATGACATTTCACTTTCGTCTCGACTTTCCTGCAACAGAATTACCGGGGTTGTTAACTAATCAGGAACGTGAAAAAAGTTTGAATGTATAATAATGGTTTTCTACCTGAGAAATTTGAGTCAGTTAGAAAACCAACCATAACGTACTCACCTCGTGTAGGTCATCATTTGTTCTCCTACTTCGACTGTTACGAGCTTCACGTCTTAATAAAGTTTGATGCCTCAAACTTTGCACATTTCTGCGGTGATACCGTGGAATAGTAGGTTCTGCTTTAGAATCTAAGCATTTTGTTAATATAGAAAATAATGCATGATTAAAATAATTAATAATACTTCAAAATATAGTGTGATGTTCAATATACGTGAACAGCTGCAGTGTTGTATAAAATTGAACGTACCAACCACCTCATCATTTGCGGCACTTGACGGATATGGTATGGAAAGAATGTCTCTAAACAGAACAACATGTATTGTAACAACTTCTAAATCAAATTTTGTTGTTGTTGAATTAAATGCAATCATTTAGACAAATAGATATAATTCCTATTACTATAAGAGGGGGAGGGCTAATTGGTACAACATGTACTGGGTTCAGGCTATTTCTGATGTGAAGTACGAAAAATAAATTATAACTAATTAAATAAATGATATAGTTATACAGCCCAACTTGCTGTTCGATTTTTCTTAATTACCCTGTTTTTGCTTTCTCTTTCAAGGATCCAATCAAAAACTTCCATCTGTGACCGTGGCTCTTAGCACTCTATAAAAACAAACTTCAGAGGCTAAAATAGCTAAACATATTATTCACATTATACTCAGGGCTTTCTAAACAAAAATGAACGGATATATATTTTTCATGGGTTAACAATATCAACAGCACACGGTTTTTCAATATTCCATATTCCGCGCAATTTCAATTTTCGCCCATTTAACCTTAGTTTACAAAAATGTGCAATCAATATCGAAAAAAGATATGCGCCAAATTCACACAAGAGATAATAACAACATATAACAACTATTTACGGATATTACAATGCTGGTACAACTCCCTCCCAAAACGTTTCTTTGACATTAAGACGTTTGCTGCACTAGCATGCGTGGCAGGCGTTCTATTGCATGTGGGGGAGGGAGTTTCGTTCAGGGAACGAGTTTTGTTTAGAGCGCGCGATTTTGTTGATGAAGAGTTGGCTAGTAATAAACATGCAGGGTTAACTTGAAGAACTAACCATAACTTTCGAATATATCTTCTCCCAATTCCTGATTCTCTTTTCCTTCTCCATTTTTTCAGACTGAATAAAACAAAATATTAAAATGTAGCTGGCTACACCCGACAATTAAGCAAGTAGCAAAGTAAAGTTACTGCAAGAAAGTTAGGAAAACAAGAAAGTTTTTAAATAAGTAATTTATAAACCTACCGCAACACCAACTAGTTCAAGCTTCTTTAAAGCAATATCTAACCGCCTTTGCTTGCTAAAATTATTTGAAAAGGTGGAAATTAAGTAATATTATAACAAAATATTATTAATAAACGATGATAACTGATGTGGTAACAAAAAATGTAAGGAGACTTAACAAGTACATGCATGTACAGCTAGTTATTTCCTGGAAATAGTTTTATCATAAATTTCCTGGAGCGGTGCTCCTGGACATTTTTCAGCACTGGCGCCCTACATTTTTTTACTCTGTGCAACGCAAGACAATCTTAGTCGTCAAGGGAGACGCCTCAGACCCTAGGACATTATTCGGAAATTGACTCGTCTTTTTCTAGATAGCGTATTCTGATAGCGCATTCTGATACGGTGAAACCGCATTCTGATAGCGCATTCTGATAGCGCATTCTGATAGCGCATTCTGATAGCGCATTCTGATAGCGCATTCTGATAGCGCATTCTGATAGCGCATTCTGATAGCGCATTCTGATAGCGCATTCTGATAGCGCATTCTGATAGCGCATTCTGATAGCGCATTCTGATAGCGCATTCTGATAGCGCATTCTGATAGCGCATTCTGATAGCGCATTCTGATAGCGCATTCTGATAGCGCATTCTGATAGCGCATTCTGATAGCGCATTCTGATACCGCATTCTGATACCGCATTCTGATACCGCATTCTGATACCGCATTCTGATACCGCATTCTGATACCGCATTCTGATACCGCATTCTGATACCGCATTCTGATACCGCATTCTGATAGCGCATTCTGATACCGCATTCTGATACCGCATTCTGATACCGCATTCTGATACCGCATTCTGATACCGCCCCTGTCCCCCACGCGCGATTTCTGCATTCGCGTGCATGTGCCACACGATTTCCGTTTTCAGCTTTTATTTCAAGCGTTTTCAAACGCTATAATAAATAGCACTATCTAAAGAGCTCTATTTAGCCATTTTAAAAAGACGACTGGGGACGAGTCAAATTCGGATAATGGAATGTGTCTTCTCTCATTTACTATGCAATGTTACTTACCTTTCATAATCGTCATGAATTTTCTTTAAGATATTGCTCTTTGCTTCCCATTGTGCTGAATATAGTCTGACAAGCCTCACTAGTTCATTTGTTGGAGTACTCAGGTCGGATGCACTATTTAATATGCAAAAAAACATTGACTCCAGTTTTTGTAACACTGTAGAATACTGAACACTGTTGAATAAATCTACATTTATTTACCTTCTATATAGCTTGGAACATGTTAATGTGAGGTTGATTAAAAGATTTGAAGGCAACGAGTGCTAGACAAAGAAAAAGACATGCATGCAAGTTCGTGAAATTTTCTGTATCCAATTATATCTAATGAAATTGCTTAGAAATATACATTTTCTCGAATCAAGACAAGTTGACTATTATTACACGTGTGTCCACGCGAACAACGTGCATCACAAACTAACTTTGACTCAGAGTTAACTCAAATGGACTCAGCAACCACATTATATAAAACCATTAACCAAGCACTGTCTAATACAATGTTCACAAACAGTTTAGCAAAACATCTCCTGCATAATAAATACTATCAATCCACCATTTTATGGCCATTACAAAGACCATTTCGTTTAGCATATATGTTTTAATCGATTCTACTAAAAGGCTTAACCAAAAAATCCGACTGCTAACCACTGCCACCAATTTGTCAGCAAGCCCTTTGAACAAGACACGACCACTCGTACCCAGGCGTTAACAGTACAGCGCACCACAATCAATGATCAAAATCATAAATAATCAATATGGGCCAATATGTTGTAAATACAAAAGAATCGTAGCAAACCTTTAGTAATTCATCCTTTATTGTAAGCATCTAAATAATACGAAAAGATGCATGAGCAGCAGTACGATTCAGTCACATTTGCGTTTACCACACAAAAAAGAAACCACACTTTGAGAAAGTCTAATGCGATACTCAGCACCGAATTGACCTTTTCTGGCTGGGGAGCAAAACTATTTTGGGGTGGGTCGCAAGAGATGGATAACTCACAGTTTGCACAATAAATTGATGAGATTTCTCCCATGTTCAGTAAACATAGAAGTTAACTCGTCAATCGTATTCCTGGGACATTGGTATCCTAAAAAACCTGCATTGACACATACAGTATTTATGGATTCGGGTCAAATTAATCCCTACGATAATTGGGAGAGCATTGATGGCAGATGCAGGTGCTCTTACCACAGAGTTAAGCCTGTTACTGTAAGTCGAGGGTAGGGTATTTACTTAAGTTGGATAACTTCCCTGTACTTGAAAACTGTGCTTCGAGGGTTTTTCTCCGGGTCCTCCGGTATTCTTCCCCGCCAAAAACTAATCATCAGGCCTTGCACGAGCACGTGTATCATGAGCATTTAGTGGGTGATCAATTGGGTGACCACACCATATGTAATTGACATTAAATAACTCATTATCAATCAGGCACTGTTTTGAAGTAATATGTGCATCTTTAACTGAACAAATATGGAGACGGCATCTTCTTATAAAAAATATATTACATGAGTTGTCCGTACCTCAGTTAAATAGAGATCAAATAAAGAATGAGCAGTTAGTACGCCTTCGCAGAGGGTATTGAATTTATCTTTTTCGTTTTCAGAATTCAATCCAGGAGTCTAGAAAAATGAAATAGTATGTTTAAATCCAAGCCAAAGAATGTACTCTATACATGCACTTCATTGTTATAAGACTAAGGTGAAGCCGACATAAAATCGTAGCTCATTATAGACGCTTTGAAACTGGCCAAGTTTCCAGTCCCTATCTCGGTTGGCTATGTCCTGGCCATCCTGGCCCAGGTATTTCAAGTGAAAGTAAGAGTACTGACTTGTCTCAATCGTGGGGCGTTTCCCACCGTATGTAGGCTCAGCTATGTTTACGCGCGTTTTCCATACGCAGGCTAGATGATCATAAGATGAGCGTAATATTCGCGTTCTGTTGTTCAACCTATTCAATTATGATCCTTGTGAATCTCGTGCTCAAAGTCGTTTACCACTCGTATCAACACTCGTAGTGCACTAATGTCCGAGACACACCAAGCGCGATGAGGCAATGCGGCTTTTCAGTTTATGTACGCAATCATAAAACTGTGAACATGAAAAATTAAGTTGCGTTATCGAGTTGCGTCCAGTAATGCGGCCTTGATGCTCTCTTTTTAACATTCAGGAGCCGGAAACGATGTGAAAACTGAAAACGATGCGAAAACGTTAAAATCGCAACGTTAAATTAGGCATGCAATAATGAATACGACGCGAGTCCACAGTACAGCTATGGGTGTGAAAAGCGTGGACGGAATTTTATTGATTTTACGTCATCTCTTCAAAATGTTCCGTTTTCAGGTGTACACGCGAATATGCTAATGAGTAATGCTGCGCTTTCAAAAGTTTCCACTCTGGAGATCGTTTTCAAAAGTGGCTGTATTCAATGCAGGATACGTGTGCACAGAATGTGAGTCCGCAACAAAATATTTGCGTATTCAAACAAATCCGGATTCGTGTGGAACACTTTACCACAGGGGAAGTGTGGCTCTCTAGAAAAAGGCGGGGAAATGGATATAAGGGCATAAGGCCCCAACTGATATTATGATCAGCTGGCCCAAAATGATATTAAGTTAAATAATATGGTTTCCATTTTGTTCATCTCGTACTTATAACACAAGACCTTTAAATCATCCAGACATCTTGTAATATAAATATGAACATTAAGGGCTTCAGGGTCTATTTTTAAGCAAACTGGAAATCTCCTAGTATCTCAGTGGGCCATGCCAGCCACTTCTGCTCAACCTCATTAACCATTGTGCTCTTCAACAAATCATTACAATTCTAAAGAAATGTGATAAATTCTGATGTAATTTGATTCTTCCTCAGACATACCATTAGCTATTCACTTGATTCTATACTTCAATTTTCATTTTCTAACAGTACAATTTACTATTATTGGAACTAAATTTTAGCCGTTTTCAACTTTTCAGACTGCACAATCTGCTTATCACACAAGTGGGCATATCATATTATGTTTTATGCTTACCTACCTCATTAACCCTAACTCCAGATGGTTCCTCCTTATGGAAACTTGACAAAGTTTGTCCTGCCCCTTCTAAGACATCTATGATGAAGTTAGTGGAACAGGATTATGAACTATTTGAAGCAATGGCAGACACAAGGTAGCAATGAGGGTACTGCCCCAAAATACTTTCTTAGTCGTTCATAAGAGCTGTGAGCTGGCCCAGCAAATGGTGCTGGCTTGCTTTGCCAGGCGTGAGGTGGGCTAGACCAGCAAGCACTAGCAAAAAATTCCAGCACGATATTGACAGGAAAAGGAAATTTGGGTTTATTTCCCAAAATCCTATTTTTGTTAATGGCAACAGCTTCCAAAGGCTTAATTTCATGAATGTCTTAAGATATACTGTTTGTATGCAGAATAAAGCATGCATTGTAATGCAATTGGCAGGCTGGCCTGCTTATAGCTTGCCTACATTGCAGATGCCTTCAAATTTTTGGCCACCAAATTTATACCGTCTATGATCGCCATAGATATGATGATCGCCAATTATGCCAGGCTGCCAGCCCTCAGATAAAAAATCACGCTAGATACTTCTGTATTAAAAACCTTAGGGAAGGTCAAATATATGTTTCTGCCAAAAAGACGTCAATATGACATCTCTTACAAAACCCCCTGCCAAAAACATCAGGCAGTAATAGTGGATAATTTGTATAATTAAAAATTCTGTATTGTTTTTAAATGTAGTTATAGTGCACAGGCATAAACGTTTCTCATAAAAACTGGAAGTAACATTTATTTATTTTTCCATTTTTTTACATAATACAGTTACAATTATGATAAAATATAAAGATACAATCCATATGGAAGGAAGACTATAGGAAGACTTTATACAACTGCGCAATTCGTCATACACTTGGGGTTTGTTATGAAATGAGATTCAGAGTTTAATTCAGTATTTTCAAGCGTATCATTTGAGAAAAAAAGACGTCATGCCTATAAACCCCCTCTCCCCAGACATATTGACGTCTTTTGGGCAGAAACGTATATTTGACCCTTCCCTTATCAAAATGGGACGTTACTCACGTTTCATAATTGTCCAAATATGTTACAGTTCATTACATTACGATTATAATACTTTTTAAATCTCGATTTTGGAAAGTTTAGTAACTATCTTGCTATCTATCAAACCACAGCGATCAAACATGCATGCTGTATCCTGTTTCATTTCAGTGTATATACAGTGTATAAACCACAGTGTAAACCAACATACCACTTTGTGGCCGTTTGAGATCAGCATTTTGAGATACGGGCCTATCCTTTTCAACCATAATGAACAATCATAGATATAGTAAATACTTGATAACAGCGAAATAATCCCAGCTTGAGCTTTTGAGCACAAAATCGTTTCATATAAACCTCACAACTCAATCAAACTTTGACTTTGTTACCAAAGCAACCGGTGGATAATTGAGTAATTGTTACATTAATTAATTTATTAACTTTGTCAGTTATTAACAGATTATTGATATGCACTGCCGCGCGGAAATATTTTAGTGATAAATGTGCGATATTTGTATGGTTATTTTACATGTACAGTGAAGATTTGTATGGATCGGAGGAAATACATATAGAGAGGGTTGTGTGGAGAGAATTTTATATCGCTTGCTTTCAGGGGTTAGGGTATTTCGTCGGGGAATGAACTGTTTTGTAACGATCGTGACAAGTTTATTCTACCTGCCCTACCTCAAAGTACCCTAAAAATGCAAGAAATACCGTTTCAGTTTCAGAGACACAAAATTCAAACAGACAGAACAAATATTTTACTGCCAATACGCAGTATTGTAATAAGCCGCATTATTACATTGTAATAAGGTAATAAGCCGCGAGCCCGGTTTATAGCGAGCGTTTATACATATGGTAAAATTTTAACTGGAGGGTATCCTGGCTGCCTCGCCTGTTTCATGTAAGATCTCGGCAAGCGAGGTAGCTCTGCTGTCCGTTAAGCGAAGTAGCTGTCGGTTTTAAGGGGGTGGGAGTCGAGGCGCAGGCAGGAAAAATTAAGGAGTTTAATTTTCCTGCTCGCGCTTCACCCCCAACCCTTAAAACCGCCAGCTACACAGGTTTCAAAAACAGGAGATGGTGGTCAACATCAGAAATTTAACACTTATATGGGCAAGCAAATTGAGCTACATCTCTTAATTCTATTCATTTGCGTGATTTTATTAAGTTAAAACAATACTTTCTCACTTTGATAACGGTAGACCATCTATTATTATACATACCATCTAAGGGAAAGCCACCTATTAATAGGAGTAATTTTCTATCATCCTTACACAAAACGCGTTGGTCAAAGCAATTGTGTTACAAAGTTGGTATCTTTGATTGTTTGTGAACATTTCTCTTTTTGTTTCTTGTTGTGACGTACAACTACTGTATAGTACATACATTATAGCATAGTTAACTATGATTATAGAAACCTGGAAAAATATGGATGTGATGTGACAACTGTTAGAATATCTCATCCAATTTAACGAAGGATTTCTAAAGAACGAAGCGATTCCATTGTTCTGAACACAAAAACAACGAGAAACTACGAGGCAATCCACTTTAAATAAACATAAAATAATTTCGAATTGGAAGTCATTTATGAAAGTGGCCTATAAGGCTATATTATAATAAATACCGGGCAATGGTCGAGGCTTCAGCTCATATCGCTAAGGATTAGTTTTTGGTGATGCAGAAGGACCCGGAAGACATTCGAAGTATAGGAGAGAACGACCGAAACGGTACTTACACGAGTTTTCAGGTACAGCTTGATCAGGTATGGGCAGCGCTCAACGACAGTGAGCTCCATATATATCTGGAGTAAGTCGGTCATTTATAATAGGCCAAGTGAAGCCAAGATGGCGGCAATTGACGTCCAAACTCATGAAGGTCATAAACAGTTGTAATACCATTTTTTCCAGCTAATTCGCTAATCAAGTTATTAGCTCATAAAATCATGTTGTTTAAATCAAAGTAAAAACACGAAATTTTGACACACTCCTTGCCGGCTGGTTCAAACCGCGCGGACGTAAACAATAGAAAGAGACTGGCACTGGAAGTCAATTTCCGCCATCTTTGGCTTCACTTTTTGGACGCAAGTTCTCACTCCAGATATATATGGATCTCACTGGCTCAACGATTGCTGGACAAGAGTTTTGAAGTACACGGAAGTTACCCCACCTAAGTAAATCCCTACCCTTGACCCGTGCCCCCCATTTGTAATAAAGGTGACCAGAACGTATGGGCTCATCCTCTTTCATCGTCCAGATTATATCAAATCCCTACACGCCAATGTTCAGTCCAGTAAAGATTATCTAAAGGTACGTTTACACGCTGAGATTTGTCGGGCCGATTTCAGATATACGTTAATTATATTTAAAAACTACGTGGCAAACGTCATCATCAACTCAAAACATTTGTCATTAGAGACCTTTAGATGGAGGTTTACGCCGAACCGCTAACGTCTACGGGTCACGTGACCCTATCCCGACGCCACGTTTGAGGTTTTCAACGCGAGTTTTGAACGTCACGAGGTGGGTCTACACGTTTGTAATTTCCCTCAGGGTTTATTTGGGTTTTTTTATATCATGTTTCACGTATCCGCACTATGCGCATACACAGTACTTATCATTCTAGCAGGAAAGACGAATTTGAAGTCGAAATAGTTGATTCTTCGCATTTTATTTTGACTCTAACAGGATACGCTTGGAGCAGTTGGAGGAGCGAAATCCAACATGGCGGCGATCAACACTTGATTCTTCGGTAGACTTTAAGACTTATAAAGCGCATTTCACCTCTTGTTTAGATCCTTCGAAGAACATCATCTGAGTCGACTTCAAATCTAAGTCGAAAAATGTTCATCTAAGAACTTCAAATCTAAGTCGAAAAATGTTCGAACCGCAAACGGCAAACCGCTAACGTCAAACGGCGGTTACAGGTTTGCGGTAAACCTGAATCTAAAGGTCTCTATTAACATTCAGCTAAACCCAAAATCGGCCCGACAAATCGCAGGTTGTAAACGTACCTTAACACATGTAACAATTTAAACAACTTATAGACTTCTTTTCTGCTGTCAAATATGACCGCGAGAGCATTAGCGAGAAGTTATTAACTTCATAGTTATATATTTTCCTTCACTGATTCTGTCACTTTCAGGATCATTTCTTAATTCATGATGGCAAAACCGTCCCAGGAAATAATTTGAGTAAAGAACGGCAATAATTACTGCAGTACCAAACCAACCTAAATAAAACCACGAAAACATGATATAGTGAAAAAAACCCAGATGCTCCAAAGCAATGGGATCAATCGTTTAGCCCTATAACCTCCTCCGCAAGCAATTCTTAGGGAATTATCTAGGGTCAGGTCGAGGAAAAGATTGGGGAATTATCCCTCAATGTACGTAACCCTAATAATTCGCTATAAAAAATTGCCTGCGGAGGATGCTAGTTTGCCCTGTGCTTCAAAAATGTTCCTTTTACATCAGTATACTGTATATGTACTGTATTAATATTGAGAACAAACCTTTTCACATTCCATATAAGGACATTTCCAGTTATACAGATAATACTGCAAATTGCCGTCTCCGATTCCAAACTTTAGTTTGTCAAGGAATTCTTTATTGTCCATGAGGTCTAGTGCATTAAAGACGTCGAATCCAGACTGAAATATATTTATAAGAATTAAAGAAATGTAAGCTTTACACGCAAATACGACATCAAAACATGTTGTATTTGTGCATGTTGTATTTGGTCAGATGGATGTCACTTGGGAAGTTGGGAGAGCACTCAAGCGCTAGAGTTGGTCTCAGTACGTAGTTTGCCTACATGCACGGACAAATTTACGCGCGTAGTTCGTCTTGACGGATGATACATCTATAGGAAAACCGATAGTCCGTCACTTGTACTTGTAGTCAGCGGATTTCCGCGACAAAACCAAGATGCCGTGACTGGAATGTTTGGTCAAGGACCCTCGCCAGTATAAATAGCTAGTTCGTCTGGATAGTTCGTCTTGTGATCGTACTGAGGAGGTTGATCCGGCAGACAGATGATCAGTCTCTAGTATAAATTGGGTTAATGTCACTTTGGTCAATTTTCTTCAAGATTGTGATCGTTACCACAAACGCACACGTGTGTTAATTGTTTCTACAACTTTACATTGTTATTTCAATATCTTACCTTTTTAGCTAATATTAACGCATGTTGCATTAAGTCCAACAGCGGAGTTTCTGTACTAACATTATAAAAGGAGTAAGCTGCTTTCAGTGTTTTGTGGGTAGGATGGTTCATTATTGTTGATGGAAGAGTATAGTAGCTGATTATATCTGTTATCTTTCCATCATTGTTCTAAATACAATAAAATAATATTAAACCTATCTTTGCTGCCGAAGTATACTCTGCCATTTGCATGGATAATTCTATCATTTCTTAACTGTTCTGACACCTAGTGGTCAAGTAAGGCCCATCCCTCATTGCTCAAGTGTTACAACAGGAGGAAACCAAGCGAGAAACCTTGCGACGAACCACTGACAAAAAATTCCTTGGCTTTAAACGGAGAAAAATACTCGGTCGTTGACCATATAGTATATGTCAAAACTAAAACAAGACATGTCATACATAACGTAGCTTATAAAATATTACACTGGAAAACAATTTAATAAATAAATTGGTAAAAATAAATACAAACCGTAACAACGTAGCAGTCCATGACACCTTCGATTGGCGTAAACCAGTGCGCAAATTCCTCCTAAAATTAAACACAATATTGAGAAAATATTTTTACCAAAAATAATAAACTTTGCACCACTTGCTGTATTTTATATGTACTAAACTGAGCCATATAACATTCTCTGAGGTACATTTGCATGTGAATTAAACCATGCACACCTGATAATTTGATATGAGCCAGAGTGTTATGTATAATCAGGATTATATAGTAATTGAGAATTCTGGTCACATGAAAACGCCACTGTGGTAATATACTTACCTTCGTTAAAACTGGCGCCAGGGCAAATTTCGAAAGATACTACATAGAAATACAAAAGTTGTATTCAATACAAAAATTTATAGCCATTGGCATGCAATGATATTTAGTTATAAACATAATTAGAAAGAACTCCTATGACGTCATAAGCAGGGTGAAAATTTCCACAGCCAAATTATATTAGTTCTTGAATTTAAGGTTTTGTTGCTTCAAATTCTGGGTACTACCTAACATGTTTTCCTCTTGATCTGAAAGCGTTTTATAGTTTTCAATGGTAACTTTTCACGCCGCTTGTGACGTCATAAATGTAACAGTGCTAATATACGTTTTACACGTAAATATATAAGTATCTCAAATATATCTGAATTCAGAATTATGTATACATCAATATATGCAGTCACCACAAAATAAATGTGTACACACCTCTTTTACTATTATATATGCATCATCTATATCACTTAGTTCAAATGGACGAAGATTTTCTATGCTGACCTGCTTAAAATAGAAATAAACATTGTTAGCCGGAAATACTTAATCATTCATCCGCCAAGGACTTATACAGGACGTTACGTTATACCTAAGAGTATGATCATTGTCCTTAATAAATATGGGATATACTACCCGATCTATTTCAACTTGTTTGATATGTAAATGATCTCAATGTGTCACCTAGTTGTGAGAACGTACTTGTTTCTCAACTTTTTGTGAGTGGCCATGAACCCATTATCTGTACCGACGTTCTTTTTGGTGCCACACTAAATACTTAAAAGTCCCGTTGGTAGTTAAAGGGCTACGAAACGAAACTCATAGGCATATCTATGCTTGCTTTGAACGTGTTGAAATAACAGAGAAAACACTTACTTCTGGTAACTTGTACAACTTTATTGATCTTGACATTGTCATATTTCTACTGAGGTTAGAAAATTTGCAGTCAACGAGCTTCTTTGGGTTTAGAGATCTGTGCCAATACCTTAGAGAAAGTATATTAAGTAATAGTAAGTATAATAGCATTGCATGAGATCGACCACGTGGCGTGCCGCGCGCGCAATAAAATCTATAAAAATGTTGCTCTATACGGTACATGTACTGTAATTATCTTGAAAAACAAACTTTGTTTCAGGTAATTATTCGATGACATGCAATTTAAAGCAAACTGAACGTATATACAGCAAACTGAGTAAACAATAATTGGATTGGCTTTTTGTGAAATTCGAATTCCAGATATCACAAAGAGTACAAAAATTATCTTGTACTGTAGTACGTGCATGTGTACTGTAATAGCTTAAATTTAAGACTTCCTGTGTAGTACATTCACCCAAATGTCGATGCACAATAATACAAACGGAATTTATGTGTGTTCATGCATATGAAGCTATTAGAATTTCTTGAAAAAGTAATTATTTTTCATGTAAAATCATGCGAAATAATTCAAGAAGAGTAACGAAATAGAACGAAAAGCATTCTAGTTTATTGTTTTGAGAGAAGTGATGTTTGTCCCGCAAGCGGTATAAAAAACTAACGACATTTGCGTTCACACGAACGTTTCGATACTATTTTGCACCGTTAGAGTGCCAACAGCGAACTTAAGCAATCCTTAATCCAGTACGGGGACTTGACGAAAGCACAGTCGCTAACGTCTCGAAGACAGTTTCAATTTGTTTTCATCCGTCTCCATCTTTGTAACGAAAGTCTATCGTTTTTGTCCGTGCAGCTGAAACTGTGAAGTTAGCGACTGTTTTTCATCACGTCCCAATGCTATGTTATGCATTGCTTAATTTCACTATTGTCAAATTACAGTTAAAGTGACAGTTTCAGTTGTATCCTTATGTTTCGCGCACAAACATTTAAGGTTAGAGGAATGTTGATTGAAGTCATAATCAAAGATAAATAATTATATTTGTGCACGAAATATTCTTTTCATTTCCATCCTCCAACAGATTTTTCTACACTGTGAGCAGAGATTCGAAACTCTTTTCTTTCCCAGTATGCGATTAGAAATGGGAAAAGCTGACCGTTCGGGAAGAGCTGATCGTTTGCGAAAGGGAAAATGGCCGCACTGATACGGTGTGAACGCGACCTACTAATTGCAACATTTCTGCAATATTTCAACCCATTCTGGCACAGTGTGGACATAGTAAAGAAATGACTGACCCAAACCTGCAAGTAGCAACTGGTTTGGGTAGAACAACACCAGCAGTATAAACAGCTTGAAATATTCCTTCCAAGTTTACTCTTCTCGTAATTTCACGGATAAGGACTGGAGCGACACGTTTCTCGCGCAGTTTCTTGTGGACACAGAGAAAGTTAATCTCTACCACTTTCTTTTCTCTACAAAATATGGACGAAAATTCCAACTTAAAAATCTCTAAATTCTACAATGTTTCAAATCCTGACAATTATAATAAAAATTTCCTTCATATATAATACAGTATACAAATTGATGTGTACAAATTAATGTTTATTAACGCGTATAATTAACATGATTAAAGTCGAACCTCTCCAATGTGGATACGGAAGGGACAGAGTAAAGTGATCGAATAAAACCCGTTCTCAAAGCGATCCTACTTTTTCGCGGCGATTTTTTTCGCTAGCCAATCACGTTGCCGGATTTATATTTCGCTTCGCTTCGCGCGAACAAATTCGCCCAGTGGAGAACGGGCTTAAGAGAGGTGTCCGTTATAGAGATCACCACGATGACGTCAATTTTAAGATTGCACTGTGGTAAGTGTTGCGTAACTAAAAACAGGCCCACACTTCACTGTATTGAGACGTTACATGTCTATCAGAAGCGTACTACTACACACGTAAACATCTCACAAGATGTGTTCGCAACAGGCTTGTAGCAAGCTTGTCAACAAGTTGTAAGAATGTTGTCACTTTGTTAACAAGTTGTTGAATTGTAGGACGATAACAAGTGGTTGGAACAACTTGTAACAATCCTGTTGGGTCAACAACCTTGTAGCAACTTGTCAACAAGCTGGGAAGAAGCAGTGCGGAGACACCCTGATAACAGGTTGTTGAAACAGCATTGGTACAAGTCTGCTGCAGGTTTACTACAACTTGTGCGTTGTACGTGTGTACATCGCAGTTACGCCTTTGACTTGTAATTGTTATTACTGCATGTAAGTGATCAAAAATAATTTTATGCTATATACGGTATATATTGAATCCGCATAATTATTAACATGTTAATTCTTAGGAAATATACTGTACCATCTCAACTCATTGATTTTTTGAACGAAATATCGTAATCATATTTTATTAAGTAATAAGTTTAACACTTAAGTATTAATTACAGTTAAATCACAGCATGCATGCAAATCATTCAAATTTCTTACTTACGTATCAAAAATGTTAATTGTTGCGGGTACAGCACTAATAAAACCCACTAATTTCTTGTTGCTTGATACCCTTACAGCACAATGCCATTGCTTTTTCCATTCAGGAGGCTTCAAAGCCCTACAAATAACGATATATAGTGTCATGAATGCTGATGTTGGTGATAAAAAGCCCATACGTAGTATATGTGCCGTATCATGTTCCACCTGCATGGTCAATTCATACTAAATCTGGCAATGACAATGTGGATGTACATAAAAATAAATACAGACATATATATTTTGTTTCATATTAAATAATATATACATAAAAATATATATATTAATTCTGATTGGGTGAGAAAAGTGCAATTTCGTTGTTTTACAGCGCCAAAATAAGTAATTCGGTGCAATATATATTTTTTTCAATTTGTGCATATAATCTTTTTAATAGAAAATATTTTTGTTCAATTATATAGTCACAAAATCATTTTGATGAAGATGGTTTTCATCTTATTATTTTCTTTCATTTATATTATTACTACAGTAAAAGTCAAACGAGGATAAGAATTGATCAGAGTTAATGAGAGTTGCAACTCTCGGTCGCGTTTGACCACCAACTCTCATGCACTCTCGTCAACTCTCGTCAACTCTCATTCACTCTCACCAACTCCCATGCACTCTCGTCAACTCTCATGCACTCCAATCAACTCTCATGCACTCTCATCAACTCTCACCAACTCTCGTGCACTCTCATCAACTCTCATGCACTCTCATCAACTCTCATGCACTCTCATCAACTCTCATGCACTCTCGTCAACTCTCATGCACTCTCACCAACTCTCATGCACTCTCGTCAACTCTCATGCATTATCATCAACTCTCATGCACTCTCGTCAACTCTCACCAACTCTCGTGCACTCTCATCAACTCTCGTGCACTCTCATCAACTCTCATGCACTCTCATCAACTCTCATGCACTCTCATCAACTCTCATGCACTCTCATCAACTCTCATGCACTCTCATCAACTCTCATGCACTCTCGTCAACTCTCATGCACTCTCGTCAACTCTCATTCACTCTCGTCAACTGTCATGCACTCTCACCAACTCTCATGCACTCTCATCAACTCTCATGCACTCTCGTCAACTCTCATGCATTATCATCAACTCTCATGCGAGAGTGCACTCTCATCAACTCTCATGCACTCTCGTCAACTCTCATGCACTCTCACCAACTCTCATGCACTCTCACCAACTATCATGCACTCTCATCAACTCTCATGCACTCTCGTCAACTCTCATGCACTCTCGTCAACTCTCATTCACTCTCGTCAACTCTCATGCACTCTCACCAACTCTCATGCACTCTCATCAACTCTCATGCACTCTCGTCAACTCTCATGCACTCTCACCAACTCTCATGCATTATCATCAACTCTCATGCACTCTCATCAACTCTCATGCACTCTCATCAACTCTCATGCACTCTCGTCAACTCTCATGCACTCTCATCAACTCTCATGCACTCTCATCAACTCTCATGCACTCTCGTCAACTCTCATGCACTCTCATCAACTCTCATGCACTCTCGTCAACTCTCATGCACTCTCACCAACTCTCATGCACTCTCATCAACTCTCATGCACTCTCGTCAACTCTCATGCACTCTCACCAACTCTCATGCATTATCACCAACTCTCATGCACTCTCATCAACTCTCATGCACTCTCGTCAACTCTCATGCACTCTCATCAACTCTCATGCACTCTCGTCAACTCTCATGCACTCTCATCAACTCTCATGCACTCTCGTCAACTCTCATGCACTCTCATCAACTCTCATGCACTCTCATCAACTCTCATGCACTCTCGTCAACTCTCATGCACTCTCACCAACTCTCATGCACTCTCGTCAACTCTCATGCACTCTCGTCAACTCTCATTCACTCTCGTCAACTCTCATTCACTCTCACCAACCTCGTGCATTCTCATCAACTTTTAGCTGGTTCAAATTTTGATGAGAATTGATGAGAGTTTTTTCTCGTTTGACCAGTACGAGCGGTAATATCCATTCAACTGTCATGTAAGACTTGTTCTCGTTTGAACGGGGCATGAGATTTATGAAACTCTCATGCAAACTCTCGCTTGCCAACTCTCCTCAACTCCTGCCCTCGTTTGACCATGAGGACTTTAATAAGCAATAGCGTGAGTTTTTCAAATATCTCAAATTAAAGTCGTCGTTTGGAATAGTGTAATTTTTGTTGAAAAACCCACTTGTGCATACCTTTTCATTACCTATACCGTTTTTGAATACCTAATTAAAATCTAAATTTGTATATCTACGTGAAACTTACCATTTTAAAAAGTCAGGTGAGTAATCAAACCTAAACATATTATCATCATCTTCCACATAGTTTTCATTCAGGAGAACGTACAGCTCCTTCAACTATTGAAATGCAAAAAAACGTAGATTGAATGATAGAAAATGAAGCAGTTGTGGACACTGCAGTAGGAGGAAGATATGACCCCCCCCCTCCTTTAATTCCCATATTTTCCTACAGCCTTTGAAAATAGATAAATCGTGGCTTCGTCTGGAAGTTAATAGCCTTCGCTCGAAACGTCGAAGTTCTTGATATTATTTTCAGGTAATTTGATCCTGTATAAATCCCTCACGTATATTGTTTATCCCTGCCTACATTGGAACCCACATTCACGATTTTACATTGGCTGAATAATTATTAAGTAACTGAATACGTGGGATTTCCTAAGCAATATCGTGCAGCTGGTGGTAGTCAACCGGTAGTTATTACAGTGAGAAAATAATGTACATTTTGGGTATTACAAGTAGTCTGGTATTTACTGACTAAAATTGAGTGATGTTTTAATTTGCTTTCCCACATAAGGTCAGGAAGAATAAAATTCAAGGACTTTTTAAGGACTTTCCAGGCCATGTATCAGGAAATTCAAGGACTATTTAGGGCTGAAAAAGGCATTAGAAGTCAGTAATAAGTGCTGTTAACCTGTAAAATCGTGACACATACCGGCAAATTTCAGAAAATACAGTATCCAAAAACTAAAGCAAGAAGAATTCAAGGACTTTCAAGCATCTCTTATAAAACTCATTAATAATTCATGAAGAAAACACAAAATAAATCATTAGCGTGAAGGAGTTTGTATATCTGATACAGAATCATGCTGATTTACATAAACTTTAAGTTCAATTTTCTCACCAAATATCATTCATTTATTTTAAATTGTTGAAGAATACGAATGTTCTCATCAAGACGTTTCACAAGCCATTTACAACATGAGCGGCAGTGTTGTATCGGATATACAACGCTCGCCTTCGGCTCGAGTTTGTATATCCGATACAACACTGCCGCTCATGTTGTAAATAGTACTTGTAAAATCAAGGACTTTCAAACCCTTGGATTTTTGTTTTCAAATTCCAGGACTTTCCAGGACTTTCAAGTTTTGTACGAACCCTGTTATAATGCTTATTGAAAATCACTAATATATAAGTTTAGCGTTGTTTGATAGTTTCATAAACCCATAAAACGTAACCGAAGCAACGTATAGGTTCTTCATTGATAACAGAACCCTTCTAGTTCTGACGGTATCATATCTTGTTGGAACCATCCTGATAGAAACACGAAGAGGAAATTTCTAACATGATTTCTTACACTGCAGGGGTCGGTTGTTCAAAAGCCGGTTAGCCTAACCCTGGGTTAACGAAAATCTTCAAATCAAACTTCCCAACAGTTTGTTTATAAAGTTGAATATGTTTTTGCAGAAATATTTTCTGGATCAATAGAAGTTTTATTTTTTAAAGTTTTGAAACGAACGGCCATGCAGAAATACATAACCCAAAACAGCGGGTTAAAACTTAACCCAGGGTTAGCGCTAATCGAGCTTTGAACAACCGGCCCCAGAAGTGTAAAGTTGACTCGAGCGGGATTTGAAATCGCACCTTCGGTCAAATCATGTTGGAAATTTTCTCTTCATGTTTCTCTGAGGATGGTTCTGTAAGAGAATCGAAACACTGCACATCCTCGCATGGATAGCGATTAAGTCGCCGCGAAAATATTTCGTGCACTTACAACGGATAAAACTCGCCTCCAATCCATGTTGGCTCGATAGCTTAATTGGCAGAGCGGCGGACCGGTGTAAAGGCCGTTTTCCACTTCAAACGTATCGGTGACATGCGTGGAGTGACATGCCGGAATTTACCCTTAGTCCCTTACTGTATATTAATTGACAGCTTTTTAACAGCGATGTTGCACTTCATTTTCCTACAATAAGCACAGCTATTCTTGATTTCTTCGCGATATCAGCAATATCATATTGAACCAGTTTCGGAAAAGAAACTACTAGAAAAGTCGTTTCATCGAGTCAGATGTGTAGCAAGCGTCATGTACGTATTTCCCGCCTACACGCGTAAAATACATGACCCGTCACGCTTGTTCAGGTATTTCATAGAAGTCATAAATTTCGCTTGACACCGGAGCCACTCCGAGTCCCGAAGGTGCGAGTTCAAATCCCGCTCGAGTGGACATCGACAGTGAAAGAAATCATGTTGTAAATTTCTTTACCTGGTCAGAGTCTTCAATATCCAATGTATCCCATTCAAATCCACCCGGTAGTGAGTATTCTTCTTGTCTGATATCTTCAATAGCTTTGTCAGGTTCTACAGCCTCATTTACAAGACAAACTTCGGCTAAGAAAGTAAATAATCTTGTAAGTTAATTACAAGTACCAGTGAGTATAGACTCGGGGACCAAGGAGCATTGTTGGATTGGGGGGGGGGGGGGGGGGACGCGAAGGTGAGAGCAACAACCATCGTATAAATTGAACACAGTTTCACAATGTTGAGGGTTTTACGTAATTTCTGAAGAGTTCTATTCAAATCTGTTTGGAAAACTCCCAGTCAGAACTTGAAATGCTATAGCGTTGTATACAAGAGTCAAGAGGTAGAAATATGTCATTTTGCAGTTGTAAACTGAGCCTGAACAACATCTAAAACATCCACACGTCTTTTTATTATTCATTTCCTTTGCACTGTACGATGAATTTCATTGTTTCCCTAGCCGTCGCCCTTACGTTGCGTCCTTCGTGTGTAAATCCTTATTTTGGAATTTATGCAGACCACTAAAAGTCCAAGAACAGCAATCAAATTTGGTCTTTACAATATCCGGGTGTACCCAAAAAAACTATACCCTGTTTGACTTCATGTAGCATAAAAACTATAAAGGCTATCGCACTCAAATTACCTCCATTGCATTCAGAAAGGGCCAACTTAGATTGTGATATATAGCATTTAAGCAATATTGACGGCGCAATTGATGTTGTTAATGTTGAACTATCATTTCTGAAAATACCAAAAATTGACATAAAACGGCCTATCAAATACCCAGTTAGTTTACTTTTAAAATATATTTATTCTGGTTAAAAGAACGCATATATGTACCATAAAATAGTTTTATAACAGTTTATTCATCAGCAAAAGCTTGTCCTTGAGCCAGAATACACCGATGTGCTCGCGAAACCATGCCGTCAAAAGCGTTTTGGATTATTTGTTGATCCAAAGTTTCGCATGCAACAACAATTGCCTCGCGCAGTTGTCTCAGATTTGTTGGTTGCTGATCATGCTCCACATTCCAAATTTTTTGTTTCAAGTAACCCCAGAGAAAGAAGTCACAAATTGCCAGATCAGGAGAGCGTGGGGGCCAGGGCCAATCTCCGCGTTTGCCCGCAACGTCAAATACTTGTATCTTCGTCAATATTGCACGAAAATTTAAATGTTACATATCAAACTCTAAGTTGGCCCTTTCTGAATGCAATGGATGTTATTTGAGTAGCTCTTATAGTTTTTATGTTACATGAAGTCAAACAGGGTATAGTTTTTTTGGGACACCCGGGTAGATATTTTTTACGAAAACAATGGAAGAGATAAATGTATTTGCATAGGTATTTGATTTTTACCCAGGCAGAGAAAATAATTACCGTACAAACTATCGGATAATAAATCCCACAACTTCGCACTGATGTCACTCAAATATTTCTTCCACTTAATGTCTTAAATATTTCAACAAAATGGGTTTATATTTGGAGTATTAAAGAGTGAAAGTGCGGGTAGGAGGAACGTAATACATATCTACCCATACAGGTGCATGCCAAGAAAATATTGCATGGATATAGAGAATATTACATGGTTGCGCGGAAATATGGAATTTACTTCGAGTTTACAACACGAGAAATAAATTCCATATTTCCAAGCAACCATGTACTATTCTGTTTATTTTATAAACAAATTATAAACAAACAACAATTCATATAGAAACTCAAAACAAATATGTAAATAGTACACAAATAGTAATAGGTTTTTGATTGGCTTGCAAAAATGATATTTTCACACGTAAAAATATCGTATTTTTTACGTGTGTTTAAATACGATTTTTCTCAGTGGCATAAAACTATATAACACTTATGTTTATATAATAAATGCATTTCTTCTACTAAAAGCAGAGAAATGTATTTTGTAGCGTTAGTGCGTTACGCAATGTACACATTGTGTATTGTCAGAGAACAATGAAGTACGCCCAAGGGGATTATAGCTTGAGTATTTAAAGGACTCGGTAAGCGAGCAGAGTCATTCGAAGGCATCTCTCAAGCATTACATAAACTTTTACATTTTTCTCTTCTTAGCCAAGGTCTTTTCATGTCTGTTTGCCAGCCGGTCCTTGTACAGGAAAGTGTTCTTTTTATCGTTTCAGATTCTATATAGAACAGCATTGAATGTACATCTACTATATTACTATGTGAATGGGAAGGTGAAGAATACAGTTCTTGACTGAACAAAGACCATACAGGATGCAGCACTGACAGGAAAACAGGAAATGTTGAACACAAAGTCAAAGATCGAGTTTACAGCGACAGAGACAATTTAAACTGTTGGGACAAATTTAAAATGATTTAAGAACGCTAAGACTAAACTAGCATAGTTTTATGGTAGTATTCAGATGGTTGTAATATTCCAACGGCACAAACAATGAGATGCCCTCCTCCTATACTGTTGTTTTGTGTTGATGCAGTTTAGCTATACAATGCTTTATACAGTACTCTTCACAAGGTGTAAGAGTATAAGTATAATGTTATGTTTTCCAAATTAATTTTAGTTCATATATTAACGAAACGTTTTTTGGTGCTAAAGCACCGCGCCTCCCCCTGTTCTGTGATCCAAAGATGGTTCCAGGTTTTTCTGGTAGGATCCCAATTTTTTGGAGAGTGAGCGTCCGTACCAGATGCCATAAAAATAACAGTGTTTTGTTGTTATGGAAATGAATACATTTATTTATATTGAAGCTTTTGATATCCATAAGCCCAGATCTTTGTCCTACAGTATTATTTGTACAGATGAAGATCTAACAAGTACTGAGCTTGCAAATACTGTACATATTTTGTCTTCTTTGAACAGGTTGAACACAATTGTCATGTTTCAAGAAGTCTAATATTTAATATTAAAAATTTAAACTAGAACAAATTCGCAAGGCATATCACTTTGTAAGCGAGTGATTGAACTGATAAATTTTGACCTCTAAATTTTGAACATATTTCGTAGGATTTTGAAGTTCTATGATCTTTATAAAAGTTTTGAGGATTGTTGAGATTTTGATATTTTAACTTAAAGTTAGATTAAGATGAGATTTTTGAAGTGATACACCTCGCGAAGAAGTGTATTTATTGTTATATATATATAATGTGTTTGTTATTATAAAATTTTGCATGTATATGGGATCCACAGTAATTGGCTACGGCTGTTGTGGCAATCCTGCCTTGTATATTTTATCAAGGTAAAGTTAAATAAACAAATTTACAGCATAATAATCCTTCAGTTATTGGTTAGCCATGTTGGCAACAGTACAAACAAGCAGTGATTAAATATTTTCTTGTGGATTAAATATTTTCTTGTGGAATAAAACAGGAAAAACTAAGGATGTTTTTCCCAGGAAGTGAAACATAAATAAGAAATTAAAAACTAATTACTGCAACCATATATGGCCTTGTGTAAAATCAACAAATTAATATATTATTATATAAACAAAAACCAAATATATGTATATTCCTTCTCTATATACTGGTACTGTATAATAGAGTAAAGATAAGAACATGTAAAAGTTATATTTTGACAGTTGACACTACAGTATCTACTGCATGAGGGATATTTATTATATAAAATGGAGCGTATTATTGATTTTTCTGCCACTAATACAAGTGATACAGTAATCTCACATGTACGATTATTTATGATAATCTCACATGTGACAATTATTGCTGATTAGGCATTGTAGTTAAATGCTATTTTATAGACCATTTTTTATATAATAAATGGAACAATTTAATACATGGACTCTTCGCTCACTCGTGCAATATCTTGCTCAACACTCATAATAAATGTTTTTCAATGAGGGGTGACTTTTCAATGAGAGGTTAGATTCCTAGCAGATATTGAAATGTGACTGCTTTTGTTGATATTTGGAGGAAACGTAGCCAGGTACATGGTTCTTTTGAGAAATATCTAAATTTGTGAGTAAAATATTGCTTAAAAATCAAAATCTTAAAATGTGCCTGAACAAATGCAAAAGGTGCCTCTGGGGCTGATTTATTCACCCTATGATGCAGGGAATTGCAGTAGGATGTATACTAAATAATAACATTTGTAATAATAATAACATACTAAATAATAACATGTGTAATTTGCCAAACATGTGGATGATTCCTCTGCTCCATTGAAATCAAATAAAATGTGATGTTTTCACATCAAAACATTGAGGAATGTGACTAGTACTTACACTTATACCTCATTGGATTAGTTAATCTAATCTCATGATTCGTTCTAATCATACCACATTTGAAATTCATGAGGTACATGATTAGTTATAATTGTACATTTGTACTCTTACTAAACAAGAAGATGTAAATACGAGAAATGAGAACCCAGGAAACCATGATAAAACACTCCTATATTAAAAGTATATAACCAATAAACATTTTATTCCTTTGTAATATTCGATATAAATACTCACTCAATTTTGGTACTGGTTGAGTATCCCAAAACGCGTATTTCTTCTCAAATACATTTCCTCTTCCCTTCCCTTTTCCACCAGACATTGCGTCGTTAAATCTTATTTTCCCCATGGCCTTTTGTAGTTGAGCCAATGCTTGTGGACTTGCAACAAGCCCGGCTGCTTCGTCTTTCTTTTTGCCTTTTTTCTTTTTCCTTTTCTTCTTGGTGCCAGAAGTTGTATCAGGTTTAGATTCAGCAGACTCGAGAAATCCATTTGTCACGGGAGTATCTTCTTTTTCAGAACTATCTCCACCGCTTTCAACTTTCTCTTCGTCCGCCATCTTGGATTCAATGTTGACCAGCCCTCAAGAGGTTTTCACTTGTTTCCATCTATCAAACTGACATTACGCAATTTTCTCGATTTTCAAAGATTTTCATATTCGTTTTTCTTGATTTTTCCGCATCAATTTGGTTAGGGTTAGGTTTAGGGTTAGGTTTTGGGTTAGGAGTTAGGGTAGGTTTTAGGGTTAGGCTCAGTTACAAAGTTTTTAACTTTACTTCAAAGTTGAAAGAATGACGTAACATCAGTTTGGTAGATGGAAACAAGTGGCAAGACTCCGCTTCACGCAAACGTCATGTATGCAAATTAGGTAAAAGTAGGTACGTAAACTGAAGTAGTTGCGGAAGAAAACATCCGTGTGAGATTTTGTTAGATTACTAACTTTTGAAAATATGGAGTCCCTAGATCGTCGGAAATCGGCCTCTATAAAGGCCTAAATGGCCTCGGGTAATAATATTATGACACTAGGGAGTTTAAGGCGGGGGTACACATGGATTTTGACCTCAGAGGCGAAATATTTTTTTTGACGTCTTAGGTAGCTCTACAGCCTTGAAAAAGCTGTGGTGGTTGTATTTTATCAAAAAAATAAATTATTAGCTGTTTATTCAATGTTTTAGCTCCCACTATATTGGGTTACTATGGCAACGCATTTAGCATTTTTTTGTTTTCTTTGGAATTTTTCGTTTGTATCGCCTTAGAAACGTAAAACAAGGATTGGTTATCTTTATTACGGACTACATGAAGTTCAAGCCTTTACAAATGGGCCTGTAAAGCATCATGGGAAGGCATGTTTATGTTTGAAAGCCACATTGTATCTAGCCTGAAAACAGACCTACGTTTCGCCCGCCCTAAAATTCACGGGTCAAGGAATGGCTACGTTTCGCCATTCCTTGACCCGTGAATTTTAGGGCGGGCGAAACGTAGGTCTGTTTTCAGGCTACATTGTATCATTCGGATCAACTTTACTGCTTTACTATAAACTACTAAGTCACCAAAATTACTCTATTGTATATTACTTCTGTTTGTCATGGTTGGTTATAAAACCAAAAACGTCCATAAGAAAAAGAGAGAAGGAAAACCATTCTCTGAAAGGCAGAAATACGCAGATAACTCGAGTGTGAGTAGAGTTGATGGTGGGTTTACTGATGGCAGTGATATTTCAGCCAGATCAAGTACAACACTACAACCCCACAAAATTTGGAATCCAACATGGAAGTGGAATCAACCAGGCCTGTAAGCGTATCCAGGAGGAAAATAACCTGTCAGAAGAAGCCGAAAAATCAGCTTTGGAGGCTTCCCAAGATATAGATCATGCAGGACAAGGCTATCGCCTTATTGATATAAATAAGCTGTCATCAAGCATCTCAAAAGCACATGTTTGTGACCAAGGTAAGCAGGTCTTCAATCTTCATTAATTCTGTACTTAGTTTACTTTGAATGCTCAATGATTTCTATAGTTATATTTTTCATTAACTGGTTTGTTTTTCTCCAAAATTAACTTGTATTAGTTGTATACAGTAGGCTATTGCCTATTGACAACATCTGTCTGTGATATAATATTCACCATGCATTATGGGTCAATAAAGATTTGTAATGCTGTTGATATACTTGGTTATTTTTCTAGGGCACTTGATTATTCATGAAGACATTTCTGGAAAGAGAAGTCTAATGCCTGATCTCAAAGCAACATGTAGTTCGTGTGAAGAGGAAATCACTTTAGAGGCATCTTCAAAGGTCTCTAGAAATGGAAACTGTGCTGATGTAAACCGACGCGTGCAGTGTACCATTCTGTGGAATCTGGTGGTGGTTATGAAGGTCTTGTATCTTTTGTGGGATTATGAATATGCCTTGTATGACTAAGACAACCTATTACCAGCACTTAGAAAAATGTAACTGCTCTTCAGCAAGAAGCTAAAGAAGAAATGAAACAAGCAGCACAAAGCCTGAGGGAACGTATTTTGAAGGAAAATAGACATGAGTTCTATGTCGATGTTGCAGTAAGCTTCGATGGTACTTGGGCTAAGCGAGGCTTCGCATTTCTTTTTGGAGTTGTATTTGTTATTGCTGGAGGCTTATGAGGTGCTAAAGGTACCTCTAATGACAAAAAATTAGGCTAAAGTTCTTGAAACCTGTCAGGGACAGCTCGAACAGTTGTTTAAAAACTTTAACACTGGTTTTCTCGAATGTACATTTTCCGTCTTTGAGAAAAGATATCTCATGATGTATTTAACCAATTTTCCTGAAATTTTCAGGGCTTATTCTTTTATTAGAGCTGTCTGAAATGAGCATAGGAAATTTCTGTATCTTGTGTGGAATGCATTTTATGACAAAAAATATTATTGAAAAAACCTACGTTAGCTTTGTACCTCTGCTGTGACCACTACATTTATCATACAAAAAAGTTCTATGCTCATTTAAGATAATGATGCCTATACTACTGACTGATAAAATTTCTTAAAATTCCAGGCAATTTATAAGCAGATATCTTTTCTCATATGCACTCTAGTTTTGCACAGCATGTGGTATGATTGCCGGCCTGGTGTCGGGTTACAAAGGACGTTAGGTACTAATGATGAGTATTTTTAGATTCTATAGGTCATAAGCTTTCTACTGATATATAGTTTGTCATAACTTTGGTGAATATCTTTAAAATTACAGCCATTTCAAAAATGGCCATCAATCCATGTGTACCCCCGCCTTAAGCTTCACGTTTGAGGGCAACGGCAAACGGCAGAGTCGAATTTTCTTTGCAGAATTTTCGCTTAACTTCTTCGCTCCATATTTTCTTACAGTATCTCAAAAGAATCATCATACATTACAGTTTTAAAATAGCAAGCTCATTTCCCCTTTATTGTCTTATAGCGTAAAATGTTTCTTCGCCTGGCTTTTGTCGTTTGAGGTACGAAGCAACTATGACGTAAATAAAAGTTTAATTATTCATTGACAACCATTTTAATATCAAATTTAAATATCCTGTGGAGTGATTTGAACAACACAAATAAACTACAAATATGCATGTCTGCATGTCAGCTTGCAGACTTTGTTGTGCATACCTCGTTTGCTATGTACTTAGTTTATACATACAGGCACAGTCACGAATTTCTGGATATAATCGGAAGACAAAACCAAAAGTATTCATTTCACACAGTCAACGGGTGTGGCACCCTAAGTACCAGAGCCCAGTGGTTATTCCACACTCGCAAGTACATGGAAAACCTGGGTGGGGTAATTAGCTCCCTCTGCAGGTATCTCTATAGGGGTGACCTAGATGCCTGCGGTCTACGGAGGAAGCTATTAACCATAGCATGAGGCTGCTCCATTTACTGTTCGGAGTACTCCGGATTTTAGGAACAGTAATGGATGGAACAGAATACGGTCACATGACTGTTCGGAGCTGTTCTAGCTACTCCAACTTTAAAGTAGGGGCAGCCAGAACAGAACAGGTAACCGCGTGATTTGTGACGTCAAAAAATGGCGGCGCCTACATTGGCATTAACTTGTCGGCCATATTGGAATGAATTTTAACCTGCAATCAGGTGTGTTTGATGTTCCAGAACCAGCGGTACACTCCATTTTAGTCAAGTGATGTTCCAGAACAGTATGTGCACTCCATTACACACAGTTCTGGAACAGTGTTTGGAATTATTCAGAACAGTAAATGGAGCAGCCACCATGTATTGTATGGAGTAATCAGTCTGTAATCCACACAAATTTGCCTACTGAATAGTAAAATCCCAAGATTTATACTAGTCTTTAAGGCTGTTTTCCACTTCAACCGTAATTACTGTATCGTACCGAAACGTAGCGTATTTCTTTGTTTCCTGAGCATTCGGGAAGAACTGATGACTTCGACACAAAAGAAAATGCTACGGTTGTTACGATACTTTTGTCTTTTGAAGTGGAAAACGGCCTTTGAAAAATCCAAGGTTGGCAAATATTAATTTCCCCCGAAAATTAGCAACACTGATTTTTACATGAAGTACTTCGCATGCCCGCGATACTTGTTGCCATTTCATCTTGCCGACGGCCTTGGCAACGAAGACGCAGCCATTTTATCAATCACATTTATTTAGCAATATGGCAAGCATTACAGCTAAGAAAAACCAAGCAAAATTAGCAGAGGGTATTTACAAACAAACACATTGTAAGTATGCAATAAAGCTAGCTATATCATTTAGGCAAGTAATCAGACCTCTCTAATAGTCTAATATAAATTTGTAAGATGGTCAGGCTGGGCATGAAAATTTATATATTCACAAATAATTTATTATATGCGACTGTTTTCCTTTTTTCAACACAGTCACTAAGACCGAGGTAGAAAATTTGTTGACCATATTTCGTGAAAAAGCGAACCATAAAGAGAAACTGGATAGAACAAAATTTCGTGATATACTTCATAATACTTTTGGCATGACAGATGACTTTCTAATGGATGGAGGTATGGACTGACTGTGAATGATTAGTTCTTCATGTTTCACTGCCTTTTGCAAAGACCCCATTTATACTATAGATTGATTGTCCATTAACACATATTATGTATCTGAGGGATCATTCATCCGACGACACAACCTTGAACAGGGCTTTTAGAATAATTTTAAGCGGCTGTGGTGAGAAAGTACAAAGTAGGCGGTTGTGTACAAAGAAGGAATTATTTAATTACAACATTATGCATCAGTCAATTCCAGCAATACAGCTTGGCATGGTGGTGTGAGATTTTCTTTTCTATAGCCAGCCTGGCATGTTGGTGTATGTACTCTCCATCCTTTTGGCATGTTCTCTACTGACCTTTTTCAACTATTTCATGCATTTTCATGGTTTAACCCATTAACTGGCAGTACCATACCACTGATGAGTAAAATCATCTGGCATTAGACAAAGTAAAATACTAAAGTAGGGCGCATCTGGGCGCATTGCCAGCTAATGGGTTAAACTACAGACATTATCATTCTTTAATTTTGAGAGTATCTTAAGTCTTGTTTGCCTTGGCGTAGCACAAGTTTGCCTTGGTGTAACTCCAGCATATTGTTTACATGGAATGCACCCTGGGATTACAAGTGTGGTCATTTAGTTTTTTTGTTTAGCTTTTTGCTTCATCAATTGATAATCAGCTAAGCAGTATAAAATTCTTGTGAAAAATGAGAAATGTATATTTAGTTATGCATGTATAAAGTAATGTTTTAATAAAAGAAAATAACCTTTGGTAAACCATGTAACACCCCGTCGGAGCTCTAAGTACTCGCCGTCTTGTTTTGAAAGCCCTGCTTGAATAGCTCGATTTGCACTGGCAAACGTTCTGGATATTTTCCAGATAGTTTGTCTAATGTCGTAGACGGACAGACACATAAACAGATGATCTGTTAAGACAAACTACATATGCAAGTAGAAAAACTATTTACTTGCCATTTTGCCATTTTTATACACACTCAGACAGATTATAAGATGAACTATTGTTCTTTACCCAATTGCAAGTTTGTCCAGTAGTTCCTCAAGAGTATTTCTGTCAGACTAAATATTGGTCAGACTAAATATTGGATAATTTGTTCACAATTTGAACCGACGAGTTACTATGACTGGCAATTGTCCTTTAAGCTGAAACATCAATATAACCAGTCCTGTGATATTTGATTATGTGTTTTAATTGATCGACCACCTTGAAATTGTACACTCCTTGTAAGATTCTTCAGATTGCAGGTAGTTCTTGATAATATTTTGGCAAATTGTTTCTTTTTTCACTTGTCCTAATAATGCAGTGTTTAGAGCTTTTGATAAAGACAATGACAGCAGTATCAACATGGAAGAATGGATCTTGGGCCTATCAGTTTTTCTAAGAGGAACAATGGAAGAAAAAATGCAGTGTAATTATTTAATATTGTTTATGATAATAATATATTGTTTAATAAACAATTATTGCAGGATTCTAATATATACAATAGCACTGTAGCAGAGTGTAATATATCAAACATGTGATGCACTACTTGCAGGGGCAAGAATTTTAACAGGAATATTGTAATTAACAATCACAATTTTTTGAGATAGAGGTTTTGCATTATTTGATCACATGACAGAATTCTAAAATCTTTACCGTGGAACCTATGAAGCTGGCTGTTTAACATGTTTTGTATGTCATAACAAGTATTCATAACAAATTTCAAGTCGATAAAATTATTCCTTGTGATAAAGGTTTGAATAATTCGTATTGCTGACATCAGCATTATTTTCAAATGCTGTTAAAAACTGCGTTTTTTCCAAACCTAACGCGAAAAACTTAAATTAGCTTTTAAAAGCAATATATAGTACCATAGTAAACAGAATATAGACATGTGTATAAAACACGCCTTTCCTTGAGCATTTGTTTTTGGCTGCCATCTTGAATGCCAGACGGGCGGACATTATGTTGTGTTCAATTAGCCTTTCTCACCCTGGACTTATCTGCCATTTTTGTGGTACTGCCTCCTCCAGATCAGAGAATGTAAACACTTCATAATGCGACTTTTTATAACTGTAGTTGTAAGTATAATCATTATGGTAACTTTACAGATAAAGTACATCGTTTACAAAGCAGTACCCCAAAAATGGTGGATTTGGGCCTGCGTGAGAAAGGCTAATTGTGTGAATATAACATGCAGTAATTTTATTGCCACTGACATTTTTGTGTGTTTTAGTTACTATTCTAAAAATGTATCTGTCATCTGCAACAAAAGTTACAGTTGCAGTTTTGAGAAAAGTGTATTTGATTCACATAGGCCGCGCGCGTTTAGAATGCACCAGTTGAGATTAGATTTTGATATTTTTTTACAGATTGTTTTGAAGTATACGACTTAAACAGTGATGGCTACATATCACGAGAAGAAATATTTCAAATGCTTAAATCAAGTCTAATTAAGGTACTAAGGTCGTGGTTCGAGAAAGCAAATTCCTCGTTCTCAACAGACAAAAATGTGAAAACTGGTATGAACAGTATGACAATATTTTGGATCAATTGATCAATTATAGTTTACGACCCTGATGTCCAATTTTCTGACGACTCCCCTAAAACAGTTAATGTTCTATTTCTATGTTCAAAGAAATTTGAATAACTTTAAGACTAAAAATCTCAACAACAAGCTTATTAATAACACGCTATAATAGTCACCGCCGTGACAATTTTTGACTACCCTTGTCTGAAACAAATTCAAATGTCAATTTAACTTGTCAATAATATACTATGCCAATAAGATTCTCATATTTCATGAAAAGATATTCATATTTCTGTAAATGATACTGAAATTGATTCAGTGAAACATTACACGTCCTCCAAAATATATACAGTAAAGCGTCAAGTCGTCACGAGAAGATTTCGTGTTCTGAACTTCTGATAACTAATCGGATAAAACTTCCTCATGTTACTTTAACATATATGTCGAAAATATATAGTAAACTATGTATGAATGTGGGTGAATGGACAATGCATGCATTTCCGAGTTACGCTCAGGTTGCCAAGGACAATAACACAGGGTCGAGGCTCCGTTCTAAATTTAATATAACATATAGAATCGCACGGTGCCTCGTTTTCACGATATGTCTGGCCAATGAAGCCTAATTAGGAAATGACTTGTTGGCATATTTTTAAGACAACAGGGTCACTGGGATGGACTCTTGGCAGTTTTCTGTGAATACAGCACTGACAGACTCCATGCATGGGTCGAGCTTGTGGTTTGGGTAGGGATTTAAGGTTGCCTAGATAGTGAGAGAAGCCGCAATGCCGCACTTCCCCTGTACTCCCAGTAAATCCACTCCTAGAAGACAAAATGTTTCTATTCCTGTAGCAACCAACTGAAGAAGATCCTGATGAAGGAGTTAAAGAGCTTGTCGAAATTGTTTTGAAGTTGGTTGTAAGTAGATCTAAGTTATGTAAGACCGCTATAATACATATATGCAAGTATATATTTATTATTACAAACCGTTACAACAAGTCAGATACGATCTTTACCGGTATATTGTCAGTAACTGATTTTTGTTTTAGGATCATGGTAATGTTGGCAAATTGTCTTTTAAAGATTTTGAAATGGTTGTAAAGAAGGAACCTCTTTTACTTGAAGCCTTCGGACCATGTTTACCCGACGCTAAGGTAAATGCATGTATTTCTGAAAATAGGTTAATGTTGTAATTCCCATGTTCTTTGCGTGTTACTCAGACCAAGTCCTTGGGCTTGCATGGTTAACCAGATTTTGAAGTTAGAAAACTTACATCTCTGTTTTGTCTGAACAACACTTTGGACCATTTGAGCACTTTGTCGGAAAAACTGCAGTTTGTATAGAAAACGTCGGATGTCTGATCAGTTCTGGTGGAAACATAGTAGTTATTCCTCGTATTTGTTGAAGATCCTGTCTCCCAGGGCTTGTTAACTTACTAACGATACGCAGTAAGCCTATAGACCTGCAGGAAACAATGTTGGATCATTATTCAATCCATCACGTTTTGGTAACTTTGCAATCTCGAGACTTCGATATGGTCTTTATGTGGATTCTCTTTGTGTTCTGGTATTCCCCACAAGACTAAGCGTTTGATATTCGACCATCTTTTATGTTGTCGATGTATTCTCAATCTGTTCCACACGATTTCCCTCTATATATTTCTACTATATTCTCCTACCCTGACCTAACCATATAAGAATACAGTAGGAATACAAAGTAAACGAATATCAAACGGTGAATCATATAATTTGGAATACTTGCATAAGGATAATGAGAAATGTAGGGATGTTGTTTTGTTTATTGTGTGTCTATCCCCCTTTGCTAGCTGAGAAAGTACTGTTGGTCAGTTGGGACAAATAATATACCAGTGTGCTCACATTTCCGACTTTACCGCTATTCTGTCTTATAGGCCATCGAAGAGTTCAATTTACAATTCACCGAAACAACGTGACTGCTAGTAGATTGGAGATTGTAAATATTGATGACTAATGTTTGCAGAATGATGTAACTAATGTTTGGAGAATGGAAAATTTTCATCCTTCCTTTATATGTACATACCTAATTTCTTGGATGAGCTGTTTATAGACAGTAACTTACATAGGATGTGTATAAAGAAGGTCTATTTATACCATTCTATCATGTAAATAAAATCATAATAGTCTTACAACTGATGTGCTTTATACACTTGTATGCATAACATTGTTCTGTGTATGTATTTGTTATTTATTTTCTCTGCGTGCTGATTCTTCTATGCAAGTTATGTCTTTGTAGTCGCTATGCACGCAACTTATACAAGGTTGGTGAAATGAAGACTGCATTAAATTAAGTTGTTAAACTGGTTAAACTCATTCCTTTTCGGCCAAGGCCGGTTGTAGTATTCTTGGAATGTATACCATTAGGCCATGAGTCTTATACGGCAAGCCACGCGCAATGTTTAATTTTCTGGCTATTTATAAAAGAATGAATAAGTCGAGGCTATATGCGCGTGCCCATCGGTTGTAATTTCCGCAAGTGTTCTATTCTCCGAAATCCTCCTACACCTATTTTGCATTTTTGCACATAATAGCTTGACTCCCGCCTAGCTTTCCCAACCCGCAAGAGCCTGCGAGGCAATTCAGAAGCATAGAATAGGAAATGACTAGAAGGGCCACTTGAGGCGGAACCTTTGAGGTTTTTGACGCTGCGCATGTCGCATTACGCATGTCCATTACCCATTATTCTAGCCAGTCAATTGCATTTTCTGGCCAACAAACACGCTGAACTGGCTGGTCCGCCATTATTCTGGCCAGAAAACTGCATAAAAATAGGGGGTCACGTTGCACTGCTGAGTGGCCCTTCTGGTCATTTCCTATTCTGTGTCAGAAGCCCGCAGGGCGTTAAGGTGGGGGTTAGGGTGGGGTCAGGATCTATTACAGCTCCAGAAGATGAAGTACTTATCACATAGCATACTTTAGACTAATAAAATTGTTGACCTATTCAATTTTTTTTGAGGTGCCGTCTTTGGGACTTGGGAGTTACTAGGGGTACTATAATTAAAATGCATTTGTATGAAATATTCGAGGAAAATTTTACACAGTACGATTTGTCGGCTTGTCGCGCTGATTTCAGATCATGTTTTTGAAATATAGTTTTCGACAAATACATGACAAATACATGGTATGCATTAATAACTGCAGTCAATTTAAATTATTGACATTCTGCAGACATCTGTAAGCAATGCATAGTTCAAACTTTCATAATTTCATCAATGGCCAATGCGATTTGTCGAACGCACTCGATGATTTATAGAACATATGGTTATGTCTCTGCAACAGAATTTGTATTTGTGTTTGACACCAGCGGGTTAAACAACATTTTGATCTGCCTCTACTCTCTAGACGTTTTCGATACGCGGAATACTCAAAGCAAACATGTAGCCCACTCACATGCCATCACTGAATACCGGTGTACATAAAACTAACCAGGTAGCAAGGAATAGTGCACCAATAGGTAGTGCGAGTGTTTAATTAAACATCTAAGCGCAAAAAATAATATAAACAAGACCGTTTGGGGGTTCCAGTGTAGGCAGAGTTGAACCATATTAGGAAGGTAACTACCTGAAATTCCTTGGTCTGCCAGATCTGGAACCGTGGCGGGGCCTCGCTCGAAACATCAAAGTTTTTTTCTAGGTAGGCACAGCCTTCAACCAACTTCGACACTATTTCCTTAATTGCTAATTGGTTACTATCACTCTGGAAGTGAACTAGCCTACTCGCGGCTATAGTCATGTCTCGAAATTTCAGGCTGAAAGCAGGCTAGAACTGAACGAATTCTAGTTGTTCTGCTATTTATGTATCTTATCGTAAAACCAGTGCCAGTGGCAGTGCTCAGACTATTTTCCAATCGCTTCTTAGTTATAATATAGAGGATCCTACTAACCTACTAATGGGGCGAAACATGGCAATATTCAATGTCAAACTTATACAACAGTGTGTTTATTTGAATAAAATTTCTTCAAATGCCATGTAAAAAATAGCCTTTAAAATTAGCCATGTCTGGATAGCAGTGTCAATCAGCATGCAAATTACCTTTGTTTGGTTGAACACTGCCTTCAGCTTGTCGCTGCAGCAAAGTGTGGGAAAAGGAAGTGCAATGTTGGAGGTACCTCAGAACAAGCTCGAAGTTTGAAGCAGAAGGACTGAGATTCATATTTTACAAAAAGAAAATATATTATAAAATCCTTATTGCTTCTCAACATTACACGTATCAGCTGGAGAAAGAAAGATTACATGATGGCTATATTTTTTATCATGTTAGCCATTGCAGGATGGACAGGTAAATGGATAAAATCAAACACTTATTATTAACCATTGTATATCATGTATACTGTAGTCTGTAATATTGCCGATTGGAAAGTTTAGCATGTCTCTCATAACTCCATAAGACGCAAGGCATGTCTCATCTAAATCTACATTCATGTTTAGTTTTTATCGTTTATTACTCTGCAGTGAAGTGAGAAAAAGACTTTCTCACAAACCTCGCAAAGTGCATAAAAACCGAACGAACAGTAGTTTGTCTTGAACCTTTTGAAAACTCACACAACCATAACGAAATGAATAATTTTTTTCATTCCGACGTTTTCATCATATATTCGTGTAAAATTACATGCAAATAACACATTAGTCTAAACTACAGACATTAATGCACGTAGGTTACACCAGAGCGCGACTAAGAGAATCAATGGCGATATACCACTTTAATTGGTTAGCACATAGTTTAGTATGTTCCAATGTACCTCACTGAGTATACCTATAAACGCAGATCTATACATAGTCACGTGCAGGCATGCAGGTACAGTATATGTTCGCAACCTACACAGGCACAATCTTAGCATGATACATCTTGCAATTCAGTTGGAGTCTGTTGGTTACTTGTTGCAGCAAGCTACCAATATTACTTATCATCTGTTCTTCTTTTACAAAGTATCATATTTCTATGCATTGTTACAGGCAAAAAGTTTTGGAAAGCCTCGCGCTCTGAACAATGCAATGCTTTGCAAATATCTATTTCGTTATCTCACTGAAGTTTAATTTTCTTATTGCGAACAGTTGGTACAAAAGCCAATCCAGACTGGTCTGTTGTATCAGGAGCATTAACTCAACTTGATGTAAGCCCTGATGATATTCTCTGGGGTGTGAACAGTGCACGCAATATCTACATACGAAATGGAAACGGGTGGTCTGGTGTCAAAGGTTCTTTGAAACACGTAACAGTTGGTAAAGCTGGGGTTTGGGGAGTGAACATTCATCGAAACATTTATTATCGTGAAGGAGTGACACTGAGTAATCCAAAGGGTTCTTCATGGACACGAATACCAGGTAAATAATTGATCATGTTTATATAACAGAAAAAATGCAGCTAGGGACCGGTTGTATAAAAAAGTAGTTAAAGTTAACTATAGTTAGTGAGAAAGTTAACCAATCAGAATCGCGAATTTCACAGTTAACTACTATTTAACTACAAAACGAGTAGTTAAAATGTAGACTTTTATACAACCGGCCCAGAAGTTTAGTGGGGATGTTGCTGTGCTGATACAGTGGTTAGTGCATGCATGTGCATTCCACTCTGAGTTTGATTCTGTAATGCGCATTTTTCTGATCATAAATTTCACTTCAGTCACATATGAGAAGAGTGCTGTCAGTCTGACTCTTCTAAACACCGTAGACTTTCCCTGGCAGTAACACTACTAACACTGCATGGGTAAAGACCCAGTAAAGGCCTATCATCATCTTATTGGCGATGTTTAAAACTGATAAAGCTATCCATTCTTAGTAAAGTTTGTTTAGTTCAGTTGAACCAAAAGGTCGAACATGATAAATTGTTTTAAAATTAAGATAAAGAGAGCCCAACAACTGTTATTCCATCCATGAAATAAGATAGCAAAATGCAAAGAGACTTAGTTTAATGTGTGTATGATGTGCATATCCAATATCATGATTGAATTTGCAACCATTCTGATTCATTATAGAAAAAATGCCATACACAGCTAAGTACAATAAACAATATATATAGCACCTTGTTAAATTTTCGTCATTTAATTGGCTGATTCCCTAACCCTCTAGAAAGCCCTGGGAATGAGGTTGGGGCTGATTATGATAATATGACGTTGTATAGAAATTACTCTGACCGTGGACTTTTGTACTGTATATAATATTTCACTTTAATTCCATTAAAATTGCATTAAATTGTTGTTATTGGACTGTTTTGAGTATGAAATGCTTTCATTCGTGCAATGATAAGAATATTTTCACAATATTCTTCATAATTTTTGCCATTGCAGCAAAACACATTCATTATTTGTATACATTTTGACAGGCAAGTTGATCCAAGTCGACTCAGGTCCTTCCGGAATTGTCTATGGTGTAAACCATCATCATGCAATTTATTGTCGCAAAGGAATCACTTTAAGCAAACCCAAAGGTACAGGTTGGGTGCGAGTACCAGGAGCTCTGAAGTATGTCAGCTGTGGTGTTTATGGCTGCTGGGGGGTGAACATTGCTGATCAAATTTGGTTTCGTTACGGAGTGAATCCCAAAAATTGTGCTGGAAGCAAGTGGGTTAAAATACCAGGTGCCTTGACTGAATTGGAGGTAACTGTATATTATGACAAATTGTTTGTTGGATTCCTCTTAATACATGGTTCTGTAACAAATACATACTTTTAATAACTTTTTGATATGGTTTCAATTACACAGGTTAGGTAACATGACCTGCATGTATTAGCGAGCTTGAATTTTATACAAAATGTACAAGCGACGCTGGAGCCAGTACCTTGATTTTCCTGTACCTTAAGTTCTGAAAATCCTTAGCTACTGTCAGTTTTAGTCTTTTGAAAAACGACCCGCTTCAGGCTTCATGTACGATGTAGCTACAAGTTCAGGTTTCTTATATATTTCGCTGGAATAAGAATGAGAACGGATCAGCCTATAGGACACTTTGTATACTTCTTAAACCTTTGACTTTGTGGATAGCGTCATCGTTCCCCATTTGACATTATGATAAAATGAAATCATTTGCTACACAACACACTATACAGAAATAAGCACTTTCGCAAATAAATGACTGTGTGTATTGTTTCAGGTGGACAAGGAGGGAAAAGTTTATGGAATTAACTATGGCAAGAAACTTTTTGTTCGAGAAGGTATTTCATCCTCTCGCCCAACAGGAACTAAATGGAGAAACATCCCAAGTCGTCCACTCATGCATATTTCGGCAGGATATTCTCAGATAGTCGCATTGGACACTCGTGGTGTTATTTACTATTATGGCGGTGAGTTCAAAACATTGTATCTGCTGGATACAACAACAACAACAACAACAACAACAACAACAACAACAACAACAACAACAACAACAACAACAACAACAACAACAACAACAACAACAACAACAACAACAACAACAACAACAACAACAACAACAGCAACAGCAGCAGCAGCAGCAGCAGCCAGCCAGCCAGCCAACCAACCAACCAACCACCAACCAACCACCAACCAACCACCAACAACCAACCAATTAACCAACAACCAACCAATAACAACATTGAAAACAAAAGCTTTAAATTTAAGATGATTGGCCCATAATTCCTGGACATCTCAAACAAATTGACCACGGGATGACTACTGCAGTATGGGGTGTGAACCGATATGATGCCATATTCCGTTTGAAAAACGACAAATCAAGTTGGCGACGAATTCCAGGAGCGCTCAAACATGTGTCAGCAGGCGAAGCAGGAATTTGGGGAGTGAACAGATATGACGACATTTACTATAGAATCGGCGTGACTGAAAGATACCCCTCTGGCAAATCTTGGAAAAAAATACCTGGCAAATTGAAACAAATCGATTCTGGACCAAGTGGTATAGTGTATGGTGTGAATGTTCATGATCAAATCTACTGTCGTACAGGGATCGAGTATGGTAAACCCTTTGGTACTGGGTGGAAGCAGGTCACCAGCTATGGTAGGCTGAAATATGTCAGCTGCGGTGTTCTTGGTTGTTGGGGTGTGAACAGCGGCGATGGCATATGGTATCGTTCTGGGATAAGCAAGGAAAATTGCGCTGGTATAAAATGGATCAACATAGGTGGAAGACTCAAGCAGATCGAAGTTGGTGCAGTTGGTGATGTCTATGGCATTAACTCTGCCGGACAAGTTTGGCGTCGTACTGGCATCTCGGAGTTACGTCCCTTGGGTACTGGATGGCAAAAGATTCAAGAGTATGGCTCCCACATCACCACTGGTCTGAATGGACAGTACCTGTTGGTTAATGGTCAAATACATCAATCTGGTGGTATGTATAATGTTACCTGATACTCGTTAATAATCCAGGAGGAAATTTGCTATCCATGTTTTCTATTTTTTATCTTATGATGATACTTGTCAAACTTGAAACCTAGACCGATCAAATATACTTAAGTCTTAAGTCTTGAAAAATTCATTGATTTTGCGGGTATATGAGTATGTTGACCCACTCCTCATTTCGGCTTCAAAGCATTATTCCATACTAATTGTTATTTGGTTGAAATATGTTTATTTTTCAGTATAATTGAATAAACTTCTTTTCCTCCTTAAATTCAGCTTGTCCAAGACGTTTTCCGTAAACAACGATGACATACTATTTCCCGGTAATGGTAACACGGACTCTGATGAAGTAAAACTGTAGATTGTAGTTTTGATGAAGTTATAAAACTGTAGATTGTAGTTTTGCACTTAGACGGCAAGTAGTAAGTGTTCATTAAAGGACTAACTACTGCTAAATTTTAGAAACTGGAAATAAAAGTTCATTTTCATGCATTAATTGATGTGTGCGATTAATTTTGTTCCGTATTTAACTATTAGAATAGTTTAATGAATTCATTTAAGCCTTTATGCTTAACTGTCAGTATAAAAGACATCTTTCCGGTGACCCATGCACAAATCGTTTTTTTGTTAAAATAGGTTTGTTACACAGCTATTCTTGAGGTATGCTTGTTAAATTATGCTTTTGTTGGAAGTACCATGCAGTAGCCGCGCCTCCGCAGGCATCGCCTTAGATGGGAGGGCAGAATTTCACCCAGGCACGAAACATCATGAGATGCCTGCGGATGAGGCTACGGCAGAGGGTGGTAAACCAGCAGTTATCAGACTGAGAAAAATATGTTAAAATTTTTCATTGTATGTATTAGTCTTGTATTGGTGGCAAATAAATATAGGAGAGACATGTAAATGTCAACATTTCAAGTTGATCACCATCTGCTCACAGTACAGTACATTGGTGCGAGTACCAGCAACCAATTTTTACCACACCACATCACACCACACCACACCACACCACACCACACCACACTACACTACACTACACTACACTACACTACCCTACACTACACTACACTACACCTACAAGCTCATGGAGCCTGGGTGTGTGGTTAATGAAGTTGTACAGCTACGTGCTGCATTGTTTTAGGCTTCTAAATTCAAGTAACGTAACGAAACTCAAGATAGTAAGTAAGTACAGTTTATACTAGAAATGCATATAAAAACTGCGCAATGCATGTCTTGGCCACTGGCACTGATCTATCGTAAGAATATTTTATCAAGATAGTACGCGATGTTTTACTGAACGTTTTACAGAGAGGGGGGGAGGTAACATAATATGTCGCTGAGTTATAATGTAAATTCATTTGTTCCTGTACGTTGAAGCTCGACTACCACGATACATTAACAGAAGTTCTACTATTTTCTTTATTATTTTTCATATTCGAGGGGTTTTACATGTAATATTCACGACAATCTCTTTCTAATGCATTTTTTGCGCACCATACACTGCATGCGCGAAATTAAATTTGAAGCGGGTAAACTGACTAAAATAACAAAAGGAAGACATTTGTGATCGCCTAAATTATATGTTTGCAAAATTGCATGTATAATGTTGGTAGGTGGGCTCCACTAAGTACTATGCCTAATTAAACCCACCTTTTCATCACTGCGTGCGATTTGTTGAATGTCTACGCAACAAAATTAATGTTTGACATCAGGTTTTAAAAACAACATTTTGTTGCTAGACTGTTCGAATACTCAAAGCAAACATGCAGCAGCCCACTCACTCACTGAATACCGGTGCATGCATAAACTAACTAACCAGGTGGCACTGAAGGAACTGTGCAACAATGAGTAGTGCGAGTGTTTAATTAAAACATCTAAGCACAAAAATGAATATAAACAAGACCGTTTGGAGCCGGATCCAGTCAGTGTTGAACAATATTAGGAATGTAGCTGCAGCCGTGGAGGGGCCTTCGTTCGAAACATGAAAGTTTTTTTCTATATATTTTAGGTAGGCACAGCCTTCAACCAACTTCCTAAATTTTGTTAATTGCATGCATGTTCTTGATATTATTTCCTTAATTATTTTAGTTACTAGTCTATGGAGTATAGGTTTTTCGATCGGCTTCTGGAAGTGAACTAGTCTGCTCGCAGCTACGGTCATTTATCGTAATTTCAGGCTGCTCGCAACCTAGAAACGATCGAGTTCGAGTTGTTCTGCTGTTTATGTATCTTATCGCGAAACCAGTGGTAGTGCTCAGACGTCGACTATTTTACAACAAAGCTTAATCTTAGTTATAAAAGATCCGGTCAAACAATTCTACTACAGTAGAACCCCTCTTTGTCGAACTCGCTTATCTCTAACCCCCGCTATATCTTCAACCTTTTGTTGTTTCCCTTGGCTGTTCGAGATAGCGGGGTTCTACTGTACTTACTAGTTCATATAATCTATATAATGGCGTGAACATAAAAATGTTCAGTGTCAAACTTACAGCAGTGTGCTTACCTTAAATAAAATTTCTTCCACATAAAGTGCCATGTAAAAAAATAGCCTTTTAAATCAGCCACGTCCGCTCGATAGTGGTGTCATGCAAATTACCTTTGTTTGGTTGAATACTGCCTTCAGCTTGTCGCTGCAGCAAAGTGTGGGAAAAGGAAGTTCAATGTTGGAGGTACCTCAGAACAAGCTCGAAGTTTGAAGCAGAAGGACTGCGATTCATATTTTACAAAAAGAAAATATATTATAAAAATTAATAAATCCTTATTGGTTCTCAACACTACACGTATCAGCTGGAGAAAAGAAAGATTACATGATCATGGCTATATTTTTTATCATGTTAGCCATTGCAGGATGGACAGGTAAATGGAAAAAATCAAACACTTATTATTAACCATTGCATGCATATCATGTATACTGTAGTCTGTAATATTGCCGATTGGAAAGTTTAGCATGTCTCCCATAACTCCATAAGACGCAGGCAGGTCTCATCTAAATCTACATTCATGTTTAGTTTTTATCGTTTATTACTCTGCAGTTAAATGAGGGAAAGGTTTTCTCGCAAACCTCGCAAAGCACAGAAAAGCGGAAGGAACAGTAGTTTGTTTGAACCTTTTGGAAACTCACACAACCATAAGGAAATTAATAATTGTTTTTGTTCATTCAGGCGTCTTCGTCATTTATATTCATGTAACATTACATACAACACATTTCTAAACTACAGTATATAACATACAGACAGTAACGCACTTAGCTGGATTCATAGATTGGAGTCTGGCTCTGGGGGAGTACTACACCAGAGCGCGACTCGTATAAAAGACAGACTGGTAGCCTACGACTAAGCAATGGCGATTTTAAAATTGGTTGGCAAATAGCTTAGTATGTTCCAATGTACCTCAGTACCTATATACGCAGATCTACATGCAGGCATGCAGGTACAATATGCATGTGTTCGCAATCTACACAGACACAGCTAATGCATGATTATTAGTCGAATGTTCCTATTCCCATTTTGCATCTACATCTTGAAATTCAGAATTGGAGTATGTTGGTTGTTGTTGCAGTTAGACACCAATTTTACTCAGCATCTGTTCTACTTACCGAATTTTACGAAGTATTTATTCGTATGCATTGTTACACCACTATACATACATCATAATACAATACTATACATAAATCATAATACAATACTATACATAAATCATAATACAATACAGCATAACAGGCAAAAGGTTTTGCAAAACCTCCCTAAATCGTTGTGAATTACAATGGCCAATGCAATGGTTATTGCTTATATATCATAGATCAGTGGCGTAGGAACCGGGGGCATAGGGAGCACGTGCCACCCCCCAAGTTTTCTTCAAAGTGCCCTTTTCCCCAACTAAAACGATGGGAAGAGTGCCCTTTTCTAATAGAATAGGTGCCCTTAAGACGAAGAGCCCTTCCAACATGAAGTTGCTTCCTACGCCTATGTCACAGATGGAAGTAGCTACTACAAGGCAAATGTTTTTCAAATAAAAAGACGTACCTATCTCGTTATCAAACTGAGGTTAAATCTTCTTTTGCGAACAGTTGGTACAAACGCCAATCCAGACTGGTCTATTGTATCAGGAACATTAACTCAACTTGATGTAAGCCCTGATGATATTCTCTGGGGTGTGAACAGTGCACGCAATATCTACATACGAAATGGAAACGGATGGTCTGGTGTCAAAGGTTCTTTGAAACACGTAACAGTTGGTAAAGCTGGGGTTTGGGGAGTGAACATTCATCGAAACATTTATTATCGTGAAGGAGTGACACTGAGTAATCCAAAGGGTTCTTCATGTTTATAATTAATCATGTTTATATAACAGAAAAAATCCAGAGGTTTAGATCTTGCACATTTCAAGTTCGAATGGAGGTGTCGCTGATATACATGCAGTGGTTAGTGCATGCGCATTCCAATTCTGCACCTGCATGGGTTCGATGTCTGTAATGCCGGCGCATTTTTCTGATCATAAATTTTACTTCAGTCACATGTCATAAGAGTGTGGCTTTCAGTCTTACTAAACACCGTAGGCTATCTCTGGCCGGTTAGAGGTCTAGTAATAAAGACCATCCTTTATTGGCAAAGAACAGATAAAACTGATAACGCTATATCCATGCATAATCATGCAGTCTAACTGATAAAGCCATATATATCCATTCTAAATAAGATTAGTTTAATTTAGTTTAATTTAGTTTAGTTTAGTTTATAGTTTAGTTTATAGTTTAGTTTATAGTTTAGTTTAGTTTATAGTTTAGTTTATAATTTAGTTTATAGTTTAGTTTATAGTTTAGTTTATAGTTTAGTTTATAGTTTAGTTTATAGTTTAGTTTATAGTTTAGTTTATAGTTTAGTTTATAGTTTACTGTTTAGTTTATAGTTTAGTTTATAGTTTAGTTTATAGTTTAGTTTATAGTTTAATTTATAGTTTAGTTATAGTTGAGTTTATATAGTTTACTGTTGAGTTGATAGTTTAGTTTATAGTTGAGTTTATAGTTTAGTTGATATAGTTTAGTTTATAGTTTAGTTTATAGTTTAGTTTATAGTTTAGTTTATAGTTTAGTTTATAGTTTAGTTTATAGTTTAGTTTATAGTTTAGTTGATAGTTTAGTTTATAGTTTAGTTTATATAGTTTATAGTTTATATAAAGATTTTGGTGGCATCTCACTCGATTGAATAATAATTGAAAGGTTTTGTAGATGGAAAATTATTGAGTGAAAATTATATACATTTATTAGACCTAACCAGGAACAGCAACTATTTAACAATTAGTCGCCGAAGGCGAGGTGATTACAAGCCTATAGTCACTGAGCCGAAGGCGAAGTGACTATAGGCTTGTAATCACCGAGCCTGAGGCGACTAATTGTTTTAGTAGAAATTTCAAAGAAAAACAAACACAGAAAGTTATGAGGTCAGTTGAAAAGGCTATAGGACAAAATTCAGCGCTTTTCTCAGAGGCCGGTTATTAAAAACATGCCGGCAAAAGACGAGTGTCAAAAACATATCGAAGCGAAACAAAAACAAACAATTTCATGAGAAAAATACTTTGGAAAGGCTCAAATACAAAGTAGAATGGTTTAAAATATAGCACAGCTAGGTTTTGCTGAATATAACGATATAAATGAGGATAAAACGAATAATTTTCAAAATAAACACTTGTGGTTGAGCCGTACGGAAAAAGTTTTATACATGTTCATTTCAACAGCGAGAAAACGCTGCCTTTCATGGAAGAAAAATAGTGTATTTGTTATCGCTTACCTTTAAAAATGTCAAAAATATATCCTCCTTTAATTTAGCGGCAGTTTTTTTCATTTAAAACTTTGAATCAGGCTCAAAAAAAAGATTTTTTTTTTAAATTCGGCAGCTTGCGAAGAAGCCATTTTGAAAAAAAAAGTGATAGTCACTGACCAGTGACTATCACTTTTTAGAGGCTCAATTTGGACCAATCAGCATGCAGGAAAATCGATAGTCACCTGGAAATTTCTACTAAAGCAGTTTAGTAGAAATTGTGAGGTGTCTATTGCTTTTCCTGCATTCTGATTGGTCCCAGTGACTATCACTTTTTTTCAAAATGGCTTCTTCGCAAGCTGCCGAATTTTAAGACAAAAATCGTTTTTTTGAGCCGCCTGATTAAAAGTTTTAAATGAAAAAAACTGCCGCTAAATTCAAGGAGGATATATTTTCGACATTTTTAAAGGTAAGCGATAACAAATACACTATTTTTCTTCCATGAAAGGCAGCGTTTTCTCGCTGTTGAAATGTACATGTATAAAACTTTTTCCGTACGGCTCAACCACTCAAGTGTTTATTTTGAAAATTATTCGTTTTATCCTCATTTATATCGTTATATTCAGCAAAAACCTAGCTGTGGTATATTTTAAAAACCATTCTACTTTGTATTTGAGCCCTTCCAAAGTATTTTTTTCACGAAATTGTTTGTTTTTGTTTCGCTTCGATATGTTTTTGACACTCGTCTTTTGCCGACATGTTTTTAATAACCGGCCGCTGAGCAAAGCGCTGAATTTTGTCTTATAGCCTTTTCAACTGACCTCATAACTTTCTGTGTTTGTTTTTCTCTTTGAAATTTCTACTAAAACAATTAGTCGCCTCAGGCTCGGTGATTACAAGCCTATAGTCACTTCGCCTTCGGCTCAGTGACTATAGGCTTGTAATCAGTAATCACCTCGCCTTCGGCGACTAATTGTTAAATAGGTCCCTGGCAGGAATCGAATCTGCGGCCCTGCATGCGATTCCGGTGCAGCGCTCTAAACAACTGAGCTACAGAGTCCAGTTGTCGAGCTCTAACCACAAGTTCATGTATATATACTAGGGTACTGCCAAGTTAAGTTGTGGGTAAATATCATTGATACTAGCGATTATAAATGCCGAAACAACTTTGATAGAAGCGTTAATTAAGCAACAGTTTTGTTGTACTGTTTTGACTACAGTATGTGATTTTCAAGTTTATAGAATTGGTCTCAGGAACGCTGCTGTATATCTAACAAACATTTACAAAATACATTTCGTATTTTGTAAAGCATTTTGTATTAATGATGAGATTCCGTGTTTTCTGAAGGGCTACCGTTTTAAAATAATTGTAAATAAATAAATAAAAATACAATTATGTTGGAGAAAACAGCCGAAATTGGTATTTAATTTGCAATTTTATGCAAAAATTCACCCCCCCCCGGGAAAGAACGATGACTAGAAATTAGATCCCGGAAATTAGACCCTCGTGACTCGCGAAAAATACCCGCGAGTCCGCGATCCGCGAAAAATACCCGCGACCAATACCCGCGACCCGCGACCAATACCCGCGACCCGCGACAATTAGATTATCTCGACAAAGCCACGACTTTTTGCAGATGACACAACTGCTTCCGGTGGAACAATAAATAATGTTGAAAATACAATGAACTCTGATTTGGAAAACCTCAGAATGTGGCTAAACGCAAATAAACTGAGCCTAAACATTGCTAAATTGGAACAAGATCTCTAGTGCATACTGTTTCAGATTCACATTTAAACATAATGATTGAAAACAAACCATCAAACAGTGCAGGAATGTAAGACACTAGGAGTAATAGCACAGGAGGCCCAGGCTCTATTTGCCCGCGCCCGCCTGTGACTTCCTTATAACGAGGGAAGGAAGGAAACATTGAGCCCAAAATAGCCCAGACTTGGCATATGTTACACGAAACTATCCTCGATTTTTCGCCTTTAAATGCATTTCTTTCGAGATTAATCGATATCCCCTGCAAGAATGATACCGTACAACTCTCAAAACAACGATGCTTTAATCAAAAAGCTTAAATTCGCTCTAAAATCCGTGAGGGAATGACAAAATTTGGCAAAAATATATCCGCGTGCCTGGTTTGCTGTTAAAAAACCGGAAGTCGTTGAACAACTCAAAATACACTCAAACCTGATTGGACAACTTTGAAATTTGAAATTTTTGTTGATATTCGTCGTCCAATCAGGTTTGAGTGTATTTTGAGTTGTTCAACGACTTCCGATTTTTTAACAGCAAACCAGGCACGCGGATATATTTTTGCCAAATTTTGTCATTCCCTCACGGATTTTAGAGCGAATTTAAGCTTTTTGATTAAAGCATCGTTGTTTTGAGAGTTGTACGGTATCATTCTTGCAGGGGATATCGATTAATCTCGATATGCATTTAAAGGCGAAAAATCGAGGATAGTTTCGTGTAACATATGCCAAGTCTGGGCTATTTTGGGCTCAATGTTTCCTTCCTTCCCTCGTTATAAGGAAGTCACAGGCGGGCGCGGGCAAGTAGAGCCTGGGCCTCCTGTGGTAATAGTTGATCAGCATCTATCTTGGAAAAGCAACACTGAGAGTAGGCATTTCTGTTATATATTAGAAAACTAAAATAATTTGTTGACCGTGATACACTTGTTTCTATATTTACTGCAATTGTACAACCATACTTTACTTATTGTTGTGAAGTGTGGAACATTTTTGGTGAAACTCAATCCGACAACGATTACACAAGTTCCGAAATAGATGTGCTCGAATTATTATGGACATGGGAAATGAAGTTAATGCTCAAATTGCGTTAAATTCGTTAGGATGGGAGCACTACAAGTACAGAGAACTAAAGCCAAGGCAAAATATTTTAATGTTCAAAATTTTAAATAGCTTTTTTAGCTACAAGAATGAGAATACACATTACTGTCTCCGTGACAACGAAACAACACTCGTTTTGCCACAGCCTCGCACAAATAGCATGAAAAAGAGTTTCATGTTTGATGGGGCAAAAATATGGAACTCAGTCCATAAAGAAATCAGAGGGATTGGGTCCCAGTCTCTATTTGAAAGAAAAATTGCTGCTCATGTTGCTAAATAATATATTTATATATATAAATCCTTTATTGTAAATAGTTAACTATATGTTTTGTTAGTTGTCTATATTGTCAATTTTGTCAATTGGAACAGTTACATTATTTCTATTTTTTATACCATAAGAACATTTTATATAATAACTTTTGAACACACGCCCTTCGTGGAAATCAATATTTTTAATTGACGTAGTTAGTGTGTCAAAATAAAATTTTCTATCTTCTATCTATCTATCTATTTGTGCCCTACTTTTGTCACGTGAAGTTGAGAAAAAGGTCACGTGTCCGTTTGAAGTTTGCCGGGCTGCCAAACCCTGTCAGTATATATTAACTATGCTTGACCGAAACCGCTACAAAAACGGCTTCAGATACCGAAGAAAACGTTTATTTTACAACGGACAGCGTCGACAACGCCGAGGTAGTAGGGACACTAGATATGTCTTTATCGCAAAATACGGTTGAAAATACGGGGCAAACCGACAAAAACAAGACTAGTTCTGGAAATGGGCGAAAATACTCTGTCTGTCTCGACTAACGGTCTATCCTCTCGCCCCAAAAGATCGGTAAAACCCACGGAAAAATCCTGAAATCCATTGAAAACCCAGTATGGAATGTAGACGTTGTGCACCGGACATGTTCGGTGCACAACGTCAAATTTCGGTGCACACGTTGGTGCACAAAATTCTTTTAAAATGGTAAAAAATATATTGGTGCACAAAAATAAAAATAGATAATATTGGTGTACAGAGATTGACTCTGTTGTAAAAATGTTGTAAAAATGCAGTTTCTAATTGGGTCTTTATCATGTTGAAGGTTACGTTTTGGGAGCGTTTTCTTTAAATAACTGCATTTAAAGAAAGTTGCAGCGAAATATTTGAATTCGAAACTAGAGTGTTTGAAATCTTATGTATATTAATGAAAGGGCCTATAACAGAAGAGGTAGAGAAGACTCTGAAAATGCCATTTCCGACGATCTACAGACTCAAGTTTTTCAAAAAATTTTCGTGTCGGCGCCAACCATGGTGGCGCCTCGTGGGAGTCGGCCCCCTATGTTTTAACAATCCTTCTATACACCCCTGGCACTACACATATTTTTACATTAACTCCTAATACATGCATGTTTTGATGTGGTGAAACAAATATAAAAAGTCGGTCCCTGAACAATGGACACCCCCCCAACCTTTCTTGGAAAGTGCGCCCCTGGTTGGGACTGGTGCACAGTTTTTTCTGAAAATGTTTACGTTTGGTGCACAGCTAAAAACGTTCATCATATGTCCGGTGCACAAAAATTTAACATTCGATACTGGTTGAAAACAGGATTCAGTCCAATCAGTCCGATAAATCCAAACTCGACAAATTGTGGCGAAGCATGTCGGCTGCTGTAACTAAATTGCAAGAACCCGATTCGCTAGATCAAATAAAATCACATACATCAGGAGTACATTCGCTATTCCACCAGTACCGCACTGTTTCTCTGTCAATGTTAGAGTTTCTTGCTAGCCTCAGTGACCCCAAACACCAAAAAGGAAAATGAAACATTGCAAAAACTCGCAAATAATCGTAGTGAGTACATTCAAACAGCGATAAACGAGGCAAACGAGTGAAAAAAGGAACTTTTGCTAGAAATGAACTCAGTCCACTATTCTCGTAGTTTCGCAACTCCGCAACGCGCGTCTTCCACTGCGGCTCGAGCCCTTGCAAGAGCTGAGGCCACAGCGGCATTGAAGAAGGTAGGATGCAAAAATGGCGGTCACTGCGAGAGTCCCAGTCCGCCCTAGAAATACAACAACACGAACTCGCCTTAGCCCAAAAGAAAATGAAAGAAAAGACCCGAATGGAAAATTTGCGATTAGAAGAAGAAGCAGCGGTCGCTGTAGCTAAAGCTCAGGCAATAGATAAAGAACTGAGCCTCGAAGAGCATAAAGAATCCGAACACCTTGACTTGCCCCAAGATGATCCTGCCGAAAGAGTCCAACACTACGTAAATACACAACGTTTCGAAAAGTCTAACAATCCCCAAAATTCTCCTCCTGGTGTATCCAATCCCAAAGATTCTCCTCTGTAAAAGCGATAAACATCTAGCAGCACTCCACGTTCAGGACTACCGAAACGACGGCGGGAGCAAACAGGGAACCAAGATCAACTCGGAGATAAAATTCGCCCAAGACAAGGTGGGGAGTTACGACGAAATGCACCGAAGTATGCGGAAGTTCTCCCGGTGGGAAATCGTGTTCAAAGATCTGTTTAGCCAACATATACGTGACCGGACATCCAGAAACCAAGGTGAAGGCGTATATGGTAATCGATGATCAGAGTAACAGTTCTCTAGCAAAATCCGAACTCTTTGATCGCCTGAACGTCCACGGTCAAACAACTTCGTATTCACTTAGGACATGCGCCGGAACAACCCAGACTCAAGGAAAATGCAGACAGACCTCGTCGTAGAATCCCCGGACGGTAGCAAAAGACACCAGTTATCGAACGTCATCGAGTGTAACGCTATCATAGCGTTACACAGTATCCCCGACTCTAAAGAGGAGATACCTACGCCAATCTCACCCGCACTTACGTGGAATAGCTGACGAGATACCCAAGATCTGTGATAATTCAGATATCTTCTTGCTTGTGGGTCGAAGCCCCTCCCCCAACTTCAAAAGATTCACGAATCGCGCAACGGATCTCGGAACGCCCCTTGGACCCAGCGTCTCGATTTAGGATGGGTTATCATTGGCAACGCTTGCATGCCTAGATGATGCTCACAAACCAAAGCTTTCCTGTTACAAGACAAACATTCTCGAAATCGGCCGACCCTCAATCTTTTCATCCTGCCCTAATCGTTTCCATATCAAGGAAGACACCCCCAGCATCTCCGGTGTCCCTGGTAACAAAGACAACGACCAGAGGAAAGAGACATTCGAGAATGGAAGCTTTGATGATGGTCTTGGAGCCAAAATGTTCGCGAGCTCGAAGGACGACAACAAACCTGGTCAATGTGGACATGGAACTGGGAAGCGCCACTGCCATTTCGCAACCCGATATCAGAACTCCCAGACAACCGAGAAGATACACTTAAACGTTTTAATTCCACAAGGCGAACACTAGATCGGAAACCAGAAACGAGGAAACATTATCTCGAGTTTATGCAAAAGCTCTTTGACAATGGTCATGCACACGACAATAGCCACGGTGGTACCTTCCCCACTTCGGCGTCTACCACCCCCGAAAACCTGGTAAAATACGGGTAGTTTTCGACTCAGCAGCTGAAACCAACGGAGTGTCGCTAAACAAGCTACTGCTCTCCGGCCCAGACCTGGAAAATAGTCTCTTGGGAATTATCTTCTGCTTCTGCTGCAATGCCGTCGCTTTCATGACAGACATAGAACAAATGTTCCACTCGCGGATCATTTATGGTTCGAGAAGACCATAGAAACTTCTTGCGTTTCTTCTGGTATAGAGACAACAACCCCGATGAAGAAGCGATCGAATATCGTATGAAGGTGCATCTGTTCGGCAACACATCGTCGCCAGCCATCGCAACATGTGCTCTTAGAAAGACAGCTCTTGTTGGAGAACTCTAGAGTACGGACCCGACGCAAGAGAGTTCGTGGAGAAGGACTTTTACGTGGACGACGGCATAAAGTCAGTTCCTGATTGCGAAGGAGCCATTAATCTGTTACGTCGAACCAAATAACCATGTTAGATGCCGCCAACCTGCGTCTCCACAAAATAGCCCCTAATAATCCTAAAGTAACGCAAGCCTTTGCCGTCGAAGACCAAGCTTCAGATCTCCGCAACCTGGATCTCCACCGCGACGTAATCCCAATACACTCTTCCGGAAAGTACTTAGCCTTGGCTATAGAGCCTCGTTTTCGTGAATGAGATATTTGACCACGACACGACAAGGGCTGGACTCAATGATCGCCGATCTAAGACCAACCCGGCTGACCCACGAAGTGCTATCAACTCTAATGGCCGAGGTATCAGCTATCGTAAACAATAGACCGCTGGTAGCAATTTCAATCGACCTCTCTCGGCACCCGAAATCCTGACACCATCCATTCTCCTGACGCAAAAAATCTCACCACTCAAGTCAACTCCAGGAAATTTCGTCCCCCAAGACATTTACACCAAACAGTGGCGACAGGTACAGTTCCTAGCGAACCATTTCTGGTCACGATGGAGAAAATAATTCCTGCCGACGCTACAATGCAGGCGAAAGTGGGAAACAGCCCTTCCTAATCTTAAAGTAGGAGACATGGTCCTTCTCCGGTGCAAAGATTAATCACCAAGAAACGATTGGCCGCTCGCTCGTATCTCGAAGGCCCTAAGAAGCGCGGACGTGAAAATCGAAAAGTAGAAGTCACCACAGCAAAGAAGCAAGTTTACACAAGACCATAACAGAACTCATGCATCCTGTTGAAAACTGAAAACGAACTAAAGTCGTAATGCAATGATAGTATTCAAACCGATATATTTATACTGGTATTTTCATACCAGACGGGGAGTGTTCTGACCATTGGGGCCTTTGAGATTCTTTCACATAGTTTAAATTTACATTTGTGTTGACATTATCTTCGCGGCATTTATTCAGCACGCCGCACGCCACGCTATTGGCTAGCTTCTCTAGTCAGGGGGGGGACGTTTTCAGTTTTTGTTGGAACTCGGTTCTCACGCTGGAGTGAGCATTCTTTTTTTACAGAAAGATTTACACGAATAAAAGCATTTTAAACTTATTCGTTCTCTGTTATACTACTGTAGAAGGGTACTGAGCCTCGTCCTACCCGAAGGAACAGTTTAGTTTAGTTTAATTTAGTTTAGTTTAGTGTTAAACATGATTGTTTTAGCATGTATTTGTAAGGGAAGATAAAGACATCTCAACAACCGCTATTCCATCGACGAAATATGCAAAGACACTTAGATTAATATGTGTGTGACGTGATGCATATCCAATGTCATTGCGTTTTGCAACCATTCTGATTCGTTATAGAAAATACGCCATACACAAATAATATATAGCACCTTTCATTATTTAATGGGCTGATTATGATCACGTGATATTGAATAGAAATTACTCATTGGAACGTTGAACCAGCCGTGGATTTTTTACTATACGTTTCGTTCCATTGTGCGGTTCCGCGGATCGCATTAAATAGACTGTTTTGAGTATGCAATGATTTTATGATTTTATTGGTGTTATATAAAAAGATAATGAATGCTTTCATTTGTGCAATGGTAAGAAAATTTTCACAATACTCTTACCATTCATTGCAGTTATAGACCACTTTCATAATTCAGATGAGTTTAAATATTCTTTTATGTGCATCTTAATAAGCCTTATCAGCCTCGTTTCTGTGACTGAAATTGAATAGAATTTATTAATCTGAACGAGGTCACTGAGGCTTATTACGATGCACATAAACGAATATTTAAACTCATCTGAATTATGAAAGTGGTCTATAAACATTCATTTAATATTTGTATACATATTGACATGCAGGTAAGTTGATCCAAGTCGACTCAGGTCCTTCCGGAATTGTCTATGGTGTAAACCATCATCATGCAATTTATTGCCGCAAAGGAATCACTTTAACCAAACCCAAAGGTACAGGTTGGGTGCGAGTACCAGGAGCTCTGAAGTATGTCAGCTGTGGTGTTTATGGCTGCTGGGGGGTGAACATTGCTGATCAAATTTGGTTTCGTTACGGAGTGAATCCCAAAAATTGTGCAGGAAGCAAGTGGGTTAAAATACCAGGTGCCTTGACTGAATTGGAGGTAACTGTATATTATGACAAATTGCATGTATATTGCAATAGTTTGTTGGATTCCTCTTAATACATGGTTCTGTAACAGATACATACTTTTTGATATGGTTTCAATTACACAGGTTAGGTAACATGACCTGCATGTATTAGCGAGCTTGAATTTCATACAAAATGTACAAGCGATGGTGGAGCCAGTACATTGATTTTCCCCTACCTTAAGTTCTGAAAACCCTTAGCTACTGTCAGTTTTAGTCTTTTGAAAAACGACCTTCAGGCTTCATGTAGCGATGTAGCTACAAGTTCAGGTTTCTTATATATTTAGCTGGAATAAGAATGAGAACGGATCAGCCTTTAGGACACTTTGTATACTTTTTAAACCTTTGACTTTGTGGATAGCGTCATCGTTCCCCATTTGACATTATGATAAAATGAAATCATTTGCTGTAAAACTACACAACACACTATACGGAATTAAGCACTTTCGCAAATATATGACTGTATGTATTGTTTCAGGTGGACAAGGAGGGAAAAGTTTATGGAATTAAGTATTAACAATGGCAAGAAACTTTTTGTTCGAGAAGGTGTTTCATCCTCTCGCCCAACAGGAACTTATTGGAGAAACATCCCAAGTCGTCCACTCGTGCATATTTCGGCAGGATATTCTCAGATAGTCGCATTGGACACGCGTGGTGCTATTTACTATTATGGCGGTGAGTTCAAAACATTGTATCTGCTGGATCTTCAGACTAAAGATGCTTTTTATTTTCACATATAGGTATATTATATACAAACAAAAACAACAACAACAACAGCAACATCAACAGCACTGACAACATGTTGTTGTTGTCGTCGTTGTCGTTGTTGTCGTTGTCGTTGTCGTTGTCGTTGTCGTTGTCGTTGTCGTTGTCGTTGTCGTTGTCGTTGTCGTTGTCGTTGTCGTTGTCGTTGTCGTTGTCGTTGTCGTTGTTGTTGTTGTTGTTGTTGTTGTTGTTACCACCAATCACCACCAACCAACCAATCAACCAACCAACCAACCAACCAACCAACCAACAAACCAACAAACCAACCAACCAATAACAACATTGACAACAAAAGCTTTAAATTTAAGATGATTGGCCCATTATCCCTGGACATCTCAAGCAAATTGACCACGGGATGACTACTGCAGTATGGGGTGTGAACCGATATGATGCTATATTCCGTTTGAAAAACGACAAATCAAGTTGGTGACGAATTCCAGGAGCGCTCAAACATGTGTCAGCAGGCGAAGCAGGAATTTGGAGAGTAAACAGATATGACGACATTTACTATAGAATCGGCGTGACTGAAAGATACCCCTCTGGCAAATCTCGGCAAAAAATACCTGGCAAATTGAAACAAATCGATTCTGGACCAAGTGGTATAGTGTGAATGTTCATGATCAAATCTACTGTCGTACAGGGATCGAGTATGGTAAATCCTTTGGTACTGGGTGGAAGCGAATCTCTGGTGGACTGAAATACATCAGCTGCAGTGTTCTTGGTTGTTGGGGTGTGAACAGCGGCGATGGCATATGGTATCGTTGTGGGATAACCAAGGAAAATTGCGCTGGTACAAAATGGATCAACATAGGTGGGAGACTCAAGCAGATCGAAGTTGGTGTATGCAGTTGGTGATGTCTATGGCATTAACTCTGCCGGACAAGTTTGGCGTCGTACTGGCATCTCCGAGTTACGTCCCTTGGGTACTGAATGTAAAAAGATTCAAGAGTATGGCTCCCACATCACCACTGGCCTGAATGGACAGTAACTGTTGGTTAATGGTCAAATACATCAATCTGGTGGTATGTACCGTATAATGTTAGCTGATACTCGCTAATAATCCAGGAGGAAATTTGCTATCCATGTTTTCTATTTTTTATCTTATGATGATACTTGTCAAACTTGAAACCTAGACCGATCAAATATACTTAAGTCTTAAGTCTTGAAAAATTCATTGATTTTGCGGGTATATGAGTATGTTGACCCACTCCTCATTTCGGCTTCAAAGCATTATATTCCATACAAATTGTTATTTGGTTGAAATATGTTTATTTTTCAGTATAATTGAATAAACTTCTTTCCCTCCTTAAATTCAGATTGTCCAAGACGTTCTCCGTAAACAACGATGACATACTATTTCCTGGTAATGGTAACACGGACTATGATGACGTACAACTGTAGATTGTAGTTTTGATGAAGTTATAAAACTGCAGATTTCAATAGATTATATTTAGACAAGTAGCAGGTGTTCATTAAAGCACTAAGTACTTAAGTTTTAGAAACTGCAAATAAAAGTTCATTCTCATGCATTAATTGATGCGTACGATTAATTTTAGGATAGTTTAATGAATTCATTTAAGCCTTTATGCGTACTTAACTGTCAGTGTAATTGACATCTTTCCGGTAACCCATTCAGTCATGCACAAGTCGATTTTTTGTTAAAATAGGTTTGTTAAGTAGCTATTCTTGAGGTATGCCTGTTAAATTATGCTTTTTTTGGTTCTCCACTTTCATTCTGTTGGACTCTGATCTGAGCATTTTAACCGTCAATGAGATGTCCGGACTTCAGCTCTCAGATGACTGAAACTATAGGCTGGTTTCACTCAGCCTAGACGTAGGGCCTTTACCCAGCATGTGGCGCTTGATTTGCATGTTAATCGACTTCCTCCTCTCCCCTCTCCCCTCAAAGAAGCAGAAATAGAAATAAGAAGGCCCTAGGTCTAGACTGGGTTTCACTAAGGTCTAAGCACTATCATGCAGTAGCCGCGCGCCTCCGCAGGCATCGCCTTAAATGGGCGGGCAGAATTTCACCCTGCAGGCACGAAACATCATGAGATGCCTGCGGAGGAGGCTACGGCAGAGGGTGGTAAACCACCAGTTTTCAGGGTGAGAAAAATATGTTAAAATCTGAACATTTCCTCACAAGTTTTGATTGGCTTATGAAAGCCATTAAGCAAGCGAACAAAGATTTTTCGTCTTTCGGCGTCGCGTTGTCTGTTTATTTGTATACTTGTTTGGCTTTCCAAAGGCAAAGTTTGAAAGTTGTGTCTTCATACACTAGTTCGTTGTTTGTTTTTAAAATAACTAAAAGTTGGAATTTTACGTACTGCTTGTTTTCAAAAGGAAAGGAGAAAAAAAGCCAGAATACTGAACTCGTATAAACCGACTGACACCGGCATGAAAATAAAATACATATTTTATACAACAAAGACAATAAGACATTGCATTGCTAGTTACCTTGGCTCCGTGAATTTTAAGACCATGAGGACTCAAGAGAAGTCAAAAGTGAGTTTATGCTTATTCTATATAGAAAAGGGACTCCCAACAGGGTTTTTGCATTTTTTTACAATCTGACCCCTCTTTCATGCGAAATATTCATTGTTTTTCTTGACTGAACTTCGAATTTATCCGCCGGATAGCGACTTAAACGACCTCAAGACACCGTTTAAATTTATCCACCGTTTAACAAACTTTAACCGGTGGATAGCGCTAAACGGGCTTCGTACAACGCGATTTCTCGAGCGTTTAAATTGTATCCGGCGGATAGCGAGTTAAACGGTGGTAGCGACTTAAACGCCTTTCGTACAATCCCTGTTGGATAAAAAATCCTCCAAAATGGCCAAAGTATTTCCAGTGATACCATATGATTGCAATTTAAGCAACAAACGTGAGTGTGGCACAGAGTCAAATGCTTTACAAAAGTCCAAATAAATCAAATCTACATCACGGCCACTATTTCCACTACACCAACAGTTTCCAGAAGATTAGACAAACAAGACTTTCCTTGTACAAAACCGTGTTGAACAAGTGACACTTTGTCTTTCACATGCTGCAACTTGAACAAATGAATTGGGCTGCACGAGGTAATGTATCGAATCAATATTTGAGGAACACTTCAATTGGAACGACAGTAAATACGGATCTTAGCAATAGCTTGGTAATGCTAGACTTACAAAAGCATATAGAAAGCCTGTATAATCTACCTTTGGCTTTGGGTCCTAAAATTATTAAGTAGCACCAAATAAGTGTATGCATGACTGTAAATTCTAATTAAATCTAAATTTTCATACCTTTTTTCAACTTCAAGGCATCACCAGTTCTGCACCTTTCCTGAAAATTGCAAGGCAAAGGGATCAGTGGCAGTGAACCTGCAGTGAACAGGTGGGAAAATTGTCTGAGCATGCGCGAAAATTTCCCGCCAAATGCGCGTGTATTTTGCGGGACTGAAGAAATGTGTATTTCACATTTTCACGCAAAACCAAAACAATGTGGTCGATTCTGGAAGACAAATTTGCACCTGCTGTTTAGGGCCACAAAGCAAGAGAAAATTTGGATTTTCTGAACACAAAGTTGTATTATAATTTTATTTCTTTCTGATGTTCACAATATTTATAATGTAAACTGTTAAATATCGGTTATTCATTACAAAACAAAACAGAGGTCAGAGCAGAATAATTAAAAAATACCAACATTTCTCGATTTTTACAAGGCCAGGACTTCTACTACAGGCTCGAAAATACCTTGCAATATATTTTAAAAGTGCAAAAAATTGGTGGCACAACCTGTAACATAGCAAAATTCGTGTTTACAGAATACTAAACAACCCGAAGTTTTGTCCGAAAAGTATATAGGCCGTCAGCTAGTGCACCAAAACGTTTAGTTTCATTGGACACCTCGCTAAGCTAAAAGAACTTTACATATTCTTATAGATTAAAACACGCTGAATCCAAATCTAAAAAGTTCTTGTCGAGATACCCTGCAGTTTTTTTTTATTTCTCAATTGAAATCTTAAAAAATTCACTGTTTTGAACTACGTTATTAGCAATTCCGCGCAAAACTCATTGTTCAAAAAGCGTTTCGTAAGAATCGGACCAATAGCCTGCATACCGCCTACAACTCGGGCATATCTCGGGTCATTTTAAGATATACAAAATAGTATGTACAAAACATTTGTAAACAAAATGTTACGTATTTATAATTCATATCAGGTTTCCGATAAAAATAAGCTTTTTTCTGATCGTTTGAATGTTTTTTTTGATAGCGATGAAGCGTAATATAGAAACATTAGAGCTTTGTGAAGATATCGAGGGCTTTGTAAGGCATATTGACAATTAAATGGATAATGTAGTTTTCGACGGCGAAACGAAGGCCAACACGAGGATACTTTCTAACTTTCCTGACATTAGCGTTTGCCCTACATGTACTTCGAATACGAAGATCCGTTTAACTTTCAGGTATCTATGGCTATTGCCCAATTTTCTGATGCGCTAAAAAAATTGACGGAGAGAAGTTATTTCCTTGTAGTTTGTGCGACAAAGTCTGCGAAGGACGGCCTATAACAAGGTCTGACAAAACACATAACGAATTGACTAAAGCTTGGCTTATATATCTTCTAGTTTAATAAATATCATTGCTTCAATAAACGATGCAATTGTGTTTTGGCAAAGCACAAGAATACTATAAATAATCTGAAGACTCGATATCTGCCACGGCGTTTGATAAGGTGTTATATCACCAGTGAAACATCAGTTGAAAGCATGTCGACAGGGCAGAATAGCCCAACAGAATATGGACGTGAGAATACAGACGCGAATCGTGTCACATATATATACATATATCTCCTCTTTTGAATACAGAGGGGATTTGTGCAAGGTGTTGGTACCTTGAACGTTCTTATCTCAAGAAATGAACAGTACCAGACAATATTGCAATTTTGTTTCAATTGGAATTGTTTTATTTACAATTAATAATCAGTATTTACAAAATACATTACATTATTACACCCTATCATTATTTTGTTTATGTAAAATACCACGTTATTTTCTCTACAAGGCTTTCGATCTGTAAACCCTGATCTATATCTGTGCAAATATACATGATATTGTTTTGCAGTATTTGCACTGATGTATATGTGGCTAACTGATTGAAGGCCTTGCCAAAATTAAGGTTTGCTTTTCTATTGCTGCTTAACAAGTTAACAAGAAGCATAATAGATGGGGTAGTCTACCCATTATAAAATAATATTATAAATCTGCCCCACTTTGGTTTGCTATGCCACCTCAAAATTCTGAATACAGCAATCATATGCCCCAGTCACACAACAATGTAGCAACTGATGAAGACACCTGGGTACAAGACATCTGCAGCTAGAGAGTTCAAGGGCTGTTCTTGATGAGGTCTTGGTGGTGCAGAAGCTACAAATCTAGGGGCAAGGCTGCAAAACTGTTTCCAAGGCTGCAAAACTGTTTCCTGACTGTTGTCAAGAAGCAGTCAGGGTCACAAAATTGACCAAATAGATATTAAAAACAATGAAATTTAGGGGATAGATTAGGAGTATAAAAATTGTTTATATCAAAGCACATCCCAGGTGTGCTAAAATGTTTACATTGAGAAATCTCAGGTGCAGCATTGACCAATTCTGCAGTCTGGACAGAACAGATGTACTAAATGTGCTTTGAGGAATAGTGGGCTGACATCCAATACTCAAATGCATCTCCTTTCATTTATATTTTACTCCAGGAGTGTTTACTGTACAGTACAATCTTAATTAAACTACATACAAATATGAATCTACATAGTAGCAAGACTTTTGGGATCTTAAAAATACACAAAACAAATATGCTCTATAATTTAGAACTAATAAATACTGTGTATGCATGTATATTGCAGTGAACAATGAGGAATATAAATAATATATATAGACATACTGTTTAGACAAAGCGCAAGTGTATAATATTATAAAGATAAAAACTTGCGCCAAATGTACACAATGGCTTTACATGAAGGTAGAACAGCAAGATATTGTCATTATTCTTGACCTCAAGAGCAGCAGAACCATTCTTTAGTTAAAAGGTTTTCGTTTGCGCTGGTATCTTGAAAGCTAACTTCCTTCGCGTTGTCTACTTGTTGAGCAGCCATAAAAGCATTCTTTTGTCCTGTCATAACTTAAAACTATCACTTAAATCAGTAGGAATACAATGGAACACATCTGAAATTCGAAGTTTAGATGAAACAGGCAGAATAACCGAAGATATGCAATATCTCTGATGCAATATGATCTTTCTCGCACATTGACAAATCCATAAGAAAATAAAAAACACATGCCTCAAACAGCTGTCGCCTGTAAGTCGAATAGAAACCGGCAGATAATCGGCGCATGTTCGTACAGGAAGTATGATTTTTGAAAGATGTGTTTTCGCGAAACTGCTAATAAACATAATCACGCGACAGTGAATTTTTAAGATTTCAATCGAAAAATACAAAAAAACTGCAGGGTATATCGACAAGAACTTTTTAGATTTGGATTCAGCGTGTTTTAATCTATAAGAATATGTAAAGTTATTTTAGCTTAGCGAGGTGTCCAATGAAATTCGTTTTCTAGCCATCTTTTGGTGCACTAGCTCACGGCCTAATATAAAGTTTAAGCTTCGAAATGAATGTCGTAGAAAAATCTGATTACTAAGTTTATTTGTTTTTAGAATACTTTGAAAACCTCAATATCATTTTTTGAAACCTTTGTAGAGAAATAAAAGACAAAAAGTGTATTTTGATGCCCATTTTTTGGGTAGCCTTCATCGTACAAATTACACTCGCAGATGAAACCGGTTAAAATTAAGCCTTTTCTCGATTTTTTTGCCAGTTTTCATGATATTGGTAAAAACTTAAAAGAAAAGCACATCTTCTGACCTATATAATAATATTTTGGTGGCAAAACCTGTGTCTAAGAGAAAATTTAGGTCAAACATAAGCAATTTTAACTGAATACCTATACATACTGAAATTTGACGATCATCGTTTGGCCACAATCCCACTCAAAACCCAAACATTTGTACTTTATTCTAGACAACAAACATGTGCATGTGTTACACAATTCATCTCATTTTCTGTCAATATTGCGTTCCTGGTCGAGTTTATTTCCCATCAAAAACACACATTTAAGCACAAACTGCATTTTATGGCATGTTGCAGCGATGAATTCTTTGTTAATATTTCCCCCGGTTACGACAAGTAATTATGAAACATTCTATTTTTTGTTTCATTCCACAGCAGTAAGAGAAAACGTTTTGTCAGACAAGAAAGCACCCGCGATAGTTTGGTCAGTAAGGACAATTTTCCCACCTGTTTGGCAGTGATGAATCTCTTTAATAATGTACCTCTAAATAGAAGTTTGTATTTAAGCTTTAGCGGCCTGTTTCACAGGTTCCACCCTTTTGAATCAGTTGAATTTGTAAAATATACACATGAACACAAGTTAATTTTTACTATAAACCTTTTTAACAATGACGCCAGGTCTCCTGATTGATTTAATGTTAATATAAACATATGTCATATGAAGACACTTTAGTTTAAGACTGCAATCAGTTAATACCTGCAGGCCTTCAGTTCCCTTTCCCCCCCAGCATTTTCTCTACAACGGTGGCTTTTCCTGTCCGCGGTACATCAAATCAAATCAAATTTATTTTGCCAATATAACACACAGAAAGAAAAAAAAATAAAAATTACATAACAATATAAGGAAATAAAGGCAAGGTAGCCCAAAATGAAACCAAAAGGCTTATTATATACATTGGACTCAGTCCTTTATCAAACAATTAGACCTGATAGATCAGTGCATGGTCAGTCACACTGTATATAAATAAAAACACAGAATTAAATACAAGAAAAAAGACAGACAAATTATAAATAACCAATCATAAAAATAAAAAACAATCACATACGTCAATATCACAATGTAAATAAAAAACTGTTTAATTTAGAAAGGAATGAAGTAGTACTATAGTATAGGTGCATTTCGTATGTCATCACTTAACGAATTAAAAAACTTAGGAGCTTGATAAGAGACAGAAAGTTTTCAATTGAACAGATTAGTCGACCGAGTGAAATAACTATGAATTTGGTTCATAGGTAAAAATAAATTGTCAAAACTTCTAGGGAGTAAGCCATTGTGATATTGATACGTGAATTTTCCAAGATAATACAAATAAATCCTATGAAACTTAGGAATTTTTAACTTATAGTAAAAAGCGGTTCAGTATGTGCATCAAATGGTTGTTTATCGAGTATCCTAATAATGCGCTTTTGAAGCAGAATAATACGATTAAGATTAGTGGGGTATGTAGAACCCCATACAGTTACACAATACTGTAAATAAGGGTACACTAAAGAAAAATATAACTTACGTAAAGTAGATTTGGACAGGAAAAAACTCGCTTTGTATATAATACCTACAGATTTTGATATTTTCCTGGCAACATAAGAAATATGAGGTTTCCAGGAAATATGTTCATCTAGAATAACTCCAAGGAAAACAACCTCCTTTACCCTAGTGATTTAATAACCATTTATTTTCAATATCAATAGAGATAAATCAATATCAATTCTTTTTTGTCTAGATTTAAATATCACGTAGTTAGATTTCTTTAAATTTATCGACAACTTGTTAGCTTTAAACCATTCAGATATTTTATCAATTTCACAATTAACAGTGCTCACAAGAGATGAAAGTTCCTGATGAGAAAAAAATATATTGGTATCATCGGCAAACAAAATCAATTCAAAGATATTGGAGACATTACTTAAGTCATTAATATAGAGGAGAAACAAAAGTGGCCCAAGAATGGAGCCTTGAGGCACTCCGCACTGGATAATCGACTTTGAAGAAAAGGTTTCATTATATTGAACAAATTGTACACGGTTGCTAAGATAACTCTTCATCCAATTGAAGGCTACTCCCCTGATACCATGGTGATAAAGTTTATCAAGCAATATATACTCTGATTTACCGTGTCAAAAGCTTTAGAAAGGTCAAGAAATATTCCAATCGTAAACTGCTTTCTATCTATTGCTGATGTTATTTTATCACATAAGTATATGTTAAAGCAAAAGAAGTTGAATGATTTTTCCTAAAGTCATATTGATTATGAAAAAGAATATCCGATATGTTTATATACTCCATAACCCGCTTATAATCAACTCTTTCAAGTATTTTAGAAAATATTGGCAAGATCGATATGGGTCTATAGTTTTGGAAAAACCTACGATCACCGGATTTAAATAGGGGAATAACACGAGCGATTTTCATATTATCAGGAAAATAACCCGAAGAGATAGATAAATATATTAATTATATGGGCAAGCGGAGTCCCGGATCGCAGTGAATTAATTATATCTGATACTTCCAGTTGGGTAGTTAAACTAAGTGATACTGAACTGGAATAAATACCAGATAAATAAGTTCGATGTGATTTGTGAAATGTTAGCATCAGGAATTTTCTTGGCTAAATTATAACCAATATTATTGAAATAATCACAAAAATGATTAGCAATTTCAACTGGATCCGACATGTCTGTATCATTTAAATTAAAAATTGGTGGTAGTTTTCTAGAACCTTTGTTCTTATTAATAACTTCATTTATTAATTTCCAAGATCTTTTAATATTACTTTTAAAATAACCAAATTGTTTATCATAATATAAATCCGTTAATTTGTTTAATTGTTTCTGTATCTTTTATAAGACGATTCATTTTCAGAACTAGGGGAATTTAAGTATCGTTTATACAATCTATTCTTCCGTCTTATTGATTTAAGGAGACCCTTGGACAACCACGGTTTTGTTAAAGCATATTTTCTTTTTCTTACTCTTTTCAATGGGAAACAAAGTAGATATGACCCCCCATATAGCGAGATTTTCCCCGCCATATGACGTCAGCATTTTGAGGATCCCGCCATATGACGTCATTTGCGTAGATACGCGTAGATACATGTAGATGCATGCGGATATGCGTAGATACGCGTACGTTCAACTACGTGTATCCGGTTTTATTCAAGATGACGTAATGACATGCCTATAAAAAAAACGTCGCGCTTTTATTCAGTGATCATTACTAGCTAAGTTTGAAATGAGTTTCTCACAAAATTTCGAGCAGTCGAACTGGGCTAACAGTGTTCATGCAGACGAAGTTTCGTCCGTTGATTATAAAAAACTTTTCAGTTTGTTAGAGGCTATATATGCAGAGGCTGTTTTTGACGAAGTTTGTAAGCTAAGTAAGGAAAGATGCTGTGGTTGTGAGTACGATCACCCAAGTCAACGCCAGCATGACTGTCTTATGTTATCTGAACAGGAGAGATGGCAATCGTATGGCTTGGAGGCCATGGATCGAGTAATAAATAAACGTATGGTCTGGAGAGAATTTGTCGAAGCTATTAGAGTGATGAAACTACAGTACCATAAAGATGTTCGTGGGCATTTTGAAAGTCTAGAGAAAAGTTCTGATTCAACGTTTGTTTATTCATTGATGGACCTTCGTGAAAACACTGAGGATCGTGAGTTTGAGTCTATTTTGAGCTATCTTTCGTATTGGAGAGGACAGACTTTGAAATAAATTATCTTGGAACGACTTTGGGCGAGATCATTGACGTCAGGGAAGCGTACAAGACAAAAAACGGCTCTTTTAAGAGCCACCAAATATACTAAAAGAACTAAACGAGTTTCGTGTTTACATATTTATAGTATGCACTGATCACATTTCGCCTCGCGTCAATACACCAACACATGGACAGATCAAATGACAAATCAGAAATGTATAGTGTACACTGAACACATTTCGCTGAATATCAATACTTTTCGCATGAAATTCTTCGATAATCTATCCTTTGGGAATGACACGAACGGTATCGGCTTTGTCGGTGTATTTTAGCCACTCGGGGATAGTTGCATCCGACCAGGTAATATACCGATGATGTTTAGGTTGTTTTCTTCCAGGCTTGGTTTCGACGCCAGAGACCGGTGTGGGTGTAGTCACTTTAGTTTGGGTGGTGAAGGGATAAACATGGCAGTCGCCAAATAGGTCTCCAAGAACTTGCTTATCGGTTGGTGTGTCAGGCTTGTTATCCACCAATAAGTATCCAAACGGTTTTTCGGTCTCTTTGTAATAAGCGTTCATAAAATGGATTCTGTTCTTATCAAACATGCGTTCTCCAACAATACCAATTTGTTTCCTATCGCTTGGACTTCGGAAGAGAGCCAGATATTGGGCATTTCGGCTGATATCCGTATTATATTTCCCCTTTGGAAACATGTTTTGCAGCAATAAGATAACGCTCGCGTTTCGATGACGGCCTTGGGTAAACAATCGAGATACCACAGGACTGTCTGTCGCTTCAGCCATCAAATCGTCCAGGATGATGATGTTGTTGTACCGCGTATCAATCTCGCTCATGTTCTCAGACAGTTCGGGCACACTTCTCTCAAACCGTATGCTTTTTCCGAGAGACGTTTTCAAGACGTCATAACATTCTTGCCACTGGTTGTAGTACCAAAAAATGCGAATACCTTTTTGCTCTTCATACACGATACGATTTTGCTCCAAAATTTGTTGGACAAAATACGTTTTTCCACTTTGACTCGGACCCACGACTAATAGCGAAAATTTATGACGTAAGTTGAATTCCGGATAGGGCTTGGTAATCAAAGATGCTGTTGCTTTCGCTACGGTTTTTGTTGGTTTTAGTATAGAACTTGTTTTCTTTCGAACACATCTTATTTCTTTTAGTATATGTGCCGGTCGTGTAGGTAGTAAACTTGAGTTGTGGTTATGCGATTTTGAGAACCGCGCCCTTTCTAACCACTTTTTCCTTTCATCTCCGTATAAGTTATGTACTTGACGCAAATGATCACTTATATATCGAAGACCAGGCTTGTTACAGAAAGGACAGTCTCTTTTGTGCTTATAGGGCATGTTGACACTTTGAAAGTTCAACCATAAATGACCGAGAATAAAGTGTTTCAAAACATTTATTTAATTATTTTTTTTCGATGTGAGGTCGATGTGAGGTCGATGTGAGGTCGATGTGAGGTCGATGTAGGGTCGATGTGAGGTCGATGTGAGGTCGATGTAGGGTCGATGTGAGGTCGATGTGAGGTCGATGTGAGGTCGATGTAGGGTCGATGTGAGGTCGATGTGAGGTCGATGTAGGGTCGATGTGAGGTCGATGTGAGGTCGATGTGAGGTCGATGTGGGGCACCGATTCAAGTCCGGTTCGGTAGATGTGAACATTTCGGGCTTCTGTAGGGGTTCTGCAAGGGTTCTCTCGGGGTTCTGTAGGGGTTCTCTCGGGGTTCCCCTGGGGTTCCCTCGGGGTTCCCTGAGGGTTCTATCGGAGTCGACCTATGAGCGCAATGAAGCATCTGCTCATAAAAGTGCCGTGCTGCTCAATAGCAAGTCATTTCTCGACAGTCAGTGGTAACGGAATGAGCTGTAAATTTTGCGGAAAACAATTTAGCCGCGGTTACAATCTACGCAGACACGAAATGGAATACTGTCCACTACGGGATCAGGAGATGTCACAAACAGAAAGTCAGATAATGGATTCCGAAGACGACGATGTTTCGACGACTTCAACTCATGGGTCTGAAATTTCGATGACGACTGATAATGAGTCAGAAACTGAAGAAGCAGAAGAAATGGATCCTTGGATGCCAATGATAGAAGAAGCAAAGCAAAGAAGTAATACAGCTTTTGAGGAAATGAAAGAGAGCCTTATAAACAGCGGTTTTGATGAGCAATCTGCTACCGACAAAGCTTACACCAATATTCTGCCTGAACTCCAAAAGGAACTTGAAAATATTTATATGCAACGTCTCCTGTGGATGAAACAACTAAAGAAAGATCCCGTACATAAGAAAATAATGCAGACAAAGGAAACACTTGTCGAAAACGATGACTTTGATCCAGAAGAAGCTTTGGAAGCAGCTGTTGATAAGAGAAAGTTTCTTTTGATGAGGAAGATGACGCAGAAAGCGATGATTAAACTCAGTCAAACGGTTTAATGCGGTTGGAGCTTTTGTTAGAGAAACCATGGCTAACGAGCAATAAAGCAAGACAATATGTTTAAGAATTATATGCATTTGTGTGATTAATTGTTATACTTAAGAAATAAATTTGTTACAAACGTTAATCTGTGCGTTAATATATGCATCCAGCCAAACAAAGCGAGCAACAATAATTTACTTTTAAAATCAGTGTTCGCGTTCGCGTTACCCCCTTTTCGCCCTATGGATTCCAATATTCAAACACGTATTTATCCCACTGAAGCTCTAAAACTTTCGTCACCTCAACAAGAGTATTGTCAATGACTAACAAAATATGTGTGCATAGATCAACCTAAATTTATGCGCGCACGCCTCATTGAACACAGCATGCCAAAGTAAACATCAGTAAGCATCTATAGTAAACATCGCTATAGCAATAAGTGCCTCACAAACTGTCCACATTTTTATCGCAAAAGGAGAGAGAGAGAGACGATTGTGTAATGTCATAATAAAAAGGTCTTATCAGTGCTATATTTTGAGGATGAGTTTCTGACTAACAAAATATGTGTGCATGCTAAGTCGGAAATCATTATTTTATATTCCAATTAGCTGTCAAAAATTATTCAAATCCTTTGTATCTCACAGCTAAGCTAGTAAGCTAGTAATAAAACTTAGGCACTGGAAAATGACTATTGGTTTGATAAATGAGTGATTATCGAAGAATTTCATGCGAAAAGTATTGATATTCAGCGAAATGTGTTCAGTGTACACTATACATTTCTGATTTGTCATTTGATCTGTCCATGTGTTGGTGTATTGACGCGAGGCGAAATGTGATCAGTGCATACTATAAATATGTAAACACGAAACTCGTTTAGTTCTTTTAGTATATTTGGTGGCTCTTAAAAGAGCCGTTTTTTGTGTCTTGTACGCTTCCCTGACGTCAATGATCTCGCCCAAAGTCGTTCCAAGATAATTTATTTCAAAGTCTGTCCTCTCTCCAATACGAAAGATAGCTCAAAATAGACTCAGTGTTTTCACGAAGGTCCATCAATGAATAAACAAACGTTGAATCAGAACTTTTCTCTAGACTTTCAAAATGCCCACGAACATCTTTATGGTACTGTAGTTTCATCACTCTAATAGCTTCGACAAATTCTCTCCAGACCATACGTTTATTTATTACTCGATCCATGGCCTCCAAGCCATACGATTGCCATCTCTCCTGTTCAGATAACATAAGACAGTCATGCTGGCGTTGACTTGGGTGATCGTACTCACAACCACAGCATCTTTCCTTACTTAGCTTACAAACTTCGTCAAAAACAGCCTCTGCATATATAGCCTCTAACAAACTGAAAAGTTTTTTATAATCAACGGACGAAACTTCGTCTGCATGAACACTGTTAGCCCAGTTCGACTGCTCGAAATTTTGTGAGAAACTCATTTCAAACTTAGCTAGTAATGATCACTGAATAAAAGCGCGACGTTTTTTTTTATAGGCATGTCATTACGTCATCTTGAATAAAACCGGATACACGTAGTTGAACGTACGCGTATCTACGCATATCCGCATGCATCTACATGTATCTACGCGTATCTACGCATATCCGCATGTATCTACGCGTATCTACGCATATCCGCATGTATATACATGTATCTACGCGTATCTACGCGTATCTACGCATATCCGCATGCATCTACATGTATCTACGCTTATCTACGCAAATGACGTCATATGGCGGGATCCTCAAAATGCTGACGTCATATGGCGGGAAAAATCTCGCTATATGGGGGGTCATATCTACTAAACAATTATTATAAGTTTCACGATATTTATTAAATACTTATCATACGCTAGTAATGGATCATGAAATCCAGCTAAGTTATACCAATTTATATTATTTAGACAATGGCGAAATTTGGCCACATTAGGGACCGGTCATTATTTATAGAAGGGGAGGGAGGAGAATTTTCTATTTTGTAATTTTTTACAATTGAGAGACCCCCCCTAAGTAAACCGAAATTAAATTGTGCCCCCCCCCTTCATATAGAAAATTTCTTGTTGACCCCCCCTCTTTTTCATAGATAATTTCTCTTATTCATAAATACTCGCCGATGGAGATTCCCAGACACTATATATACATGGGATTAATCGATAAGATATCAAAGTGAACCAACTCAAATATACCAGCAAAATGACATTCATTGATATGTATATTAAATCAAGGACGCCAAATCGGCCATCATTGGGACTGGGACAATAACGATGTAAACACAGAATATAAACAAAGTTGGCCCCGCCCCAAAACGACTGTAACCCACCTTTAAATTGTTCCTTTAAAATAAAAGAGTAATGCAAAATTCAGATTTCCATTTGTTCTTGACAGTTGTTATAACCATGTCGAATTAGTGGATTAAATCCACTATACAGGCCATTTTAATTCACTGACCATAACTTAGTTGCAATATTTACCACAATAAATGCTAATATGGCAACCAGCTTTAGTGTAATCAAATTACTTCAATATTTTTAATTTAATCGCATCCCAAATTTTTAATTTAATCGCATCCCAAATTTTGACCACCCCCTTTTCAATTACCCTTAAAAAATCAATAGCCCCCCCTTTAGCTATTTATTTATACCTATGGCCCCCTATTTTTGCCCAGCTCCCCCCCATCCATAAATAATGACCGGTCCCTTATTTGAATTTTTATCACGGAATACTAAGTATTTGTCGTGATCCAAATCTGTTACTTGGTTTAGGCTAACGCAAAATATAGGTAAATGATCAGAAATATCTGTTAGCAGTAAGCCATTTAAAGAATGATTATCTGAGCGATTAGTAAAAATGTTATCAATGACTGTTGCAGTATGAGCAGTTATTCTTGTAGGGAGCGTTATTAATGGGAAAAACATATGACCAAACATAACATCTAAAAATTCAGCAGTGAGTTGATGAGTGTGGTGATTCAATAGATTTAGGTTAAAATCACTCATTAGATAGCAAAATTTGTTTTCCTTGGAGATTATTCTCATGAGAGAATTTAAACTACAATTAAGGTGTCCCAAAAAAAAGTCCCCCTATAGAAATCACTCTTTTGTTGTTAAACGTGCGTTGTTATACCTGTGGGAATTTAAAATAGCTTCTAAAACGAACAGCAACACAAAAAATGTCAAATTGCAAATTCGTCTTACCGTCAGTTCGAGTAAGAATGGTTCAACTGACTACAGAGCAACGAGTATTTGTCGTAACAACTTATACGTCGCGTTAAATTATTTGGACGAAGGGAAGTTGTAAATACTTCCGCCGTTCATGTACAATTCAATTAAATTTCCAAAGGTATATAATAACGCACAAGAGTGATTTCTAAAAGGGGACTTTTTTGGGGACACCCTGTACTAATGAAGTCATTTACATTTTGACTTGGTGGCAGGGCCTTTTTTAAGAAATCGTTAGTGGAGGGCCATCATCGAAAGGGGACGTAACAAGTAGGTGGTGTTTACAGGTGTGGGAATTTGAAAGGGGGTCTGGGCGTCCTACCCCAGAAAATGTTTGTGTTCTTGAGTCTCTGTGGCTTGATTTCCTGCATTTTCAGAGACAATTTTTTATATATCCCATCTAAACGGAGCCAGGTTTTGTTGTGAGAATACCATAACTTTCCTCTAAACTCAGTTTTTCCCCCCTTTTTTTGCTTATATTTTGGACAAAAGAGACCTTCACTGGGGGGGCCAAAATAGCTTACTGGGGGGCCAACATGGGGGCTGGGGGGGGTGGCTTTGGCCACTCCAGTACATTAGTTAAAAAAGGCCCTGCTTGGTGGCAGATAAACAATGCCTATATAATAATGTTTTTACTTCTACAATTACAGTTATTAATTCAACAAACAGACTTTCAACATTTGAAGTTTGAGGAAAGCATAAATCATTACGAGATAGTGAGATACGTACTCCAGGCCTAAGCTTAAATATAAACCAATACCTCCACCTGATCTATCAGAACGGTAGTCATGTAGCAAGCCCGTAGCTGGCTCTCAATTCTTGGGGGGACACTTTTGCGTGTCAGTCCGCGTTTGTCAACAAATTTTGAAATTTCCGAAAAAAATATTCTTTCTTTTGTTGTTAAAGTGCTTATGAACGCAAAATGGGTTTTTATTGATTCGGATAAGGCGTGAAAAGTTAGTTAGTAAGTTCTAGATTAGTTTTTGGCTTAGACTTTTAGTTTCGGAGATATAAAGGCTCAAACAGGCAAATTTTGCCATTTTCTGAAAAAAAGTAGCGCGACCAAAATATCACCAAGGGGCCTGGATCCCAGGAACCCAACTTTGATAAACAACTAAGAAATATATGGCGAAGATATCGATATCTTGTGTTTTTTTGCATATTTTGTCTAAACGATGTTTCGTTTGTGCGTGATCTTACAAAGAAAGTACCAACAGTAATATATCTAGCTATCTGACACCTTTTTTGGATGATAAATCACCTGTTGCGGCTTTAAACCGATAGAAAAGAGGGCACCGAAACTCATCGATCTGAGACATTTGGTGGCAAATACAGGCCATAGTTATCGACCTATAAACAAAGACAAATGTACCCAGTTGTCCCAACATAGGACAGGAATCAACATACAGGTAAGCTGTGATTTTAACAAATGCAATGATGTCTATTCGCGCGTATGAACTTTGGATATTTAACGTTGAATCATGTCACCTAAATGTGCATATTATTTGCTTAGTATACAATGTCATTGAATGGCGTATGGATGAAAGGTTCTGCGCCGGACATATCCGGTGTACAACGGTGTTTGTTGACGCACAAATCGATCGAAGTGCTTCTACCTCTGAGAGATTACATACTGCTGTTATAGAATAATATATCATATATGTTTCAATGTGGAAATTATCACAACTTTAATGCCTTTATGGTATTTAACTAATATAAATTAATAGGCCATTCTACTTTTAGACTTCAACCTACTTTATATGTGGACTTTCAGTGTCTTGTATTATCCTACACATGTGGTCAATGTCAAATGTTTTATATGACAGTGAGATACTGATGATATATGTTTAATTGATACATGTATTTGGTACAAAGTTGATCACCAAGTGCTGCACTGTCCCACTAGTGGAACCACCTTAACCTGAGTATCAGGCATTTCTGCAGTTAGGCCTTGGTCCCTAAGCCACCTATGTTGAAGAACCTTAGGGAGGCTAACAGAAAATTCCCTAAATAGAGAGATACACTTCAACATTGTATAGCCCATTAAACTATTTGTTTGTGATTTCATCTAGATTATCAGTGAAGTAAACTGGAACCATCAGTGAAAGATGAATTAACATTTTTAATTAAATATTTATTAAACATCTTTATCAATATATGTTGCAGTGTGACTCTATTGTCTCTTGGGGGCAAGTTCACTTTTAATAGCTCAACCCCTTGATCGATTGGATTAACCCGTTAATTGGCAAATTTTACTCATCAGTGGTAGAGTACTGCCAATTAATGGGTTAACTGCGCTTGATTGGATCGGCTAAACTTTAGCTGCTTTTTGGGTAATGGGTTACCTAGAAAGGAGCCAGACTCCCACTATGGAAGAACTTTACCCATCTGGAAGGAGAGATTCCACTTCTAAAATGTGCAAGGACATCTGGTACGGGAGGGTCAACATCCATTTTCCTCCATGGGGAGGAAGTCAGTTTACCTGCACAGAGAAGCACCTTTCGAGTTACTTAAATCAGCTATGTGGGCATGCCAAGAAAGTTGGATGTGTGTACACTAGGAGTAAAGCAAACATCACTCTCACACCAGACATCTAATGTGAAAGTTGAAGCATGCTTGCTCTGCCCACACAAGCAAAGCTACTGTAATAGAAAGTATGAAGTTTTACAGATCACATACTGGCCTTATGGCTTATTTATTAAATGAGATATATTTCCCCACTAAAACATTCTCAAAAGATGAATATTATTCTAAGCCTATTTATGTGGCAATTAATGTTTAGTGTTGTCACAATAATTCCATATATCTATATATCCAGTTTATGATATCTGTGTATTGATCATCTTTCATTTACATGGACAAAGATGACAATCTGTCAACCAATCTTCCTATGAAAGGTTCTGTGAGAATATACACGGGGGCCAATTTCATTAGATTGTGGGTTGGCCAGTTACAGTTATTATTCTTGAAAATGTCCAAATTTTGGGCAAATTTGAATGTAAAATTTGTAGGGAAACAAGCTTCCTTGCTAAAGTGAGAACCAACTTTAAAGCAGGTGTAGAAATGAAATGCAACCGATTCCCATGTCCATGAAGGCATGAAGACTATAAAATGCAGTAAAAGGTTTAAGTTCCATTCCAACAAACTTTTAACCCTTGCATTCGTTCATTTATTTCTTCTTTCGAAAGAATTTTATAAGCAAGAGGCATCTATGTCCCAGAATTTATAGACATAAGTTACTGTCATCAAGTGTCATGGTCGTCTCCACGATCGACTTTGAAATCGCATTTAAATCCATTCCTTCGTCTATATTCCACGATTGACGATGCAAACCACTAGAAGGGTTACTTTACACTCAAAATGTGTTTGAGTTCAAAAATGTGTTTTTTTCCTCAAGAAATAGCCGACTTTTCAAGATGATTGATCCAAATGTAATTGTTTTTATAGTAAAATTAAATACACACGTTCCTGGGACCCAGTCCCCCGGAAGACGCTACTTTTTTTCCAAAATAGCGACTTTGAGCTTTTATATCTCCGAAACTAAAAGTCTAAGCCAAAAACTAATCTAGAACTTATTAACTAACTTTTTATGTTCTATCCGAATAATTTCGTTAAAGGCACACTCCGTATAATAGTCGCAATCACAAACATCGGAATAAAAATTCGGAATCGGGATCTATGGAGTGGAATAAAGATAAATTTTTATACTTATCAATTAAAAGACAAGGGATTTAGTTTTAAACAATTAAGTCTGTCTCAGTTGAAGTTCACACAGCCGTTAGACACCCGTACATGACTAAATCAAAATTATCATCATCAAGATAATAAAATGGTAATTCGCACAAGTTTAATGAAGCGAATGAAATAAATTAAAGATCTAAAGTTCACTCCCACACACAATTTAGCTTAGGCATAGTAGTATTCGAAGGCTTATTTCAATCTTAAAATAAATACAGACCATTTGTATCTTGACAAAATATTTCAAATATTGGCAGTCTTGTCTCTCAAATTCAGGCTTTCAATAAAATTTATATTTTTAATTTGTATATGCACGGCAGCATTTTCTCGACAAAGGTGGCTTTTCCTGTCCGGTACATCGAGAAATACTATTCCAAGGTCCATTTTAATGTTCAAATAAATACAGACCATTTGTATCTTGACAAAATATTTCAAATATTGGCAGTCTTCGCTGTCAAAATTTATCAGCTTTTTTGAACGAGAAATACATTTTCTAAGTCGTTACAATACCACTCTTCTAGCATTTTTCGACAAAAATAAACGAGTTTTTTCAAGAAAATTTTATGTTAAAAGCTGCAGTACAAAAATTAAAATCGGAACGAAAAATTGAAGAAAAGAGCGGGAAAAGAATTATTCCGATTATCGGGTAATTACACTCCTGTTGATTTCTGAATGATCATTGGATAGTTTGCTCAATAACTACAGGAGAATTATCCCTCGGCATTTTGAGCGAACGCAAAAATTTTCCTTTGTCCTTGAACCTTAGAACCTTATCAAAGTAACGTGGGTTTTGTTATGACAAGGTATTTCCGGAATTCAATGTGTCCTTGAACTTTAGAACCTTATCAAAGTAACGTGGGTTTTGTTATGACAAGGTATTTCCGGAATTCAATGTGTCCTTGAACTTAACGTGGGTTTTGTTATTTATTTATTTAATTCCATTACACCATTAATACTACTGGTACATAGGATAGTTAATACAGAATCATTCATATATATATGGTAAACTAATTATATACATACGGTAAGATCCGTGAATATCTTGGTTAAGTCATATACATATTTGGCTGTACATTTTGTTATGCATTCGTCATTCATTAGTACAACCATGGGAACTTTTCTGCAGAGGAAGGTCAATGTTGACGCACTTTACTGCACATAACTTCCCCATACGCCTCTCTAATCTACCACATAACTTCGGCATAGTACAAAACATGGACTGGACTGGACAACTGGACTGGACTGGACTGGACAGCTGGACTGGACTGGACTGGACTGGACTGATTTTTAAGGGTTTTTTTCTATAACGTTTTGCACCTCAAAGTTTTGATGCTCGTATATAAATATTAAAATATTTATTATATATAAGTATCAATTAATAACTGGGGTGAAATAAATCTCCTAAAGCGAGCCTACACAACATGGCTCCCTTCTGTTCTTTATAGAACGTGGACACTGATTAACAATTTATCATTATTTTCGAAATTGTTGATGGCTGAAGCATGACGTTTTCCTAATAAAATTACAAAAAATCGCGCCGAGGAAATGGCCGTATTTTAAGTATTAAAGAGCGCTAGGATACTTTGCGTTAATTACAATATCGACGAATAGATAGCGAGTAACGTCTACAATCCGAATGCAGCATTTGCAATAGAAATCGACTACATTTTTTACTGAAAACTAATATAACTCGAAACAAAACTTTATAGTAACGAAAGTGTTTAGTCCATTTAATTAAAAAACATCAATAATAACAACACTTCTATAATAACAAGTTATCAAATTCCAGAGAATATAACAACAACCAATGGTCTAAAGTTTGCAGTAGCTACAACGCGGTCCGAGGGGCAAATCACTCCAAAAATTAAAAAATCACATGATTTTTTACCGTAATTTAAAAAAAAATTTATGATTTGTTTTAAAAGTTTACATGAAATTGATCAATGATTTACGATTGAGGGCAAATCACTTCAAAAAAAGTTTGTGTGATAAAAAAATCACGTGATTTTTCCATGATTCCACTTCAACAGGCTATCGTGCCCAAGATATTTAGTTAAATGATTTCAAAATAGAATTTTTCCAAATCATTAATCAAACAGAATTTCCAATGCATAACGGCTTGCTCAAGTTCGATTACCTTTTTGATACATCCTTTATGTTAGAATCGTAAAAATAGTTCACAAAATTACAGAAGTGCTTTTGTTATTATAGAAGTGTTGTTATGATTGATGTTTTTTAATTAAATAGACTAAACACTTTTGTTTTTCGAGTTATATTAGTTTTCAGTAAAAAAATGAAGTCGATTTCTATTGCAAATGCTGCATTCGGATTGTAGACGTTACTCGCTATCTATTCGTCGATATTGCAATTAACGCAAAGTATCCTAGCGCTCTTTAATACTTAAAATACGGCCATTTCCTCGGCGCGATTTTTTGTAATTTTATTAGGAAAACGTCATGCTTCAGCCATCAACAATTTCGAAAATAATGATTAATTGTTAATCACTGTCCACGTTCTATAAAGAACAGAAGGGAGCCATGTTGTGTAGGCTCGCTTTAGGAGATTTATTTCACCCCAGTTATTAATTGATACTTATATATAATAAATATTTTAATATTTATATACGAGCATCAAAACTTTGAGGTGCAAAACGTTATAGAAAAAAACCCTTAAAAATCAGTCCAGTCCAGTCCAGTCCAGCTGTCCAGTCCAGTCCAGTTGTCCAGTCCAGTCCAGTCCAGTCCATGTTTTGTACTATGCCCATAACTTCCTCGCTTGGTTGACCACAGGTCCACAGCCTACCTACAAACTTCCCTCACGTATTTTTACATTATTTGTTTCCTATGCTTTCGCAAAGTTCCTCATTCCATCACGTTCTATCAAGTTCTTTAGAATGTTCAATTATTCAACTATAATATTCAGTGTAACATGCTATATAGATATATTCTTATTTTATACTAAATCTAAGGCTAGGCTATACTAATTTATAACAAATACGAGCCTCGCGAACGACGCGAAGTGCTTCAACTTTCAAGCTATATAAACAAAATACCATTTCATTCCATTCCACGATCAAAGCCGATAATTTCTAGGGGGCATGCTTCCCCGGAAAATTTTGAAAATCTGAGGTTTCTCAAACGGTATTTCGTGCATTCTGAGACCACTCTGATCGACTGAGTCCCCATATAGTATACAGGCAAAATTGTGTACACTGGTTCAGAGTATTAGTTACTAAATAATCATTCAGTCTTCTGGAAAGGCCGTTTGTCCTTGATCGATATTATTTTTAACTAGTTGAAGTGCTTGCTCGATATTTATTTTGGAATTCTACCCGCCCCCCATCAAAAATCAAATGGTCCGCCCCTAACAGCTTGTTGCTGAAAGGAAGTGCAATGTTGTTGGTACGTCAGAACAGGCTCGGTGTTAAAAGCAGTACGACAAAAATTCGTATTTTACAAAAATAAAATATATTTTAAAATCCTTATTGCTTCTCAACACTACACGTATCAGCTGGAGAAAAGAAAGATTACATGATGGCTATATTTTTTATCATGTTAGCCATTGCAACATTTGCAGGATGTGCAGGTTAGAAAATTAATACTTATTATTAATCATTGACATTGTATTGCATATATATGCTGTAATATTGCCGATTCGGGAAAGTTTAGCATGTCTTTATGCAAGGCAGGTCTCATATAAATCTAGACTTTATACTCGTTTATGACTCGGTGAAACGAGAAAATAGTTTTCTAGGTGATTCTAGGAGAGAAAAATACTCAGCCAAGCCAAAATATGGGTATACCAAGACCAAGACTATAGTTAGGAGTGATTTTCGAAATTAATATAATACCTTTGTGACTCAATGTTATAGATTTTGACCTGGAGAATTTTTTTATAATTTTTATTTTATTTTTCCGCCTCGCTTTCCTTTATACGAAATATATTGGCTAAAACGTTGATAAACACGGGTCAGAAAGAAACTCGTTTCTCCGGAACGCAAAATCGATTTCCCCGACTGCCAAATTGGTTTAATGCAACAGATATGATGTTGAACTATGCACATACTACATGCGCGGTTGTCTATATAGTTTAATGAAGTAAATACATTGCGTTTTATTTGAAACAACTTAAACAAGACGCCTGCTCAGGCGTTCACACTGGCCGCGGGTAGCGAAAAACTCAACTTGTATTTTCGGGTGTATATAATAGAGAAGGTGTGTGGGGATGCAGGAGAGTTGGTTCCTCTGATAAATAGTTTGTCGCTATGTCATGAGTTTCAAATCACGCCAGAACAACTGAACAAGGAAGTTGTTATTTGGCCTTCTTTCCAAGGATTTTACCCGATACTGATACTCAAAGAGTCAAAGAATATACGAATACTATACGAAACATTTCGGTAATGTATCACGCCAGTTTGCTAAATATAAACTGCATTAATCAACAGTGCGTCGAGGATAGAGGGTGCATGGGGGTTCCTCACAACATAGGAAGATAGATGGGGACTTTTTATATTAATGTGTCAAACTCCTAGCTGGTTACAAAAATAACCTACTAACTGGGGACTCACAACTAGGCGCATTATAACGTCTGGAAGAGAAATCAAGTTTCGCGAGAGGAAAGATAGTGTTTCGCATGATTTAGTAGCAAGATAAACCATGTCTACCATATAAATCAGTGAGTTTATTAATGTGACCTATTGACCTTGCTAAAGAAAAGGAAAAGGGCTATAGAGAAGAGCGATTCTGAATCCTATGTTCGTCTCCAAGATCAGATCAATAAGCTAATTAGAGAGAACCAACTAAATTCTGTGAAACAGAAAAATAACAATCAAAAAGCCGGATCAAGACAGTGGTGGTCTAATCTGAATAGTATGACAGGAAAGAACAGCCGGAGTTTATCTATCAGTGCAGCTTTTGATCCAAGTGAGATAAATGTATACTTCCAAAATATTAACTCAGATCCTAATTATATATGTGACTCCAGAACCTCTTGAGATCCCCGATGGAACTAGAATTCCTTTGCTTTCTATACACACTGTTGTACATCTTTTACATCAGGGCCTGATGATCTACCTTATTGGTTCTTGAAGGAATTTGCATTAGAGACGGCTCCTACCATAACAAAAATATTTAATACTTCCTTGAAACTTAGTAAGGTCCCTGAAATGTGGAAGCATGCAAATGTATTGCCAGTACCCAAAGAATCTATCTTAAATTCATGTAATCAACTAAGACCAATATCGCTAACCAGTATTATAATTCGATTATTTGAGAGAAGTGTGCTAAAAACTGAGATATCACATGTCACAAGAGATGCTATTGATTCTGACCAGTTTGCCTATAAGGAAGGACACAATTCGATCATGGCTTTGATCAAGAGGCCTTCATAATGGCCTTGATATGGCTACGATGGTTAGAAAGAGATGCTAAATATGTCAGGGTAATATCTTATGACTTTAGCAAAGCATTCGATAGTGTTCCACATGATATCTTATGTGGAAAGACCAAGAAGCTTCCTATCAATCCGTATATCGTAAATTGGTTAATCGACTTTTTGAAGAACAGAAAACGGAGAGTAGTAGTGGATGGAATAGAAACTGAATATTTGAATATTAATCGAGGGATTAGGATTTGATACACAGTGAGACCTCGAGCTGTATATAGAAAAACTGATACTATGTCTACAAACTCATAACGAGTCATTTCAGTGGTGTTATATTACTAGATAGATAGATAGATAGATAGATAGATAGATTTTATTTATACACGCTAATAACATCAACAAAAGCTGGTTTCCATGAAAGACGTGTACATCAATAAAGAGAAGTATTAATCGTTCAAGCTGTCTAAAAAAGTATAAAGTATCAACTAAGGTATTAATATACCAATAATCCAATAAGAATAAAGTTACGGTATTTTACAAATTATTTACAACTGGTTATTAGCAGTTGTGAGTAGCGATTTTGTGTTCAAAGATTTGCAGTGATTTGCTTTCTCTTATTTCCTTTGGTAAAGAGTTCCATATGAATGCCCCATCAAACATGAAACTCTTTTTCATGTTGTTTGTACGAGGTTGTGGCAAACAAACGGCCGATGAAACGTTCCGAAGATTGTAACTTGTCGTTTCGTTTTTGTTAGTAAAAAGGTTTGTGAGACTCTTTGGTCCCATGTTATTTAAAATTTTAAACATAACCTTAGCCTTTGCTTTTATTCGTTGCGTTTTAAGTGGTTGCCATCCTAATTCGTTTAACACGATATCATGATAAACTTCATTGCTCGAATATGTAATTATGCGAGCTGCTCTATTGTGCAGTTTTTGTAGTCTTGTTGACTGGGTTTCACCAAACACATTCCATACTTCACAACAATAATTGAAGTATGGTTGCACTATTGCATTGTGAACAGAGAGAAGCGAGTCTCTGTCAACAAATTCCCTCAAACGACGAAGGGCACCGAGTCCTGAATTTATTTTCTTACATACATTTTCAGTATTTTTTTTCCAGGCGAGATGTTGATCAACAGTTACTCCTAATGTCTTGCATTCAAAAACTTGTTTAATTGGTGTTTTGTCTATATTAACTTTAATCTGATGATTCGAGACACTATTTATCATTGGTTTTGATCCAATTAGCATGAATTCAGTTTTTGCAACATTAAGACTAAGCTTGTTTGCTATTAACCATTTTCTGAGGTTCTCTAAGTCTGTGTTCATAGCAACTTCAACATCATCTATATATAGTATCACCCGTGGCTGTTAAATTTGTGCCATCAGCAAATAATCGGGACCTAGTTTCATTTAAGCATTGTGGTAAATCATTTATGTATAGTAGAAAGAACAAAGGCCCCAATATTGAGCCTTGAGGAACACCACATTTAATCTTGCGCTCAGATGAAACAAATCCATTCACTCTACATTTTTGATTTCGGTTAAAAAGATATGATTTCAATAGTAAATATGCATTCCCTTTGATTCCGCAAAGTTCTAGTTTTTTAAGTAGAATTTGGTGATCCACAGTATCAAATGCTTTTTTTAGATCAATGAATACTACCAAACTGAATTGCTTTCTATCCATGTTCACATACCAACTGTTTGTACAATCTAGTAATGCAGTAGCAGTGGAATGGAATTTTCTGAAGCCAAATTGATTTTCGGAAAGCAGTTCATTTTGGGTTAAGTAATCATACAATTGATTGTAGAGAATCCTTTCCATAATTTTGCTTATGGCGGGTAAAACTGAAATAGGTCTATAGTTTCCTGGTAAATTTCGTTGACCACTTTTATACAGTGGTGTGACCCTTGCTGCTTTCCATTCACTTGGGAAAGAAATAATAGGTGATGCTATTTTAATAATTTTACTGGAGATGTTGTCTATACCAGTTGCTTTGAAACTTGAAAGGCCTCGGAGGAAATGATATATGTTGTCTACAGTTACAGCTTTGAAATTAGTGAATTCAGATTCAGATGTTTTAATGTATTGTAGAAAATTACTGTCAGAATTATTAATTTCACTTGCCAAACTTGGACCAATGTCTGAGAAGAATTTATTAAAGCCTTCAGCAATTTCCTCAGGACTTTGTAAAGTTTCCTCACAAATATTTAACTCATTTACCTGAGTAGGTCTATTTTTACGGCCTAACAAAGAATTTATTGTTTTCCATGCCTCCTTTGGACATTGTTTTTGATTTGCAATCCTACTAGAATAGTATTCTGTTTTGGCATTTTTTAGTTCTATGTTTACTTTGTTTCTTGCTTTTTTAAAGTTTTGCCAGTCTGATTCAAGTTTTGTGATAATAGCCTTTCTTTTAAGCTTGTCTCTCTCATTTATTAACTTTTTAATATTTTTTGTAATCCATGGAATTCTACTTGACTTTATCTTTTTACATTGCAAAGGTGCATGTTTATTCAAAACTTCAAGAAATAATTGCTTCCAAATGTCCCACATGCTATCGGGATCATCAGCGAAAAAGTAAACATATTCCCATGGTTGATTTCCTAGATCTTTAAGAAATTTTTCTTGTTGAAAATTTTTCATGTTTCTAATCTCAACAATGTTTCTTTGATGTTTCTTAGCCATGTTAATTTTTCTAATTGCAAATATAAGACTGTGATCACTAATTCCTGTGTGAATTACCCCAGAATTACAGATATTTTCTGGTTTATTGGTAACAAAGTGATCAAGAAGACTGGAAGTTGTCATAGTTACCCGAGTAGATTCTTCAATCAACTGCGATAGTTGATACATTTTATTTTGCTTTAAGTGACTTAGTTGCTTGATCCGAATTTACCTTAAGTAGGTCACAATTTAGATCCCCAAGAATAACAACTTCTTTGTTTTCATCATCAATTGCTTGAATAAAGCTTTCAAGATGAGTAAAAAATTCAGTTTCTGCACTAGGTGGTCTATACACAGAAATAACAAAAAATGGCTGACTGTGTGGTTTTATAATTTCAATGCATACAGCCTCTAGCTCAGGTGGTACTAGATCATTTCTGATATGGTAATTAATCGAGCTACGTAGGTAAATACAAACACCACCCCCTCTTCTTGATCTGATATATCATAGCCATCAATGTGAACCATGCTATCAGTAATTGTTGAATTAAGCCTGGTTTCATTAAATGCTATAACATCAAGTTTTTTGTTTGACATTGAAAAGTTGATTTCATCAAAATGCTTTGGTAGGCTAACAATATTCAAAAAGGCCATTTTAAACCTCTTTGATTGGGAATAGAACTCAAATCTTTGCAAAAATCGCTACTCACAACTGTACGATTACTACTTACTTTCGTGTCATACGAGCTACATACATTAGGTGTTTCGACCATTCCTCCTTTTGATTGGAGGGGGTCGGACGTAACCATAAAAAATGCTCATTGTGAGCAGCATTGAGTCGAATTGAACTCAAATAATTACAAAAGGCTTTACCTAATACTCTATCTCCATTTCTGTTTAGGTGTAAGTTTGAGCCATTTAATAGGGATTTGTCAATGTTGTCATTGTCAATGAATGTTAGTTTTCTTTCTTACTTAAGTTTTTCAAGTACTCATTGAAAGTAGTGATTCGACTAGGGGGTACCTGGTTATCATACCTTTTCGTTACTCCTGACACAGCAACATTCTTTGCATGGTTTTGGACTTCTTTCACAAGACTTTCCATTTTTGAGGCAACAACTTCCGTATGTATATTAGGGCAGTTTGCTAAATTTGAACTGCACTCAGGGTTCGTATTGGCATTGTCGAAATCGAGGGAAATCTTACTCATATCATTGTATGACTAAAATATTAAGCCTTTTATACATTATTAGTTGCTGGGGCACTGTGCCCTGGCAACAAAAGGTTGCCCTTCGGTGTTTCGGGGATCTCCAATTTTCGTTGGTCACCGACCATAGATCCTGGGCACTAGTTTCTGATCACAGACTATTGAGCAAACACTACAAACACCTTGTTTTAAAGCACTTGAATTGATCTACCAGACAGCCGCCCCGTGAGATACAACATAAACTACATTGTCTTGGCTTATAGCGCTTGTCGCGTTATCTTATAGTTGATAAAGATCCTTGCATTATAGACGACGCTTTCGAAGCGTTTTGATTTTCCGTGTGTTAGACATACCTGTACGTATATGAAGGATGTATATAGAACAATTTGCGTCCGTATTTCTGACCTTGCTTGAAACAATAATGTCAAGCTCACTGTAACTCAATATCGGAAAAGTAAATAGCTAAATAGTCCCAAAATATTTTCATATATAAGCACCAAAATATATACTGCTTACTCTTTAACACGAATGTCCTTTAAATAATAAGAATGAGCAGAACGATGTAAACTATATCTCCGATTTAGTATTTCAATAACGTTTTAAGTTGAAGGGAATACTAAACACTAGAAGTTACTACCGCAAGGAAGTGCTGCCGCAGGAGCCTTCAACACGCAGGTTATGACCAATGTGCCTCTATATACTATAGTACTCTGTGTAAAGAGAGACAACTACACGGCTTAAAGGATCTGTAACCATTCTGTAACCAGAATGATTTCGTCTTTACTATTTATTAGTGAACATATCCAGAAATAAGAAGGTTTCAGTGCCTTGACATGGAAAATTTTTCAACCTCCTGCATTTAACTTCGTAAATAGTAACAGTCGTAAACCTTTGAGGTATTCTACCCGTAACTTTTCAAGTCCCAGGGGCTTTTTTGTTGGCCACCTACTCTTATGTGGAGATATCGAAAGTCATCCTGGTCCGGCTAATCACAATCAAAATGTATCTAGTAGTGTAAAATGCCTTCTATTAAATGCAAGAAGTTTAAAAAGTCAGCACAAATCTACCATAGAATCAGATAGAACGTTGTACAACTTGCAACATTTTCAAGATACACTAATGACTTGGATGTTGTCTGTGTAACCGAAACATGGTTAAATGAAAATATTCTGGACTCAGAAATTTTGCACTCCGATTTACAGAAAAGACAGGGAAACACGTCTTAGTTGGAATCAAATCAGATAAATTTAAATCTGTGAAAGAGTTTAGATCAGTGTCTAATTTCGAATTAGAATTAGTAGCCGTTGAAGTGGAATCTGCATCAAATGAAAAATTTATATTTTGCTCAATCTACAGACCACCAGATAGCGAGCGCAGTTGGATGGATTTATTTAGCGACTTTCTTGATGAATCCTGCACCAAGTTCGACAATATTGTAATCGCTGGAGATCTAAATCTACCTAATATCCCTTGGGAATCGCCAGAACAATGCTCAAGTGGAAATGAACAAATGTTAATTAATATTCTAAATGATCACTTCCTTAGTCAGCACAATACAGTTCCCACACGTGGAAATAATTTACTTGATCTAGTTATCTCGAGTATACCTGAGCAGTTGTGCATAAACGAAGTTCTGAAACCAGTCGAAGCAGAGATATTTTCAGACCATTGTGTTATTTTATTCGATCTAAAAATCTCCGTCAAAGCTCCACCCAAGATACGCCGCTGTGTTTACGATTATCGGAGAGGTGATTTTCAAGGCTTACGATCTACTCTACATGCAGCGAATTTGTCCAACCTTATCTTGGATGATGGCGATGACATAAACAACGACTGGCTTCGCTGGAAGAAGTCATTTCATGCAAGTGTAACTAAATACATTCCCCGAAAAATATTAAAAGGTAGGAATCCTTTGCCTTGGATGAGTTGGATCAATGGTGAAATAATTAATCTAATTAAAAAGAAAGAAACAATTCGACAAAAACTGAAACGTTCACCAACCTCCGATTATCTCAAAACAAAATTCAAAGATTTACGCCGTGAAGTTAAGCGTTTAATTCGTAAAGGTCGGGACACATTTTTTGGGTTAATGGAATCGAATCTGAAATCTAATCCTAAGCGCTTTTGGTCAATCCTCAGTCATAAATCTAAAGTTAAAAGTATTCCTGAAGTCATATCCCTCGTTAAAGATAACGGTCAATCAGTTAGAAATCAAGACAGATCATTTGCAAACAACCCTCAGGATATAGCTGAACGTTTCAACTGTTATTTTTCTTCTGTGAGGAGAGTCGAGTTCAACAAGAACCTGTTCTTGCAGACTTAACTCTTAGTTGTGAAGAAGTACTATGTGTACTTAAGAACCTAGATGTTAACAAAGCGACAGGTGCAGATGACATACCAGCAAGAATTCTGAAAGAGTGCGCAGACGCGATCGCTCCTTCGCTTTGTGATCTTTTTAATAAGTCATTAAGATTGGGCAAAGTACCAGAAGAGTGGAAACGTGCCAATATTGTTACAGTTCACAAGAAAGATAACAAGGAGTTCGCTATCTCGTTACTGCCTCTGATCTCTAAGGTTATGGAACGTTGCGTGTTTAATGCCATCAAGTATCACGTGCTAAGTATCACGTAATAAGTAATGCCAACATGGTTTCCTTCCTGGTCGGTCTTGTGTAACTCAACTAATCGAAGCACTTGACTCAATTGGGTCCCATCTTGACAAAGGTGGACAGATTGATGTGATCTATATGGATATGTCGAAAGCCATCGATACAGTTAGTCATCGGAAGGTCATCCAGGTGTTACAATACTATGGATTCGGCGGGTCATTGCTTCATTGGCTTGATTCTTATTTGCACAACCGCAAGCAGCGAGTTACTGTTCTTGGTGCGACTTCTAAGGTTCTTCCAGTTTCTTCCGGTGTTCCACAAGGATCCATCCTTGGACCTACCATCACTAGGAAACATAACCCGTGGTCAATCATACGAGAGGATCTTTTACTTCTCTTCGTTGTTGGCCAGTACGAAAATATAGGTGAAATATCGGAAATCGGGGCTAAGTTAAGTTTTCCCAATCCAATACGTTAAGAGTTATAGCCAGCAAAGAAAAAGATGCATTTACTTTAATGATATAAAGCATGGTGATCAACTGACTAACTTTCGCTTGTAAAATATAAGCAATAATATGCGGCCTAAGAAATTAACGTTACAATTATTAAGTCATAGCTGTTAACGCGCGTGTCACCTCATCATATTTTGCAAAGGCATCGGAACAAAAAGATGACCGAGAAGGAGCTAGGGCGGAGCTAACTTTTGTCGTTATGTCATGTAAAGCGATCAGTATATGAAAAGTATAATTGCTAGAAAGAACTTACGAGCCTCCGTATACACCTCAAATTTCGCGTTCAACAGCAGCAATTTTGGCGCAATTCTTTTGCAAATTCGCTTCCGAAAATGCTAGAAATGCACTCATCGAGCTTCAAAAATATGAAAATTTTCTGTGGGAGGACCCCCCTATTTTACTACAAATCAGAAATGTTTTTATGGCAACGTCCAATTCTCAATGTTTCGCCAACGTCCCTTGCTACTACAGTACTAAAAATACTCCCTTAATATTCGCCATGTTTAAAATATTGCATATAATAAAAATTATGTTCCTTTCATGTATAATTTCCTTAGTAAAAATATAGAAAATACTAATATTTACAATTTTCGCTCTTGAGTAGTCCGCCGCGCCATCTTGGAATATTTAATATCAATATGTTCCATCAGTGAACTCTAAGCAGTGACTCTAAGTGGTTCCATCTACTGTTCCACAGTTCACTGGTTTCCACTTTAAACAAATTTCTAACAAATGTCATTCTGATATAATATTAAATATTTTATATTTATAATAGACGTGTTGTCGAAGGCTTTCAATACATAACTCGTTAAACTATAAATGCACGAAATATATTTATACAAGTCGGAATAAAAATACGTATTTTGTATCACACAGTTTCTTACTTTAAATTTGGTAGCCGCCATCTTGGATTTTTCTTTTTAGCGATTATAATACGTCATTTTAAGATAGCTGTCGCTGATTGGCTAAGGCCACTTACACATGTTGTGGTTACACATTTTTGTGTTACACACTCGATAGCATTATCTGCGCTAGCGCAGATACAAAAAGAACCGATTTTAGTGTTGAAAATGAATATTCTTAATTATCTTTGCTATTGTAACCAATTTTGGAACCTATACTATCGCTATCATGTGCAAAATTATTGACTTATTGTTTCTTCCTTGGAGACCCTTGGATCGGGAGCCACATTTTCTTGAATCGTGAACAAAATTTTATTGCCTTTTGTGTTGATTCATGAGAGTGAGGCTCCCACGCCAAGGAATTATCGAATGGTTTCCGATCCCCTCGTATTTTCCAAAGAATTACATAAGAAATATTGTAAAAGTTCTGTAAATTACCCAACAGACACTCTATTTAATCCATACCCCACTTGTTGAGGGAACTTGGAATTCCAAGGGAGAGGAGGGGTTAAAATTGTTTTTGGGGCAGAGAACATTTTTCCCAACTGAACGGCTACATTTATTGAATTCATTGAGCGGCTTCAAAAACGTCTATCTTTTACGAGCAGCGGGAGTCCGCATTGTTGATTATATTCAGTTGCGCAATGATGATTTCTTGTTGTATTTCATGTTTATAGTTGGTTGTTTCATTACTTATTCATTGAAATATTTAAGAGGAAGGTTTCTGTGATATTGCATGTTATTGAAAAGCAGCATGAGTAAAACTAATCTGAAGTAGCGAGAATGCGAAGCCGCAAGTCATTGAATTCAATGAAACCTAATACTGGTCGGACCAATCACGACGCATGCATATGCCTTGCATTATAGATTTTCGAAAAATTCAAAATACCATTATTTGCTTTGGGAATTGGGACCAAAAATGCCAAACGCATTCTATAATAATTCTGTTTTGATCAGAGGAGTATTCCATTGATAAAACTACCCCAGGGACTACCACGTACATTTTACAATTTTATCAGTCCGAGTTGGATAAATTAGCGAAAATGAGTTTATTTTTATAAGATGAAAGTTCGAGAAAAATGTAGGTACGCACTGCGTACATGTTGGGGTAAAAATCTTGGAGAATTTTCAGTTTCAGAGACGGAAAATGTGACAATAAATTGTCTCCACGACATTTAAATATCGTCTCAATCGACTGCAACCCAGTGCAATGTTTTACCGAACATGCATTCATGAACCAATGAATCTTTTTGAGGCATTTTAGTCAATACGTTCACTTGGTCTTATAGTAAATATTTTACGAGGACCCTGAAATATACTAATTAATAATTCGGATGAGAATTCATTTCAAAATTTACCTATGCCTATGGGTTAAAATTTTATTGTAAAATCATCACTTTATGTACAAATAACAATAATCGGGAAAATCACTGGTTATAATTATTTGTATCCTGCGAACAGGAAAAGGGATTCGGTTGACATGACAGGGGAGGACAGGGCAGATACTAGATATGCACTAGACAGTCGTTCAGTATAGCAAAGTTCACAGATTGTTTGTTTACAAAGAATCATCGCTCTTGTGTGGGCCCACATTTTCAAGACGCCAAAAATGTCTTTAAAATAACAACCTGACCACGCGAGGAAAAAGTTGACCCATATAACCTGAGCAGATTGTCTTAAACCTTTTGAAAAATCACACAACGACAAGGAAATATATAATTGTTTTCGTTTATTCATGCGTTTTCGTCATATATTCATATACGTTTAGATTGGGGTCTGGAGAATACTACAGATTGACCCAGACCCAACCAAGCCAGAGGGCGACCCATTTAATACTTAAAAACCAGACTGCTGGTAGCCTAGGACTGAGAAGCAATGGCAATATATCACTTTCATTGCATGGTTGGCACATAGTTTACCACTTTTATTACCTATATAAGCAGATCTACATGCAGGCAGGGGCGCCCAGAGGGGGAGGGGGGCAAAGGGGGCAATTTGCCATAGGCCCCCAACTAAAGGAGCCCCCAAATTCCAAATTTTTCCGGGGGAAAATGACCCCCGGACCCCCCTAAAGTATTTTAGTCTGAATGCAAATTGAGAATGTTATTTAAAACGTTAAAGGTTACAGAACGTAATCCAGAAGTTCAAAGGTATGGAAATCAGTTTTCTAAACAAGCACATGATGCCAAAGATCTTTGAGGATGGAAATTATTAGTCAAATGTTCCTATGCCTCTTTTGTCATCTACATCTTGCAATTCAGTTGTAGTCAACCTGTTTCCCAGGGTTTCACCTCCGCCAGCCCCCCTAACAGCTGCTCCGGCGAAACCCAGTGGCGAAACCCTGTTACTGTCTGGTCATGTGACATCCCAGATTTTGGGATGTAGAGTAATTTGTCATTAGGGTGGGTACGTGGTGCAGAGCTTAGTGCATGGATATTAACTATTAAGTTGTGCGGTTGCCAGTTTACACATATTGTTTTCGACTAGTACTCTTCTTCATTTAAAATGCTGAAAATTCAATAATTCAAGCTTTATAATGAATGTGTGAAATTTTTACAGCGAATAAATATTAATGGTTCGTCGTGTTTGTATTTAAAAATATGTGATCGTTTGTATTAAATATACAATATATAAACCGTGTATAAATCAGTGGTATATAATTATATAAATTCAAGCGTTCTCCGTTCTGCGGCCGGAATCGAACAATTAGTTGGTAAACAGATACAGCAAGACGATTCCGTGCCGCATCTTTAATCTTTATATCTGTAGACGATATGCGAGAAAGCTTATTATATTTATAGTAATTCCAAGTATATAAAACTAACGCAGTAATGGTTTGTAGTAAAAGTATACTTGAAGAAATTGCTGCCCGACATATCCGTTCTGTTAAAAGATAACTCTAATTTTGTTAAATAATCTAAGGGTAATCGTCAACAGTAAATTGGATTTTAGTATGAGAAGAGTTAAATGTAAACGAACTCAGAAGAACAATAACAATTGCACATTTGCACAAGAGAAATTCTATAATTAGACGAACATGCAGTTTCATTACTATATATAGGATAATTGTTTTGTTTACAACTCAATGACAACAGACTGAATCGCCTACCCCTACTGAGTATAGCAGACGACTTTGACTCACGTGACCAGACAGTACCAGGGTCCCTCCGCAGCAGGGGGTGTGGCGAAGGTCAGACCACTGATGTGAGACCCTGGGAAACAGGTTGAGTTGGAGTCTGTTGGTTGTTTGTTGCAGCTAGCTACCAATACGTACAAGCAAAAAGTTTTGGGAAGCCTCCCAAAATCCTTTGCAATTGTGAACAATGCAGTGCTTTATTGCTTATATATCACAGAAGGACGTACTGCAAGGCAGGTGTTTGCAAATATCTATTTCGTTATCTCACTGAATTAGATTTTCTTTTTGCGAACAGTTGGTGCAAACGCCAATCCAGACTGGTCTGTTGTATCAGGAGTATTAACTCAACTTGATGTAAGCCCTGATGATATTCTCTGGGGTGTGAACAGTGCACGCAATATCTACATACGAAATGGAAACGGATGGTCTGGTGTCAAAGGTTCTTTGAAACACGTAACAGTTGGTAAAGCTGGGGTTTGGGGAGTGAACATTCATCGAAACATTTATTATCGTGAAGGAGTGACACTGAGTAATCCAAAGGGTTCTTCATGGACACAAATACCAGGTAAACGTTTATGTAATGCATGTTTTAATATGAGGTTTAGACCTAGGAGAGAATATGGGTGTTGCTGGTAGAGTCATTAGTTCATGTGCATTCCACAGTTCTGCAACTCAGTCACATGTTAGAAGAATGCTTTCAGTCAGACTCTTCTATAACACCGTAAGCTTTCTCTGGCCACTTTGGATTTCTCCTACATTAACACAGCATGGGCACAGGTCCAGTAAAGGCCATCCCTATATTAGTATACACTCACCCATGGTCTATTACAAATCCTGCACTCTGATTGGCAAGTCAACCATGGACCATTACGCATAGGAGACCCAATAGATAGTTGAATTTGTTCGAATAACTGTCCTTGTAGCAACAAATGACCAATAAAAGCATGCGAAGCTCGCTCCACAATCTTGCGTTGTGATTGCAGACGTACATGACGGTATCAGTATCTATTCTTAGGGACTGGTCATAAAGTATATACAACCCCGGGGTGGAGGGTAAACCTTGATTTTTTATAAATATTTGATACCCCACACAAACCTAAAGAAAAAATTTCGTACCCCATTCAAATATTTCTAAAATATTTCGTACCCTCCGACAAAGGAGCATGAAAAATCAAGTTTCTGTGGCTGAATATGGTGAATTTGAATGACACTCAGACCCTAACAATTGTATACTTTTCATGAAAATGTCAGAGTGAAAATGTTTAAATCATAGTCTACTGTCCATTATTATGCCAAATCTGTTGTCTCTAGCTGAAATGATAAGTTTCTCTAAACGTTTGGGCTTGAGCCGACGCCATCTTCTACGTACTCAAGGTGCAGAAGCAGAAACAGAAACATTCCCAAGAACTTATAATTATGTCAATGATAACAAACTTTGTTGTATGCAAAGGACAAATGGCCATTCCCAACATAAATATTGGTAATCATTACAGCTGCATGTTTATCACATATTTTGTTCTAATTTCCCTGATAACTCTTTGGCCCAGCTAGGGGATAAATAACAACATTTCAGACCGTGAATAAATTTAGCATTTTACACAGTTTGTAGTAAATATTTAATACCCCCTCAATCTGTTGTTAAAATATTTCATGCCCCGTCAAATGAGTGGGTAACATTTTCATACCCCATCAAAATACCCTCCGCCCCTGGGTTGTAGATACTTTTTATGACCAGCCCTTAGTTTCGATTGACGTCACAAAAATCTAAAATTAAAGCTACAAAGCTACCTGTTTTATATGTTCCGTATATTGTTGCTACGAGTGTTCACAAAATTTTTTTGAGTCGATACAATTATTTCTGCTTGAGTTATTGAGTTTTGAAAACCATTTTCGCGTGACGTCAGCACCATGTTACACACACAATTTAGTTTAAAAATAGGTACGCATATGCGTACATGCGTCTACGTTGGCAGACTTCCCGAAGAGACGGCAATATCTTTATTGTCAGCCTCGATTGCAAGTTGTAGTCGGGGAGTGTCTATATCTACGCAAGTAGAGTATGAGAGTGATTTGGATTGTTTAAAAGGAGATTATTAAAGGATATATAATTTATATATTGTTTTGTACACGCTTCGTTACAGAACATTTGTACTCCCTTAACCTCAAATGGTAATCGTTGACTGTTTTGAGGGTAGATATTGCAAAAAAAACTGGACAGATTGTCTAAACCTTCAATATCAATCAACACACATTTTCCAAATGGGTCTGGTATACCATATAAATCTCTTGAATGAGAATCAAAAATCTTAAATTTTTCTTCCCAAATTTTCAAAACTGCCACTGTGTTACAGTCAATAGTTAACAGACAATGTTGGTAACTTAATTCAGTGGGTGAAAATATTTTATTAAGAGCAGTTTTGAGTGAGTAAAATGGTTCATTGTCCAATATCTGAATATCATAAATACATCACCACTCAAGGAGTCACTGTATTTTAAATTAATAACTTTATTATCAATTGAAATCATTTCTGGTATCTCAGTTGACAACAAAAGCTCTTTGTTAATTGAGTTTGCAATATAGGTATAAAGATTGTTACCAACAGATAATATTGTATTTAAAAATGATGTATCCCAAGTTGTAATATGTTTTACTTGGGTATGAACTATAGCAGTTAGTGACATAGCTACACATTGTTTGCCAGCATTTCTTCCAAATTGTCTTCCATTGCTTTGACTAAAATCTGCACAAATTGTTTTGGTTGGATCAATAATCTCATAAAGAGTAGGCCCTGGATTTTCTTCCACATCATTTGCCATTCGGAACAATAATGCAACATACACAATATAGCCAATTACATAAACACTTCGTGTCAATAAAAATATTATTGGACTTGTATTCCATAAAATATCTTTCCAACTCGCGTTACCTTTTCTGGCTTTCACAAAACTATTGTAGGCACCAATTCGAGCTCTGTATTGCTCAATTGTAACTCCCATCTTGATCTTGAACTGTCACTGTTGGGCGATTTTTTTGTAAGACAAATAAATATATCAAAAGGTTGACTTGACTGGCAGCGTTGACAACACAATTGAAATGCTCACAATTTATTACGCGATTCGTCAACAAATATCGATATTCACATGGCCCAACTTGACCAGGTACCTATAAGCTTTGATAATTGCCTTACCTCGACAAAATCCTTTAAAAAATAGAAAACAAAATCCGTGTGAACAGCAGCGAATAATTTGTTGACTGTTTTGCATGCGGTTAAGCTGCTGACGTCACGAATCGACCAAACACAGCTGACGTCACGAATCGACCAAACACAGCCACATAGAAATCTTACCGCTAACATAGCGTTTACGTTGCTACGCAACGTAGACGCAAAAATGATTGGTTAATGTTAAAAAGTGACTTCTAATATGGCCTGAAAAAGAATCTAAACATTCTGGCTAAAACTCGCTGATATCTTGGCATTTAATTTTTGGCCGTCATGTTGGATTACAGAATTGTGCTAATATTGTCATCCAACATGGCAGTCAAAAATTAAATGCTAAAATAACAGCGAATTTCAGCCAGAATGTTTAGATTCTTTTTCAGACCATATTAGATGTCACTTACTCACTTTTTAACATTAACCAAGCATTTTTAAACTAAATCGTGCGTATAACATGGTTTTAAAACCCTTTGAAAATAATGCTGACGTCAGCGAAAATTGTTTTCAAAACTCAATTACTCAAGCAGAAATAATTGTATCGACTCAAAATTTTTTGTGAACACTCGTAGTGACAATATACGGAACATATAAAACAGGTAGCTTTGTAGCTTTAATTTTAGAATTTTGTGACGTCACTAAAGAATTATAGATATATAGCACTAGTGCACTACAGGATATAGTAATTGCACGAAGACAGACGGAATAACTATTAAGCACTTTTTTGTTAATATTACAAGCAAAACCGTTGAAATTACAATTGCTTGTAGTTATTTAACCATGTTTTCCCTGTCTTCTAAGTGTTTGCTTGTTTTAAATGTGATTTCATGTTTATAGCAGTAATCTCAAGTTTCCCCCTTTATAAATGGCCTTTTTGTGTGCTTAGAAATTTTCCGTCTCAAAACAACTTTCAGGGGCGAAACCCCGGGGGGAGGGGGTGTAGAGTGGTGCGACACCCTTCCAGTCAGTCTTCATAAACCTCATGTTGTCGGGCAAATCAATACGACTTCGTTGGGCTAATGTTGAAAATTGACTTGAACGCCAGCTGTTATTGTATCTATATAGTATTATAGTCTCCTTCGCAGCCGTTGTCCCCATTCTAACAACAGGACACTTAAGATGCACCCGAAATCTACGACGCGGACGTGACGAAAAACTGCCGCTATTCGATTCTCACAGTTTCACTTCACGGGTAAAAATTATGGATTGTTGTTGGTAAAGAAAGTCAGAGACACGAGAAAAACAAAGTAAAACTGATTTCCGATTATTAGCGACTGTTTTTTAGTCGCGTCCGCGTCGTAGATTTGGTGCATCTTAAGCTCCCTGTTCGCTGATGAAAGACGCGCGCATCGGGACCAGTGTAGCACTGGGGCCTGGGCTGGTTAGAATAACTGAAAAACCCAGGCAATATAGAATGTAGACGTGTCTATTTGGTTGAAATGAACTGACGATATGCGGCCTTTTGTGTAAAATGCTACATATGTTAAAGTAATCGGTTGTGTTAAAAGTTTTCTTTTGGATTAAATAGGTTAAAATTCCTTGACATCATGACTTTATACGGCCTATTTTATGATATTTTTAAAACTCAGGCTTCGCCTTCGTTAACTATTCGTTCATAGACAACTCGGTAGCCTCCTTCGCAAACGTTAGCGGGTTCTTGCCCAGCTAACGGGTTCTACATTCATAGATGATAGATTCTGTTATTGATTCCTCACCAGATGGTTGAAAGCAAAAAAACTACCGGCTGCAAGGGAGACTAACAACTCGATCGGCGGCCTCTTTGTCTAATTGTTAATTGGCGAAGAACAAGCTTAAGCTATCCATACTAGTCTATAATTAAAACTAATAAAGCTATCCATTCTAAATATAGTTTGTCAAAGTGTCAAACATGATTAATGGTCAGTTTTAGCATGTATCTGTAAGAGAAGAAAAGGAGAGCTCAACGACCATTATTTCATCATTGAGTTTTGCAACCATTCTGATTCGTTATAGAAAATACGTCATACACAGCTAAGTACAGTTAACAATATATATAGCAGTATTACCAGTATAGCACCTTATTATAATTTCGTCATTTAATGAGCTGATTATCACTATGATCACGTGATATTGTGTGCTCATTTCACCGACGTTGCAATGGAACGTTCCATGTTGGATTTTTGTAGTATATACTATTATCAATCTTGTTTGTTGGACTGTTTTGACCATGGTATTGACTATGGATTTAATTTACAATTAACTCAATAAATCATTCAATAACAATGATTTATGTTAGAGTTACATAAAACAGTAAGTCAATAAAGCTTTCATTCGTGCAATGCCAATGGTAAAAATATTTTCACAATATTCTTCGTATATAATTCTTACCATTGCAGTCATAAACTAAAACATTCATTATTTGTATACATATTGACAGGCAAGTTGATCCAAATTGATTCAGGACCTTCCGGAATTGTCTATGGTGTAAACCATCAACATGCAATTTATTGTCGCAAAGGAATCACTTTAAGCAAACCCAAAGGTACAGGTTGGGTGCGAGTACCAGGAGCTCTGAAGTATGTCAGCTGTGGTGTTTATGGCTGCTGGGGGGTGAACATTGCTGATCAAATTTGGTTTCGTTACGGAGTGAATCCTAAAAATTGTGCTGGAAGCAAGTGGGTTAAAATACCAGGTGCCTTGACTGAATTGGAGGTAACTGTATATATTATGACAAATTGCATGTATATTGCAATAGTTTGTTGGATTCCTCTTAATACATGGTTCTGTAACAGATACATACTATTTTTGTTTTTAATATGGTTACAATTACAATTATGGTTACAATTAATTACACAGGCTAGGTAATATGATCTGCATGTAATAGCAAGCTTGAATTTTGCATAGAATGTACAATGGCCAATGCGATGCTGTACCCTGTACCTTGACTTTCCTGTACCTTGAGTTTTGAAAACCCTTAATAGATACTGTCAGTTTAAATTTTTTGAAACCTTCAGGCTTCATGTAGCGATGTACAAGTTCATGGTTTCTTATTTATTTAGCTGTAATAGCTAATAGGAATGAGAACAGATCAGCTTTTAGGCAGCTAAGCTTTTATTTAAACCTTTGACTTTGAGTTTTAGAGTTCTGAATAACGACCTTCAGGCTTCATGTAGCGATATACAAGTTTATGGTTTCTTATATATTTAGCTGGAATCAGAATGAGAACGGATCAGTTCTTAGGACACTTTGTATACTTTTTAAGCTTTTGACTTTGTGGATAGAGTCAGCGTTCCCCATATTAGACATTATGATAAAATGAATTGAAATCATTTGCTGTAAAACTACACAACGCACTATACAGAAATAAGCACTTTCGCAAATAAATGACTGTGTGTATTGTTTCAGGTGGACAAGGAGGGAAAAGTTTATGGAATTAACAATGGCAAGAAACTTTATGTTCGAGAAGGTGTTTCATCCTCTCGCCCAACAGGAACTTATTGGAGAAACATCCCAAGTCGTCCACTCATGCATATTTCGGCCGGATATTCTCAGATAGTCGCATTGGACACTCGTGGTGCTATTTACTATTATGGCGGTGAGTTCAAAACATTATATGTGCCGCCGGATCTTCTGACTAAAGATGTGTTTTTCACATAACGGTATATTATATACATAGCACGAGCGAGACGTAGATAGGGAAAGCGGTAAAAATGTCCGTTAATTTAGGCAACTTTACATTTGAATTCGTCTTGCATGTAAAAATACATATTTACGAGTAATTTTCAGAAACCACAATACTGACTTTCATTGTCTTTCAGGATGACATCCTTCGGTGATTTACATTATATATATGGGTCTGATAACCCGTTTTTTAGTGCAAAGTTTTTAACTTTGCAGTATTGTGATGAGGGGCGAAAATTCACACGAGCTATCATACATACATAGATACATAGATACATACATCATAGTGTAAACTTTCCGGGGGGTGTTTGCGAAGATTCTCTATTAATACCGTATCTGTTAAACTTTGGGGTTGAAACTTTTTTAAAGCACTTTCAAGTTATCTTATAGCTCAATTCGGTTGTATTCATGCAGTGTTTAATTAGATTTACGAACAACATTTGGGTTGTGGTATTACTGTAAACGTCTACTTCATAACAATCGTTTATATATAATATTGGGTTGCTAACTCCCCCGGTAGCTATGAACACGTGCGTTCAAGTCCACTGATCTAATAATATCCACTGATGATAATATCACGGAACGAAAATACGAAATTTCGAAATATTTACCGCACAATGGTGGCAGCTGGGAGTGGGAATGTGATGGAAATACGATCAAATTTATAAATAAACGTTTTCATTTTGGCCTTTTGGATTAGTAGTGCGTTTTGTCATTTATATATTCAATAGACAATACTGAATGGGTCATTATGGCAATATTTTTATAAATTCCGAAGCGTAAGTTTCGCCTCCAACGTGTCACATATTTTGGACTTGGAGTTGGTGCTGGTTATATATAAAAAAAATTCAAATACAAGATTCAAGACCCGATGAGGTCCCTTCGGCCTTACCGTAAATATCGAATATGTTAGTTATAGTATACAGCATTGGATTTTACCAGCGATCTAAGGTAAGTCGACTTGCGTACAATTTATACACATTAATACGGCTACTGTATTGTTTCTGGCGAATTTTATAGATAGTAGAAGTTGCTATACTCTGTCCGTAGACTCGTAGAGTGTAATTTGTAGAGTCACTAGAGTAGTAGAGTCACAGATTAATGATGGTAGAGTGTAGCATGAACTGCATAATTTTGAAATTTGACATTTGTTATGTAATTGCTGCCGCAGGCAGCACTCCTAATTTTGACATGCTAAGGTTTCTCCAGAGTTCACTCGACCCAGTCTTTCGGGCTAAGTTATGTATTGTCGCGTCTGTCCGTCCAGATGTCAGAATTCCGGGGGGGCATCGGGGGGGAGTAAGAGAAAATTATTGAATTGCGGATCTGATTTGATGCAAAATATACGAACACTTCCCGAAGAAACCAGGTAAGTATGGCTTTATTTCTTCCTGCTAATATCCACCAAGGCGATGAACTGTTTAGCGTTCATTCTAGAGGCAAGCAATGTGCTTTTATGAGTTTATCGGCGCTTCTTACAGCCCGAAATATCCCATTGTCCCATGGTCGTTTACAACATTTAATAGCGTCTTAATACAAGGAGACAAGATGTACTTAAGTATTACGGGAACCACTCAGTATTTTGATGAAATACAAAAGAACAGTAACTCCGAATAACATGTTGTTATTTTATTGAATCGACGTTTCGACTAGATTGTAGTTATCATCAGGATTTAATAGTGTGCAAGTATTTATATAGTGAAGAAAGCGGAGCTTGGTGTCATTGAAATATGATAAGTTCTTTAGAAGCTTTAGCGCCATGGTTACGTTCTGGTTTACGTCTGCGTATGGCCAGAGACTCTTTATATAACAATAAAGACCAGTGGTCTGACCACTCTGACCTATCAATTATTTTATAGTTACTGAATATAAGTAACGTGTTCATCATTCAGAGAACACAACCACTGAGAACGTACCCAAAATATGGATAAGATTGCCATTTATTGGCAAATATGGCAATATTCTCACTAATAAATTCATCAAGAAAACTCGCCGCTTAGTGAAAGGTCCGTGTAAGTTCAGTTATCTTTAACTGGCGAACTACGAATTCCAATTGTTTCCTGTCCTGCAAAGACAAAACACCGGATGAATATAAAAGCTCCGTAGTTTACCAATTCTCGTGTCCTGGTTGTCGAAGCACCTATATTGGTAAAACAGTATACAACACCCGAATAAAAGAACACAGCACACGTGAAAGCTCAGAAATCCACTCATGCGAGCATTTTCAACACATTAAATCCCTTATGGAACTCTCGCCTGACTCAACTATTCCTATAAACACTAATATTACACAGCTTATATTCAGTAACTGAAAAATAATTGATAGGTCAGACCACTGGTCTTTATTGTTATATAAAGAGTCTCTGGCCATACGCAGACGTAAACCAGAACGTAACCATGGCGGTAAAGCTTCTAAAGAACTTAATAATATCATATTCAATGACACCAAGCTCCGCTTTCTTCACTATATAAATACTTGCACTTGTAATTTTACACTAATCCTGATGATGACTACAATCTAGTCGAAACGTCGATTCAATAAAATAACAAAATGTTATTCGGAGTTACTGTTCTTTTGTATTTCATTAAGATGTACTTAAGAGCTCTGAATAATGGCTTATTAGTCCTAGACCCTGGTGTAGAATTTTTGTCTATAGATAACATACCAACAATTGTTACTGTTAATAATTCATGTATGAATACATGTAGTACGATGACAAATAGTGGTATAAATAATTTAATTTGTAAATAATTTAATCTTTTGTATTACATATCAATTGTAAAGTTGCACGTTTGTTGCAACTCCATTATTTGTAATAAAGACGTAATTGAATTGAATAAATCTACCCGTGGAGGTAGCACAAAATAACATTGATCTACCCATTGTGTTAGAAGAACAAATTGGCAAAAATGAAAACCAAATTTGGTTTATGACTAATGGAAAGGAGCTTCAAGGGCTTGTTATAACTGATTGGGAAATTGAATTTCCTTACCATGATATTCATACAGCACTTTTGCATATTTTCTTGAATGACAGTCATGCTATTTTAATATTATAGGGCTATATGATGGCCTTAATAAAGCAAATGAATGATTTCTTTCTCTTTGACTCCCTCCGGTTGTGTGAAGTACTTCATATAAATTAAAGATTATTTCTATTCTTTCTCGTACAGTATATTTACTCATGCCCTGATAGTTAACTATGATCACTGTGCTATGATTTACTGTTCACAGACATAAACCTTTGTTGGCCCCCTGTGTTGTTATATGACTGTCTTTTCCCTGTGACTTCCATGAGTAATTTTGCAACAGCCTAATCTTTTCCCCGTCTTTTTCCCAAATCTTTTTCCCCGTTAGGAAAAAATTCTAGGAAATTTTTTCATTAGATTTTTTCACGCCGAAATTTTTGTCTACATTTATATAGTGATAATATATACGTTGCCAAAATTTGTTATTGCGCCACGCGAACATAACATAATTATTTAGTACGTTTAATACTACAAAACATGCTTATTATTTAGTACGTTTAATAGTACAAAACATGCTTAGGCAGCACTTTCCTTGCGATAGTAACTACTAGTATTAATAGAACACATCTCTGTTGACGGGGCAGTTGTTTACAAATGCGAATGGCATTTTAGCGAGGATGCGTCTGTATATATAACTATGATTGATGTATGATGCATTCTATATACTTTCTAGTTTTGCTTAGCCTTTATTTTAGTAGTCTGTGTACAACCGTACTCTCGAAATTTTATATACACGATGAAATAATAACTAAATAGAATTTGAATAACTAATTGAGTTGACATATTTGTAATTAGTTGAATAAAACTAATCAAATATTGCAACCGTAAACAAAAGACAATTTTATCTGCTTACTATAATATATTGGCAAAAACATAAACTCACTCATCGCGAATTTAGAATTACGAATGATGAAATATTACAAGCTTTTCATTGACAAGTGTACTTGTTGAAAAACTGGCATGCTAGCTTTTCAAAAGCTTGTCACATTCATCAATTTTCAATATACCTGTCACGTTTTAGGAAGAGTTACCATTTTTAGACTTTTGTAATTTTGTATTCTTTTCAATCTTTTGTATTTTAACCCTAACCCTAATCCCAACCTTAATCCTAACCCTAATCCTAACCCTAAAAGTTTAAAAATAGTAACTGTTCCTAAATCGTGACTCGTGATTTTCAAGGGCAAATAAAAATAGTAAAGGTAAAAATAATTGCCAAATAAAAATTGCTCGTGTAAATACGTAATATGCAAATATCAACACAACACAACATGGATGCACAACAATTACGTATGCACTATAAACCATGTAACATAGCATTTGTCTTTTAAAACTTTGCACTATCCTTGGATCACTAGTTTCTTTATATAACGTTCTTTTCTCCATCTTAAAGTGGCAAAAAAGAAACTAAACAAACAAACTAAACAAACAAACAAACAAACAAACAAACAAACAAACAAACAAACAAACAAACAAACAAACAAATAAACAAAAATCAAACAAACAACAACATCAACAGCACTGACAACAACAACAACAACATCAACATCAACAGCACTGACAACATCAACAACAACAACACCAACACCAACACCAACAGCAACAACGACAACAACAACAGCAACAGCACTGACAACAAAGCTTTAAATTTAAGACGATTGGCCCATTATCCCTGGACATCTGAAACAAATTGACCACGGGATGACAACTGCAGTATGGGGTGTGAATCAATATGATGCTATATTTCGTTTGGAAAACAACAAGTCAAGTTGGCAACGAATTACAGGAGCCCTCAAACATGTGTCAGCAGGCGAAGCAGGAATTTGGGGAGTGAATACAACTGACGACATATACTATAGGATCGGCGTGACTGAAAGCACCCCCTCTGGAAAATCTTGGCAAAAAATACCTGGCAAATTGAAACAAATCGATTCCGGACCAAGTGGTATAGTGTATGGTGTGAATGTTCATGATCAAATCTACTGTCGTACAGGGATCGAGTATGGTAAACCCTTTGGCACTGGGTGGAAGCGAATCTCTGGTGCACTGAAATACATCAGCTGCGGTGTTCTTGGTTGTTGGGGTGTGAACAGCGGCGATGGCATATGGTATCGTTCTGGGATAACCAAGGAAAATTGCGCTGGTACAAAATGGATCAGCATGGGTGGAAGACTCAAGCAGATCGAAGTTGGTGCAGTTGGTGATGTCTATGGCATTAACTCTGCCGGACAAGTTTGGCGTCGTACTGGCATCTCGGAGTTACGTCCCTTGGGTACTGGATGGCAAAAGATTCAAGAGTATGGCTCCCACATCACCACTGGCCTGAATGGACAGTACCTGTTGGTTAATGGTCAAATACATCATTCTGGTGGTATGTATAATGTTAGCTGATACTCGTTAATAATCCAGGAGGAAATTTGCTATCCATGTTTTCTATTTTTTTATCTTATGATACTTGTCAAACTTGAAACCTAGTGACCGGTCAAATATACTTTGATTGATCCAGTTAAGACTTGAAAAATTCAATGATTTTGCGGGTATATGAGTGTTGACCCACTCCTCATTTCGGCTTCAAAGCATTATATTCCATACTAATTGTTATTTGGTTGAAATATGTTTATTTTTCAGTATAATTGAATAAACTTCTTTCCCTCCTTAAATTCAGCTTGTCCAAGACGTTCTCCGTAAACAACGATGACATACTATTTCCTGGTAATGGTAACACGGACTCTGATGAAGTAAAACTGTAGATTGTAGTTTTGATGAAGTTATTATAAAACTGTAGATTGTAGTTTTGCACTTAGACGGCAAGTAGTAAGTGTTCATTAAAGGACTAACTACTGCTAAATTTTAGAAGCTGGAAATAAAAGTTCATGTTTATGCATTAATTGATGTGTGCGATTAATTTTGTTCCGTATTTAACTATTAGAATAGTTTAATGAATTCATTTAAGCCTTTATGCTTACTGTCAGTTTAAATGACATCTTTCCGGTGACCCATGCACAAGTCGATTTTTGCTAAAATAGGTTTGTTACACAGCTATTCTTGAGGTATGCCTGTTAGGTATGAGCTTCCCAGTAACTCCAGATAGTAAATAAGGGACCGTTCATTTTTTATCTGGGGGAGGGGGCTGGTGGAATTAAGGAGTGGGCCATCCAAAAAAAGATCGCCTTAAAAGGATGGTCACGCGAAAAACATTAGCAAAAGGGGGGGGGGTCACGCAAAAAATGATACAATGTTCTGTTGCAAGAATGTCACCCTGAAAGCGCACGAAATGGCCATTCTGGACTACTTAAATTGAAAATTTTCCGGTGGAGCATGCCCCCGACCCCCCATGCAAGACCCATAAGTTTTAATATCTTTGGCCATTTAACTTCGATGCCGGTGATCTTGTGATCTTGATTACTACCGGAAATTGTATTTTTCGAATGAGTTCGGTGAATTGGTGTGTTGAATTGCAGTTGTCATTCAAATTTCCATGTATTTTGTCAATGAAATCGTCGCAGACAAAAGCAATCTGAAACAATGAAAAAAAATAAAATAATGAAAAATTTCACGCGGTACAAAAAATACATACATGCGGGATGGTTACGGTAAGCTGATACCTTATTCCATCACTCATCAGCCTAAAGCTGTAACCGTGTGATCCGGTGCAATGCATGTCTTGGCCACTGGCACTGATCTATCATGGTTGCATCTCGGTAAAAATTGGAGACTCTTTCACTTACAATATACAGTGTATATATTATATTGTATACTAGAATTACAAATTGTAAGTGAAATGCTGCGAGTAAATACTGGAAGTGCGTGTGTCTTCCCCAGTCGTCTCTTGGGTAGTCTTCAGGATAGTAATTGCATGTCCTATAAACTTGAATTTGTTTATATTCGCATTAACTGGGTATTGATTTATTACCGTGGTTTTGGTGATGAGGTAATGGCAAAAAAAATTGGTTCCCTCCGCAAAGTGACAATCATACTCCCGGCCGCTGATTGAGGGTCCTGTTATAGCTTATTTTAAGGCATTTTTCCACCAGGCGAAAATTTGCACCGAATCGAAAATGTCTTTTGTCTTATAAGCTCTGACGTGGAACCACAGGAGGCCCAGGCTCTATTTGCCCGCGCCCGCCTGTGACAGGCGGGCGCAGGCAAATAGAGCCTGGGCCTCCTGTGGTGGAACTAATCAGAAATCTTTCAAATTTAAACAATAGCTGAAAAGTTTTGCTTGGCCGCGGCAGTCCGGTATGAACATTTAATAAGCAACAATAAGCATAAAATTGTTATTAGAACTTCGATCCAAAATAAAATTATTAGACGGTGATGACGTCACGAGCGAAGATAATGCGAAAACCACCATGCCAGATACTGAGAATTATCCGGGGCATTTTGACCAATCAGAAACGAGAATAGACTTTTAATATACAATAATAACATTTATTTAAACAAGTAAATCAACAACCCCAACAAGTAAACTAAAAATGGAATGGTGCAAAATGCAATATCAACAAGTAAACTATAAATGAAATGTATGTAAGTCGATCTCCCTCAGCAAGAATCTGATCTACGTTGGATGCGGTCCACTGTTCGATCGGCAAAGTGTGAGCAAATAATAACGCTGAAAAACTCATAAAAGAACAAATAAGTTTAAATTTGACATGATTTCAATAAAATAAATTACCTATTTCTTGCCTTGAACAACTTTTGCTTAGAACGAACGTCAGTACAGTCGACAACGTGCTCTAGCTGACGCAAGCAACGTGCGCATAAGTGCGAATATGAACGCATTCGCATATGACTAATGATGAAACCGCAGCACATACATACGCGTGCTCAAAATCATCGTGACAAACAAAAATCGCACAAATCGAGATGCAACGTCAAGAATAGTGGGCTGCTCGCTAGCGCTCGCAGCAATTAATTATTATAGTATTCAATTTATTATTAGGGAAATTTTGCAAAACATTGCGACGAAACTATGAAATACAGAAATCAGTGTGACACAGTATTAAGTTATTTACAAAATTTGAATTGAAGTAAGATTATATAAAATAGATGAATTTACTACAAGATGAAAATGCAGACTTCAACTCCTTAATTTTTGCCTGCCCGCGCCTCAAAGCCCCAACCCCTTTAAACCGCCAGGTACATGCAGTACGCAGGCTATAAAGGTTGTAGACTCTAATATATATGAATATTTATATAACTATATACAATATGGATAATTGTTTTGAACACTCAAAATACTAGCTACAGTATAATGAATATACACTTCTAAGCTCTAGTAGACGTCTCTATAAAAAATCACTGCACTCGCAGCGCAAAAATGACTAAACGCTCTATGAAATTTGAGCAAATACGGTATGCCTAGCTTAAAGATCACTGGTTCTTAAATGTTGCATATTGTTATTATTCATATGCTCGATTTCTTCGGGTACGTTGAGGGGAGCATCTGTGAAATTAACAGATAATCCAATAACTTCTTCATACGAAGGTAATGTTTGTGCATCTTGACTTGCATCACTGGCTGGTGGACTAGCAGATGTAACAGATGTGCTGGTTTCTGGAAAAAATAAACGTAAAAATATTTTATCAAGATAGTACGCGATGTTTACTGAACGTTTTACAGAGGGGGGGGGGGGGGAGTAACATATGTCGCTGAGTTAATGTAAGGTCTTTTGTCCCTATACGTTGAAGCTCGACTAGCATGATACATTAACAGAAGTTCTAATATTTTCTTTATTATTTTTCATATCCGCGGTGATTTAATTTTCACGACAATCTCTTTCTAATGAAATCTTTGCACACCATACATTGCATAGGCGAGATTTGAAGAGGGTCAAACTAAAATAACAAAATAAAAACATTTGTGATCGCCTAAGTTATGTTTGCATAATGTTTAATAGGTGGGCTCCACCAAGCACTATGGTGGTCAACTGGCAGTTATATCACAGTGAGAAAATGATGTAAATTCATTTCATCACTATATTTAGAAGTCAGGTATTTTAATTGAGAAATGTAGTTTAATGTTCGTGTTCTATAAATGTACCAACGGTTATGAAGTAACGCTCACTGAAACCCACCAATACAGGTGATAAGCAAACGAAAATATTTTAGTTTGTTAGTTAAAGCATTTATTTATCCACGATAAAGTTACAGCATTGTTGATGTGGTCGTATGAACTACAATCTGGAGAACATTTTCTCACCTTGGGCATGATAAATGGGATAATCCTCTGGTTTATTAATGACGTCATCATAAGCAGGAGGTGCATCAGAGTGATATCTTGAAGGTGGTGCTGCAGCTTCTTCTCGTAACTGTTGAATTATAATACGTTGCCTGGCTAACATTTCCTCTCGCCTTCGTCGACCTCGTCCACGACATTTGCAGTACCATAGTGTAAAAGCAATCGCAGCCAAAATACAGATTGCAAGCCTAAAAATATATCAGTCAGGCTCTTTAGTTAATTAGTTTCTGTCACATCTCATACTCGGTTGGGAGCTCCGGCAAAGAGTCTGGCTTGTAAGGTTGAAGCTTTGTTGGCTTAGAGTGTTAAACGTTTAGTATATAAAATTAATTAAAACCACAGACTCACTTGGTATAACCTACCAGTAATATTTGAAAGATGAACTAAATATTCCTGCAGACATTCCAATTATGAACGATACATTGCGAAGAAAATCATATAAACATCTATCGTCCAGGAAAACAAAAATTAGTGAACATAATTTAAATTAAGAGTAATACTGTAATTCTATTACTGTAACAATAGAATACAATACAATATAATACCATATCATACACTATGCCACCATATCATACTGTAGCACATGTTACCATACTATGCCACCCCATATCGTATCAGATATAATACCATCTAATGCACAATACTGGGTTTGGTGGATAATCCAAGTGAGTAGATATATACACAATTTAAGACCTAACCAGGAACGGTTGCGAAAAATGCAACACTAGGTCCTCTGGCAGGAATTGAACCCACGGCCCTGCGATTCCGGTGCAGCGCTCTAACCAACTGAGCTACAGAGGCCAGTTGCTGAGCTGTAACCGTAAGTTCTGTATATAGTTCAACCAAGTGAAGTGCAAAAAAATCTTTAATGCACAATACCATACCATATACCACATCACATAATACCAATACTAGAGGTCCACAATAGGCTTCTTAAATCCCGTATCCCGCTCGATATTTTCTCTCGTTCCCGCAATCCCGATAGCTTTTCTTAGTTAATCCCGAATAGTATTAATACAACTAGGGCTCTCATGCAAAAGTAAATTCGCGAATTCCCTGGCAAGGGCTCTGAAATTCCTCAGTTTTCCCTAAAATTCCTTAAATTGCTTCATTCATTCACTTTTCTGTGACTGCTGCTCAATGACTTCATTATTTGCAAATACAACTTACTAAATGAACTACATAACAGCTATAATTGTGCAATTCACCAAACAGTCACACTCTAATTTTCAGGCAATCATGCCCAACATGCGAAACAATTTATGTTCGCGTAGGGTAGTCGGGAAAATTTTTAAAAATTGGAGTCACATAAACGCCATTTCCTGCACTTCTGGGCAGTTGAAAAAGACAAAGTACATAAATCAGTAAAAGGTTCATGTTCTTGAAATCATTTAAATTCCCTAAAACTATACGAAATTCTTGTTTCTAAGGAAAAATCCCTAAAAGTGAGAGCACCGCTTACAAGATTTCAATATAATGCTGGATGATGCTGCCATTATGTAAGATAGAGCATCAATGTGATACATGCCAAAAGTTTACAAAAAAAATCGTTGGTCACAACAGACAGAACAGGGTTAAACACACTGAAATGTGACATTAAATCTCCAAAGATCGTATTTCAAAATCCCGAATCCCGCCTCGCGAAAGCTTCGTATCTCGAATCCCGTGGTACGAATTGCAAAAATCTCGCTTCCCGCCAGAGGTTTTATTCCCGAATCCCGCGACATATTTTCTTATTATCCTGCTTCCCGATATTAATATAAGCCAAATTCCGCATCCCGAAAAACCTATTATGGACCCTCATACTACACCACACCATATCACACCCCAGTATACAACATGCCATATCATACCATACCATACCATATCTGCGGTATTTTTAATTTTTTATGTTCGTTACGCAGCTGTAGCTGACGCGTACAGTGTGGCGGTTAAAAAGTTTGTGCAGTTGTTTGAGGGTGGGAAGTGTTTGTCAATGAGTTTTAGAAAAGTCTGTGCTGCGTTCGTTCTGACGTTTTTGCTATATGGCGGGTTATACCATATTATGTTACGTTGTCTGTTTCGTCTTTGAGAGTTAGAGTTGTCTTGAGTTTGTGTGTACGTTAAGTTTGTGTCAAAGTTACTTTGCTTTGGAGCGTCGTTGTAAAGTACTATACAGTACCAAACCTTAGGACACCTTAGGTGAATTGGAATTTTGTGTAATAGCGTAAATAGACCTTTTCATAATGATATCAAACACAGCTAAACACTTCTGCCCCAGATTTTCCTGGGTAATGGCGATGTTATTGTATTTTTACAGTAATAACAATTTGCAATTCAAATTGTTGCCGAGCCAATACATTTTCATAACATCATTTGCGTTGCGAATTGTCACTAAAAATTCTCCCGTGAGACAGCGCATTAAGTGTTTATCTGTACGTGTTTGACGTCATTATGAAAAAGGTCTATTAGATATGTAGGGTGAATTTTCATTCATTTCATCATCATCAAATTTATTTGGTATCCTAATTAACCCCAATCTAATATATTGATTTCATTAGAGTATACAGTAACACTTACTACTGAGGAGAGCAAGAGTCTCATTACAAATAATGTCAATGACTGCAGTATTATGGTGCTTAGAACACCACAAACATGCAATCATAAACAATTGCGATATTTTGCCAGATATACAAGGCCGGTGAGACCCAGTCACAAGCCAAGGGCAGATTGGTGAATGCAGGCACAGTATAGAGATGACCAGTAGGGCCACTCGGCGACGCAACATGTAGCCGGCTTTTTATGCAAAAATATGCAGTTTACTGGCCAGGAAAGTTAGTCCAGCTTGCTTATTGGCCAGAAAAAGCAATTGACTGGCTGCCAATGCATAATGAGCGGCCACACAAAATTTCAATTGAGTGGCCCTACTGGTCGTCTCTATACTGTGATGCAGGACCCCTCAGTTTTGTTGTGCCCATGCACTTTGGTTTGCTCCATTCCCATGTGACATTTAGTGTACAGTACATGTTTTGGACCCCCTATCATTTTAGCAGTTTTACAGTAAGTGCACAGTGAGGGAGGTGTACTTCATTTAAAGCCCACACAAGTGCATGATGCGACCTTGCCCAACATTTCTGGGAACCTTTGAACATCCAGGGCCCTGCAGGCCAGAGTGGGAAGTTTAATGTTTTGCGTGCGCCGGAGATCTACTCCAGGCTCAAAAACATGCGCCAGTGGGAGTGTAAATCTTGTTTTCGGCAAACTGACATGCACCGCCATGTCGCCATTTCATTCACCCCTGGAGAAATAAATAGTCTAAAAAGGTCAAAAGGGTAGTACTCAGACTTAGAGCAGTAAGTAAAAATTTGAAATGTATTTGGTCAGAGTTGATGCTCAATCAAATTTTGTTTATTAAAGGATTGAAGTACAAATTTAATGTGTGTTAACATGATCGCATAAATTTTTTAGGGCCAGTGTGCCACGCTGGTTCATTCTGCTCCAATAGAGAGCAAATTTACGAACTTTCCACTCCAAAGATTTTCGGTGCAACCTACGAACTTTCCACCCTGGGTATTTTGCCCCCTCTGCCCTCTAGTTCTCTTGGCAACCTTGCAACTATACCTAGTGGTCTCCTTCAAAGTATACCTTCAAAGTGGCTTGTATTAAGAAGTGGAACTGTCTTAGATTTTTGACAGTTTTGACAATAAAACACAAAATTGTCATTAGTGCCAAAAGTATGATAAAACATGGCGAGTGCGCTTGTCGCTTGACATTTGCAATACGTATACAGACAATACTGAATACATTACTGGGATCTGGTACGTCTATCCGTCAAACTCACAACACAAAATTTCTGTCTTCCATGCTAACAACACACAAACATTTCCAATTCAAAACATGTTAGCAAAATGTCAACATTGAACATTCTGAGGCATATCAATGTACTGTATACGAAAAGTACGTATATTAAATATAAAGTATAAAACAATTCAAATCGTGTCCACCTACATTACTTATAACATTCCACATAGAAAATTCTGCATGTCTATATATATTTTATAATTTGTCCAGGTTCTTCTGCTTCTTACTTTTTATTGTACTTACAAATTGAATTCTATCGAAGTCAAGTGTTACGTTCTTGAAATTTAAAAACATGATAGTGCACTTTTGTTTGTTTTGCGGTTTTCACTTGTTTCCATCTACCAAACTGACGTTACGCAATATTCCCGTTTTTCAAATTCGTTTTTCTTGATTTTTATTCATCAATTATTTGGTTAGGGTTAGGTTTAGGGTAAGTTTTAGGGTTAGGATCAGTTACAAGGCTATTTTACATTTCTTCAAACTTGAAAAAGACGTCACGTCAGAATGGAAGATGGAAACAAGTGGCTACCTTGTTTTGCACGAACCGGAATCAGTTACCGGAACCCGCACGTGCCGGAACATATTCCCTAGATACTGCATAATTTACATAAATTACAGATTGAAAATTCTCATAATTATCACGACTGCCTTTTACATTCCGAGAAACTGGAATTTATAATAGTGTATTTACATCTGATATAGTAAACGGTAACCGGTCGTTTCGCTACACGGTCGTTTAGTAAACACCTCTGAGTGACAGTTTCTGGACTTATAGCAATTTGTTTTATAGTAGCCTCCTCCGCAGGCATCTCTTGGATCCCCGGGGTAGGTTGCGTCAGGTAGACACTAATTTTTTTTTTCCAGCAAATAATTTCTGCCCGCCAATTTTAAGGCGATGCTGCGGAGGAGGCTAGTTTTATAGCTAATTGAGGATTAATAGGAACAGGCTTACATGAAGTATAGTACATAAGGTAAACTAAGTGAAGATTTTCCCTGCTTTTAGTGCTTTATGTTATGCAGTGGGTACGTTCATTATTCAGAGCAAGCAGACGTCTAGTTGGTACAGATTTGGATGGTAACAAATATTATGAAATACTTCAAGGTAAATTTATACCCCAGCATAATTAATCATGGAATTGGCAATTAATCAATTGATATCAGATAATGGTGAGATCTCAATTGATCACGTACTGGTTAGTGCCAATAGTGGTATGTTGTGACCTTTCATTGATTGATTTGATTATTGAATATTGATTGATTATTGATCATTTGAAAAATGTGATCAAACCATGCAATGACACTGAGATTTAGTTCATATGCAATTCATTGTCAAAACAAAACAAGTGTGAACGCAATGATATGTCTCTGTCCTTTTACGATTAATGAATCCTTTTGGCAGGCACATGTACCATGTACATGCAGTAGCAGATGAAAATCAATAAATATCAATGTCAATCAAATTTAAATGAATATAATTGATGAAATTGGCCCAAGTGCATGTTTTTGTGACTATTGATTAGTCATCCATCCATCATTGTCCATGTCCAATGATAAAAAAATATCAACTAGTGACTAATTATAATATCAATTGACTGGTTGGCTTTGATTGTTATCGATTGTAATTGATTGCATTTCGGATGATGATTTTCAATGTAAAAATGTTGGCGTTTGATTGCAAATGGCAGTAAACATATTTTATATTTATTATATACTCTTAAAAACTTCAATTTTCATAGGTTACCTTGGATATTAGAGCCTCATTTTCATGAGCTAGACCTTGGCTTTGAAGCTTTTTATCTTGTCATATTATTGTAAAGGTTATTATATGTTTATCTGTTATATAATGATTATAACCAATTATGATTTCATAAAGATGTCACCACTAACAAGATAAAAGGTTCTAAATTGCCAAGGTCTCTGTAGCCATGCAAGATGAACTTTCCAGGATTAGGGTGTATACATGTGAGCTAGGAGCTCCTCCTTCAACCTCAATGGTTATCGAAGGCAGAATTTCTTCTTGGTCACTCATCAGACAAATTATATAATATGCTTGTTCCGATGGGCTTTATGTTTAATCAAATGTTATTTTTCTTCTGACACTTGCCAAATTTGTTGGGACCAATGCAATGTCTGACATTAATTTTCAGCCCTACAATACTGTTTACACTTTACAATATTGATTATTGTAATTTATGTATTAATTACAATTTTTTATGTCAAAATTTTTATTTATTAAATTTGTCCAAATTGCATAATTATTTACAATAATTTCCTTTTATATATTACAGAGGGCTAGAGGCCTTTGGGAACCTATAAGAAAGGCTTTTATTTAAGACCCCTATTTTTATCTATAAATATATAATACAGAATAGGTAGAGTACCTGTAGTAGTATTTAGGATACCTATACATACAAGTGAAAACGTACAAGTATATATGCTTAAGCTATTTACGAAATAAAACTACAATTAATATTAATAGTAGATGACATAAATCTACAGCAACATTATAGAAAAATAGGTACGCTAAGCGTACATGTATCTGCTCATGCGTATTTGCATAGTTTAATAGCGTATTTGAAGAGTTGTAACTTTCCCCCTCTCCCCTCCGTAGAGGCTTTTAAAGGAATATATTCAATGAATATATTTCGTTCGAAGAGGTCTATAAGTGTATGATCTTTTATATTGCTTCTAAAATAACTGTGCATAAAGGGATGAAGGTCTATAGGCTCTAGGCCATGTGAGCAACCAAAGCAATTAATAAAACCACTGTGAAACCTTCAGATTTTAGTTTTGTATACTTGGGAATAAGATTTGTAACTTTTAACTTATTTATTTACTTTGCCATCATACTTATACATTCATTGGCTGGAAAACCACAACAGCTATTGCCAATTACAGCGGCCCCAATAGTTATACGAAAACAATTTACAAGGTATACTAAGCACACACAATAAATAATACTTGAACAACAGTCATTGCATTAAGTCTAAAAACAACATGTCAATGGAGAGTTCGTTAAACTCCGGGCGGAATTACATTTTATACACGCACTTTTCCATGTGCGGGGATCCTCAACATCGTATGTATTTTCTAATGCTAAAATATATAACTCTATGTTGTGACATGTTATAACATAAAGCATGTTATAACATAATAACATATATAACAAAATATCATGTATATCTACATTATAACAGCAGGGCCGGCAAGAGGGTGTAAATTTTCCCCAGGGCCCCAAATAGAAATGAAGTATGCAATATATATATTGCAGCCAAATAGTCTCCCAATAAATTTCAAACATGGGGGAGGGGGGATGCCCCTGGACGCTCCTAAAGTATTTTAGTACTGAATATCGACTAATAATTATGAACGAGCTATAGGCTACATGAACATGATGTAACCCAGAAAGTAACGATGTAACCCGAGCACATGACCCCCAATGATACCCTAGTCAGTAGTGACAACATTTTGGGAAAGAAAACCTGTGGGCCTGTGCCTATAGCTTTATTCCAATCAAATATCAAAATAAAACTTGGTATGAGGTGATGTTGACTACGGAAATGTCAAATAAAGACCATGCACTATTGTCGATTTGACCCAAATAGTGTTGAGAATAGAAATGGCATGATTTTAATACTTTTATATAATGAGCGAAATTCATCTAAATAAACGTTCGAATAATGCAGAATATTTGTACAAACTTTGAAAACGCTCACCTAGCTTGTTTCCTTGTTCAAATGGCATTGATATATAGCAGGTCATTCTGAGGTCAAGTCAAGTCAAGTCAACCGTTTTGTAAAATATCGGCAAATCATTTCCATTTTTTCCCACAAAGTAAAATGTTTTAAAAACATTTCCATGATTCCAGCACTTACTAAAAATACTCCCTCGACATTTTCCACATTCAAAATAGTACAGCAAATAAAAATATCGTTAGTTTGATGTATAATTTCAACGTAACATTAAAAAAAAAGCTCATGTTTACAATGCTCGCTCTTCAGTAGTCCGCCATCTTGAAATAATCATTATCATTCCAGTTATACATAGAGATCAAAGAGTAGCAATATAATACGTAATTTTAAGATACCTGTCGCTGATTGGCTGCAAGCTAACAGCTAACAGCACGATGGCAATATATCTGCATTCGCAGATACAAAAATAGGTACGCTAAGCGTACATGTATCTGCTCATAGTGATCCCACTGTAGTCATGAAGGAATAATATTCTACAATTCTATTTGGCCCTAAATTGTATAAGTTAAACATATATTTTGTACAAAAACATACACTTCATTCAACCAGTAACTTGTAAAGAATAAGAGATTGATATTTAACCAATTAATTGGCAGTAGCCTACCACTGACAAGTAAATCGTCTGGCATTAGACAAAGTAAAATACTAATAAAAGTAGGGTACATCTGGGCTTGCCAGCTAATGGGTTAAAAGAATATATTTTTATAAATATCACAAAAATATATATCATACACAGTAGAACAAGGTTTTCATATTAATTGTTAAATGGGGTTCACGATTTACAGTATCACTATGCCAGACAGTTTAGAACATATGACAAATAAAATGGCTGATATAAATTTCACTAGCAGAGACTATTTCCATAACACAACAAAGATTTTATTTAATTTTATGATGTCATTTGCTGAAACATGTTAGGTTCACAATCTTCTCGATAGTCCATAATATACTACAATCAGGTATGTGACAAAAATTGTAGATGCATGGATGTTGTCAGAATGCCAGGTGTCCCTAACACACCCTTGCACAGTTTCAAAAGCCTTTTTAAACACATTGATACACGACTTCAACATGTGGTATTCAGGGATGGAGGAACACAAATGAACTATTTATTCCACATGGATGTGTTAGCAAATAGGTCATATTATTGAAGTCTATTCATCAGTAGCAAATGTTAACTATGTTGAAAATCAGGAGTATAATTTGACACATGTATATAGTCTGTGAATAGAATGTATAAAGTATATATAAACACAGCATATCAGATCCATACATTGGCTAGAATTGACTAGTCAAAGCTGCAGTGTTCCGTGTTTGTTTGTTCACGCTACAATACAAATATGAGAGTGATGTGTAAAGTACAGGCAAATGATTGCTTGAAAAGACATTAAATATAAGCGATTTAGTAATTTGAGGAGAATTTGCCGAGGGATATGAATTTCTATTATGAAATTATAAGTATGTGATTGTGACACCGTCTGCAATAAATGTCATGCCAAAAGGAGTATTGTACAGTCTTATCTTTTACCGTCTTAACTATTATATACTATAACAAGACTATATTTGTACACAATATTTTATTTAAAGAAATGTGACCACTATAAAATGTGGAATTGCTAAATCTGAAATTAAAATGTGGGATTAGCTAGTATTCATGGTAGTCAAGTATACTTTAGCATTGAGAACTTATGTGCATAAACAAGATGCTATATTTTACAATTTACGCGGTATTTCTTTATAATTATACCTTGATCTTCGTCCTTCGATAGTTCGACTGTTCACTGTTTCACTGTTTAGTTTTCCTTCAGAAATAGAACCACTAAATTTTAAAGCATTCTTTCCGGTTTATCCATAGGTCTATCTTCGTATTTCCACGTTTTTATATTCGTTTTTTATATGAATTAACGACATTTTGTCAATCGCCATGTTGAATTTTAAGGTCTAGCCTGCGAACAGGCAAAATTGAATGATGTAATGGCCTTGGAGAACATTACGTCATTGCATTGTAAGCCACTTGCTGATTGGTTATCAATTTAAATAAGCTCGTCGCTGAATGGCTATAAGCTAACAGCTAACAGCTAACAGCTAACAGCTAACGGCACGACGGCAATATATCTGCTTCGCAGATACAAAAATAGGTACGCTAAGCGTACATGTATCTGCTCATGGTGATCGCACTGTTGTCATGAAGGAATAATATTCTACAATTCTGTTTGGCCCTAAATTGTATAAGTTACCCATATTTTGTACAAAAACATACACTTCGTTCAACCAGTAACTTGTAAAGAATAAGAGATTGATATTTAACCCATTAACTGGCAGTACCCTACCACTGACAAGTAAAATCGTCTGGCATTAGACAGAGTAAAATACTAATAAAAGTAGGGTGGATCTGGGCTTGCCAGCTAATGGGTTAAAAGAATGTATTTTATAAATATCACAAAAATATATATCATACACAGTAGAACAAGGTTTTCATATTAATTGATAAGTGGGGTTCACAATTTACAGTATCACTATGCCAGACAGTTTAGTACATATGACAAATAAGATAGCTGATATAAATTTCACTAGCAGAGACTATTTCCATAACACAACAAAGATTTTATTTAATTTTATGATGTCATTGCTGAAACATGTTAGGTTCACAATCTTCTCGATAGTCCATAATATACTACAATCAGGTATGTGAAAAAATTGTAGATGCATGGATGTTGTCAGAATACCAGGTGTCGCTAACACATCCTCGCACAGTTTCAAAAGCCTTTTTAAACACATTGATACACGACGTCAACATGTGGTATTCAGGCATGGAGGAACACAAATGAACTATTTATTCCACATGGATGTGTTAGCAAATAGGTCATATTATTGAAGTCTATTCATCAGTAGCAAATGTTAACTATGTTGAAAATCAGGAGTATAATTTAACACATGTATATAGTCTGTGAATAGAATGTATAAAGTATATATAAACACAGCATATCAGATCCATAAATTGGCTAGAATTGACTAGTCAAAGCTGCAGTGTTCCGTGTTTGTTTGCTCACCCTACAATACAAATATGAGAGTGATGTGTAAAGTACAGGCAAACTGATTGCTTGAAAAGACATTAAATATAAGCGATTTAGTAATTTAGAGGAGAATTTGCCTATGGATATGAATTTCTATTATGAAATTATAAGTATGTGATTGTGACACCGTCTGCAATAAATGTCATGCCAAAAGGAGTATTGCACAGTCTTATCTTTTACCGTCTTAACTATTATATACTATAAACAAGACTATATTTGTACACAATATTTTATTCAAAAGAAATGTGACTACTATAAAATGTGGAATTGCTAAATGTGAAATTAAAATGTGGGATTAGCTAGTATTCATGGTAGTCAAATATACTTTAGTATTGAAAACTTATGTGCATAAACAAGATGCTATATTTTACAATTTACGCGTCAATGTTATATTAATATGTTGTAGTATTTCTTACCTCGATCTTTGTCCTTCGATAGTTCGACTGTTCACTGTTTAGTTTTCCTTCAGAAATAGAACCACTAAATTCTGAAGCATTCTTTCCGGTTTATCCATAGGTCTATCTTCGTATTTCCACGTTTTTATATGAATATAACGACATTTTGTCAATCGCCATGTTGAATTTTAAGATCTAGCCTGCGAACAGGCAAAATTGAATGATGTAATGCCTTGGAGAACATTACGTCATTGCATTGAAAGCCACTTGCTGATTGGTTATCAATTTAAATAAGCTCGTCGCTGAATGGCTATAAGCTAACAGCTAACAGCTAACAGCTAACAGCTAACAGCACGACGGCAATAGTATCTGCTTCGCAGATACAAAAATAGGTACGCTAAGCGTACATGTATCTGCTCATGGTGCCCATGAAGGAGTAATATTCAACAATAGGCAATTTCGTAATTACGGGTGCCATTTTGCAAAGGGGGCAAACACAATAAAGCAACAATAGCATGACTCTAGGGACAAGTATTTTGACTATTCCCATTGGGACAAGGTGTATATAGTTACTACGGCTGGCAGAGCCATAGGTTTAATACGTCCCTGTCTGTTTTTTTTCGGCATCGTCGTCCTCGTGGGGTTTTTGGGAGTGTCACAAACTTGCACTGCCATGGTCACCCAAGTCACCCGCACAAAACGCATGCAATTTTCTTGTCAATCTTGTGTGCATCTTTATAGAATTAGAATACTTGCGCATTTTGAGTTACGTACTTGTATTTTAACCAGATCAATAACGCATAAGGGAACGATACGATAAATGCAATACGAACGAGAAACGTACAAATCATGCTGATCATGATATTCGTCACGCACTATGTAAAATATTCGACATTCTTCAGTCTATATGAGGGTATTATATTTCCAACCACAAACATTGCGCCTTCAAGACTTGATGATCGTAAAGCGCATCGCTCTAAAACATCTATACTCTACAACAGTTTGAGCGAACCATACGTGGGTATTTATTTGTATTTGTGGGAAACTAAAGAGAAACTAGAAATCAGGGTTGAATATAATTCAGACATAAACGCGCAATAACGAGCTCTATTTATTAGAGTTCAAGGGTCAGCTGTCACATATCCTTGATAATTATTACACTGTAAACGTGTCAAGTTTTTACAAGAAAACCGAAGAGCTTAGTTCTCCCTACGTATTGCAATATTTTAATAAGATGATCCTATAGCTCCTCATTATTATACTTCTATTTGACCCAAACGCTTGAACAGACTCGATATCAGTATTCAGCGAGACGCATTCCTGACGACAAATAATATGAGGGATATTATATTTCCAACAACAAACATTGTGCCTTCAACACTTGATTCGGCGCATCGCCCTAAAACATCTATACTCTACAATAGTTTGAGCGAACGTACCATACGTGGGTATTTATTTGTATTTGTGGGAAACTCAAGAGAAACTAGATATCAGTGTTGAATATAATTGAGACATAAACACGCAATAACGCGGAGCTCTATTTATTAGACTAATTAGAGTTCAAGAGTCAGCTATCACATATTCTTGATGATTATTACACTGTAAACAGGTCAAGTTTTTATAAGAAAACCGAAGACGTTAGTTCCCTCTACATCTTGCAATATTTTAAGATGATCCAATAGCTCCTCATTATTATACTTCGATTTGACCCAAACGCTTGAACAGACGCGATATAAGCATTCGACGAAACGCATTCCTCACGACAACAGTGGAATACGCAAGACAAATATTCGCGTGCACGGCGCACGTATTGGTCAGACGTTGGGAGACCAATTCAAATGAGTAACAATATATATATATATATATATATATATATATATACAATTATACAATGTTTTACTTTTAATATGTTGTAGTATTTCTTATAATATACCTTAATGGCTTAATCTTCGGCAGTTTGACTCATTGACTGTTTAACTGTTTAGTTTCATAGTTCCTACTTCAGATATATTTGAAATTGGCCACATATTTTAAAGCATTCGTTCTAGTCGATACTTTCGTATTGAAAACCTTCGTATTTCCACGTTTTTATATGAATTAACGACGTTTTGTCAATTTATTTTGACATTTCAAAACATAAGCGCCATGTTGAGTTTAATATCTAGCCTGCGAACAGGAAAAATTGAATGATGTAATGGCCTTGGGGAACATTACGTCATTGCATTGTAAGCCACTTGCTGATTGGTTACAATTTAAATAAGCTCGTCGCTGAATGGCTACAAGCTAACAGCTAACAGCTAACAGCTAACAGCCAACAGCCAACAGCACGATGACAATATATCTGCATTCGCAGATACAAAAATAGGTACGCTAAGCGTACATGTATCTGCTCATAGTGATCCCACTGTAGTCATGAAGGAATAATATTCTACAATTCTATTTGGCCCTAAATTGTATAAGTTAAACATATATTTTGTACAAAAACATACACTTCATTCAACCAGTAACTTGTAAAGAATAAGAGATTGATATTTAACCAATTAATTGGCAGTAGCCTACCACTGACAAGTAAATCGTCTGGCATTAGACAGAGTAAAATACTAATAAAAGTAGGGTACATCTGGGCTTGCCAGCTAATGGGTTAAAAGAATATATTTTTATAAATATCACAAAAATATATATCATACACAGTAGAACAAGGTTTTCATATTAATTGTTAAATGGGGTTCACGATTTACAGTATCACTATGCCAGACAGTTTAGAACATATGACAAATAAAATGGCTGATATAAATTTCACTAGCAGAGACTATTTCCATAACACAACAAAGATTTTATTTAATTTTATGATGTCATTTGCTGAAACATGTTAGGTTCACAATCTTCTCGATAGTCCATAATATACTACAATCAGGTATGTGAGAAAAATTGTAGATGCATGGATGTTTTCAGAATGCCAGGTGTCCCTAACACACCCTTGCACAGTTTCAAAAGCCTTTTTAAACACATTGATACACGACTTCAACATGTGGTATTCAGGGATGGAGGAACACAAATGAACTATTTATTCCACATGGATGTGTTAGCAAATAGGTGATATTATTTAATTCTATTCATCAGTAGCAAATGTTAAATATGTTGAAAATCAGGAGTATAATTTGACACATGTATATAGTCTGTGAATAGAATGTATAAAGTATATATAAACACAGCATATCAGATCCATACATTGGCTAGAATTGACTAGTCAAAGCTGCAGTGTTCCATGTTTGTTTGTTCACGCTACAATACAAATATGAGAGTGATGTGTAAAGTACAGGCAAATGATTGCTTGAAAAGACATTAAATATAAGCGATTTAGTAATTTAGAGGAGAATTTGCCTAGGGATATGAATTTCTATTATGAAATTATAAGTATGTGATTGTGACACCGTCTGCAATAAATGTCATGCCAAAAGGAGTATTGTACAGTCTTATCTTTTACCGTCTTAACTATTATATACTATAAACAAGACTATATTTGTACACAATATTTTATTTAAAGAAATGTGACCACTATAAAATGTGGAATTGCTAAATCTGAAATTAAAATGTGGGATTAGCTAGTATTCATGGTAGTCAAATATACTTTAGCATTGAGAACTTATGTGCATAAACAAGATGCTATATTTTACAATTTACGCGTCAATGTTATATTAATATGTTGTAGTATTTCTTTATAATTATACCTTGATCTTCGTCCTTCGATAGTTCGACTGTTCACTGTTTCCCTGTTTAGTTTTCCTTCAGAAATAGAACCACTAAATTTTAAAGCATTCTTTCCGGTTTATCCATAGGTCTATCTTCGTATTTCCACGTTTTTATATTCGTTTTTATATGAATTAACGACATTTTGTCAATCGCCATGTTGAATTTTAAGATCTAGCCTGCGAACAGGCAAAATTGAATGATGTAATGGCCTTGGAGAACATTACGTCATTGCATTGTAAGCCACTTGCTGATTGGTTATCAATTTAAATAAGCTCGTCGCTGAATGGCTAACAGCTAACAGCTAACAGCTAACAGCTAACAGCTAACAGCTAACAGCTAACAGCTAACAGCTAACAGCTAACAGCTAACAGCTAACAGCTAACAGCTAACAGCTAACAGCTAACAGCTAACAGCTAACAGCTAACAGCACGACGGCAATAGTATCTGCTTCGCAGATACAAAAAGGTTAATGTGATAAAGTTTGCACAATATATGTGTATGCAGAAAGAGTTTCCAAGACATTGTTAATAGCTATATTTACAATGTTTAACTATTGAGTAGTAGGTGCTTTTTAATTTTCTTTTTGAAGGTAGTATATTAAGATTTTATATTTTTATAATTACAATCTAAATTGTTCCAGATATTAACTCCTTTTTCAGAAAAGGTTTGTTTTGCATAGTTTGTTCTTTTATAAGATTTATGAAGTTGAGATGAAGTTCTTGTGTTATAATGGTGAATTTCATGAATTTTGAATGAATAGAAGATAAAGTTTACCTTTCAGTGCTAACTCTATGTTCTACCCATGCATTTGGGTAGGGATCCAAGAAAAGCCCCCCCCCCCCCCTTGCAGTACATTTATTAATTTAAGAATATATTTGGTAAAAGGTTCTAGTAAAAAACCAAGAAGAGAAATTGTGACAAAACAAGTGTTAAAGCATGAAGACTATGAAGCTGGAGTTATTCCAACTGAATGGGAAGGTAAAATAGTATTTTCTAATGAATTAATTGTTTGTTTTTACCATATTTATTAATTGAAAACAAGCTTATCTTGATATAACATCTTACAGAATCTAAACGATATCCTGCAATATCCCCAACCCTAAGATTCCATCCGATTCTGTTAAAGTGATAATCTTAAAAGATCCAAAGATTATATACTTTCCATAAGCCCTCTATTAAAGCTCTGCCCTCGATTAAGCCCCTCCTCTTTCAATTAAACCCCTCTCCATTAAATCCCCCTCTCCATTAAATCCCCATCTTCACTAGGCCCCCTGGAAGTTCATGTTAGTTTAAGCCCCCTTTCTATTATACCCTCTCCAATAAATGCCATGAGAATTAATGTGATAAGGCTTACTTTTCCTTGCTAGTATTGTGTTCAATGAAGATAATTTCTTGTACCATTGCATATTTTTATTTAATTTATTTTATAGCTTGGCTAAGAGGTTCTTTGGATAATCCACCAACACATGAAGTATGTTCTTAATTTCGATCTATAATTGTCAATATTTGATGTTACTAGGCCTAGAACTAAACGCTTTATATATGATTTTTCTTTAACTTTCTACACACATTACTTACTACATGAAATTTCACTATATTGTGCAGTATATGTCTATGACCATGTCGGACACTTGGACTAGTAGCATAATAATGCAATGAAGTATTCTAATATGCAGTAATTGGAGGGTGTAGCTCTGTTGTCTAAACTCGGTGACATGGAAAAAGTTGACAGTAATAACTGCAAGCTAAGACAGCTTACCGTGAACATTACTCGATCAGCGCAGTCACGTACGTAGAACAGCTTTCGTCCATCCCAAAATCCCGGCCTGAATATTGTTATACTTTTATTGCAATTTTTCCCCTGTTGTCGCATTTGAGTTATGACTGACGAAAGTACTGTGAATGTAGATTTTACCGTGCACACAGAACTTCATTGGAACTACAACTTTGCCCATTTTCACTGCATTAAAGTACAGCACCCCTTAATTGGAACGTAAAGCTAAACTAAGATATTTTTAAATTGTGTAGGATTTGCTGAAAAAGCAACAGCAGCAAATGGTGTTATCAAAAAGAGTACATGAAGTTAACCGTCGAGAGAAACAGGTATAACTACACCTACTGACCTACACTATAAATATTTACACATCGATCACGCCTATATTTGTCCGACACCGGATCTCAATGTGTAACCCCTTTTCGTCCGACACAATAATATGCATGTGTACATACAACATTCACGTCGTTTTAGACAATAAAAACCTGAGATCTTGACTGCACCCAACCCCCACCCTAACCTGGGCCCAGGGCCGTCGTCCTAACCTTCGATCAGGCGGTTACTCACTGATGGAAGTGGTTTCGCTGAACCGCTTCCGTTCTTGTAAGCCGTGGTTCGCGTGAGATGCGTCGCGAACGGTAGCCGTTTATTTTTCTTCGACGTCGAATCGTCGATTAATATTTCCCCTTGTTTGCACGTTCTTGAGATATGTTTATTCTTAAAATATTTATTGCGATATTTTTCAGCTTCAAGAGCAAGAATATTCCGGTAGGTACAAATACAGTCATGATTTCTGTTGTAAAGCTAACATTGACATTGTACATTCAATTATCTATAATTGTAACAATGGAAAACCTCGAGACTACGACCTTTACCAAGAAATTCCTCCAAGATCCGCTAAGTCTTGGGCTTTTAGGTAAAGTGAAGCACGCTGGTGGCAGATACGCTACTAAAGGACGAGGGTATTATTTCTTGATGGGTGACTATCCTGCTCTGATTTGATGTGTTTGAAAACTCGTGTAGAATGTTGTTGGTTCTCTCCTGTGGTTCAAGCGAGGGTTTTTCTCCGGGTTCTCCGATTTTCCACGCTCACCAAAACCTCCCCCCAGCCCTTTTCCAGGGTTCCACCTTAGCTGTGTTCCGTGATTAGACATGGGTCATTTGGTGGCAGGCAGAGGCGCGCTTAAAAGCCTTCGAGTCGGTCACGTTTGAGCTGCGTCCTTCGCTATTCAGGTCGCAGCTGAAAATAAAGATGAATAGCAACATCATTACCCTTTACCCTAAAATATCCTTACCCAACAATATCATTAGGACCTTATCATTCACGAGGAGGTGTTCTTATTATAATGATTTGAAAAACGAAGCGTATACAACGCAATGACGTAGCCAGGTTTTCCAGTCAAGGGGGGAGGGGCGAAAAAAAAATTAGGGGGCAACTGAAAGATCTTTATTAGATTTGTATTAGTCCGCATGTTTCCCAGGGGAAACCCTCGTCACCATCGCGTACGGCGGTCAAAAACGGCCAACAATGCCGCTTGCAAAAGCAAATTTAGACTTGTTTTCTCCGATGTCACGTCCAAATATCATTGTGGATTTTAGAATTATTTTTATGCTTCTTTTTTATGCTTCGCATTTGTTTGAAAAACGTTTTCGGAAAGAAACGCTATATTTGTTTACATTTTGAAGTCCCGCGAGTTACACGCGATATCTAAAGTACCCGCCACATATAGGAAGAACGTAACCCCCGGACATAAAACCCTAGGCAGCCACCTTAAACTAACCAATTCAATTGTTCAAGTCACAGATGGATAACTAAAGCCAAAACATTGCTATTGGTTAGTTGGGCGAAAATACAATACACACGTGACGAACAAGGATCAAATCTTTAAATAAACTAGACAAAAACATAGATGAGTTATATTGACTTCCATCGAGTCTTCAAACCATGTTACATGTATTGTATTAACTATGTTTCTACAAACCAAAAACAAACCTCATTTTCTTCAGATGGATTGGTGGCTAAGCCATTGGGTCATGCATCTTCGACAACATACGGAAATGTAGAGTCGTCTGCGGGACCTAGGACATCCGGGAGTCACTTTCGACCTGGAGTCTGGGATAAACAGTTAAATACAACACGGCCTGGTAATGAAGATGAGACAGAGCAGTACGAACCAGAGGCATGGAAACCATCATGATATCAGAATATTATCTGATTATCATTATTATATGATTGTAAACAAGATTTTCGTATCTGTTGATTATTACATAATGTAATGTATTTTTGAAAAACAAAACGTTAGATATACCTTGTTGGCATTTGACAATGTGGACGTAAGGTTATTCTGTGCATAAGGTGCATGTAAACATATCCATCCGGGATCTGGAAACAAAATTTTCACCCCTGTGTGAAGGTTAAAACAAAAGTCCAGTGCCGGAATTTGCGTCCCTGCACAACTACTCATATGACAACAAATTCGTTTCCAAAGCGTGGAAAAGTTCTCACCACAGGCCCACGTCTTCAAAGACTAAAAAGTGTGCTTAATATTGCGTTTGCGAATGTATATACATAAAAATTACTAAACAAAGAACACAAAGATTCAGCAATAAAACCGTGCATATTCAGGTGGTGCGCATCCCCCTAGCCTTGGCCAGGAGGGGTGCCAATTTCCGTACGTATCAAATCCAATTTTGACAGGACAATTATCAAACAAAAATGGGCAATGGGGGCCTCTGACCATCTAGGCAACCATATTTCTCAAAAGTTATCTGACAAACTCAGTACCATGACACTGTCAGGAGTGTCAGGGATCGTCAATTGTGATGCATCCCTACCGGTCGCGCCTTGCTTCATGACCAGCGCGCGCTCAGCACCCCTACACCCTCCCCGCGCGCCCCCTCCTACCAATCAAGCTGGATCAATCCCTGTATACAATAACTGTTGGGTCGGTACTAACCTATATCAACAGGATTTGTGATTGGTTGATTATGACAATAAAAGACAATAAACTATATAGAAATCGTTTTTCTAAAGAACGAGTCATAAACACTGATCATAAACATTTTTAGGGGCTTCGGTGGCGCAATCGTCAGAGCACGCGCCTTTCATCTCTGATATCGTGGGTTCAAGTCCCGTTGGGGACGACTTATGATAGCTATGTGAAAAGAGTTAGTCAACGCTCTGCCGAAAGTCGTGGGTTTTCTCCGGGTACTCCGGTTTCCTCCCACTGGGAATGTTGACAGGGTGGGTTGGGTTTAACCCCTAACTGGCCCTTCCATCGTAGCTGTGCTCCGTGATGGCGAGCAAAAGGTGGCTGCCATATGCGCCCTAGAAAGCCTTCGACTTGGTCACGTTGAGCTGTGTCCTTCGCAATTCAGCTTAGCTCTCAGCTGCAAGTAAGGATAATAAGCACCCCTGCTTACTTACTTACTTACTTACCTAGAAGACCAATCACAAAACATCTTCATACTTGGTACTTACCGTAACTGTTTGGTCATAAAATTTGCATCGCTGGTCTAGATAAGTCACTGATGTTTCGATGTTTTACAGTATTTTATTGACTATGAACTATATATATAGTCTATACTGACACACAGATATAATCATATAAAGGCGGGAACCAATGGCCACAGAGACGAAGTCGTTAATCATATAGGATTCCAAAGAAATTTTTTATGTGAACATGTTAAAGGTATAGGAGTAATAATACTCTATATAATCCTTGCTAAACCGAAAACAGATGCGTTGAAACGAACATTTGGATATCGTGGGACTTTATTTTAAGTAAACAAAACGATTTGCACTCTAACTATATGCACTCTTTGCGTTTCGTAGACCTAAACCTACACGTATATTTGCACCCGTATATCGGTTGTGCACTCTTGTTTACGTTATTCATATATTTAACTTCAAAATGCGGCAATTTCGATTTGACTATTCACTAAAGAATATCCCTATACCATCACAGGACGCTTATTTGAACTACTTATCTGATGTGCACTACGTGATCTGTGGGCGTTTCAAAACTATGTAGTACTTGATAATCGTGGAACCATAATTCGGTTTAATGTATTTTAATAAATGCTCAGACACGTATCAGGAAGGAACTCGTGTGTGGGTTGGAAATTTAAACCATAAACACACTCCGTAACAGTTAATTTCATCATCATTTCGGTTAACATACCACCTACACAATACTTTCGAAGATTTAACCAAGCAGTGGGCCATTTCTAAATTATGTAAGAGTCAATTCCGGATTATTATTAATTCCGTAATTACTACGATCTTAATTGGCTATCATTTAAGGGCAGGCCTGAACCATTTATGTTCACTGATGTGCACTACGAGATCTGTGGGCGTTTCAAAACTGTGTAGTACTTGATAATCGTGGAACCATAATTCGGTTTAATGTATTTTAGTAAATGTTCAGACACGTATCAGGAAGGAACTCGTGTGTGGGTTGGAAATTTAAACCATAAACACACTCCGCAACAGTTAATTTCATCACCATTTCGGTTAACATACCACCTACACAATACTTTCGAAGATTTAACCAAGCAGTGGGCCATTTCTAAATTATGTACGAGTCAATTCCAACTGCGATCACCCCCCCGGACGACCCCTGGAAATTTCACCTTTCGAAACATATTTGGTAAAATTCCCCACGGTATGGGTAAAAACCATCGTCAAATTCCCCACGGTGCGGGTAATTAAAAAAATCATAGTCAAATACCCATCTGCCTCGTAAGCCGTTCCCATATATAAATTCTTAATGTGTATGTGAAGAGGACCAGGACTTTAAACGTATTTTGTTTGAATGAAATAGTACTAGTGTATTATATTCCGAATAATTATACCAAATATTATGTCCTCCATTGTGATTCAACAATGCATATCACAATAAAGAAGCTCTTTTGGGGGCTTTAAAAAGCTTTTGCCTTCCGGAAAAACGTAAAGGCAATTAAGGGTCTATTGAGAGTTAACCCAGGAAGTATTAGTCAGTCCATCCACATGCAACTTCTTATTGAAAATAATGTTCTTACAATATGTGTATAATGCCAATTAATGTAAACCCAGAAATAACCTGCAGTAATAATAAAAATAGAACAAATATTATTAATTTCGGTAACTTTTCGTAAGGATTGCGGGTAGCAGATTGCGGGTGCCGGATGGGGGGGGCGAACTGCAGGTAACGGACTGCAGACGGCGAACTTCTGGTGACGGACATATATTGGCTATAAATAAATGCAAATGAAGTTCGCCTACATAATAATATTAATTATGTTTAATTAGCATGAACAGTGTATACAAAATCTGTACCACACGATAAACTAGCCAAACATACACAGCCATATTAAGAGTTAATGGAAAACTCGAACAACATTTGTAAACCCAATCGGAAGAAATCTCATAGGAAGATATATCTCCTATCTTCAACTAAGGTTGCCAAAGTTGTAAAATCCAAGCTCGAAAAGTACGATGAGAATGAGATATTTTTATACGTTGTTCAATAACTAACATTTAATTTTAATTCGACTTCGGTTTTTCAATTCCGTGCGTATAACTTAATTTATCGTACAACCTAGTAGGCGATGTTACCACTGAGGATGCTACACGGGTCAACTTTAGCGACAACTCGTAATGCAAATGAGGCTATACGAAATTTGATTGGTTCTGCAACGATTTGCATTTTGTCGCTATAAACATTTCTCCCGTGTAACATCACCTTTAATCCGTATTCAAATTCGTACAGGTTACGTTGCCGTCTAATTCTCTAGCTATTTTAATTTAACAAACACGCTTTATATCCTATATTGGCTATTGTATTGTGTTGTTAATGTTAATATTCTAGTCTAAATTTTTGCGGTGGCAGCTGGAAAACTTATCATGCATGTTTACTACTTCAGTTAATCCTCGAGTTTATCTTCCACTAATGTTTACATTTCGCTGCACTGACATATGTTCCATTTCCCGTGATAGGAAATGAGTAAAATTTCCTGCAATTTCTGAAATCTCTACAATCAGCAATTATCGCGCACATTATGTGTTTGACAAAAGTAAACAGAATTACGTAACAGCTGATGCGGCTCGGGTTGATTCCATTTTCGCAAACATACACAAACTTTATTAAACATTATACGGTATATTACTCATTGTTAATACAATGCCAATGGATCATATAGGCAAACAGTCTAAAATTATATAATATACTGCCTACACAAATGTAAGGCTACAATATATACGTCTATATATTATTCGCAACATTCATTTGCTATACGATGTTATTTTTATTTAAAAGTTCCTTGATAACCTTTTTCATATGCCTTGTCTACAAATTTTTAGTTATCAATTTTACCAATTTTGAAATATAGTATTTTATACAAATGAAAACGCAATCAATATAATATACCTTAGGCTCAGTGGCGTAGGAACCAGGAGGGCACAGGGCACGTGCCCCTGAGGCCCCCCAGATTTCTTCAAAGTACCCTTTTCTCCAGCTAAACAATGGGAAAAGTGCCATTTTTTAACGGAAGAGGTGCCCTTAGAAGACGAAGTGTCCCTCGCTCCAAGTTGAAGTTGCTACCTACGCCTATGCTTAGGGGTGGACCTTTAGATTTTTGAGGGGGGGGGTTGAAGATTTCAAGAAAAAAATTCCTGCAGGTCTTGAAACAAGAAAAAACATTCGTACAGGGGAAGGTCGAAGAAAAAAATCTTACAAGTTTAAGTTTTGTCTTGGTTTTTGGAAATAAGAGAATGTATAAAGAATCGTTTTTTTGGATCCTATTATAAACTATATGTCCCGTCTCCTGAAACAGTATGGACACGTGGTTTCCATTCCTGCATTAAGTATGTATAATTGAACATTTGAAAATGTATTACATGAAGTATTCAAGATGTGAATTATATATTTTGTTGTGTGACGTGCATGGCCACATGATGTGTTCCACAACTCTCACCACATTTACAAATTGTTCACAGCACTAACAACTAGCTCACATAAAAAACAAATTGTTCGCAGCATTAACAATTAGCTCCCAGCAACAGCAAATTGTTCACAGCATTATTAACAAATAGCTCACATCAAAAACAAATTGTAGTCAACAGCATTAACAAATAGCTCACATCAAAAACGAATTGTAGTCAGCATTAACAAATAGCTCACATCCAGTGACGGAAATTGCCGGAAATTTTGACCTAAAAAGGTCTAAAAACAGCCTATTTTGGGTGTAAATGGGGGGTTTGTCGGAAATTTAGGAGGCTTTGCCCCCCCCCCACCGGAAAACGTGAATTTCCGCCGTCACTGCTCACAGTCAACAGCAAATATGATTGATCCACTATAAAAAAGTCTATACTGATATTCATGAAAGATGAAGTACGTATAAAGGACACAATTCTGACAATTGCACAAAATAGAAATAAACTATTAAACAAAAGACAAAGTGTTCCTGCGAAATGTTTTGTTCAAATTGCGGACGAGAGGCAGAAAATAGTTTGCATGAACTGCGGAGCAGGTATTAAGGCACACACTCTAAAAACAGGTGTGTTTAATTACACACCAAGGTGTGTTTAATGACACACCAAGGTGTGTTTCATTACACACCAAGGTGTGTACTTTTTACACACCTTTCTACGCACTTTTGGAAAACACACCTTGGTGTGTTAGAAAACGCACCTTGGTGTGTAAGAGAACACACCATGGTGGGTCACAAAACACACCAAGGTGTGTTATGGAACACACTTCCTTTTAGCACACCTTACTTTGATGACTGTAAGGTGTGTTAAGTTACACACCTTTTGAATGAAAACACACCTTGGTGTGTTCGACAACACACCTTTGACTTTTTATAGAAACACACCTTGGTGTGTTACAGAACACACCTCGCACGGATTTTTTAAACAAAACACAGCATGGAATGAGAAAGGAAATGCCTTTTAAAGTGGCTCCATACATTTTCTAAAAGAGATAGTAGATTTTCTATTTAGATCCAATTTTTTTGAGAATTATTTTTGGTTTGAAAAACAAAGAGACTCGACTGACTTGAATACAACAGTGATCGAGTTAGCGAGTTGATCGTTAACCAGGGACTGCGGAACAGAGGGGTAGGGGAGGTGGGGAGGAGGGAGGGATTGCATGCACCAATAATTTATCATACATATTTGTCATACACATAATTTTTCACATCTATAAACACGAAAACTAGAGAAAACATTATATACGCCAACTATGATAACTATAAAAGGCTTTTTAAAGCATTTTAAACCCAACTGCTATCTTGAAACGTCATTATCACCATAGCAACGGCGGTAATAGATGTTTCTCGAAAAATTTCAAACCGTTTAGTTATTATTTTGATAAAAGACCTTAATATATATGTTAATAACCTTCCTTATACCCGAAATCCACATGTATGCTATAATATTTCTACGAAAATATTGAAATATATCGGGCAATATATCGGTATGCTCAAGTTTGAAGGGCATCTCAGCGACTATCTATCTATTTAAGAGCTCTATATGTAACACAAAATCTTAAACATTTACTGGTGATTGAAGTTTTGTCACTCTATAGCTATCAAAGAATGAACGAAAAATGAATATTCCGCATGCGCGCTGACTGACAGACTGGTGTCTAGTCTTCTTACAACGCGCGCAAAGGTTCTCGGGATAGAGTCATCACACCTCCATATTTTAAAATTTTTATATTTGTTCTGTTAGTCGAAGTCGAGCTCGAAATTTTGTATTTTTGACCCAAGATAAACTGGATTTTCAGAGGCAATACATCGGCGACTACTGAATAATATTCAGGTAAGGTTATTGTTATGTTTTGTATGTAATAGAGCGATTTTGTTAGGAAATATTTGCAATCTTCGTTCGTGGATGTCAAGCATGTTGTGCCCGCTTAAAATTTGAATTTGCTGCGACAATATATGAATTAAAACGCTGAAAATAATACAGTTCCAACTTAAAATTACTTCAGCAAATGCTACTAAGAAAATCTTCACTTTTACTTGGGCTTTCAATGTTTATATTTACCAACTGTATATGACAGATTGGCAGTTAAATACTCAGAGCCCGTCTTGTCCTAGTATATAGCTTTATTTAAAGATTTAACCACTTCAAATATCAGCTACAACTTTCATATAAGATTTTAATATAATTATGTTGATACATATGCAGTGAAAATGGAGAAAAAACTATTGTAAAAGTATTGCCTATTCTAAATATATTATTTGAGTTCAAGAGATTGCATCCGGCCTTGTCACCACTAACTGGTATACTGTCAATCAGAGTCATGTATCTAAATTCTGCTGTATTTTGTAAGCTGAAATGTTTCATCGATACTAATAGCGATGCCTGACCGTTACCAATGTTGAGTGGTTAACCATTAAGGATGTGCCCTAATTCCCCATACGTTAGTTTACTATGTTTAACACCACATGATTGTACTCGTCACAGACCGCTGGATGTTGGTGGGTTAACCGAACTGTTTGCCCATGTCTCTTTTTAACCCATTAAGACAATTTGCTCATTTCACCCTAGTGGCCCTACATTCCTATTTTACTCTGTCTAAATGCCAGATGATTTTACTTGTTAAGGGAAAGAAAGAGTGTTGGATATGCATGGCTTAAATAGACATAATTATGAGACCTGTCTATTGGCATTCAATATATACTCTATTATATGTATTATATAAATGTCAAGCTGTCAGGTTGTCCTAATATATATGTTTACTTCTCTTGAGACAGATATTGTATATTTGGAGCTGGCTAAACAAGGTATATTTCTTTATGGTTCTCCTTGTCCTCATGACTCAAATATTAGAACAATGATATATTACTGGAAGAGACAAAACAAATGATACAAGGATTGAATGAACTGCAGCAAGTTATGTGTGTTTGATATTGGCCAATGTGACAATGTAAAAGGTATTCAGATCAGGGAAAACTTAGGGTTGCAGTCTTTTGACAATCACATGTCTACAAACTATGAGACGATTAATATCAGTATAGTATTCTAACTCTAATTAACTCCTCACTTACGGTTAACCTATTAAACCGCAATGTGCCTTAATTCACTATTATTCTCTGTCTAATACCAGGCAGTTTTTCAATCAGTATGCAGCGACCTGTTCTAAACCAGGCTGTTTTATTCAGTGGGTTGTCTCACAACAAGGTAGATTATATACTCTGTCTCAGTGATGAAGCTAGAGATAGCAACTGGTTGTGCTATGCAAATTGTTGATTCTTTAATTATTGAAACCTTCAGAAATGCATTGTCTTTAGCCTAGTATTTTAATGCATGCTTATTTGAATAGCAAGAGCAGTTTCCATGGCTTGCTTTGACCATGCTCTTTCTAACTCCAGACAATTTGAGTAATCAAAGGGAGAGTAGGAGACTGGGTAGACATTATGTACAGGTAATACAATAAGCTATCTCTCTTGGATGAGAAAAACCTCTGGTCGCAATAGGGACTTACAAAAATAACAATTAGAATTTTTGTATTTTTATGCGGTGCAAAGATTTGATACAGTATGTAGTTAACTAATTCAAGGTTATGGCGGTTGACTGAACATGTGTAAAACTACCTGAAAAATACAATAAGAAGTTCGACGTTTCAAGCAAAGGCCCTTTGTCTGGGCTTCTACTAACTTCCAGACGAAGTTTTACACAACAGTCAACTGCCATTTTTGCTATACTCTACCCACACTGGCACCACACGATCGAGATAATTCAAGGTTAACCGATTAATGTCCAATGCATTTTAAAATAGTGTATTAATTTTTATTCTCCTAAGATTCTACTGTGGCCAGATGTTTTGCTTAATCCAAGCTAGCTTATAGCATGACATAATGTCCAGGCAGTCTACCAGTCTTCAGGTAGTTTTACAGAACAGTCAACTGCCGAGTATCCCACTCTCCTTATAATAACTCAAATAAAGGTTTCAATAATTGCATAGCATGGCTAGTTGCTAATGTCTAGCTTCACCACTGAGACAAAGTATATAATCTAGCTTGCTTTCTGCAGGACATTTGATGTTTGGCAAGTGCTATTTATTTACTGCGGGATATTTAATGTTGTGCAAGTGCTCAGACCTCATATTCTATGTTGGATGTGTAATCGTATTCTAGTTGAGTAGTTGTCTTTTACACCAATATCTACATTGACACTCACAATATTTTTTTCCATAGCCCTCGTCAGCAATTGAGAGTATAGTCCAGGATAAAATGGTCCAGTTTCGTGTACTGTGCACTGGGTGCCCGGAGGATGTAGACCAGTTAATGATTATTGGGGAGAACCAAGTGTTTGTTGAATGCCCTGGTACTGATGTGATCAACGCTCTGATAGATGTCATATCCGCGCACTACTGTATGTTTTCAACGTTTCCTACCCAGATGGTATGGTTGTGGCCTTATCCTTTCTTCAGGAAATTGTGTTGCGATAATGCATACAAAGGTACAAAGTACTCAGCATTAATGACTGAACTAAACAGTAGCATGTCAATAGCTGAAAACGAACTGTAGAACTATTCTGTTATGAATTAAGCTAACTGTAATCCTACAAAATAGTCTGTACATTATTTAATAGTCTTAACATTACTTTATAGTCTTAATAAATTATTTAACAATTATTGTAGTATTATGCTTTCTTATATAATGGTGAAACTAGATTCAAAAATCATGGTTTCCACAGAGTAACTTTGAAAATACAAAGCACCGCACAATCTGGGAATGGGTATAACATTTGAATTATGTGTTTCAACCATCTTGCAATCATTGAAACATAGAATTAAGATGTCAACCATTTTCGATGTGTGCATTGTTTTGTATGTTCTTAAGCCCGATTCAATTTGTGTGTTCTAAGTTGTGTTTTAGGAAAGGTGTGTAATAGAGTACAGGGTCAATACATGTGTTGTCTAGCACAGCTTTAGCTGCGTAAAAAAACACACCTTGGCGTGTTTCAAAACACACCTTGGTGTGTTTCAAAACACACCTTGATGTGTTAGAAAACACACCTTGGTGTGTTAGAAAACACACCTTCTTCCAAAACACACCTTTAGGTGTGTTAAAATTTGGACAAGCCGAAAACACACCTTTAGGTGTGTTTTCTAACACACCTTATGGTGTGTTTAACACATCTTTTGTGTAACTAAACACACCTCAAGGTGTGTTTAACACACCTATGGTGTGTTTAACACACCTTAGGTGTGTATCAAAACACACCTTAAGGTGTGTTTAACACACCTTATGGTGTGTTACAAAACACACCTAAAGGTGTGTTAAAATTTGGACAGAAAAGGTGTGTTAATTTAACACACCTTTTTTTAGAGTGCACTTGTAAATTCATATTATTCATATTGTATGACTAATTGTCTGTCTAAAACAATACAATTTAAAAGGTATTAATAATTTAAAAGGATCAGTGTCGGGCTTTTGTTATCAGTTGTTTCTATATCTTATCAGTCCAACAGCAAGTTCAGCACTAAACAAATAGCGATAACTGATTACATATTTTAATATATTTCCAATAAGAAACATTGTTTTCGTTTTGTGTACTTCGTCTTCGTCTTGCTTACAATGCCAATATTAATGGATCAAACACTTGAGACTTCCTGATACAGTTGGTTAAAGTACTGGTAAAAAACGGTTATTTGAACGCAGCAACGAAAACAATGTTTCTTCTTGGAAACATATCAAAAATGTAATTTATCGCTATTTGTTTCTGAACTTGCTGTTGGGTAAATATAGAAACAATAACAAAAGCCCGACACTGATCCTTTAAAATTATTCAAACTTTATAAATTGTATTGTTTGAGATAGACAATTAGTCATACAATATGAATAATATGAATTTACAAGTGTGCCTTACCTGCTCCGCAGTTCACGCAAAAATTGGTACTAATTTCTGCCTCTCATCCGCAATTTGAACAAAATATTTCACATGAACACTTTGTCTTTTGTTTAATAGTTTATTTCCATTTTGTGCAATTGTCAGAATTGTGTTCTTTGTGATTTGTGTTTGCAATTTGCTGTTGATGTGAGCTATTTGTTAATGCTGTGCCTACAATTTATTCAGTTTTGATGCGAGCTATTTGTTAATGCTGTGACCACGATTTGTTTTTGATGTGAGCTATTTGTTAATGCTGTGAACAATTTGTAAATGTGGTGAGAGTTGTGGGTCACCGTACATTTTGGTGTGAAGGCAGATGTAAATTGTCTTCATGTCATTTCTAATAATAATAAGCAAGTTATATGTTTTGTGTAATTGTTTCATGTTCAAAATCACTGCAATCATCTGATATAATGGATATACTTTAATAGCACTCTTTCTTGTTGGTGTTGCAAAATATATTTCATTGATTCAATGGATGTTGGAAAGTTGTATACCTGTGTTGGTGCTTCATGCTGGTTGAAATGACATGATAGCAACTACACTCACTCTTAACCAACCTCTCATCACTCATGAGTTTTTCAAATTGCAAGAAAGTTGTTACGTGTATTCGCTTCATTGATCCATCATTCCCATGCAATCGAACTGATTACAATGAGACATATCCTTCAGTTCTCATCAATTTTTATGGTTTTCATGTGTATGTAGTCATTGTGCATGCATTTGATGCAAAATGCTCATCTGTTATTATTAAGTCAAGGGTGGGAAAATAGCCTCTTGTTCATAGCCTTGTAGTCTTCCACTTTAAGATCACAATTGACTGGTCGGGAAAAATTTAAATATGAAGAAATAAATTTCGTGCAGTGGTCAAGATTATAAAAAAAAATTTATGCACAACATTTCGGCCAATAAATATACCTGCCTAAGTATGGAAGTGAGATTCGCAATCGATTTGACCAGAGGCTCTTTCGCCTCGTATTTATTTCGCCTCGCAGTTATTTTGCCTCGCCGTTCTTTAAGAGCCTCTGGAACATTCTCTTTGCACTTTCCCATATAGTAATCACATTTACCTTCATACATCTGGGAAGTAGTTTTTATTTAGTTCAAGGTACTCCTTGGTTTATGCATTGAGCATTACAAGAAATAGGTAGAATATATGTAGCAACATTTAGCTATATAAATGTCTATTGAGATTTGAGATCTTGTATTTCAGATTCGTAGTATGCCATAAGGCACATTTCATGACTCAAAAAGGGCACGTTCGCTTGAAAAAAAGGGCACATTTTGGTGTTTTCAAAAAAGTGTGGGGGGGGGGACATAGTGCCCCAGTGCCCCCCCCCGGTTCCGCGGCCTTTGAATCTAGCCATTATGTCTATCTGGAACTTGGTTTTAGCCAAACTGTCTATGTAAATACATAGTTTTCATTGTTTATACTAAATTCTAAAGGTTTCTGCAGCTGTAGTGATCTTGTTGCTGTATCCAGAATCTGTTATTTATCTGAAGTGTCATTACTGTTTTGTACACTTAAAATATCATATATCATATATAAACATGCAGGACATGATCATGGCCATGCATGCATTTCAGTATATAGCATGCACACTGTCTGTCAATTTGTACTTAGTGCATCCCACAGATTTTGTTTTCTCTTTTACACCTGTACTTGTCGTTTTATAATTATAGCATTTCTTTCAGTCTTCACATTCACACGTATTTAAAAATAGGTTTACTTTCAGTTCTATTTGTCATTCTAGAAAATGGCGATAGTCTAACCGTCTGTCTTAACCTAATTTATGTGTTTATATTTGTAAGAGTGGTTTTTGCAGATGTGCTTTAAGCCTCCAGTTTCAGTCGTATTACTCGTATAGCTTTAAGAGTCATTGCAGTGCTCTCCATACTTGGATAAGTGTTGTACGTGCAAGCGTACTCGAAAACATTTAGAATTTTGACAGATGTTCCTGAAATTATCCCGCTGTGGTGCACAGACCTAACTCCAGAATTCGAACCAGGTCAGTGCACAGGCTACCTTTTCACACGACTTTTTAATGGTGATATTACTGTACATTATAGCATTCTGATGTACGTTTTGTAACAGCGAAGTGGTTGCCTTACATTGCCTTTTTTAAATAAGATGCATAATGATCTGCTTTGCTATACGTATCATCACTTTTAACGAGGGCACAATGAACGTCCGGTCTACTCATTAGATCTACGACGCGGCAAACTCGACAACGAGGTCTCAATTTCAGCTCAGGAATGATTACGCGTTGATGTTTTACGCTTAGATTCCTTAGAAACTTATAGCAGCTACGTTTGGCAAAGCGATGCGGTGTCTACCAGTCGATAAGCTCGACTTTTACACCTCTAAAATCTAAATCCGCTCTATAACTTTGCAACAGGCTTTCGCATTGCTCGAAACGACGCCAAAGACGTTGAGAATGAGAACGTTGTCGTTGTTGAGGTGATACTCCTGGCCGTCCTGGGATCACAAATTATTCATACTTTTTGTCTTGCTTGATGAACTTCTTTGTTTCGAAGGCTCGTCGTTGAGTGGCCACGTCGTAGATCTTAAAATCTCTATTTACTACATTTGCGCGCGGGTTATACAGCTAGGCATTTACTAATTGACGATTTAACATTTTATTAATATACCTCTTACAATATTTTCATTTTCTTTAACATAAAGGAATAAATACAAGTTTCTAATTGATACATTCCGGCAGTTAATATGCATACAATTATGCACGATAATCTATATACAGTATTTCATCGCTTGCAGGTATATTTCACTGAATCACTATATGTATGGCTATAGTATATGAGCTTGTTCTAGAGGAACGCGGAAAAGGATTGGGTCTACGGCGATCAATAATTCTAATATTCAATATCTCATGAAATACATTTGAGTTATAGTTCTCAAATTTGTCATGGAATTGTACATTTTTATAAAAAACAAAGAAAAACAAGTGTTTATAAAGACAAGAAAATGGATTTATATTCGGTTGCTAGTTCCACAGCCTCTTTGCTTTTACGTGAGAATATAAACAAGTGCGTCAACACTGTGGGGATGGGCAGAGGAACGCATCCCCCCATCTACTGTAATTTACGACTATTGGCCGGCCCATAATCCTTTTTGGAATGGATTGTTGTCCTTCAAAATAGAAAATAAAATTTGGGGACAGGGAAACCAAATAATAGATATGCAAGAAGATTGTAACACTTGCAGGAAAATTTATAAAAGTCCACTCAGAGAACTAATTATGAATGAAAATATTTCCGCCTTGTCATTCAAACATGTTTCATTCACTACATAGGGTATATCTAGCTAGTCCACGTATTAAAACTAAACCATATTAAAGTAATCCATTGAAAAGATTGGTACTTTACACGTACTAAGACTATAAGTATCTTTAATGTCTTTAACATTCAATAAGTCGGATAATTAAGTGCTTTTTACTTGCGCTTTCGCACGCAATGTATTGTCCTGATCTTTCCCATAAGTTCTATTCAAAGTGAAAGATGGGAATAGTGTGTAAAGGTCATTGCACTTGAACTACTGTTCACTGGTACTTATCACACACCTAGTTACATTATTTATCTCCTAAAGTCCAGCACTACGCAGCATATCACTCCTTCGGCATACATCACGATTATCAGTTCATTTAAGGTGGCGAGGGATTACTTTCCACATATATTTCACATCCGCACACAGTTCGTTTGTGCATGCTTTTCTATCTTTCTTATAACATACAATGTTCCTGTTAAAGTACATTTCTTCAATGCTTTTAGCCATCTTCGTATGAGCTTTTTTCAAGCAAATATGGAAATATATGTCGCATGAGCATTCGTAGATCTCTCTTTTTACATGTCGTCTTGCTTGGCATTCTCTATGTTTTCGGCAACACACCTCGGTTTTCTAGAAATAAAATGTTAAAAGATTTAGAGGACTATGAGGACTACAGAGTTTATTGTTCCGCAGTATATATATGTAGTAAAATTATATTCAACGACAGCGTCAGTGAGGCTATTACTTAGTCTTATAGATTCCACATGACGACCTTCCTAAACTGGCGAAATTTGAAAGTCACTTGATTTGTGAGCTGATTTCAGGTTTATATAGGTAGTGGGTTTAATTGTGTACTGAATTAGAACTACCTGTACTCAGAACAACTGGGCGTTTCCAGATCTGGAAGAAGTGCGTATTGTTCCACAGATATACTGGCCATGCATTTTTAATGCAACAATGGTCATCAAAAGTACATATAGACAAAATTTCAATAGAGAGGAAATTTCAGCAAACATCAATATGAACATTAAACAACACGTCTCAATCTCAAATGACAGATAAGCACGGTTGCATGCATGAAATATGTGTGAAAATTGAAAATCGGATCCTCAGTTTTGTTGGTAAGGCCCGCATGTATTGTTTCCCAGGATCCCGAGATCCCACTTTTTTGAGATCTAGACGTTTCCAGGGATGCCCCGTTCTACCTAGCCTGTGCATGGACATACGCTCGTTACATCAAGCTTAATCCCTTGTTACATCAGCCAATTCAAATACACGACAGCTTATTGTATGATTACTACCTATACACTGGACCTTACGTTTGTGATTTCAAGATTCCTTATTGAATAACTGCAGAGTAACTAAAGATTCATCATGGTGGTGTGTTAACTATATACCTTTGGTATATTACTTATCACTCGGCTATATGCTGCTGTAACATGCAATGGGTTTCGGCTACAGTGTATGCATTATAAATCAACATAATCCATTGTGACAGAAGGAAAACGTAAGATAAAAAAGACAACAAGTGCCTGAAGTGATGCTCGAAGTGATGATTTTGTCACCAGAAATTTGTCAAGTTCTAATTCCTTATAATAAGCAACAGAGCTGACATAAAACAACAACAATTTATCACTGATTGTCAGTAGCTTTTATAGCAGGCGATAGTTTAGGGCGGGTGAATATCCTTCATGGAACACTGTGGTTAAGGTGGAGTTTAAATGTTTTGTGTAGTGCAGGAAATCGAGCAATTCCTTGTCTATTCACAATAATCTGTTTACGAAGTTCCGGAAGAAAATTATTAGACGTACAATTCCTAGCAGTGCAACTATTGATCAACTGTGAATTGATGAAAGGACAGTGAATGGGATTAACGAAATTTTTCAATTCCTAGCTTGCCTCTGTTTATTTCAATTTTCTGAGCACGGAATACCGTTTTCTGAAATAGATCAGTAGCTACGTTATTTCCAAAGCTAATACTGTAGGGAAATCAGCACAAACTATATCACAAATATATAATAGACTGTCGAAACATTTAGAGAGTAAAATTTGTAAACGTAGTCGTGTCGACGTAGAGACACAGTGCTATAAATCATGCAAACTATATGGCTGGCAACTTTAGCAGCCTAAATTTTGGGCATTTCATTCGAATGAATTTGAAAGTTCAGCGTTGAGATTTTTTATCGATTGGGACTCAACAAGTGGGTAGCGCGAATACAAGTGCGATAATAAATATTCTCTCAGACTCGGTAACCAAACCGGAACGAATGCACGCGCACACGATAAGGCACAATTAAGACATTCCATCTCAGTACACTTATTATCTTCTTTTATTGATAAAAAGACTGAATGCAATCAAAGCATTACCTTAAACTTGTTATTTGGTATTGCGCTTTCAGTATCTTTAAAACACCAATTTGTTTTTCTCAAATGCCTTTCGTTAATCAAATACGCCTTTTCCTCAGTTTCGTTCCGTTTTCTATCCAACGTCAGTTTTGGACTTTGCGTGGTATTCACTTTCTGTTCTATCGTCGCGTTAAATGTCCAAATTTCTTCATGTGTTTCATTCTCTGGCTCCTCATAAATTTCGTCATCTTGCCCGTATCCTAAGTCGTCTTTAAACAACCGAAGAATTGGTTCAGATTCGATCTTATTTCTTTCAGGGCCAATTGGTTTCCATATCCATGTGGCAGTTGAATGATCACGTGAAGAGACAATCTCACTTTTGCTATTTAAGCCCGAAGTTTGAGTATGGAAATCCACTGCAACGTTGTTAATTCCTTGGGGCATATCACCTGTGCCTGTGGTGGAGTCTCCTGCCTTGGAACTTGTACCACACAGAAGGCAACAGAAACATAGCGCGAGTGTTATTAGTAAATAACTCATGACTGAATCACGGAGCTCTTGACGAGTGTTAGGCTTTATACAGATATTGTAATGCCAAAATGATCAATCCACTTATATACAGTTTATGATGTACCCCGCGGCTTAATATCGAGGGAAGTGGGAGTTGTTAAGATATTTCATATCTAGCACACAAAGTGATAACAGTTCCTTATGCTCTTTGGCATGCTTTTCAGTAAGCCAGGAATTTCAGTCGGCGTCTCGGGGAACGTCACTAAGTCTAACATGTTAATGACAAAAACAGAACGTTGCCGTGAAGCGCGATTTCGTGAGTTTTTCCGGCGTGTTTTGTAAGCCACATTTGAGATATTTATGTACGGATATTGTTCCCGAGTGTTTTATTGCGTGATAAGTTCTCTCTTGCTGGGAAGAAATGTCAACACAAGAATGATGGCCATTAGTGATGTCATATGAAGGTCATGGCCGCGTGCCACCGCTTATTAAACATTTCTCTATCAGTTGTGACTCGCACTCAACATCTCAACTATATGATACTTGCACGCATAATATGCATATTTTGCGTGTCGTAAATCCTTAATATCAAACGCGGTTGTGCGCTTGTTCTAGATTTCTTAACAATACAGCAAATTCTAAAGATATACCAGTTTAATATATCTCACGCTAATATTTGATAAAAACCAGTACAAATGTTATGCAATCTAAATAATTGCTGAAATTTTTGCGTTTAGTTTAAGTGGTCGTGCTACTGGATAAAGTGCATAGTAAATGTTCGACAGTAATCCATTTACTGTCTAATTATTAAATTATCCTTAGTTATAAAAATCCACAAAAAATTACAGGTTATAGAAATCCTCCCCGTAAGACGCCAAAACTCAAGTGGACCTTTTTCTGTTTATTAAGCCATTTATGATTTTAAGAAGGCGTTTTGTGATTAATTTTGATCACCTGCATGAAGTAATTTTTTAATGATAATATCAGAGTATAAAACATGTTATGTACTGTACGTACCGTTTAACATATATATCATATAACAGATTGCATTATATACTAGAGTCTGTGTAATACATTATCAACAAATAACATTGTAATTGTATAGAGCTATTCCCCGTGTTAAAAGATGATATTGTATCTGGACTCATTAGTCATTACTCAAAAGATTTATGCATCCAGAATTTCAGAAACACTAGTACATTAACTCGAATTCGTCAAATTAATGCCTTGATTTTCGGAACCTAGACTGTTCTGACTTCTGATGTTAGGTTTGAAGCCTAATTAACTTATCCAGATGTATAAAAGCATTAAATAAATTGGATATACTAACTTAATGAGGATCTATATTTCTGAGGATCTCACGATCTATATTTTTGAGGATATACTAACTTAATGAGGATCTATAACATGAATTGGCAACACGTGATAGCCTGATAGGGTTAATGCTCATCATTCCAAAGATGGTGGGAGCGTTATCTCTACAACCGGCCACGATCACGAACTGTACAGTTGAAAACCGAAGACTTAGATAACTTTGAAATTTAATAAATGCCACCACCTATGACGCACTTTGTAGCTAATAACACCATTTATGTGGCACAACTTTGATATAAATTAAAGATATGCATATTCCACATTTAAGCCTTGGCTTAAGGTGGCTTGATATCCTAATTCAAGAACATTTTCATCTCCCCACCATAAAACGATTTGTGGTGTATAAGTGCAGTGATCGAGCTCAATTCGAGTTCACTGTATAGCTCTATATAGTGGTGGTTTTGATTAAAAAATTAAACCATTAACCCTGGCTTTATCATGCTACCACAATAGTGTTTGCCACTTGCCGAGGTGTTAGCAAATTGCAATGATCTTGTTAAATAACCTGAAGACTAATTAATTTTGCAATTTTGCGGTCAAATTTGAGTATTACTTATTTTATTATAAAGCACACATGCATGCTACTGCTACTAATTTAATAATATTGAATAATCTAAATCAAGACTAGAGGAATTAGATGACTAAAATTGAGCTAATAGAGTAATATTATACCTATATTATATACATTTCAATGATTTTATGATTGAAAAATGAAATTTAACTTAGCGTATCGAGCCTCCGTAAAGCTTTCTCAAAATTTACTTTAACACCAAGACAAAATCAAGTCATTAGGAATCTAACTTACCAAAAAATTAGTGCGTGTACATGTAAATACATGCAGTTCTCAATTTCGACACCGGATATTTAAGAATCTAGGGCACAATTTAGCTCCGCAGTACTCGAATCTAAGTGTTGGCAGACATGTTTATTTGTTAAGCGTGCAAGTATTTGATGTAAGCTGTGAGACAAGACCCTTCATTTCTTACAAATTAAACCATAAAATCTGTTAATTAATTCTATATAATATGTAGTTCTTAATAGGAATTTTGTTTCAATTTGATTATATGATTGGCTATAAATTTCTACGAGAATGTCTAATTGATCTTCCATCAAAGTTTATTGTTAACTTTTGTTTTTATTGTTTCACGTGAATTATTTCACATAAATATTTAAAACATTTTCTACGTTAGCCTTCACTGTCGACTTTCTGAGGGGCCCTATTTGATTGAAATGTCGTCCTCTGTTTTATTTCTGTCAGGTGTAGTTTTTGAAACAACAAAGTGAGGATCTTGCACATAATAATAAAACAAACCAAACGAGACAAAATATGCTGTCTTGTCTCAGCTGACCAGAAAGAGCGAGGCATTTTATTGAGATAGAAAAGGCATTGGCCATTACGTTTAATTGATTTACTGTGGAGTGCGGGCAAAGTATAATCATTCAGTCTAATCATATCGTACAACAAAAGTCACCATACAACTGCAAGGACGGTCAAGGGCGCTTGCCTAGCCATGTCTACGCCTACGGAAAATCAATAATAATCCGTAAGACCGTAAAGAAATTCAAATACTTGCCTATCTGTTTCCGTCTCTAGGCTTAAAATTAAACGTCATAATTAAATAGTAAAATATTTCGATAAATTTGAAAATAATTCCGTTTGTAAATAGGTCAAGGTTCTAAGGAGTAGAACATCGACGTGAGCCAATGCTCTGCTGAAAGGGTTGAGTACTTAAGTTATCTCGTGCATCATGGTTCTCCGGTTTCCTCCCACATGGAAACATAGGTCAAACATAAAAAAATATACAGGCCAGACTGAGTCTAACAACTTTACCATAGCTAGTGCTCTGGTTAAATTAAGTTCTTCTTTTAACAAGGAGATTTGGTAAATATTGATCACTTGTCTAGGGCAACCCTGGTGATAACTAGGGTAACCCTAGGGCAACCCTGATTTTGGAGGGTATATATATACAGTAGGTGGTGTCCAACTACCCTCCAGGGATTCGAAGTAAAAGGCTATCTTCGCCATGTTGGATCAACATGCTTTGTCAAATTCATCCAACATGGCGCGGCGACGACGTCAGGTGGAAATCTAGAAACTATTTCTTGCGTGATCATTTTCGAACGTCGAAGACACTTGATGATTTTCGCCCTCGACCGTTGCCGGTTAATACCGCAAATGTCTTTCTTCTTCTAGTGCTTCAATCATCACCTCAACAGGTTGATTTGTCTGCAGTTGCACTATTGAAATTTAGTGATATGAAGCCTTCCATTAAACTTCTTCAGAACTTCCATCAACAGCCACCGTGTGATATATTATTCAAGCTAGTGCCAATATGTACAAATATTTCAAATCATTAATAATATATAGTTAGAGTAAAACAATTTCGCGATAATTAATGATCGAGTAACCAACAGGTTGTCGAGTAACAACTTTTTAAAAACGTCCTCTCTCACGCTTTATACTCGATTAAAAAACAAAAATTACTCGATAGTCAATAACTATAATAAATGATATAATAAATAATATAATAAATGATAGTCAGTTATTTTTATACCTTTAAAAACATCAATTTATGAGCATGTTAACCTGTCACGTACAGCATATAAGTCAAGAATTTTGGGGCATTTCAGTACTATTTTTAGTGGCATTATTTCATTGTTAGTGTACTCTCTAATTCTACTGTGTTGCCTCGTTTTTTCAAAGCCCCAGTTTCTATCGCTTTCTATCGTCCTCCTCTAAATCATGACAGGTTTGTGCCACAGTGCGGGTGGCAGTGTACGTCCATGGAAATATTTAAATATATATCATCCTCCTGCTTAAAGAATATTGACTATTCGTAAAATTACGTTCATACATGCGTATATATATAGCCTCGATTTAACCCTTCATTTTTGGAAACAAGGCAGTCTAAACTGAGTCTAAACAGAAACTTTAGACATTATGTATAAGACTGAACATAATTTAAAAAGAAACCAATTGAGTAATGAAGTCAGGCTATTCGATGTGCAAGTCCAGTAATGCCGTCAATGCATGGTATTTTAATGAGTGCGTGTTCCACTCGCGCTTTTAGATACACATTACACTGACTAATGCTTAAAACATGAGCAACCTCGTTGACGTTGTATACTGAAATGAATAAATTCATATACAAACTTCTAAAACTCGTTACAAACAACAGATGAGTCATACAACCGGTATAGTAGTGCTTGTAACTAATTAGCATTTTTATTATCCATTGACATTGTATGGAGTTCACAAAGTATCTACATGTGACCCGGCAGCTAATATTTGAAATTTGATTGGAGCTCATTAATTATTCATATTATTATTCTTATGAATTTAATTATATCCTATTTTCCCTACTCAATATATATATTTCTACGATCATTTATTTTCGTCGCATTTCCAATATCAGACGCGCAAACATATTGTTTATATACGAAGTATTCGGTTGTAATAATTAGCTTTACTTCGCCGCATTGGCAAGACAGACAAACCGGATTTTGACGACTTTGACTGCAGGCAAATGCCTTCTTATTTCATCTATTTCCCGTGTGCAATCAAAGTACAAATGTTGATCATTTTGTGTGGAATAATATTTACACAATCTCTTTGATCACCAACATTATAAAACCATTAGTTAATTGATTAGTATTATTTATATTATTCATATTTTTAATATTATTCGTTAATTACAAGGCTTTTAAAACAAATCCCTTTAATGGTCTCCTATAAGGTAATTAAGCCATACTTAATAGTATTATTATCATGATACTCATTTAGAGTATACTCATGATACTCATCATGATACTCATTCGGATATAAACAGTAATCTTCTTTCATCTAAAGTATGTTGAAATGTTCGGTATTTTCTTTTATTTAGAGCACTAGGCAATTGGACATGAAAGATTGTCTAATATAGTAATAATAGTAATAAAGTGCATGTTCCCTGTAGTACTGGCATCTTCTTCCGCTGTTCACACGTTATGAATAACTGGCGAATAGATTTGTGTCATTGTCAAATACATTGTTATGTCCCTAAATGGTCTTTAACCAAGTCATTTGCGTTCCTATCAACCGTTTGCCCAGGTGTAAATTACAACAATACGTTGAGGACGTCTATTGGGCGTCGTTTCCGTGATATACATCTTTATTAAGAATATTAAGGTAATTGTATAAAGTGTGTCTGATTAACACCTGATGACCCAGATTAATTGTTCTAAGTTATTCTAATAAGCAGTAAAATCATATCCGCCGTTTTTTAGATGCCGCTTTGCGGCTTTAGTAAGGCAAGCGGTGTTGTTTTTACAACTAGTATCTTTAAACTTTTTTGTTAAAAAGATGAATATTTTTTTTCATTCCCTACCGTGGACAAAAGCTCGTTTATAACTGGTTATGATCACTTTTCAGTTCCATTTTAGAAAGTTTCCTGTTAAAACATGTTGCAGTATTTAAATCTCTGTCCCGGCCAACTCAATGTTTTCAGTTTGTTTCACGGTAAACTACCAAAAATTGTCTTTCGAAGTTGTTCGCAAAAGGGGGCAGGTTGATCATCGTTAAGTTTCACCTGTCATTATATAATTGATAAAACTTTGCAATACTCTTGAGATGATCTCAAGACTCACTATACTGTTTTGTTTATCTTTGTCCTTGAGGCTTGACATAAATTGAATTAAGTTTGAAAATACTTGTACTTTTCAACGGGATTGAAAGTTTTAATTATATGCTTAATTTAATAAGTTAAAGCCACCTTTGGAACACCTTTGGAGTTTGGCTTTGGGAACACTAGCTTATAGTTATAGTTATAGTCATATAGACCGAATCTAGCTAATGTTAATGAGCTTAAACAAAGACTTTAGCTCATTAACTTTAGATTTGGCACAATCATGCCGAAAAGTTCAACGTTTGAAACGGGCCTTATAAAGTAGATGATCCGCGATATATTTTTTTGGTTCATCTGCCATCTGCCGATCTGGTATCAACTAATTTGGTTGCCTGTTAAAAGAGGTCTTTGCACTAATTTGGTCCGATGATCTTGGATAAAAATCAGATATTTTTAGAATCAGATTTGATTAGGATTTAAGTTAGCGCATTTTCTCAATGATTTGCGTTTTTTATAAAGTGTATTTGCTGATTAGATTTTTTGTAGGGTATATATTTAACCACAGATTTAACCTACCTCATAGACATAGACCATTTTCAGAATTACTGGTTCGTACAATTATACACGCATCGACAAAGTTAAAAAGAATGAAGTCGAGGCTATGCGTCAGTAATTCTGCAACCGCTGAATGGTCTATAAATCAACAAAGAACTGAGTTTAAATGACCATCTAGTATAGTATTGAAGTGGAAAGAAATCCGGCGGTCAAAAGTGTGACGACTAATGCGTGCTGTTAGTTTCCTATACTATATATATACACTTTTTCATACGTTAATATTTGTAGAGCATGTAAATGGGAAATTTAGCATCACATACAGTCATCAGTGCCAGTGGCAGTATCTATGAATATTATCCACATGTAAAAATTGATAAAATGTTGACAGTCGTGTGATAACTTTCAATTCGGACCAATTGGTATTTCATTCAAGCATTTGTTGTTTATAGCATTATATGGCTATCGGAGTTTTTCCTTTTCATCTGTCCGACATTTCAACGATTTGCATTTCTCCCTAATCTTCATGATAGAAATATATCGCGTGCTATAGGTAAGATAGTGAAGAGAGATTGACAAATAATGAAATGGTAAGAATATTATATCTCACTGAGCCGAGGTGAATGGAACATTCCATCTTTCACTGAAGATATATTCTTACCATTGTCCATTTGCATTGCACGAATGAAAACATTAATTATTTGTTTTACATGACACCAAAATATAAATCACTGTTATTGAAGACAAACTCAAAACAGTCCCAACAAGCACGATTGACTGCAATCCGCGTAAAACGTATAATAACAAAAATCCACGGCTGAACCGCGCAATGCCGGACGTTCCATTGCACGATCAGTGAAATGAAAACCTTTATTCAATATCACGTGATCATAGTCAGCCAATTAAATTATAATAATTTAATAAGGTGCAAACCCAAACTGTACTGCAGAGAACAGTGAAGAAATAGAATGATACTTATATGCAGCTGAACATTTACCCTAATAAACACAACATCTGAGGTTAGACCAAAACTAACAGTTTACACTTTTGTTTTCTGGCTATTTATTTTGATATTTCTGGAAAGTTGCATATGCCTATCGCACTATACATGCACGAGAGCGAAATTGTTTTACACTGAAATCCACAATTTCCATTCTTTTTTATTTTGGTTCATTTTCGGATTATCTCGGATTTCTTTCTTTTTTTGCTGAATTCTTGTGATTTTGGAATTTATCCCTGCTTTCATCTATTTCAAATCGATCTTTTTGTACCCTAACCTTAATTAACCCTAGCCCCTATAAACCACCACCCTCCCTCCACAGGCAACTCTTAGCTTGGTAAACAGCAGAATTGTGCAATACTTGGCAGAAATTGCACGATCACTCTGTTGCCTATAAAATAATTGCGCAGAAATTATTCTAAGCTGGATTTGCTACCACTTCTGACACTTCTTGGAGTTGTAAAAATATTTCTGGAGTTGTAAATGGAAATTACTGTGAGTTGTTAGTTTATATTATTATTTTCAATTTGAACAAATGATCAAAACGGTATATACTATTGTTTATACCATAGATTTATCCAACAGAGCCGTAGGAAGCTTTTTTGGATTGAGGGGGCTGAAGTTCACCGAAAATTTACCGACGACGCAGGGCCGAAAAAAAGCGATGTTCGTTACTAAACCTCAGCGAACGTATAACGTCACTAGTCCGTCGCGCATTTTGGTTCAGTGCCATCGGCAGAATATTGTTATTGGGGGGCCGAACCTAGGGAGGTCTGGGGGCATGCTCCCCCAGGAAAATTTTGCATTTTTTAAGGAGGATTTTTAATAAAAATTGTGAAGTTCATAAAACCTAAGAATTCAAGGTTTTTAACGCATTTTTAACTTTTTACAACCTCATGCGCTCCTTTAGTTTTGTTCCTTTTGACATATATACATGTGATATATATATAGAGGTGAAAGTAACGACAAACTATTACAGATGAGTTGATTGTAGTTGGCTCTGCAAAAGAAATAGATAGAGTATGAAAAGAAGTACAATCCTGGATGAGCAAATTATTTACCGACCAAGTTACTTTCAAATTCTACGTTTTAACTGACGAAGGTCAATTTACCGACATTGTTTTAAAAATTTGGGTTGTAGCACCCCCTACACCCCCGCTCGATACGCCACTGTCTACTAGTCTTTCGAAGTACTAGTTAGGCTAGTGACTTATTAAATCTGTTTTCCAAGAGGTACTGAAGTGTTTCTGTTCAATAAATGTAAGTGAAACTGTTAACTGAAATGAATTTGAAATCTATTTCACAAATTATTGGGGGGGGGGCTGCAGCCCCCCGGTTGCTACGGCCCTGTCCAACACGATAATAAGTAATTCACAAGGAATATATAGCACATATGAACCTTGATATACTGTAGCTGGCCAGCTAGGACCATTTTTCCGGAACACATATGAAAATGAATAACCAAAATCGGAATTGGAAGAATTGTCTGCAGAGGTGACTTGAATCACAATGGAGAACATAATCTTTTGTATAATCGGAATTTGCCTGCCACAAGGCAAGTGGTCTATAAATTATACTATATTAATAAAAGTATCGAACGAACGAACTGTGTTCATAGTTCTATAAACAAACTATGAAATTACGATTTAAATTTGCCTGCTCATACGCATATAAGTTATTTTTTCATCTATAGTCATTTCGGTCCTGTAGCTTTCCATACTCATTTAAAAGTTGCAGTGCATCAAAGATTTTACTATGTTATTCTCTCCTCCGGTAGACGTCCGGTTCACCCCTGTGATTAACCTAAATTGTCACAATTATTAATTATCTCCGCCAGGGGGACATAGGAAGCAACTTCGTCTTAAGGGCACCTCTTCTATTAGAAAGGGCACTTTTCCCATTATTTCAGCTGGAGAAAAAGGCACTTTGAAGAAAACTTGGGGGAGGGGGCACATGCCCCCTGTGCCCCCCCCCCTCCTATTCCTACGCCACTGCAGGGGGAGGTTAACGTACGTTGTATAGAAAAATAGTTGAAGTTAACTATTGTTAGTGAGAAAGTTACCCAATCAGGATTGCATATTTTAGAGTTAACTACCATTACGGTTGTTATACAAAACGGGTGGTTAAAATGTATAGTTAAGACTTTTATACAACCGGCCCAGGAGCTAGGTTATGTTTTCACCTTGGTTTGTTTGGGAATAACTATACAATACCCTGCCACATAGGCGTACGGACCGTGGAGGCAGGGGGGGGCACCTGCCCCTCCCCCAAAAATTTGGAGATTCAAGTCATTCGGGCAAATGGTTCACGAGTATTCGGGAAAAATAGAATTATGTAGTCTGAACCTAAACAAAAAACAGAATTTTATAATTTAAAGTACTGTATATTTATCTGGTTTGCGTGTTGTTGGAAAACAATAGTATAATTTGAACTTTTCTGTAATTCAGTTACATGCATGCCTTTGCACTGTTGTTGCCTGCTGTTGTTGTTGCCTGCGCAGCTGTTGTTGTTGCCTGCTGTTGTTGCCTGCTGCTGTTGTTGTTGCCTGCTGTTGTTGCCTGCTGTTGTTGCCTGCTGCTGTTGCCTGCTGCTGTTGTTGTTGCCTGCTGTTGTTTCCTGCTGCTGTTGTTGCTTGCTGTTGTTTCCTGCTGCTGTTGTTGTTGCCTGCTGTTGTTGCTTGCTGTTGTTGCCTGCTGCTGTTGTTGTTGCCTGCTGTTGTTGCCTGCTGCTGTTGTTGTTGCCTGCTGTTGTTGCTTGCTGTTGTTGCCTGTTGCTGTTGTTGTTGCTTGCTGTTGTTGCCTGCTGCTGTTGTTGTTGCCTGCTGTTGTTGCCTGCTGCTGTTGTTGTTGCCTGCTGTTGTTGCCTGCTGTTGTTGCTTGCTGTTGTTGCCTGCTGTTGTTGCCTGTTGTTGTTGCCTGCTGCTGTTGTTGTTGCCTGCTCTTGTTGCCTGCTGCTGTTGTTGTTGCCTGCTGTTGTTGCCTGCTGTTGTTGCCTGCTGCTGTTGTTGTTGCCTGCTGTTGTTGCCTGCTGCTGTTGTTGTTGTCTGCTGTTGTTGCCTGCTGTTGTTGCTGCTGCTGTTGTTTCCTGCTGTTGTTGCTTGCTGTTGCCTGCTGTTGTTGCCTGCTGTTGTTGCTTGCTGTTGTTGCCTGCTGTTGTTGCTTGCTGTTGCCTGCGCAGCTGTTGTTGCTTGCTGTTGCCTGCTGTTGTTGCCTGCTGTTGTTGTTGCTGTTGTTGTTGTTGCCTGCTGTTGCTGCTGCTGTTGCTGCAGCTGCTGTTTTTGTTGGCGTCGTTGCCGCTGCTATCGTCGTTGCTGTCGTCGTTGTTGTTACTGTTGTTCTTATACATAAAATATATATGTCCAGGTTGTTGAGAAAAAATATGAGACAAGGGAGAAGAATGTATAACTTCGTGCTATCAAGGTACAGATCCAAATGTATACTTATACTTTTATAGTTAATATTTCTCGCTATTGATTCTCAATATATTATTTATATATCATATGATTTGGTTGCATATTTTTATGACTATTGTCAATGTTAGTTTATAAGTTATTTTTCCAATCTCTGTATAATACAACTGCGGCATATTTTGGCACCATTTATATTTTATAATGTTAATATTCTTCAGATATTATTTTGTCGTGGATACCGAATCTGATTCTACAGTCTATGTACCAAGTCTTCCCAAGACTGTAAGTATAATCAGTAAATGATTTGATATACGCCCACCCTCTAATAAATACGCCCCCCATTTAATAGGGGCGTTTATTAGATTCAATTATATGTTTATTAGTGTGACTGCTTGTTAAACAAGACGCCGGCTCAGGCATTCACTACGGCTGGGGGGTGACACAATTTTTAATACCCAAATGAACGAAGCATGCATCAGTATAATGTTAAGGCTGTTTTCCACTGAACCCGTATCGTAGCGAAACGTAACGTACTTCTTTGTTTTCTGAGCACTCGGGTAGAACTAATGACCTCGACACAAAAGAAAATGCTACGGTACGTTACGATACGTTTGAAGTGGAAAACGGCCTTAAGTGCTGTCTTCGTGTTGAATAGATTTTTCAGAATAGAGAATTAGGCGTCGTTCAAACGTCGCGCTACTGCCGTGCCGAACGCATTACAAACAATGGATAATGAGGCATTTCAGCTGATTATGTATTGTTTTTAATGCGTTCGGCACATGAGAAGCTCGACGTTTGGAACAGGCCTAAAGGCTGATTTCCAAAACGATCGCAAAAGGTCGATCGCGCTACAGTTTGCACTGAATGGAAATCAGCCTTTATGTTCCTGGTGGAACAGCACTTATTTGATATTCCTCATTCTGATCCACTGTTAGCATAACCATTAATAAATTCATTACAATACAATAACCAATGACCATATCACAACCATAATAATAATTAATGAAGAATACAGTCATTGATTTTAATACAATTCAAGCTTTACATGGCTCGTTCTTGACATAACGGTTAAAGTGTTTTTAAATTACCAATTGAGCTCAAAGTGAATTTGTAAAATGAGGGGTGAGGCCGAGAAAAAGATTGAATTGCGCGCACATGTTTTGTTCCATGTGCTCTGCAAGTTCTCAACTCTTGAGATTTAGGCCCCGTCCACACGTATCCGGATAAGTTGTAACCGCAAACTTTTGAAAACGGTCTCCAGAGTGGAAACTTTTGAAAACGCAACGAATCCGGATACGTGTGGACACGTAACTATTTGAATCCGCAACAAAATATTTGCGGATACAAACGAATCAGGATACGTGTGGACGGGGCCTTAGTGTTTTTCTCATGAATTACTAATAAGAATTACAATAATAGTACTGTAGATTAATAACACTATCCCGTGCCAACGTGCGTAACGATAGAAAATTTGATGGCATTGCAACCCAATGAAAAATTGTGATTGAAATCACTGAACTGTTCAAAAAACGTTAGCACTTAAAAAGGCAACTGAATTATACCGAAACCAATCGTCGTCGAGATTAGTATGCGGTATACCTCTATAAGTATACGGACGACAGAAATGACCAGACTCAATATACCATAGCCAAGGGAGCATGGGTGGCAAATGCTGCTGGCGTGCAGCCCCTTACTGCCGAGTTTAACCTGCTACTGTAGGTCGAGGGCACAGGGTTTACCTAGGTTGGGTAAATTCGCTGTACTTAAAAACTGCAAGAAGAGTTTGGTTGGTTCTCTCCCACTCGAGGGAATTTGGCAACCACACCCTGTATAATCGACATTAAATAACTCATTTTCATTATCATACAATATTATTGAACCCTAGTTGTGACGTCACACATAAACCAACGATGGATATGCATATCCACCCAAGATGACGGTGCACCATAAATTTTGTTTTAAATAAAATGGATTATACTTAGAACGATACGATTATAGATAATAATATATATATTGCATGTGAGAAATCAAATTCAGCAAATGTTATTTAAAGGCACACTCTTACTAAGAGAACATTTGAAAAACATCAATGAATAAATTAAAAATCAATATTTAAAGCCTGTTTTCCACTTCGACCGTATCGTAGCGAAACGTAGCGTATTTCATTGTTTCCTGAGCAGAGTGGAACTAATGACTTAGACACAAAAGAAAATGCTACGGTACGTTACGATACGTTTGAAGTGGAAAACAGGCTTTAGGGACCTAAAAAGCTGATACGCGACAGAGACAATCAAATCGTAAGTACAAAAGGTGAGAGATTTTGGAAAGCGAAAGAATCAGAATCTGATGAAATTAAACGAACTTATGTAAACTTGAAGCCTGCACGGAAATATCGATTTCATTAACTTCAAAAATCGCTGGATGATTTTTAATGACATTTTATAGACAGCATAATAAAATTGGGCTGAATAAAGGCCAGTTTCAGACACTTCACTCATATTTTCTCAATTTTAATTGTATTAAATGCGACGCTGGAGCGATACAAGAGCGGCAGTGATTCAAACGGCGTACAAAATATAATGTTATTGACGTGTGAGCAATTGGGCGCGTGCGTGGGAATTCCTATAAAATTCAAAACAAATAAGTGAACACATGAGTAAACACAGGGTTCGTACGGCCCCTGGAAATCCTGGAAAGTCCTGGATTTTTCTTTTTATCCTGGAAACCCCTGGAAAAGTCCTGAAATTTCAAACTAATCCCTGGAAAACCCTAGAAAACTGAACTTGTGTTAAATATATTTATCTAAATAAAATTCAAAAAGCAGTAAATTGTCGACATCTTGGTAAAAGTATTTTTGTCTTGTTTCAAATACGCCTGAAAACCCCTGGAAAGGGACAGAAAAACGTCCTGGAAAGTCCTGGATTTTTAAAATTATGAAGGTGTGCTAACCCTGTAAACATAACAAGATGGCTAACCTAATTCTAATAAATTGAAGTATTGTGAGCTTGTCAATTAAGTTCGGAAAGTTAGAGTGGAGCGGCATCTGAAACAGGCTAATACTGGACTTACATCAGCTAACAGATGTCCGGTGCCATCCAATTCACATTTTCGGTCAGCTCTGCATTGTTACCACTCACTTCATGCCATTATTATGATTAGAACAAAGGTAACCAAGCATCTAAATAATATATGCAAGTGAATTGGGTGGCAACGGGCATAGTTTACAAATTAGGCCCGTCTTTTAGCGAAGTAGTGAATAGCTAGTGTATAACATACAATGTCAATGTGATAACTGTTTAATATTTGCTTAAAATCAACTTCGTTTACATTTTTCGCCAATATTTCTTTTCTACAGTATAGTAAATTGTTCACTCAAGAATATTTATCCAAATCAGGCCTCACCCGGCCCCTATACCCTGATTCCATAGATCTATTTTCAGATGCGTAACTAGGTTTTCCTTTCAGAGGCGTAACTAGGTTTTCCTTTCAAAGGGGGAAAGGACGAAACACCCTGAAAACGATCGGAAACACGATGCGGGAGGGGCCGACGTTCGTTTTGGTCCCGTATTATTTTCCTTTATATTGCAAGGAAACATGAATTATTGATTTTAGAAATTATATTTGACTACATCACTCTCACCACGATCCTTTTATCGTGTCAGTATGTCACCGTAAATATATTCAAATATTATAATATATTGCCAATTAACAGTCAGCGACCAGATTAGTCTACAGGGTGTATCAAAAAAACTGCAAATACCATAATTTGTATGCACGAGATCATACATTAGAATTTCAATGGCTGTGCAAATAATTACGCTTCTGGGATTTGAAAATACGTTTCCCAGGAGTATCAAAACAAGCACACAAAGTGAATTTTAATTCACTTTGTGTGCTTATTTTGATAGTACTGCACGTGGAAACGTATTTTCAAATCCCAGAAGCGTAATTATTTGCACAGCCATTGAAATTCTAATGTATGATCTCGTGCATACAAATTATGGTATTTGCAGTTTTTTTGATACACCCTGTATATTAGTTCAATGGTTATTACAGTCAGCCATAGTCGATCAAGACATAGTCTGGAAACTCGGCCAAAATCTTTGTTCTATCGTTTTGTTCATTTTTATGCAAACTTGTGCACGGTGAAGACAATGAATTTTTGGCATAATGAAACAAACATCCAGTGGCATCATCTTGTCAAATGACTCAACTGTACTAAAAATTTCAAAAGATTTGCGCACGGTGAAGCCGTCTCAACATAAAAGCTTAGCTCATTATAGACGCTTTGAAGTTTACCGAATTTCCAGACTACAGGGTGTATAAAAAAAAGGAGACCTTTAGAAATCGGTCCCATTGTTATAATTTGAATGGTTGAGCGCTACCGAGCCCACTGACGCGTTGAATATTGGCAGGGTGCGTATATTAAAAGCAGACTTTTAGAAATTAAACTGATTTCATATCATATGCGCCCATGGGTATTTAAAATTTTAATATAAACTACACAAAATGTTAACTTACCATGCAGTTCAAATAAAATGGTTCAACTGACCACAGAACAACGAGTCTTTATTGTGGTAGCTTACACACACACTCAAAGCATAGCCGCAGTACAGAACGCTTTCAGAGAAAGGTTTCCCGATCGGAACCCGCCTGTGAAAAGCACATGGGTTTAACATCATACTTAGGCATACAAATTATAACAATAGGACCGATTTCTAAAGGTCTCCTTTTTTTGATACACCCTTTTCAATCTCTGTCTGGATGCGTTCATTTAAATAATTAAATCACCCATAAATTAATTCGACCTGTAAAGATTGGTCCTAACTCAACAGTTGGATCTTCACTAAAATAGTTCTGATTGATGCTGTTTAGTCAGAATTATAACAGTCTTCTTGAAATATGAAATTTCAAAGTCATCGCGATGACTAGGGCTAGGATATCCATTAAATACTAGTCAGAGTCACAATAATCGTCTTCGTTGCAAGGATATCCTAACTCTTCACATTTCTGACAAAGACTTGATTGATGAGGTTTGGACTGACGTTTCACAGACCCAGCACCATCACGATGGTAATTTACGACTTTATCTTTTTCCCGTTGTTTGACTGGCCAACACTCGGCTTCGCAGCGAACGCATCTCTGATATTTCTTAACATAACTTTTACTGCTTTTCCAACATCGGTCGCAATTCTTACAATAATATTCTCCAAAACAAGGCTCAGGACCACTGTAGGGTTTAAACGTGACTACAAGTGATCCTTTGTTCACAGCAGCAAACTTAAGATTTCTTTCTTTGAGAAGTTTCTCAACTTTTGGTCGGATATTTTGTTCATTCTTCCTACTGTGATGACCAGCTCCAACTATGATCTCTAGCCAGGGTGTATTATTCTTGATTGCTTCTTCAAGGTCAAAGTTATCCAATGTTTCTTTCAATTTCCGGATAGCTTCATCACTTTCTAATCTGCACCTTCTAATGATAGCATCCACATCATCTCTGCGATCATTGCTTCTCAACGACTCCAAATCGTCGTCGTAACACTCGCTACCATGATCGTCGTCAAATTCGTCCGACGAATCATCATCCATAACACCTTTGCTACCATCTTCTATAAAATCTTTAACTATGTCTTCAGATACCAACCCTCTCCGAAATTTCTTCCTAAACGTTTGTCGCTCCCGACCTTTTATACTCCTTATTTTGCATCTATCCAGGATTTCAATGATTTGTTCTTTACTTAAAGAGCCAATCAACAAATTCAATCTCAACAATTCCAACTTCTCCTCGTCTGCAACAAGTAAACCATGGAGATCTACCTCGCTTTCATCTCGGTGGAAATTGAAAAACTTAAACAGTTCTTCGCAAGCTTCGCGATTGTAACGATTCAATAAATCGCCAAAGAAATCTTTGAAATACTTGCAAAATACAAAGCTCGGAGTCTTTGCGTCTAACCATAATACTTCATCAATACTGATTTGCCTATTTTTCCATTCCATACGAACTCTTGCCGCTTCTGAAGCTTTCCTTCGGTAATATAAACCACGAAGAAGATGCTGGACAACTTCTTTACAAGTTGGGTGGAGATGAGACTTAATATTTCTGAGGTCAATGATGATATGGCCTGCAGTTTCCTGGACATCAACACGATCTTTGAGTTCAAGAACTCTTTTGATGTTATTGATATGTGCAAAGTCTGGCCCCAAAATATCATATTTCTTAACATTCTTACAAACTAGTTTGTGGTTTTTAGCATTCTGTGATTGTAACTCGCAGCCGTTTTCATGATATGATATAAACTTTCCATCATCTTCGCCTGTTGTTAAATGTATAAATATCCCGCGATCACGTTCGTCAAAAAATTGCTGAATCCATTCATAATCTTCGTCCTCCAGTCCATTTATAGCCTCGCATTCTTCATCTGTAAATTCAAACTCTTGTGCATGTCTTACAGGTTCTCCATTGAGAAGCACAACAAGATCTCGAGACCAAGGCCTGTCTCCTTTCACTGTTATATCATAACAAATTTGTCCCTGTTCAATATACTTTACTTTATTTACGACTTTATTTTCAGTACATTGGAAACTTGCATCAAGTTCGAGATTTGCAGTCGAGTTTGAAGGTACTGGCTCACCAAAAACATCAAAAATGAAAACTCGAAATACAAATTCATCTTCTACCGGATTGACTTTCTCAATTGCCATGTCTGATAAAGAACTAGAGCAAGGATTAAATGTCACGTTGAAAATTTTCGTTAGTGTAAAGTTATCGATCTTCAGAAATACCGAAATATTTCCTGTTTGACTGGATTTCATTCTGAAGTAAAGACGTCCTTTTTTTATCTTGAAGTCATGAAAATCTACGTGACGTGAATTACTGCTTACTTCCACCGTATTTCGTGAACGGACAAGGTTGTCGAACTCGTCAAGGATCTGAGCGCTGCATTCAGTCCATTGATTATGATATATAACATCATTTTCCGGTTTGAAGCTTTTATCTTTCGGTGGCGTTTGAAGTTTGGTGGTGAAATTCCTAAGAGAATATTGTGTTTCTATAACTATATCATCTTCTGATTCCTCTGAGGTGCTCGGTATCCAAGGTACAAATGCTGTCGTAGGAGTAACCTTGGGATTGTAGGGTTTTGGAATTTCACTGGAGGGGTTTAGTCTCTGTAAGTTTGATTCTGTGTTTTGATTTCTACCAGGGCTAGTATCTGTGAAATGTAAGATCGTAAATAGATATTCTGTTTCTCTAACATGTTGTGCTAGACTACTACTATTGACTCTGTTGCACCACGAGATGTTACTGAAGAACAAGCTTCACTAACATTAGTGGTGTTCAATGTTTTTGCAATTGTATTGTTTTTTAAGGATAACTGAGTATTTGTGAAATGTGAAATGGTAAACAGGCGAGCGAACGTTCCTTTTCTCTACATTGGTAGTGTTTGATGCTGATGCAGTGTTCTATCAGGATTAGTGTATGTGAAATAGTAAATGGGTATTCCGCTGTTTACGTTTTTTAGCGCTAACATTTGCAATGTCGTGGCAGATCTGGTTGCAGGTTGCTTGTAAGAATAAACCTTTAATGTTAGTTAGTGTAGAGTGTCTTTTCAATATTTTCTCGGTACAAGGCGTGACCTACGACTGCAGAACTAGTTTTAGTAGCTGATGATACTGAAGGGTTAGGTATAAAATACTTAGGAAGACCAATTTTAATTATTTGCTAAGAACAAGTTTTATTTAAGAGATGGGAGTTGTTTACCATTTACACAGAAATTTAAGTAATTCCGAGAAGAAAGCAAATGGGACACTCGTATGTGATTGGCCCAACCGGTTTGCTTGAAAAAGTTGAGACCTCCTTCTGCGATTGGAATGTTTCATACGGTAATTTTCCGTGTTTCTATACAGTTATAAAAAAAAAACGCGTGGGAGTTTGGGAGAACGAGAGATAATCTGTGGACGAGCCAACACTGTAGTGCTGTACTCTGCTATAGGGTAGGATTTGACTCGCTTCGTCTTGAACGAGAAATAACCCCATGTTTTCTTTCCAGTTCCAGGCTCTTTGCGGTATATTCATTACGCGCAGTTATGAGCATTTTTACACCGTTCTGAGTAAGTGGAAAGTGCCTATCGCAAGTGGGATTTTTCAATCATTGGAACAATTTTTACCAGATGATTTTTTATGTATATGGTAAACAATCGGAATGTCACTAATATATTACAATAGATTACTAATAGATTACACTAAAATGGAATTTATTTACTCACCTTTGACTGAATAGAGACCAAATCTAGATGCAAAAGATATTAAACCTGCTGATGGCTCTGCTCCTGGTACTTCTGCAACTTCGTCTACACCAATATGAGTGCGTGTCAATTGTGGAATTGTGGGTTCATCGACATCCATAGGTACTGGTAAAAGATTTCTAAACGCGTTTACTGTCTGAAATTCCTTTGAAAATCCGCATCTCTCCCCTATTTCACTCCTGTGATCTTGTATTGTTGAGGTATCTAGCTTGCATGATACCTTAGAAATACTTGATACTTGTGTTGTATGGTTTTTGTTAAGTGTTGTACCCTGCTGTGAAATGCTCCATACCTGGCTTATTCCCCTGTTATAGTCTGGACTCTCTACTTTATGTGATCTTATAGAAGGAACAAATGCAGAAGTCTTAGTATTACTTGAATAACTTGATGTTTGTGTTGTGTTGGTTTTACTAAGTTTTGTACTCTGTTGTGAGTTACCGAATACCTCACTTTTTTCCCTGTTATGATCTGATAGTTTAGTACTTTCTATTTTGCATGATGGAACAAAAGGAACAAATGTATAAGACTTAGCAATACTTGATGTTTGTGTTGTATTGTTTTTGTTAAGTGTTTTACCCTGCTGTAAAATAGCGGGTATGTTGTAAGACTTACGTTTGTGATCTGAGACTGCACTCACTGTAGTGTCAGTTGGATTGTGCGTTGGAACTGAAGGAGGTGGCATACGTCTAGAAAGACCAACCTCGCTCCTCCGCAAGAGGGAAGAGCTTGGGAACGAGGTCGTAGCAAGACTGGGTTTTATTGTAGTGTTACTTTCTTTAGCAGTTTTTGCTTCTCGTGAAGTGGTTAGCATCGGGTATCTCGATGTACTGCTTCGTTCTACCTTTGTGAAAGTATCCGGCGTGTTTACATTGTCAGCATCTTGCGTAGGTGGCAAGGTATTCTGGTTTGCTGTTTGTTTTCTGTATTCTGGCTTCAGTGTGCTTTGCAAAATGTTTAGTTCTGATGCTTTTCCATGACTCTTACTATAGCCAACACCTGTAGTGCTGTACTCTGCTGGGGTAGGTTTGGAATTGCTTCGTCTTGGGTATTTTTGCACGCTGTCATTCTCATTGGAAATTTTACTCTGATTATTGACATATTCTGGAGATTCGGTTGAACGCGGAAGTTGTGAAACATTAGTTGATGTATTACTTGCCTTCACATACTCTGCTGAGTAAACCGCGTTTCCTAACAAGGGTAAAGTAAATCCTTTGCATGAATTCGCCCTTTGTAAGTTAGCATCTGGTGGTTTATGTGACGTACTCGATGCCCGTGTCGCGACTGAAGTGGTGTTTGAGCGGTGAAGAGCGGTAGCTGAAGGCCTCCTTACTACACTCGAAGATCGTTGACTGCTTGTGGAGACATTGGAATACCGATTGCATTCAACTTGGTATGAACGCTCAACTACGTGGTTATATTCTGTGGCTATTTCATGCCCATGTCCATGATGTCGACGATCTGTGTTTGATGAATCGGAACGGGAAAATATCTTGCGAATACGATCAAATATCCCCATATTTCGTAATAATATACAACTAAATTCACCATAAAGCTATATCTCTCTTCTCAGTTCCTCGGTAAAACATTTAAGTCACCCATGCTTTAACTTTTGTGTACTTTCATATATTACACATATACGGCAACAAACTGACATGTTCGACAGCCAGGCATTGCGCTTTTTGTATATGTATTATGAAATAAACGATTGTTTTCCTGGAACACAATTCCCGATAATCGCGTATTTACCTTTAAGAGTTTTCTCATTGGTCATACAAATAAAACAAAAAAGGTCAAAAAGAGTATAACAGCGTGAGGGCATGTGATCCACGGCGTCATGTGGTGTTTTTGTTGGGTGACCTCAGCGAGTCGTAAACAGTCATATGCTACGTATAGTCACAGTAAAATCCAATTCTATATCGAAAATACATAGTTGAGTCAAACCGGATTTGAACCTGTATATTTAAGCCCGTTCACACGAAAGTAGTTAAAGTTGATTTAACTATAGAGGTGTTGCACCATATCATGTGACCAAAATCTAAAATCTTTAACGTGCAACCTATAAAGCTGGCTGTTAAACATGTTTTGTATGTCATTATAACAAATTTCAAGTTAATACAATTATTCCCTCGCGAGAAAAGTTTGAATAATTCGTATTGCTGACGTCAGCATTATTTTCAAAATGCGTTAAAAGCTACGTTTTTTCTAAACCTAACACGAAAAACTTAGGTTAGCTTTTAAAAACAACATATAGTATCATAGTAAACAGAATATGGACATGTCTAATAAAACACGTCCTTTCCTCAAGCATTTGTTTTTTGGCGGCCATGTTGGATGGCATCCACCTGCCATCCAACATGGCGGCCAAAAAACAAATGCTCAAGAAATGATGTGTTTTATGGCGGCCAAAACACAAATGCTCAAGAAATGATGTGTTTTATAACAAAATTCTATGTTCTATTTACTATCATTTACTATCATACTATAGATTGCTTTTAAAAGCTAACTTGAGTTTCATGTGAATCTTATAGTGAGTCTTCTTGTCCTTTTTAACGTTTTAAGATTGTGTAGACTATAGTATTCAATTTCACTCACAGAAACGAGGTAAAGAACGCCTAGGCACATAAAACATATTTAAATCTGTAAGACTGTGATAAAATCTTGAATGCGTCATTCCAGTGTAGGTCCACTTTCCCACTCATGAAGTTAAAGATTTCATAAAATTTCGCCGAGATAGCAGTGTGAGTCGGAAGAAGTTGAAACTCCTGGAACAAGACCTGCTAAGGCAAAGTTACCGTAGCAAAGATGTGGATGATATTATGTGATCAAGCAATCCAGAAACTGAAAGAAACATTGGAGAGTTTTGATCATAAAGAAGCAATCAAGAATAACACACCCTGGCTTGAGATCATAGTTGGAGCTGGTAATCACAGACTCACAGTGGAATGAAGAATGAACAAAATATTCGACCAAAACCGAAACGTTGAGAAACTTCTCGAAGAAAGAAATCTTAATTATATTTGCTGCTGTAAACAAAGAATCACTTGTATAGTCACATTTCAAACCTACACTGGTCCTGAGCCTTGTTTTGGAGAATATTATTCTGAGAATTGCGACCGATATTGGAAAAGTAGTAAAACTTATGTTAGGAAATATCAGAAATGTGGTCACTGCCAAGTCAATTGTTGGCCAGTCAAACAACGGGAAAAAGAGAAACTATGACATTTTGCTTGTAGAATGAATGGTCAATATACATGAGATTTTCCGCCGTATTAATTCAGTGTTTGAGAACCCAGGGGTTTATTCATTTCCAATTGATTGCTGTTATAGTACGCTACCCAATGTATGTTGATATGGCTTATTATCTCCAATATTTTTCTTCTTAACAGGTTACATTTGGTATGTGCAGGATGTAACTAAAGTGCAGCAGAGTCAACGAAGCGCAAATTTGTACGATGTACGTATTGTTGTATTTCAAATGCCGAGACTCGAGTGATGAAAGCAAAACCATTAGAGTTATGCACCAGAAAAAAGATTGAAGCAAAAGACCGTTGTTTGTCGACAAGATGGCAGCAGAACAACCCATTAAATTGTCAAACATGCCAAGTTGGATTGTTTGAAAAACAATTTTAAACAGATATGCACCTCTTCGTCATAGACGAACCAATGCAAACTCTGTCTCTTAGATTACCCCAACTATTAAACAGCTAATGAAAAACAGGGATTACTATAAAAAGAAAGCCATGAAATGTAATTCTAGAAGGGGAAAATATCAGTCCCTGCGAAATACCGTAAATATACTAACGCGCAAATAAAAAGCTAATTTCTATCATAGAGAGATTGGGGCTGTGCCAAACTCAAAGATTAATATTTTAAAAACCTGGTCGCTCATAAACTCTCTTACCGGTAAGAATAGCAAATCTACCAATATCACATACATTTTTGTTAATAATAATGGTATTACTGACTCGAAACTTATTGCCAAATGCTTAAATGAATACTTTGTCAACATTGGGCCTAACCTGGCATCCGACGAAAATGATGAATTATATATTGATGAGGAAACGCCTAATTACCATAATCCCAATCCTTTAACAAATGCAACATTTTATTTCCGTCAAATTAATTTAGAAAATGTAGTATTGGCATTAATGAACCTTAAGGCAAATAAATCTACTGGTCTGGATAAAATACCAGCCAAAGTTCTCAAGCTCTCTGCAAACATCATTGCTCCGTCATTAACCTATATTTTTAATTTATCAATTGAAACCGGCATATATGTTGATGATTGGAAACGGGCACGATTCTATACTACCAATCGTAAGCAAAGTGGTTTGAAAAAGAGGTTTTTCGACAGGTGTACAGTTATCTTTTGCGGTTCCGTCCTAAACACTCAAACTTATCTGCTCTAATGTGTGACGAATGGCTTCAAAACATGGATAATGGAGAATTAAATTGTGTGGCTTTTCTTGATGTTAGGAAAGCTTTTGACTCTATAAATCATGAAAACTATTAAGTAAAATGCACCGATATTTCGGTATATCGGGGATCCAATTAACATGGTTTGAGTCCTATCTTAATAATAGAGAGCAGCAATGTATAGTAAATGGTCAGTTATCGAGCCCCAAAAAGACAAAATGTGGAGTTCCACAAGGGTCTATCTTGGGTCCTATGTTATTCCTATTATATATAAATGACATAAATTATATATAAACATATGTTCATTGGATCAGCGTACAACATTAAAAATAAAGTACTAAGTAGCCCTATTCTAGTTAATAATACGCCAATACCTAGGACTGATAATTATTCATGCCTTGGCGTGAATTTAGACGAAAGACTCTCTTGGGAAACTGCTATTTAACAGTTATTCTACGAACTCGAGTCGTATACGAGCTGATAGCCGACGAGGCGCGATAGCGCCGAGTCGGCTATTAGTCCTATACGACGAGAGTGAGTAGAATAACTGTTTTATTATATACACAAGCTCTGGATATGAACAGAACATTTTGGCGTACTTTTTTCAAATAAAACTTGAATTTCCTCTTCATTCAATTGTCCAAATCTGCCAGCCATTATTCTACTTTTCTCTACCAGCAGGATATGAGCTAATATCTTAATTGCAGAATACCTCATATCCAGAGCTTGTGTATATAATAAATGTCATTATTCAGCCTTACTTCGATTACGTACTGCAGCCACCTCTGGGACAATTGTGGCATTGGTCTTAAGGACAGGCTGCAAAAATCTATATAATAATGTTCCGTTGTTTGTATTTTGTATATCTATAAAGTTACCAGCAGGGTTACTTTTTTACCCACCCCCAATTTTGAAAGGGGCCAAAGGCCCACTTTCTTTTTTCCCTATCTAGCAGCGGTCTTCCTTTTCACCTGGTATTAGGTTATGAGTGGCTTTGGGGTTCTGGAGCCTTGCTGCGCTGGAAAAGTTTCAATTTTGAAAGTTTAGAGTGGCCATTTCCTGCATTTTCTGGGTGAAATTCTTGCAAAGAGTTGTACAGTTGGAATAAAGTCTTACTTCCATGAAATTAGAGATTCTTTTTCCTCATTTCCTCTTTAGGATCACTGTCTCCCCCAAATACCCTGACTTCCTCCCCCCACCGAGGGAGGGGGCAGGTCAAATGGTAATTAGATAGATAGATATTTTATTATATAAAAACTTTGCAGCCAAAGGCTGAATTGAGTTGAACATTACAAATATTTGTGAATAGACTATAAGCTATTACAATGTAGAATGACTAGTGAATAAAATTTACACTATTAAATATTATAAAAACATGCTCTAAATCTAATACTAAATAAAATTAAGGGTACACTTATAACCACAGTATGTTTTAGAGAATTATGTACAATAAAACTATTTCTGAATCGCTGAGTTTCAAATGTAACGTTAAACTTATGCTTATTTCTTAAGCAACGTTAATTGGTATTACATGGAGGGAGTAAACTGTGAAGTCTATGACTATCGTTAGTCACGACATCATTGGAAGAGTTTATCTGTTATATCTTGTCTTCTTGCATACAAGGGTTGAAGATTTACAGTAGATAATGCCTCGTTATATGGTATCCATGGACATATGATACGCATTGCCCTCCTTTGTATTGACTCTAACTCATTCGATATTTAGCAGTTGGTCAGGCTGTTGGGGAAGTAACAGGGGAACGCTTGGCAGCCGTACTCGGTAATTGGCCTAATACAGATGGAATAAAATTTGACTAGTTCATTAGTGCCAACCTTGGATCGTTTTAACTGGGCTAAGAAATATAGCCTCTGTCATGCTTTTTTTAGAATTTCGTTCACATGATCGTTCCACTTAAGATCATCGGAGATGTTTAAACCCAAGATCTTAGCACATCTAACTATACACTCCTGGTAGGAATGGTACATGTATATACACTCCTGGTAGGAATGGCAGATGTACCTTATTATCAAACAAAAATTATCAACGAAATTACGCATAATACCAGTATCATCTCAGCCAGGGGCAGTTTTAGTGTAAACTATTTCTAGTTATTAGATCATTTATGGTATGTATATTAAGATAGAAATTTTACAAACATTTATAAAAAAATTATCCTAGATTACATGTACATACTAGTAAATTGAAACAGAGGCCCTATACGACTATGTGAGAATTTTAACAAATCTTTCACATTTTTAGAATGTGATTCAATTTATGAAATGTCATTCTGAAACATCTACCAGATACAATCTGTAGTGTTTTAGTTCAAGTGCATGAGTTTTCTATCTAAATAGAAATTAATGAGAAATACTACTGCATAAATACTACAATAGTTCTATGTCATATAACTGTGTGTACCTGTGGCTATATAATAACACATTCCCCTTCACTGGCATTGGAAGGACGCCCTACCTCCTGACAACGACTTGATTGATGAGGTTTGGAATGACATTTCACAGACCCAGCATCATCACGATGGTACTTGTTGACTTTATTATTTTCCCGTTGTTTGACTGGCCAACAATTGACTTGGCAGTGAGCACAGTTCTGATATTTCCCAACATAACTTTTACTGCTTTTCCAACATCGGTCGCAATTCTCACAATAATATTCTCCAAAACAAGGCTCAGGACCACTGTAGGTTAGAAACGTGACTACAAGTGATCCTTTGTTTACAGCAGCAAACATAAGTTTTCTTTCTTTGAGAAGTTTCTCAACTTTTGGTCGGATATGTTGTTCATTATTTCTACTGTGATGACCAGCTCCAACTATGATCTCAAGCCAGGGTGTGTTATTCTTGATTGCTTCTTCAAGGTCAAAATTCTCCAATGTTACTTATGGTCTCAAGGGTTATGTCCAAGATTGTAGACTTCTTAGTGCTCCAAGTCTTTCTTTCATTGTCTTTCTGCCTCGATCTACTATAGTGTCACTCTTGCTATTTAAACTATAGTAGATCGATACATAAAGACAATGAAAAGTCCCATGTGAAGACCAACCTGACAAAAGTTAGAGAACATTACGGAATATACATAAATGAAGGACAAGAACATTACACTATTTACACGTGAAAGGAAAGATTAAGAACAACAGCTTACATTGTAAGAACGGCATTTAGAGCTATAAGTGCGCATTCTGTTTACATCGAAAGTAGAGTCTAATTAGAAAGAGTAATAAGTGTATGTAAAGTTGGTGCTTAAAGGAGGAAACAGACCTACTGTTACGAGTGATCGGAGAGCGATTAAAACAATTCGATTAAACAACGAGTTTCTATTAAAAAGAGAAGTCCTGTAAGGATTGGCTTGAAGCAAATTATTGAACGGGTACGAGACGAACTAAAGTTTGTGATAAAGGAGTCAATAAAACTATTTTCTGAAACTGAGGTACGTGGAGAAACCTGATCCGTTAGACCAATGAATATTTAAATAATTATAGTCGAATATTTGGATAATTATAGTAGAATATTTCGAAAATTAAAATGTATGCATGCAAAAGGTGCAATGCCTTGCTGTTTGCTGTCGTATGTATCATTATGTGGTCTATTTCTATGAAACTGAAAGTGCACAAAAGTTATGATTAAAATGAGATACAACGAGAAGTAAGATAAACCGTCATGGTGAATAGAGTTGTATATTATTACGAAATATGGGGATATTTGATCGTATTTGCAAGATATTTACCAGTTCCGATTCATCAAACACAACTAGCACAGATCGCTTCAGCCATGGACCACGGTTACAAGAACATAGTGATGAAGTAGCCACAGAATTTAACCAAGTAGTTAAGCGTTAATATCCAGTTGAATACAACCGATATTCCAATGTCTATGCAGGCAGACGACAAACTGCGAATGTCGTAGATAGGCCTTCATGTAACATCGCGTCAATCGTGACACGCGCATCGAGTGCGTCATATACACAACCAGACTTACAAAGCCAAAGGGAGAACTCACGCAAAGGATTAAAGGACATCTTATCTTTGTCAGAAAACGCAAGTTAGGTTGGCCTGCCACGTCCCAATTGCCATCCAACCCCTATACATTATTACATCAAAATACAATAAAAATATTTTACAAATACGGTTAGCACATGAGAAAAATTCAACATGGGATTCCTATATATTTATAGAACCTAAATGGCATTTTTGTTGGAACGTTGTATTTCGTTCGTGTTCGCTCGTGTTCCACCAGGGCCTTTTTTAACTAATGTACTGGAGGGGCCAAAGCCCCCCCAGCCCCCATGTTGCCCCCCCCCCAGTAAGCTATTTTGGCCTCCCCAGTGAAGGTCCCTTTTGTTCAAAATATAAGCAAAGTTTAGAGTTTATAGGAAAGTTATGGTATTCTCACAACAAAACCTGGCTCCGTTTAGATGGGATGTATCAAATATTGTTTCTGAAAATGCAGGAAATCAAGCCACAGAGACTCAAGAATACAAAACATTTCTGGGGAGGACCCCAGACCCCCCTTCAGCTTCCCACACCTGTAATACACCACCTACTTGTTACGTCCCCTTTCGATGATGGCCCCCCCCCCACTAACGATTTCTTAAAAAAGGCCCTGTGTTCCACTCTAGTTCAATCGTGTTCATTCGTGTTGACTCGTGTTCTGACTCGTGTGGAGTTTCAGATCAGATCTCCAACGCAACGTCTTATCCAATCTTAAAAATAATCTTAAAAATAATTGACTAAAACTCGACCTAATTTAACAACTTGATTTTCGGTTGCCATGTTGGTGCAGCAAATTGCACCGAACTACTACAACGGGGGGGGGGTCTTTGGCAGTGTGGGGGGGGGACATTTTGTCAGAAATTTTAAACGTAACCGAAAAACGCTAAAACAGCCAAATTTGAATGATATCGTAGACTTTAATTCAGCGTCGGCCACGGACATATAGAACAAATTGAGGGTTGCTTCGCGTGTGCCTAAAAGATATAAACAAAATCTCGACGTTTCGAGCTAAAGCCCTTCGTCAGGAGAAATTAGTAGACAGATAAACACATTACATCAGCTTTTATAGCAACGCTATAAAAGCTGTCACGTGAACAAAATATTAACCAATGAAAATAAAGTAGTCATAACAATCATAACAAAATAGAAATAATATGTAAAGATATAGACTGCGTGCAGGCTTCGGCCCGATGATAGGGTCGAAGGCCTGCGCACAGGCGTTACACTTATCAAAGCGCTATAAATGTCGTACAAGGGAAGGGAAGAGGGGATATAGAGGAAAGTATATAAGAAGTATTTAAGAGAAAAGAATGAGCTAGATGAAGGAGAGGCGCTCAGTGATACCATCAGGCTGAATGGTGCCAAGTTTAAAAATGAGACGCTTTTCTTGCTTCCGACGGGTATCATTGCCACCAATAATGGGATGAATGGCGCATATTTTCATATCAGAAAAGGAGTGGTTGGCACTGTTGAAGTGCCTAGCAACCGGTTTGTTGTGCACATTGTTCTTAACGTCACGCAAGTGCTCAGCAAACCTATCGCCTAAACGTCTTCCAGTCTCTCCGATGTAGAGCAAGCCACAATTACTGCAAGAGATGCAGTAAACGAGGTTGGAGGAGATGCACGTGAAACTGTGCTTGATGACAAACTGAGATTTTGGAGGCGAAATACAGGTGGCGAGGTTTAAATGCTTACAAGTGTAGCACTTAGCACGACCACAGGAAACAGTGCCAGCTGGTGACACAGAGTCCTGTCGCAGTGAGCTGTGCACTAGGGTTTCCCGGATGTTTTTACTGTGTCGAAAAGAGACTAGTGGGGTCTCGGAGAAAATGGAAGACGTTGCAGGGTCATTTTTAAGTAGATTAAAATTCCGGCAAATGATGTCCCTTACTTTAAAATTGAAGGGATGAAAGGTTAAAACTAAAGGTACTTTTTGATTAGAAATTGCAACCGAAGGTTCTCTTAAGGTGTCTGAACGGGGTATAAGGGAGGCCTTGTTAAGGGCAGTATCTAAAAGGTGGGAAGGATAACCACGATCTCGCCACCTGTATTTCGGCTCCAAAATCTCAGTTTGTCATCAAGCACAGTTTCACGTGCATCTCCTCCAACCTCGTTTACTGCATCTCTTGCAGCAATTGTGGCTTGCTCTACATCGGAGAGACTGGAAGACGTTTAGGCGATAGGTTTGCTGAGCACTTGCGTGATGTTAAGAACAATGTGCACAACAAACCGGTTGCTAGGCACTTCAACAGTGCCAACCACTCCTTTTCTGATATGAAAATATGCGCCATTCATCCCATTATTGGTGGCAATGATACCCGTCGGAAGCAAGAAAAGCGTCTCATTTTTAAACTTGGCACCATTCAGCCTGATGGTATCAATGAGCGCCTCTCCTTCATCTAGCTCATTCTTTTCTCTTAAATACTTCTTATATACTTTCCTCTATATCCCCTCTTCCCTTCCCTTGTACGACATTTATAGCGCTTTGATAAGTGTAACGCCTGTGCGCAGGCCTTCGACCCTATCATCGGGCCGAAGCCTGCACGCAGTCTATATCTTTACATATTATTTCTATTTTGTTATGATTGTTATGACTACTTTATTTTCATTGGTTAATATTTTGTTCACGTGACAGCTTTTATAGCGTTGCTATAAAAGCTGATGTAATGTGTTTATCTGTCTACTAATTTCTCCTGACGAAGGGCTTTAGCTCGAAACGTCGAGATTTTGTTTATATCTTTTAGGCACACGCGAAGCAACCCTCAATTTGTTCAAATTTGAATGAGGTTTGCCCCATCACGTAACTCCTATGAGCTCTGCCAGGCAAAATCCGGGGATCGATCCCTCATCAGATAGGGCCTTTGGAGGGCCCTGAGCTAGGATATCGGTCCACAATGACCACGTTTTTATTGGGATATGGATATTGTCAACCATGCATTGTTCAATTTGGTACAGCTTTCTATCATTTAAATATCAGGTGATTTTTTACAGCAAAATCATTATTTGTCTCTTCTGAATCCTCAGTGACCATGGCTTTGATTATAAGCCTACAATTAGTACCTTTTGTACGCATAAAAACAACCTAAAACTGAAGTATTGCCAAATTTTACTATAAATGATGCCAGAGCTTCCATGTACCCAGGGCCAGTGGGGCTCTGTTTGAACAACGGCTTATCGAGTATGTACGCGGATGATACAAATATTAGCTTCCAAAGCTCTAATCTTATTAATCTCGAAGATATTATGAACACTGAGCTGAGTAGCTTAAACACTTGGCTCATAGCAAATAGATTGAGCTTAAATATAGCTCAGACAGAATTCATGGTCATTGGCTCTCGGCAGAGGCTTATGAGGCATGATGTGAGTAATCTTAATCAAAAGAGTTCAGCACACGGAATCCTTAGGCTTAACAATTGATGAAAACTTAACCTGGAAGAACCATGTTAATGTTATTTGTAAAAAAAGGTCATCAGGAATTGGAGCTCTTAATCGAGTGAGGCGAATTATATGTAGGGAACTGCGGAGAAAGCCTATAGAGGCTTAATTGAACCTTACTTTAATTACTGCTGTTCAGTTTGGGACGGTATCGGCAGCCAGTTGAGTAGTAAACTACAAAAACTACAAAATCGTGCCGCTCGCATGATCGATTGCAGAATGCACATACGAAACCTCCTCGAGCTCTCTATTAGAGGAGCTAAATTGGCACAAGTTATCTATTAATCGCAAGAAACACAAAGCAATCCTTATGTACAAAACTATTAATAAGAGCGTACCTCATGCGTACCTACAAGATATTTTTAGCTATGGAGATCTTGTCCTTATAGCCTGAGAGACAATGAGAATAAACAGTTTGTCCCCAAGCCGCACACAGACTATCTAAAACGCTCCTTCAGCTATGACGGAGCAGTTGTATGGAATATCGGCACAATCTCTCAGTGTCTTTAAAAGAGGTTTAGAAATTTGGTTAGCTCACACACGGCAACCATGTAATCAGTATTTTTTTTGTTCTTTGTAAATAGTATTACTTTTATTTGTTTCTTCTTCTATATTTATATTTATATATATTTACTGATGTAAAATTTTTACTGATGATTCTACCGTGCCTAAATAAAGTTTCAATTTCAAATTCAAAAATTCAAAAAAATTCAAATTTTATTTTCACGGGGGCCCGGCCTAGCCCAAATTTACGCCACTGGCTCAAATAGAGCTGAATATTATTAAAAAAAATTATTATTATTATTATTATTAAAATACATTTGTTGAGCGCAAATTAGCATAAAAATGTTCAGATGCGCTGTGAAATAAATTATACATACTATTATGCAACTACTGCATGCGTTTATAAGTTAAAAATGAGTATAATTTACGTATATACAAGCTAAAAATTTTATCCGTAAACATTAAAAAGCAATATCATAGACAATACGAAATAAATAAGTTTTTAAATGTTTCTTAAATGCACTAAGTGAGTTTAAAAGCCTTAATTCTTTAGGAAGGCGGTTCCACAGTTTCGGTGCAGCAAATTTAAACGCTCTGTCTCCGATTGAATTGAGTGACTTGTCAGACGGCACAGCAAGGATTATTTAATTACTTGATCGAAGATTATAGTTAGGCTGTACCCTGATTTGAATCAAATCACGCAAGTACTCAGGAGCCAATCCATGGATCGCTTGAAAAGTTAAGGCGAGAATCTTAAATTCAATTCGAGATTTAACGGGTGATATGCACAAATTTTGGAACCATATAGACCAATCTGGCAGCAGAATTCTGAACTCTCTGTAGCTTTGCAATTTGATAAGCCGGTAGTCCGTCATCACGTCTTAAACTAGCCAAGCATTTTAAAACTAAAATGCGTGCAGTTTAAAAGCCTTTGAAAATAATGCTGATCAGCAATATTTTTAAAAACTCCGTAATTCAATGGGAAATATAGCCTCCTCTGCAGGCATCTCTCTACACTGTAAAAACTGATAGGTTAAAATAACCTATTTGTAAAGGTTATCACCAATATGAATAGGTTGTTTTAACCAATTGAATAGGTTATAACCAAAATAAATAGGTTAAAATAACCACTTATTTTTTGGTTAATTGTGAACATTTGGGCACAACTAATACAAATAGGTTATTTTAATCAATTCCTTTGGTCATGCAAATTCACTAACAGGTTATTGTAGTTTAATAGGTTGTTATTTAACAATTAGACAACGAGGCCGAGTTGGCTATGAGCGAATAGTCAACGAGGCGAAGCCGAGTTGACTATTCGCTCATAGCCAACGAGGCCGAGTTGTCTAATTGTTTTAGTATAAACTATAGCATTTATTGAGAACTAGGGAACACAATACAAAAGTAAACAAAAGTATTAATATTAATTTTAAACGTGAATTTTCACGCCATTGTTTTGAATTTTGCTACTAGTAGACTATCACTAATAGTCTACGAGTAGCGTAGCCAATCAGAACGCAGGAAAAGTGATAGTCTATTACTAAGTTTATACTAAAACCTATTATTATTAAGTCGGATAATTAGTTAACCAATAACAATAGGTTGTTTTAAATATTCTTAAAATACTCATTAATAATGTGGCAAATCATGTCAACCATTAAGGAGTTAAATTATAAGCCAATAATAATTGCTCAAAACAGTTATAGGCAATATTAGTTCAGTCATAATCTTTATTAAGGAAAATGCATGATCTTATTTTTTACATATTTATATTACCATAGTATACTATATATAACACTGTACAGATCTCAACATTAAATTGTTTATCACAGCCATTTCTACGTACAGTATATATGCAGGAACCACATCACCATAAATCATCCATTAATCTCCACGTATAGGGGGGGGGGGGGGTAGGCTGGCTACTTATGGGAATGAATAGTGAAAAGAGGTGGGGTCTTAACAATTGGCCTGAACACAGTTATCTAAAAAATATTGCTTTGTTGGTCTGTCATAAAGCTCGAGAGGAAATTAATAGAGGATTTACAGGAGGATCATTTGAGTCTCCAGCATCAGACACATTGGGGTACCTGCTTCATAGGCATAGGTTGTTGCATACACTGAGTGAATATCCACATCTCTAACATTTAGGAACATTGCATCTAGGAGCTATGTAGATCAATCCATCAGCTACACTTGATAGACTTATTGCATATTGACTTTGTTGCAACAATATGATGCAGCCCCTTATCGCCGAGTTTAACCTAGTACTGTAGGTCGAGGGCACAGGGTTTACCTAGGTTGGGTAAATTCGCTGTACTTAAAAACTGCAAGAAGAGTTTGGTTGGTTCTCTCCCACTCGAGGGAATTTGGCAACCACACCCTGTATAATCGACATTAAATAACTCATTTTCATTATCATACAATATTATTGAACCCTAGTTGTGACGTCACACATAAACCAACGATGGATATGCATATCCACCCAAGATGACGAATGCACTATAAATTTTGTTTTAAATAAAATGGATTATACTTAGAACGATACGATTATAGATAATAATATATATATTGCATGTGAGAAATCAAATTCAGCAAATGTTATTTAAAGGCACACTCTTACTAAGAGAACATTTGAAAAACATCAATGAATAAATTAAAAATCAATATTTAAAGCCTGTTTTCCACTTCGACCGTATCGTAGCGAAACGTAGCGTATTTCATTGTTTCCTGAGCATTAGAGTGGAACTAATGACTTAGACACAAAAGAAAATGCTACGGTACGTTACGATACGTTTGAAGTGGAAAACAGGCTTTAGGGACCTAAAAAGCTGATACGCGACAGAGACAATCAAATCATAAGTACAAAAGGTGAGAGATTTTGGAAAGCGAAAGAATCAGAATCTGATGAAATTAAACGAACTTATGTAAACTTGAAGCCTGCACGGAAATATCGATTTCATTAACTTCAAAAATCGCTGGATGATTTTTAATGACATTTTATAGACAGCATAATAAAATTGGGCTGAATAAAGGCCAGTTTCAGACACTTCACTCATATTTTCTCAATTTTAATTGTATTAGATGCGACGCTGGAGCGATACAAGAGCGGCAGTGATTCAAACGGCGTGCGCGTGCGTGGGAATTCGTATAAAATTCAAAACAAATAATTGAACACATGAGTAAACACAGGGTTCGTACGGCTCCTGGAAGTCCTGGATTTTTCTTCTTGTCCGGAAACCCCTGGAAAAGTCCTGAAATTTCAAACTAACACCTGGAAAACTGAACTTGTGTTAAATATGTTTATCTAAATAAAATTCAAAATGCAGTAAATTGTCGACATCTTGGTCAAAAACCCCTGGAAAGGGGCAGAAAAAAGTCCTGGATTTTTAAAATTATGAAGGTGTACGAACCCTGTAAACATAACAAGATGGCTAACTAACCTAATTCTAATAAATTGAAGTATTGTGAGCTTGTCAATTAAGTTCGGAAAGTTAGAGTGGAGCGGCATCTGAAACGGGCTAACACTGGACTTACATCAGCTAACAAATGTCCGGTGCCATCCAATTCACATTTTCGGTCAGCTCTGCATTGTTACCACTCACTTCATGCCATTATTATGATTAGAACAAAGGCAACCAAGAATATTTATGTAAATCAGGCCTCACCCGGCCCCTATACCCCGATTCCATAGATCTATTTTCAGATGCGTAACTAGGTTTTCCTTTCAGAGGCGTAACTAGGTTTTCCTTTCAAAAGGGGGAAGGACGAAAACACCCTGGAGAAGGAAACGATCGGAAACACGATGCGGGAGGGGCCGACGTTCGTCTTGGTCCCATATTATTTTCCTTTATATTGCAAGGAAACATGAATTATTGATTTTAGAAATTATATTTGACTACCGTACATCACTCTCACCAAATATATTCACATATTATAATATATTGCCAATTAATAATGTAACCAGCTGACAGTCAGCGACCAGATTAGTCTATATTAGTTCAATGGTTATTACAGTCAGGGAAACTTGGCCAAAGTCTTTGTTCTATCTTTTTGTTCATGTTTATGCAAACTTGTGCACGATGAAGCATAATAACTATTAACTCGCTTGTTTTTGGACGCAGTTTTAATGGTCAAAGTCGATCTTCACTGTCTCTTAACTTTGTACAAAAAACTATTATTTAATACTATTCTTTGATGCGGCGGCATAATGAAGCAATCATCCAATGGCATCATCTTCTCGAATCACTCAACCGTACTGTTGAAATATTAATAAGCAAAATTTCAAAAGATTTGTGCACGGTGAAGCCGTCTCAACATAAAATCTTAGCTCATTATAGACGCTTTGAAGTTTACCGAGTTTCCAGACTACAGTATATCTCTATTGGCTATGAGTCAGCTTAATTGCCATCTCTGTCTGGATGCGTTCATTTAAATAATTAAATCACCCATAAATTAATTCGACCTGTAAAGATTGGTCCTAACTCAACAGTTGGATCTTCACTAAAATAGTTCCGATTGATGCTGTTTAGTCAGAATTATAACAGCCTTCTTGAAATATGAGATTTCAAAGACATCGCGATGAAAGATGTATGGCCTGTGGTCATAATGACTATGTTGTTGTTCGGGCTAGGATATCCATTAAATACTAGTCAGAGTCACAATAATCGTCTTCGTTGCAAGGATATCCTAACTCCTCACATTTCTGACAAAGACTTGATTGATGAGGTTTGGACTGACGTTTCACAAACCCAACACCATCACGATGGTAATTTACGACTTTATCTTTTTCCCGTTGTTTGACTGGCCAACACTCGGCTTCGCAGCGAGCGCATCTCTGATATTTCTTAACATAACTTTTACTGCTTTTCCAACATCGGTCGCAATTCTTACAATAATATTCTCCAAAACAAGGCTCGGGACCACTGTAGGGTTTAAACGTGACTACAAGTGATCCTTTGTTCACAGCAGCAAACTTAAGATTTCTTTCTTTGAGAAGTTTCTCAACTTTTGGTCGGATATTTTGTTCATTCTTTCTACTGTGATGACCAGCTCCAACTATGATCTCAAGCCAGGGTGTATTATTCTTGATTGCTGCTTTAAGGTCAAAGTTGTCCAATGTTTCTTTTAATTTCCGTATAGCTTCGTCACTTTCCAATCTACATCTTCTAATGATAGTATCCACATCATCTCTGCGATCATTGTGTCTCGACGACTTCGAGTCGTTTTGGCAACACCCACTACGTTCACTGCTTCTCAACGACTCCAAATCGTCGTCGTAATACTCGCTACCATGATCGTCGTCAAATTCGTCCGACGAATCATCATCCATAACATCTTTGCTACCATCTTCTATAAAATCTTTAACTAGGTCTTCAGATACCTCTCCTCTCCGAAATTTCTTCCTAAACGTTCGTCGCTCCCGACCTTTTATTCTCCTTATTTTGCATATATCCAGGATTTCAATGATTTGTTCTTTACTTAAAGAGCCAATCAACAAATTCAATCTCAACAATTCCAACTTCTTCTCATCTGCAACAAGTAAACCATGGAGATCTACTTCGCTTTCATCTCGGTGGAAATTGAAAAACTTAAACAGTTCTTCGCAAGCTTCGCGATTGTAACGATTCAATAAATCGCCAAAGAAATCTTTGAAATACTTGCAAAATACAAAGCTCGGAGTCTTTGCGTCTAACCGTAATACTTCATCAATACTGATTTGCCTATTTTTCCATTCCATACGAACTCTTGCCGCTTCTGAAGCTTTCCTTCGATAATATAGACCACGAAGAAGATGCTGGACAACTTCTTTACAAATTGGGTGGAGATGAGACTTAATATTTCTGAGGTCAATGCTGGCATCGCCTGCAGTTTCCTGGACTTCAACACGATCTTTGAGTTCAAGAACTCTTTTGATGTTATTGATATGTGCAAAGTCTGGTCCCAAAATATCATATTTCTTAACATTCTTACAAACTAGTTTGTGGTTTTTAGCATTCTGTGATTGTAACTCGCAGCTGTTTTCATGATATGATATAAACTTTCCATCATCTTCACCTGTTGTTAAAGGTATAAATATCCCGCGATCACCTTCGTCAAAAAATTGCTGAATCCATTCATAATCTTCATCCTCCAGTCCATTTATAGCCTCGCATTCTTCATCTGTAAATTCAAATTCTTGTGCATGTCTTACAGGTTCTCCATTGAGAAGCACAATAAGATCTCGAGACCAAGGCCTGTCTCTTTTCACTGTTATATCATAACAAATTTGTCCCTGTTCAATATACTTTACTTTATTTACGACTTTATTTTCAGTACATTGGAAACTTGCATCAAGTTCGAGATTTGCAGTCGAGTTTGAAGGTACTGGCTCACCAAAAACATCAAAAATGAAAACTCGAAATACAAATTCATCTTCTACCGGATTGACTTTCTCAATTGCAATGTCTGACAAAGAACTAGAGCAAGGATTGAATGCCACGTTGAAAATTTTCGTTAGTGTAAAGTTATCGATCTTCAGAAATACCGAAATATTTCCTGTTTGACTGGATTTCATTCTGAAGTAAAGACGTCCTTTTTTTATCTTGAAGTCATGAAAATCTACGTGACGTGAATTACTGCTTACTTCCACCGTATTTCGTGAACGGACAATATTGTCGAACTCGTCAAGGATCTGAGCACTGCATTCAGTCCATTGATTATGATATATAACATCATTCTCCGGTTTGAAGCTTTTATCTTTCGGTGGCGTTTGAAGTTTGGTGGTGAAATTCCTAAGAGAATATTGTGGTTCTTCTGATTCCTCTGAGGTACTCGGTATCCAAGGTACAAATGCTGTCGTAGGAGTAACCTTGGGATTGTAGGGTTTTGGAATTTCACTGGAGGGGTTTAGTCTTTGTAAGTTTGATTCTGTGCTTTGATTTCTACCAGGGCTAGTATCTGTGAAATGTAAGATAGTAAATAGATATTCTGTTTTCTAACATGTTCTGCTACTATTGACTCTGCTGCATCATGTGATGACACTGAAGAATAAGCTGCACTAACATTAGTAGTGTTCGATGTTATTACAATGTCTTCAGAAATCGGAATGAGTATTCAGTTGTGAAATATGAAATAGTAAACGGGTGTTCCGTTTCTCTAACATGTTCTGCGACTATCTGCTGCACCATGTATGTACTGACGTCTGACGAACAAGCTGCACTAACACTGGAAGGCTTTTATTGCAATGATATATTGATAAGTTCAGGATAAGTATTTGTGAAAGGTGAAATGGTAGCTATTTGACTCTGCTGCATCATGTGATGATACTAAGGAACAAGCTGCACTAACACTGGCAGTGTTCGATATTGGTGCAATGTTTCTACCAGGGTTAGTATCTGTGAAATGCAAGATCGTAAATAGATATTCCGTTTCTCTAACATGTTCTGCTAGACTGCTACTATTGACTCTGTTGCACCACGAGATGTTACTGAAGAACAAGCTTCACTAACATTAGTGGTGTTCAATGTTTTTGCAATTGCATTGTTTTTAAGGATAAGTATTTGTGAAATGGTAAATAGGCGAGCGAACGTTCCTTTTCTCTACATTGGTAGTGTTTGATGTTGATGCAGTGTTCTATCAGGGTTAGTGTATGTGAAATAGTAAATGGTATTCCGTTGTTTTCGTTTTTTAGAGCTAACATTTGCAATGTCGTGGCAGATCTAGTTGCAGGTTGCGTATAAGAATAAACCTTTAATGTTAGTTAGTGCAGATTCAAGAAAACCGGTTTTCTTGAAAAAGTTGAGACCTTTTGCGATTGGAAAGCTTCATGCGGTCAACCATGTTCCATTTAAGAAATAGAAAACATTTTCCGTGTTTCTATACAGTTATAGAAACACGCGTGGGAGTTTGGGAGAACGAGAGATAATCTGTGGACGAGCCAACACCTGTAGTGCTGTACTCTGCTAGGGTAGGTTTGGACTCGCTTCGTCTTGAACGAGAAATAACCCCATGTTTTCTTTCCAGTTCCAGGCTCTTCACGATATATTCATTACGCGCGGTTATGAACATTTTTACACCGTTCTGAGTAAGTGGAAAGTCCTATCCCGAGCGGGATTTTTCAATCATTGGAACAATTTTTACCAGATGATTTTTTATGTATATGGTAAACAATCGGAATGCCACTAATACTGAAGTGTCACGTATAGATTACACTAAAATGGAATTGTATTTACTCACCTTTGACCGAATAGAGACCAAATCTAGATGCAAAAGATATTAAACCTGCTGATGGCTCTGCTCCTGGTACTTCTGCAACTTCGTCTGTGCGTGTCAATTGTGGAATTGTGGGTTCATCGACATCCATACGTACTGGTAAAATATTTCTAAACGCGTTTACTGTTTGAAATTCCTTTGAAAATCCGTATTTCTCCCCTATCTCACTCCTGTGATCTGGTATTGTTGAGGTATCTAGCTTGCATGATACTTTAGAAATACTGAATGCTTGTGTTGTATGGTTTTTGTTAAGTGTTGTACCCTGCTGTGAAATGCTCCATACCTGGATTATTCCCCTGTTATAGTCTGGACTCTCTACTTTATGTGGTCTTATAGAAGGAACAAATGCAGAAGTCTTAGTATTACTTGAATAACTTGATGTTTGTGTTGTATTGGTTTTGTCAAGTTTTGTACTCTGTTGTGAGTTACCGAATACCTCACTTTTTTCCCTGTTATGATCTGATAGTTTAGCACTTTCTATTTTGCATGATGGAACAAAAGGAACAAATGTATAAGACTTAGCAATACTTGATGTTTGTGGTGTATTGTTTTTGTTAATTGTTTTATCCTGCTGTGAAATAGCGGGTATGTTGTAAGACTTACGTTTGTGTTCTGAGACTGCACTCACTGTAGTGTCAGTTGGATTGTGCGTTGGAACTGAAGGAGGTGGCATACGTCTAGAAAGACCAACCTCGCTCCTCCGCAAGAGGGAAGAGCTTGGGAACGAGGTCGTAGCAAGACTGGGTTTTATTGTAGTGTTACTTTCTTTAGCAGTTTTTGCTTCTCGTGAAGTGGTTAGCATCGGGTATCTCGATGTACTGCTTCGTTCTACCTCAACTGTAGACCTGTGTTCTCGATTTTCTGACACTGTAGAAATAGATGAAGACGGTCTTTTGAGTTTTGTTGTCGGTGCGAAAGTATCCGGCGTGTTTACATTGTCAGCATCTTGCGTAGGTGGCAAGGTATTCTGATTTGCTGTTTGTTTTCTGTACTCTGGCTTCAGTGTGCTTTGCCTTTGCAAAATGTTTAGTTCTGATGCTTTTCCATGACTCTTACTATAGCCAACACCTGTAGTGCTGTACTCTGCTGGGGTAGGTTTGGAATTGCTTCGTCTTGGGTATTTTTGCACACTGTCATTCTCATTGGAAATTTTACTCTGATTATTGACATATTCTGGAGATTCGGTTGAACGCGGAAGTTGTGAAACATTAGTTGATGTATTACTTGCCTTCACATACTCTGCTGAGTAAACCGCGTTTCCTAACAAGGGTAAAGTAAATCCTTTGCATGAATTCGCCCTTTGTAAGTTAGCATCTGGTGGTTTATGTGACGTACTCGATGCCCGTGTCGCGACTGAAGTGGTGTTTGAGCGGTGAAGAGCGGTAGCTGAAGGCCTCCTTACTACACTCGAAGATCGTTGACTGCTTGTGGAGACATTGGAATACCGATTGCATTCAACTTGGTATGAACGCTCAACTACGTGGTTATATTCTGTGGCTATTTCATGCCCATGTCCATGATGTCGACGATCTGTGCTTGATGAATCGGAACGGGAAAATATCTTGCGAATACGATCAAATATCCCCATATTTCGTAATAATATACAACTAAATTCACCATAAAGCTATATCTCTCTTCTCAGTTCCTCGGTAAAACATTTAAGTCACCCATGCTTTAACTTTTGTGTACTTTCATATATTACACATATACGGCAACAAACTGACATGTTCGACAGCCAGTTAAGAGTTTTCTCATTGGTCATACAAATAAAACAAAAAAGGTCAAAAAGAGTATACCAGCGTGAGGGCATGTGATCCACGGCGTCATGTGGTGTTTTTGTTGGGTGACCTCAGCGAGTCGTAAACAGTCATATGCTACGTATAGTCATAGTAAAATCCAATTCTATATCGAAAATACATAGTTGAGTCAAACCGGATTTGAACCTGTATATTTAAGCCCGTTCACACGAAAGTAGTTAAAGTTGATTTAACTATAGAGGTGTTGCACCATATCATGTGACCAAACTCTATTCAAATAATTGAATTAAATCACTTGAAACTCTGCATGACTTGTGTGGTGTCCTACGATAGGCAGAAACAAATGACAGTTTAAAGGCGATTGGTTAAATAATCTCAGAGGTATTCGTGATTTTCCAACAATTCATTATGCAGTGTGATGTCACAGTGATGTTATTTGCATATCAAACACATCTTAATATCCCAAGAACGAAGTGGGATATGGAAAAGCTCCAAACGTCAATCTTCATAACTTCAAACGTTCTCTTTAATAAGAGAGTTTCACTCGAACCGAATTTTCGCTGCATAAGCCCTTTAACGTTTTAAGATTGTGTAGACTATAGTATTCAATTTCACTCACAGAAACGAGGTAAAGAACGCCTAGGCACATAAAACATATTTAAATCTGTAAGACTGTGATAAAATCTTGAATGCGTCATTCCAGTGTAGGTCCACTTTCCCACTCATGAAGTTAAAGATTTCATAAAATTTCGCCGAGATAGCAAGTAGTAGGAAAAGGCCGGTTCTGGCTCATTTCTCAAATCGTCAGCTCTGCTCCACTGGCACCAAACAGACGACACTCTACACCAGAGCACCCCAGCGGAGACGACGACGAAGCGCTAGCGGAGACGAAGAGTCAATGAGTCTAGTTAATGGTTTATGTTTAAAATATACTAATAAAGAAGAGATGACTGTAATTTCAAGTTTAACTAAGTATTTCAAAGATGACTTAGCCTCTCAAATTCGTATTGGCTTGTTAATTCGATCATACCCTAATAAGAGTATAGAGTGGGTCATGAACTATGAAGACACGACCCAAATCAAAGTGGAGATCTTACCTACAAAGTTAATTATTAGCTTCTCAACAGAGTCGTATTTTGAGTACGCATCCACGACAGCACCTCTCACCACATGGCAAGAAATTGAAGAGCTTAAGGCTGCTGATCCTAATGAAGCATTCACATGTGATGAGCTATTTAAACTAGGGTTGTTGGAAGAGATGTAGGGGTGTGAGGTAACAGGGTGAACGAGAGAGGTCAAAAAAAAAAGTAACCACACACATGGTTACTTTTTCACTTCGTCGCTAGACGCGTTCAACTCCACTCACTACACTCACTCACTACACTCACTCTCTGACTCGCTCTCTGACTCACTGACCCCGAGCGTCCCATCATTACCAATCAGTTTGAGAGAATTGATAGACTAGTTAATAGCTTGTGTATTATAGCACACTAATAAAGAGACAATGAAAACTTTAAGACTTAACGACTTAAACTCTCAACGAACTCAACGCGTTGAGAAACTTGACGACGAGGTTCAATCACTTCGACGAGACATGATGAGACGTGAGAACACCACCATTAACAAAGTTTGGGGTGAGACTCTCAAAAGAGAGCAAGAGATTCAACGAAAGGAGCGGCTGGGACAAGACGCTGACAAAGATCGTGAGCGGCTTAAAATTTTTAAACAGAGAGAGAAGACTAGAAAAGCGACGGTGATGCAAAGAACGGAGAGTCGAGTACAGGCTAAGTATGATCGTTATCTCATCAAAGAGAACGACATCATAAAACGAAGGTACGATCACAAAGCGAAGCGAGTCAAGACGACGGAAGCAAAGCGACAACAACGACAGCTCAAAGATGAGACCATGAAATGGGAGCGCGAGATACGAGCGGAGTCAAAGCTTAGACAAAAAGCAGAGAACCGAGCCGACCGACTTAGAACCAGAGAGTTCAAAAAACAGAGCACTCGAGATAAAAACCAGTGGACCCGTGAGATCAAACGAGAGACCAAAAGACAAGTCAAAGTGCTCGACGGCCTTAGATGGGGTGGCACGAACAAAAGACTAACTAAAAACAGAGGCACCCTCCGTAACAAACTTCAGAGAATTTACAACAAGGGTAAAAATTTAAAACCAAGACTTGTCTCAGAGTCTATTAACAAGCTCACAAGCAAGTGGTCTATAAGCGGTGGTAACTTTAAAGACCCAAAGATGTTCCTAAAGACGACCACACTCGAGGTGACAAAGCTGATTAACAGCATCAATAGCATAGGTAAGAAGGTCTACACCGTATTGATATGTAGAATGATTAGACTTAACCCACAGACCAACGAGTCAATAATTACAATCTCACACTTTCGTAGCAACACCCACAGCGTGATCAGCGAGGAGGACACCGTTACAGAGTACGAGACGATGAAAGAGAAGATGCTTGAGGCACTTGCAGAGTATCAAAAGTTAGGCTCTGGGTGGAGGTTCTTATCTGTAGAGGAGCTTTTGATTCATGTCACAAAGTTCACACCCTTAGAAGGCAGCAGTTACAAGCCACTTCCAAAAATCGTCATGCTTAAAAAAGCTATCATTAACATAGAGAACGATGACGACCAATGTTTTAAGTGGGCAGTCACAAGAGCTCTAAACCCAGTTGAGAGTAACCCAACTCGTGTCACAAAGATCCTAAAATTACAAGCCGAGAAACTTAACTGGGATGGAGTTAAGTTCCCAATGGTACTCAAAGACATCACTAAATTTGAGGACAACAACGACGTTAGCGTGAACGTCTTTAGCTTCGACGACGACACAAAGAGCGTATACACATTAAGGTTAAGTAAACAAAATAACAAAACCAATTACGCGGGCTTGTTTTTATATGACGAGCATTACAGCGTGGTGAGAGACATGAGCAGACTATTATCATCACAGCTTAGCGATCACGCACACAAAAAACACATTTGTTTAAGATGTCTAAATAGCTTTTATACATCAGAGCGACTTCTTTTACACAAAGAGCTGTGTGAGAACCATGACCATCAAAGACACATATACCCTAAAGTGAACTCCCACACAGAGTTTAAATCATTTCACAAAATGCATAAGGTTCCCTTCGTGGTGTACGCTGACTTTGAGTCATTCCTACAACCCATTAGCACTACTATGAACAACCCGAGCAAAAGCTTCACAACACAGACTCACAAACACATCCCAGACGGCTTTAGCTATTCCATTAAGTGTATTGACGAGACGGTATACCCCTTGAAGACGGTGAGGTACACCATTCAAAGAGAGGGTGAAGACATTGGCAAAAAATTCGTAGACTCATTAGAGAGTAACTTAAAAGAGGTCTACAAGATTTTAAAGAAGACTACCCCAATTAGAATGACTATCCAAGACGACACCAACTTCACCAACGTAAGAGAGTGCTACGCGTGTGGGTTGATATTAGGTAATGACCGCGTCAGAGATCATTGTCATCTCACAGGACGGTATCGTGGAGCAGTTCACAACGAATGTAATTTAAAAATGAGGACCCCAAAATTCGTGCCGGTGTTGTTCCACAATCTGGAGGGGTATGACTCTCACCTTTTCGTTAAGAGTTTAGGGTTCACAGAGGGTGATGTTAAATGTATTCCAAAGACTGATGAGAAGTATATTTCATTTAGTAAAAATATTGTCATGGAGACACGCGTAGATAAGTATGGTGAAGAGCATGAGATGACTCTCGAGGTTAGGTTTCTTGACTCATTTAAGTTTACTCTTAAGTCGTTAGACAGTTTAGTGAGAGGTCTTGGTAAGAACAAGTTTAAGACTCTCGAGGAAGTTCTTGGTACGAGTGAGCTACTAAAAAAGAAAGGTGTATACCCATACGAGTATATGACTGGTTTTAATAAGCTAGATGAGACCAAATTGCCATCTATGTCAGCCTTTCATAGCGAGCTCAACGGCACCGACATCACCGACAAAGACTTTAGACACGCGCTACGTGTGTGGGATGAGTTTGGATGTAAGACTATACGTGACTATCACGACCTATATTTACTCACAGACGTTCTACTACTCGCAGATGTGATGGAAGACTATCGTGACATATGTATTGAGAACTATGGCTTAGACCCCCTATGGTACTACACCGCACCCGGTCTAGCTTGGGACGCCGCGCTTAAGATCTCTAAAGTGAAGTTAGAACTCCTAACAGACCCAGATATATACCTAATGGTTGAACGTGGCATTAGAGGTGGGGTTAGCACCATAACAAAGAGACATGCAAAGGCTAACAATAAGTATATGAAAGTTTATGACCCTGAGTTAGACGATGTGTTCATAGTGTATTTAGACGCTAACAATTTGTATGGGTGGGCGATGAGCAGGCCACTACCCGTGGATGGGTTTATGTGGATGAGCTCACAAGAGTTAGACCAATGGGACAAATTGGGTGAGGGTAGGGGTTGTATTTTAGAAGTAGACCTAGAGTACCCCAAAGAGTTACACAACTTTCACAATGAGTACCCGTTAGCTCCCGAGAGAATAACAGTTAACAAGGTAGACAAGCTTATACCTAATCTTAACAACAAGACTAAGTATGTACTACACTATCGTGGCTTAGAGCAGTACATCAAGCTTGGTATAAAGCTAACCAAAGTTCACAGAGGGCGCTTGGCTAAAAGAGTACATCCAGCTTAACACCGACCTTAGAACTAGAGGTACCACCGACTTTGAGAAAGACTTCTTTAAGTTGATGAACAACTCCGTCTTTGGTAAGACGATGGAGAACGTCAGAAATCGGGTGGACGTTAGACTAGTCACTAGACCTAACCAACTTCAAAAACTAGCTAAGAAGCCAAACTTCAAAGGTGTAAATATCTTCACAGAGAACTTGGTTGCGGTTCATATGAATAGGACCACCATTAAATTAAACAAGCCCATCTACTTAGGGATGAGTATTCTAGACTTAAGTAAGACCCTAATGTACGACTTTCACTACGGGTATATTAAGACTAAGTACAGTAACAAAGCACAGCTACTATTCACAGACACGGACAGTCTGTGCTATGAAATTAAAACAGATGACTTCTTCAAAGACATCTCGAGTGACGTCAAAACACACTTTGACACCAGCAACTTTAAGTCTGACCACCCATCAGGGATCCCAACAGGGGTCAACAAGAAAGTAATTGGTTTGATGAAAGACGAGTGCGGTGGTAAACAAATATCTGAGTTTGTTGGCTTACGTAGCAAGCTATACGCATATAAAATGGCTGACAACGACAAAGAGGAGAAGAAGTGTAAGGGTGTGAAGAAGTGTGTTGTTGAGAGAGACATATCATTCGAGGACTACAAGAAGTTTTTGTTTAGCGGGACCCCCCAACACCGTAGCATGAACACGTTTAGAAGTCGCTCACATGTGATTCACACAGAGACAGTAAACAAAGTGGCTTTAAGCGCAAATGATGACAAGAGAGTGATTTGTGAGGGTGATGTGAACACAATGGCGATTGGTCATTGGAGGGTACTCAACAATAAGGGAGTTGTACTACCAAAATCAATCATACCTCCAAAGACAAACACGTTAGCTTTACTAGCTTATAAAGCTCTTATATAAGCAAAGACGTTGACGGAACTATAAATAAATGAGTCTAAACTATGGTTACACTTCCAAAGAAGAACGATCATCAACACCACCACCACCTTTACCACCACCAACACCAAAACCAGCTTTAAGATCAATGAATTATGTGTTTTACTATGCAGCAATATTTAGCACTTCCGCATCCGCACCACATGCATTACAGTCAGGTTACCCCCATCCTGTCATGTTTTGTATGTCTGCTAATGAGGACGCAAAGTTTATATTAGTTAATCACCAATTTGATAACGATCAAAGTATTAATAAGCTAACTTTAGAGTGCTCCATTCATGTGTATAAAATTGATGGAACAGAGCAAGACATTACGTTAGGTAATATTATTTATGATAGACAACCTATAGTAGTTAATCACCTGTTTGTTCTTGGTAAGGAGTATAAATTTAAAGACGTCTACGCAGACTTTATGTCGCTAGCTGGGTTCTATATTAAATTTCGTCAAGTTGGTACCTTCTATGGTAATGAGTCTGCCTTAAGTGTGTTGGTTTACTTCTAAACTTGAGTTTACGTATGTTAAAAGACATACGTAATCTGCTTAAGCTTTACGACTTCATGACTTCACGAGAGAACCCTCTCTAAGACGCTATTACCTTTTTTACCTTGAAGGTCACTTAGTTTAGTCTTTCTCAACAGAATTTCGAGTCTATCATTATGTAGGGTATGTTGACCTTGTATACCCCGATCACCCTGACCACCCCGATCACCTCGTAGACCTTGTACACCCTGATCGCCTACGTTACCCTGTCGTCCTTTAACACCAGGTGAACCAGTATTTCCAGTAAGACCCTGAGGTCCTGACGGCCCTTGATCGCCTTGTAAACCAGTGTCTCCAGTGAGACCTTGATTACCTCGTGGTCCCACGTTACCCCGATCACCTCGTGGACCAGATGGTCCTACACTACCTTGACCACATTGAGACCCTCCCTCCTCTTGTGATCGTAACTGTATACGCATACCAAAAATGTTTTTTAAAACGTATGCTCCGACTCCAAGTCCAATGATTAACGTGTGTGTCATCTCTTTATTATACACTCTGCGCGTATACACACTAATAAATGGTAAACATTGTTAACTTCTCTGAAGGTGAACTTTCAGACATTAAAGAAGAGGTAGTGACCGTACTATCTAAGATGAAAAGAGGTATCTTTAAAAAGAAGACTAAACTAGTAGGTAAGACGCTAGTGAAACTGGTTCTTGTGGGTGGTGGCGTGGCCGTGGCTATTATTTTTCCCTCTGCTATCATGCTAGCTGCTCTTGGTGGGGTGATTGCTATAGTGGATGGGACTAAAGGTGTAGTTAAGACGGTGAAGAAAGTTAAACAAAAAACTTTGGATAGAAACCTAGGTAAGAGCGAGCTTAAAGATGTAGAGGCTGAGCTTACAAAGAAAAAAGTGACAAGAGAGTACGTTGAGGGTTTACGACCAACAGCTCCACCACTTTACCCAGGACTTGATTAGAGAGAGAGAGAGAGAGTCATGTTACCTTTCATTCTGTGAAAGGTGACATATCACTTAACTTAAGCTTCTTGCTCAGGCTTATGCTTAGGCTTCTCACTTGTATGCTTAGACATAACATGCTTACCAACAACCAACCCACCACAAACCAACCCAATGTATGGAAGATATGGTGTTACGCAACCAAGAATGTTTTTTAAGTCTTTTTTGATGAGATGGTTGCTCCTCAGATCTCGCTCTAGTGAGTCTTTGTCATCGATAGCGTTTAGACCATTCATCAAGCTTGAGAATTTCTCTATTAGACTGTCTGAGATAAACTCGTTGGTCTCGTCCAGTTGCTTTCTCTCATAGTCTCTTTTAATTTTCTCTAAGATCTTTTGGTTAGCCTTCTTGAGATACTTCTCTGTTTGTTTGATCTCTCCTCTCATGGATAGTGTGAGTAGTTCCTCACGTACAGCGCTAGACGCGTCGCTAAACGCGTCACTATCGCAGGCTTCACCGTCCACTGCGGTACCCCGCGTCATCGACGCGCTATCGCTCACCGCTGCGCTTTCAAATGTTTTAAAGCTGCATGGGAACGTCATGTCTTCTATATTGCTCATTTATTATACGTGTATTACTAGGCTGTGTAAACACTGTGAACAATGTAGGCTCTATTGCAAACGACACAACCGCTATTACGAACAACACAACCGCTGTAACAAACAAGGTGACCGCTGGCACGAACAAGGTGACCGCTGGTACAAACAATGTAAGTTCTAATACGAGCAACACAACCGCTGTAACAAACAAGGTGACCGCTATCACGTTAACGAAGTCACATAGGAACGTCATGTCTTCTATATCGCTCATTTATTATACGCGTATTACTAGGCTGCGTCACCACATACAATGTAAACCCTATTGCAAACGACACAACCGCTATTGCGAACAACACAACCGCTATTGTGAACAACACAACCGCTATTGTGAACTGAAGCGGCTTATGTCGCACGGCATGTTGAATACTCAACGCTATGTGTGAAAGGGTATCGGCGTAGTACTTCAAGTCTTGCATATTTATTAGTTCTTAATTTTTCAATGATGTCCTGCTCTTGGTCTTTACTAACGTTGAGAGACTCTTCTATGAACAACTGCATGTCTTTCTTAGTTGGGTTGTAAAACGTAACCATCTTAGACGTGTTGTCTCTGTAAGGCTTTGTGATACTTGTGAGTTGTTGTGTTATGACGATCGTGCTTAGATTAAAATGTCTAGCGGAGAAGGCGAGTCTTACCATCTCACTCGTTCTGTTTTTAACTGACTGACTACTTGCACAGTCGTCTAGGATGATGAGACTATTAGTACCACTGAAAATTTTAGTGACATACTTTAAAAAAGCCTCTACGTCGTCTTGATCACACGGTATTGGGAAGAACTTGTCATCGTCTTTGTACTCCCAATTTTGGTACGTTATGTTGTACAGATAGGTCGGGCAAATTAAGAAGACGTACTCAAAGTGACCCTTGTACTCGTTCTCTAACATTTTAAGTAGGTAGTAGGTCTTACCACACCCCGTCATCCCAACTATTATCATATTGAATGGTGTCTCTAGTGGCGGTGTTGCGCGGTGTGGTGGTAGGTGCTGTCGTGGTCTCTCTTTGATGATGTCACTCATTTATTTAAGTTCTCTAAACCTATAGTTGGTTAGAGAACTCTCTTTTAGAGTTAAACTTAAACGCGTCTAGTCCTCGCTACGCTCAGTACTCTACGCTTTGTAATGACTTGTTCACTATGTTTACAAACCCGTCAGACACTACGAAGATGTAACAAACGAGGTCTGCTGTGGTTGCTTCTTTTGTTATCTCTAGCAGTACCCCAGACTGTGTGTTTAAAATTTTACGCCCATTACCTGAGACGTTGTTATCGTTGAACGTTCTGAGGTCAATACACAAAGAGAACTTGCTATCCGGGAAAAACTCTGAGACTGGAAGAGTGTCGCTTTTTCGGTTTAGGAACACTTTCTTCGCCTCTACAAAGAGTCTTGACTTGTCCATACCCTGACTGTACACAGAGTTTGGGATGCCCTCTATCGTTACCTTCACGTTTTTGATGTTTGGGTAAACAAACTCCTCGCTGTTCGTCACCGTCTTCTTCTTGAACAGCATGATGATATACTTCATGCTTTGTCTTGGGAGGTTAACGTTCTCGTTGATGAGGGTCGTGTCCTTACCCCAAATGTCTCTCTTCATCATTGTGATGTGTTCGTAAATTAAAGACCTCTCAGTCTGATAACTACTTAAGGCTGAGTTATAAATGCTTTGGTCTTCTATCGTCACGTACTCTAGTTTGATGTCATCTAAAGAGTAACCGCTAACGCTTGCGCCTGATTGTGCGATCATAATATCGCTAGCACTTGGTAATTTTATTCGGTACCTAATGTCGCTGTTCATCCCGAACGGGGCATACAACCCATGATCGTTCAAAATTTTACCCAGCTTAATTCTCACCCGACTGTTGAAAATCTTTGTCATGAACGCGTCGCTAGTCTCGGAGGTGTCTCCGCTGTCGTCTTTAGACATGAGCTTACGAGTGTTCTCGTTCATGATACCCTCGCTTATCATGTTTGCTCGATGCTTTTTTGGTAACCATAAGTCTTGGTAGACAGAGTAAATACTCTCGTTGATGTTGTCATACACAACGTTACCACCGAATGTGATCTCTAAGCTGTTCACTAGGAGCTTGCCAAGGTTGTTTAAAAACCACGACTTTGTATTACCACTTTTAAACCTCGCTGTTAAAAAGAGCGAGTTTGGTACTATACACATGTTTGCTCCTAGCCCGGGTAGGTTGATGTATATCTCCTCTCCAGGGTTTGCCTTGCTTGGGTTAAATGTGACCTCATTAAAGGTCCTCTTACCAACAATTTGAGCGTCTTTAATTCTCTCGTACTCTGGTAAGAGTTGTTCCATTTTATAAGTTGTCATTACACTCTTTATTAGTATACTCTTGTGTGGTGTGTTAGTTGTTGTTGTTGTTGTTGTTGTTGTTGTTGTTGTTGTTGTTGTTGTTGTTAGGGTTGTTAGGGTTGTTAGGGTTGTTAGGGTTGTTGTTAGGGTTGTTAGGGTTGTTGTTAGGGTTGTTAGGGTTGTTGTTAGTTGTTAAAGTTTCGTAACTTGCTTAAGCTTTGTTTTGGTACATCGTTAGACTTGGTAACGTCCACCACACCCCGAACCTTGCTGTTCTTAGTCTGTTCTGCGTCTACGACGCCGCTAGTACGGGACGCGCTTTGTCTTTTGTCTTGCTTGTAAGTGTAGTACAGACAAGCCACACCTGTTCCCACACCAACCACCGTTAGAACTGTTTTGAGGTCTATGAGTCCACCGCTCCCCGGGTTCATATCTTCAGACTCATACCCCGCTTCGCGCCCTACTACTTCACCGCTGTCGTCATCGTGTGTCTCACGTAGAGCTACTTTGTTAGTAATAACCCCCCGCGCTCTCTTGTTGTAGTCAGCTAGTCTCTTACCACCAGCGACACGCCCTGGGTCTTTCTCTTTCTTAATCATTGTGATTCGTTGTTTAGAGTCACTTTGTTCACCACTCATTTATTATACGACACATACCATACATACTACACCGCGTAGCACCATGACTTGTAAGTACTTGTGTAAGTACTTGTGTAAGTGTTTATAGGTCATTTTATAAGTACTTGTAAGTACTTGTGTAAGTACTTGTGTAAGTGTTTATAGGTCATTTTATAAGTACTTGTAAGTACTTGTGTAAGTACTTGTGTAAGTGTTTATAGGTCATTTTATAAGTACTTGTAAGTACTTGTGTAAGTGTTTATAGGTCATTTTATAAGTACTTGTGTAAGTGTTTATAGGTCATTTTATAAGTACTTGTAAGTCACTCATATTATAAACCTCGCCACTAACGCACCACCAATCAACGTAACAGCTAGAAGAGTTAGCCCCTCTCCAACTCCAACTCCATCTCCGTCTCCGTCTTCGTCTTCGTCTCCGTACGACTTACGCGTATTTAACTTACCGCTAGTACGGGTTACGCTGGGTTTACGCACGGTAGGCACAGTGGGTTTTACAATAGGTTTTACGATAGGTCTAATTGTACCACCACCACCACCGCCAGCGGTGTCACCCGCTGACGCTCCGCTATCATAGTTAACTCCGGCGTTTTTACCAAATCTCATCCCCCTACCAGCGAGTTTTAAGATGTTGTTATAACCAGCTATCATCTCATTAAGTATGATCATGTTAGATGGGATGAGTATAACTCCCGGTGTAATAGCCATGTTCAACACAACGTTCGTGGTATCTATAGCCGTTCTCATGTTTGCTACAGAGATGGTTTGGTCGTCTTGGATGACTGTATCGCTAACTAGCTTTTTAAAGACCTCTTGTGTTTGTAGTGACATAGCACCTTTACCAACGATTGACCATCTAGTCTTCGCTTGAGCACCTAACACACTGTAAACATAACTCTCTATGCTTCGTTGAAAGAGTAGCACACCAGTCTTTGTTAGTCCGTTTGACTTAGCTGCGATAGCCATATTAAAATACATTTTTGTGAGAACCCGAGCACCCCTCTTCTCATAATTGAGACCAAGCTGACCAAAGCCTCTATTACTCATACGGTGTGTGACGTGTCTGATCGTGTCTTTTGGGTGTTGACTAATCAACCAACCAGTCGTTGCCTTCCCATAGTAAAACTCTTTAGTCCAATGGTATGTGGGGTCTTTGTTATCCATGATAATTTTTCTAAGGTCTCTTGTTATATACTTTGACATTTTGTTTGGGTCTCTGAGAAACCTACTCATGTGGTAGTACAAATGATACCTAGCTAAGCTTGTAATTATGGGTGACACCGTCGAGCTATACGTAAGACTCTTCTCACTTATCCCACATGCGTACGTCGCAATGTACATTGCGAACAAAGACGCTAGGTGTTGGTTGGTCTTGTAGTCGTTCGTCCCACTATCTTTAATGGCAAAGTCTGGAAAAGTGATGTCAAAGAACAAGTCATCTGTAACGTAAATTTTAAGTGTGTTTACCTTATATGAGGTACCATTCCGAGCGAATGGTTGTAAGGTTCCACCAACCCCCCACGGCTCTTGCCAATATAAGTCTTTCACCCACACCTTATTGTTTAAGAAGGTGTTGGAGGTGATGTCGTACGAGGTGTCATCTGTGATTTTGTAATACGTTACGTACTTGTCTATATCACCGTCTTTGTTTAACTCAATGTCAAACTTAAACTTGTCTACGTTAGCGTACGGATACTTGAGTAAGAACTTTCTCTTAGCCTCCTCAGGACCCTCCTTAGTGTTTTTCTTAACCTTGGCGAGGTTTCGCTCACCGTAGAAGGATATTATTATTTGGTCAGTTGTTCGTGAGCTTGCCATTTATTTGTGTGTAAATAAATGAAAAAGGTAACAGTGTTTATAGAGAACAACGAGAAAGAGCTCTATCTTGACGCTAACATTTCAAACAAACACACCAAGTCAACGATGGTCTTAAAGAACGCGGCGGTCTTTTGGAAGTACAAGAACATCATCTCTGGTGTCAACGACTTCATTCTATACGGTACGGCGGTTAGCGTTAGTAATAAAAACCAAAAGATCATGTTTGGAGAGGGGTACTGGACGTTTAACATGATCAAAGACAAGCTCAAAGAGTACGACGTGACGTTAGTGGAGATCCCACACAACAACACGTGTAAAATAACCTCAAAAAATCATATGCTAGACCTTGACAACTTTGCTCCACTGCTCGGTTTCCCAAAGAAACAAACCATAGACGACAACGTCTCAGGCACAGTCACTTGGGTAAACTCACCTAACGTCGTGAACATCAACCTAGGGTTGTCTCACATTCACATCGACTGTGACATCATCGACACGTCTATGAACTTTAACACACGCGGTGAGAGGTGTTTCACGCTCGCTGCACTACCAATAACGTCAGAGCAAAGACTCAACTCCACGGTGACTTTCTTTAAAAACATCAATAGCGAAGCCGTGATCGACAACGGGTGTTTCAACAGACTACTCTTCACCGTTGGTACAAACATTGAGCACATAAAGGTCGACATGGACTTACTACTCGAGCTTTACATTAAATAAATGAGTGATGACGACGACAAGATAAGTGATGACGAGTTCGTCATTGAACAAAGACTACGAGACATCTACTACAACCCAAGCACTGGCTTTCAGTCAATAGAGAGGCTGTATCAAAAGGCTGTCGAAGCTGGGTTAAGTGTTAGTCGAAGAGTTGTGAGAGATTGGTTAAGAACGCAAAACACCTACACAACACACAAGCCTATTGTGAGGAAACATAAGTTTCAAAGAACATACGTCAAAGACTTAGCTGACCAAATTCAGATGGACTTGGTCGATATGGGGAAGTATAAGAGCAAGAACAACGGCTACTATTGGATACTAACAGCCGTTGAGATACTAAGTCGTCAAGCGTTCACGATACCGGTCTACAGAAAGAACACCAAGAGCATGACAGCTGCGGTGGGTGAGATACTAAAAGAGTTTAAGATGCGGTTTGGTACGTACCCAAAGACTGTTCAGTTCGACGAGGGTAAAGAGTTCTATAACGTTGGCGTAAAGTCTCTGTTAAAAGACCATGACGTTAAGTACTTCTCAACGAACTCAGAGAGAAAGGCCGCCATAGTTGAGAGATTCAACCGTACGCTAAAAACGTCTATGTGGAAATACTTTCACAAGAAAGACACTTTTAAGTGGGTTGACGTGTTAGACGAGCTCACGGACAACTATAACAACACCAAACATAGTAGTATACTAATGAAACCAGCTGACGTAGATAAGTCTAATAAAGACAAAGTGTGGCTCACGTTGTTTGGTTATGGACTAGGGAAGTTCCCAGTGCCGAAGTTTAAAGTTGGTGACACCGTGAGAATAAGTAAGTATAAAAACACATTCGCTAAGGGGTACGAGGCTAACTTCACAAGTGAGAAGTTCGTGATCAGCGGCGTTTTTAGAGGTGATCCAAACATGTACACCCTCGAAGATGAGACCGGTGAGTCGATCATTGGTAAGTTCTACGAGGAGGAGATGAGTCACGTGAACAAACCACACACGTACAAGATAGAGAGGGTCTTAAAGAGAAAGCAGGGACAAGCATTAGTAAAGTGGTCGGGATATGGTAGTGACCATAACTCGTGGGTTAGTGAACAAAGTATATCGGGTGACATGTCGCGCGGCATGTCAAGCGCAAAGCGGGGTGAGAGCGCGTCGATGACGCGGGGCACAGCAGTCCAAGACGCGGCGTGAACGGTCATTAATAAATAAACAACATGGACAATGATGACATTGGGGGTGAAGACATTGAAATGAGAGAACGTGAGCGTACTCGAGAAGCTGAGGACGCTGAGGACATGGGTGAGGCTGAAACGAGTTTTAGTGAAGACGTTAGACGATTAGGTCTTCTAAATAGAAACAGAGCTGAAGGTCTTAGTGATAGGTTCCAAAGAGTAAGAGTTAGAGATCAACATCGTGAGGCTGGGGCGGTTAAACGAGTAAGGTTAAACGAGAAGAAAAGTTTTCTAAAGAAATATTTTGGGGTACGTCCAGACAAAAAAGATGGTGTGGCGTCAGAAGACCTCTTGAGAAAAATAACGTTCACAAATAACGGTATCAATTTTGATGGTGTTGACATTAACCAAGCAAAAGATACCACCGTGTTTAAAAACCTTCTCACGAACGTTAGAAGAGAACACTCAAACACCCCTACCGCTCAGGTTGAGGAGCGACTAAACGAACAGGGTGTAAATGACGCCTCAGAGGAACATACTAACAGTGTGTTGGAAGACGCTGAGGAGGCTATTAGGGAGAGACTGAACGACAGAGCTGAGACAATTTTAAACAACACAAGTCTCACCGAAAATGAACTGAGAGAGTTTCGTGGGATACAAAGTAGAGAGTTACCAACTGCTGACGCGAGGGAGGCGGGACAAACCGATGAAGAGGTTATCGGGGGTCTAAACACAGAGACCACAATGTGGAAGGAGAGGGCTAACAAATACCGTCAAGAGGGGAGTAACGAAGAGAAGGCGTTGGTGTGTGAGACCATCTCAGACTATGCAAAACTTAAAGCTGATAGCCTAAGACTACAATCTAACCAGCGTGTAGAGTCAGAGGAGGCAGCCGACATCATCAATGACATGACTGACGCTAATGATTTAACCAGACTCGAGAAATTTAAACAGTGGGCTAAAGAGAACCTCGTTGGGTTGTCTGCGGTGTCAATATCAATCGCCGGGATATTAACGTCTATTATAATAGGTGCGAGAAAAGCAGCAAAGATGGGTGCGGGTGGGTTAAAGAGGTTTGGTAAGGGTGTCGCTAAACTAGCTAAAAAGCTTGGTCCCATGTTAGGTGCAATTGGAGGCTTAGTGGCAAACATCATAAAGCTTGCAGCTAAGGGAGTTAGTTGGCTGGCGTCAAATTTGTGGGTGTTAGTCTTAGTACTAACGTACTTCGTGTACAGCGAGTTCAAAGACTACCGTAAGACACGACGTGAGCGTAGAGTCTAGTTAATGGTTTATGTTTAAAATATACTAATAAAGAGATGGGTTTAAAGATTAATATAACAGTCTTAGAGTGTGGTAATTTAAATGAGGGTGAACCATCGTTCGCGTGCTCCATTTGTGAGTATGATGGGAGTTACGTGGAGATGTTAATACATGTCTCAGAAGAACACCCCCGCGTCAATGGTGAGGTCAAGTTTGAGTGTCCGTTTTGCAGCTATGTGACTAAACACTACGACATCTACATTAGTCATAGAGAGGAGGAGGAGAAGGCGAGAGAGATGAGGAGTCTAACACACAAGCGGTGCGAGCGGTGTGGGTGTGTAAACAACGCTAACGAGCGCGAAGCGGGGTGTAAGTGTACTACAAGCGACACCAACGAGCCCGCTGACATCCCAGACGACTGGTAAACTATTAAACGTCCCCGAGTCAAAGACTCGCTAGCGATCAGGGTAAGAGCTCAACTGTTAAACTCTTTAAACTTTAATGTTTAAGAAGTTGTTTTTTTACGTTATAATAAATGGGTACTAAACAGAAGGACATATTAAACGAACTATTCGACGCGAGTCTCATCACTATAGGTGCGATGGGAATCTCATTTCTCGGTAAGAAGCTCGTAAAAGACTCGCTTGGTCTTCCAGCAACATTAGTCGGAGCCGCTAAACTCGCTACGGTCTTTGGAGTAAGCGCTGTTGGTATAAAGATGCTTCAAGACAAAAAGTATATACCAGACGACCCGTTCAAAGACTGAACGAAGTGAGGACTGAGCGAAGTGAAGAACGAAGTGAGAGACATTAATAAATGGCAAGTGTGATAGCATCAGGAGCGTTCAACGCCTTAGCATTCGCGGGTGCTGGGTTCCTATTTAAGTCTCTTGATAAAAATGGTTATGAGAGAGAGATGAAAAGACATAACCAAGCGATGGAGAAATTAGCAGCCGCTAAAGAGAAGTGGTATGAGAACGAAGTGGAGAAAAAAAACGAGATAGCGTTACTACGTCAACAGCTGTCTGACGCTAACGCAGATATCAACACAACAAACAAAGCTTTGGACGCTCTAAGGAGGGTTACATACCAAAACAAGACGTTCACGAGGGAGCCACAAGTCTCAGACTACTATGAACCATCTGATGAGATGAGTGAGTACCAAGACGTCTTCATTGGGCTCACTGGACTACTTGGTGGGTGGGGTGTCTACAAACTAATCGTATGACCAAGTTAATGGTTTATGTTTAAGAATACACTAATAAAGAGGTACAATGACATTTGAAAAATTAAATGAAGTTAAGTTTGAACTCAACGAGGCATTCACATGGGGTGTTAAAGAAAACAAGTATGGTGGGTACGTCATCCCGGTAGATCTTCCCAAAGACGTTAAAGACAAAATTATAGACCTAGCCTATGAGCATTGTACAAAGAACCAGCTGTATGGGGACGTGCTGTATTTAAAGTTAAGAGACCTAACAGACAAGCAAAGAAGTGATCTGTTAGATAAAAAGTATATGAACATCATGATTCACTTTAGTCTCACAGGTGTATATACAAAAACCGTCGACGAAGGTGTCGCTAAGCACCTTGTCTTCAAGGTCACTAGACTGAGAAAGATAGACAAGCCAAACAAGTCAAAGTATAGCATCGTAGCGGTGTGTCCAGAGGACTAAGCGTAGTAAGCGTAGTAAGCGTAGTAAGCGTAGTAAGTGTAGTAAGTATAGTAAACGTGTCGTAAACGTGAGGTGGAGTAATATTCTCAAAGATGAAAGTCTTTGAAAATGTTTAATGGTTTATGTTTAAAAAACACCCTAATAAAGAGACGATGAACTCAATTAGAAATGAAATTCAAAATCAAATACGTTGTTGGCAAACTAGTAACGACGGTCACAACAGCGGAACAACGATGACAACAACCATCAAGAACTATAAGTTTAACCTCGACTCTAAGTATATTGGTGAGTCGCGTGACTCACTAACTAAAGTTATACGTGAGACTATACAAGTCACCACTCGTAACGATATGTCAACCACCGGTGTGCTCTATAACTACGCTCTCGTCATAAACGAGGTGACGATTAAAAACATCAGAGTGTTAAATGGGTATAACATCGCGTGTGTTGACGTCAACGTCATCATAACTAAATCTTGTGAACCGCGCCCCGATCGTTCCGATCGCTATACACACGCACTCCCCGCTTACGAACAAGCACTAAGCGAAGCGCGTAGCAAGGCACAAGCGCGAAGATACGAGCGAGAGAGGCAGCGTAACAATTGTGAGTATGGACTTAACGGTGAACATCACTACGAAGAGATCAACGGAGAGGTGTTTTGTTATGAGTGTGGTCTCGTAGAAGATGACATAGTCGTGTTCAAAAATGAGCTTGACAAAAGACATACAAAACAACGCTCTAAAAACGCAAAAATCGATGAGGTGAATGAAGAGTATTGGGACACAAGAGAGAGACCAATAATAAGAAATATCAATGGTCTTAAAGCCTTAGCTAAAAGTCTAAAGCTTATATACTCCTCAAGAATGGGTGAAAAAGAGCTCACCGAGAAGTTAAAAGTCAAGATCACAAAATATTATAGGTATGTCTTCACAAACATGAGAACAGGTGAGCAACGTGAGTTCACATCTCTAGGTAAAGCTGGGAAAGATATGGGTATTAACACAGGCAGTTTAGCATTCCATCTTAAGAAGGGTGACGGTATTAAATTTGGTGGGGAGGCGTACTCACTAAAAGACAATGGGAAACTAAACACTACTACTGCTGAACAAAGTAGTGAAGTAAAACCTAAAGCAAAGCCTAAAGCAAAGCCTAAAGCGGTGTCTAAGTCTGAGTCTGAGGCAGAGATGAGTGAGACAGAGAGTGAGTGTAGTGAGTGTAGTGAGTATAGTAAGTATAGCGAGAAAGGGTCTGAGTTAAGTGAGATGAGTGAAATAGAGTGTAAATATGACGATGATAGCGAGGTGTCAGACAGTGAGGTTGATAATGATGATTGGTAATGAGGGTGTAAAGCGAAGTGTTCGTGTAATCTCAAAGGCTTCTTAGTCTTTGAAATTTTTTTGTATGTGTTGTATAATAAAGATGAGTTGTAAGTATAAAGAAGTCACCTGGGTCATGTACTGGCAAAACGTAATGTATAGCTGTACGACACCAAGCACTCAAAAGGTAAGTCGTGAGATGGGTTACATAGTCGGTGGTACGAACAAAAAAAGAACCATCAAAAAGTTGTTAGCGTTCATTAGTAGTATACCTATTAAAATGCGTGGCTCACTAAGCCTCGCATTAGTAGACCTCTTTAAGTATGCGTATGACTGGGAAAAGACAAAACCAAAATCACTCTTACCTATTGCGATGACAACAAGAGTGAGACAAAGTGATAGAGAGACATTGACAACGCGCAACGATAGAGACGGTCTCTTAGAAAACACTAGCCTCTATAGGCATGGTGTTGTGGAGTGGGACGCTTTTGAAGACGTGGCGGGTGAGGAAGATGATAATGATAATTGCGCTGCTGGTTATGGTTATGGGTTAAGTGATAGTGAGTCAGAGAGTGAGTGTAGTGAGTGAGTGTAGTGAGTGGAGTTGAACGCGTCTAGCGACGAAGTGAAAAAGTAACCATGTGTGTGGTTACTTTTTTTTTTGACCTCTCTCGTTCACCCTGTTACCTCACACCCCTACATCTCTTCCAACAACCCTAGTTTAAATAGCTCATCACATGTGAATGCTTCATTAGGATCAGCAGCCTTAAGCTCTTCAATTTCTTGCCATGTGGTGAGAGGTGCTGTCGTGGATGCGTACTCAAAATACGACTCTGTTGAGAAGCTAATAATTAACTTTGTAGGTAAGATCTCCACTTTGATTTGGGTCGTGTCTTCATAGTTCATGACCCACTCTATACTCTTATTAGGGTATGATCGAATTAACAAGCCAATACGAATTTGAGAGGCTAAGTCATCTTTGAAATACTTAGTTAAACTTGAAATTACAGTCATCTCTTCTTTATTAGTATATTTTAAACATAAACCATTAACTAGACTCATTGACTCTTCGTCTCCGCTAGCGCTTCGTCGTCGTCTCCGCTGGGGTGCTCTGGTGTAGAGTTTCGTCTGTTTGGTGCCAGTGGAGCAGAGCTGACGATTTGAGAAATGAGCCAGAACCGGCCTTTTCCTACTACTATAGCAGTGTGAGTCGGAAGAAGTTGAAACTCCTGGAACAAGACCTGCTAAGGCAAAGTTACCGTAGCAAAGATGTGGATGATATTATGTGATCAAGCAATCCAGAAACTGAAAGAAACATTGGAGAGTTTTTATCATAAAGAAGCAATCAAGAATAACACACCCTGGCTTGAGATCATAGTTGGAGCTGGTAATCACAGACTCACAGTGGAATGAAGAATGAACAAAATATTCGACCAAAACCGAAACGTTGAGAAACTTCTCGAAGAAAGAAATCTTAATTATATTTGCTGCTGTAAACAAAGAATCACTTGTATAGTCACATTTCAAACCTACACTGGTCCTGAGCCTTGTTTTGGAGAATATTATTCTGAGAATTGCGACCGATATTGGAAAAGTAGTAAAACTTATGTTAGGAAATATCAGAAATGTGGTCACTGCCAAGTCAATTGTTGGCCAGTCAAACAACGGGAAAAAGAGAAACTATGACATTTTGCTTGTAGAATAAATGGACAATATACATGAGATTTGCCGCCGTATTAATTCAGTGTTTGAGAACCCAGGGGTTTATTCATTTCCAATTGATTGCTGTTATAGTACGCTACCCAATGTATGTTGATATGGCTTATTATCTCCAATATTTTTCTTCTTAACAGGTTACATTTGGTATGTGCAGGATGTAACTAAAGTGCAGCAGAGTCAACGAAGCGCAAATTTGTACGATGTACGTATTGTTGTATTTCAAATGCCGAGACTCGAGTGATGAAAGCAAAACCATTAGAGTTATGCACCAGAAAAAAGATTGAAGCAAAAGACCGTTGTTTGTCGACAAGATGGCAGCAGAACAACCCATTAAATTGTCAAACATGCCAAGTTGGATTGTTTGAAAAATCATTTTTTATGAAATTTTAAACAGATATGCACCTCTTCGTCATAGACGAACCAAAGCAAACTCTGTCTCTTAGATTACCCCAACTATTAAACAGCTAATGAAAAACAGGGATTACTATAAAAAGAAAGCCATGAAATGTAATTCTAGAAGGGGAAAATATCAGTCCCTGCGAAATACCGTAAATATACTAACGCGCAAATAAAAAGCTAATTTCTATCATAGAGAGATTGGGGCTGTGCCAAACTCAAAGATTAATATTTTAAAAACCTGGTCGCTCATAAACTCTCTTACCGGTAAGAATAGCAAATCTACCAATATCACATAAATTTTTGTTAATAATAATGGTATTACTGACTCGAAACTTATTGCCAAATGCTTAAATGAATACTTTGTCAACATTGGGCCTAACCTGGCATCCGACGAAAATGATGAATTATTGATGAGGAAACGCCTAATTACCATAATCCCAATCCTTTAACAAATGCAACATTTTATTTCCGTCAAATTAATTTAGAAAATGTAGTATTGGCATTAATGAACCTTAAGGCAAATAAATCTACTGGTCTGGATAAAATACCAGCCAAAGTTCTCAAGCTCTCTGCAAACATCATTGCTCCGTCATTAACCTATATTTTTAATTTATCAATTGAAACCGGCATATATGTTGATGATTGGAAACGGGCACGATTCTATACTACCAATCGTAAGCAAAGTGGTTTGAAAAAGAGGTTTTTCGACAGGTGTACAGTTATCTTTTGGGGTTCCGTCCTAAACACTCAACCTTATCTGCTCTAATGTGTGACGAATGGCTTCAAAACATGGATAATGGAGAATTAAATTGTGTGGCTTTTCTTGATGTTAGGAAAGCTTTTGACTCTATAAATCATGAAAACTATTAAGTAAAATGCACCGATATTTCGGTATATCGTAGCCTGCGTAGCAGGCGTTTGAAAGGGGGGAGGAAACGGAGGGGAGGGGGGAGAAACGGAGAAGCGAAACGAGAAGGAATCGGGGGGAGGAAGGGGAGGAAACGCCTGCCGTGAAGGCCTATGTATTTGCATTTCTACGGTAAAAATCTGATTGGCTGACACCGGTCATTAGTATTCAGGGGTTTCCTGATACTATCACTGCAAGACGGCGCGCTTCGAAGGCGAACATACTGACAATCTTCTTTCGAGAGCTCTTGAAGATCTTGGGAAGCTCTTCTTGATGAAATTTCTTGGCTAAATCTCTCTCTGGGGTTACTGTGCTCGGAAGCTGTCTCTTGCTTCTTTCAGCGTCATGAACATATGCAGCGACCGAGCGACGGTGTTTTCTTCTTGCGCTTTTGTCGAAGAAACTGCCTCCTTTACAAAGCTATACAGCTCAGCAGCGTTCTGATTTTTCTTCCACAAGGCCTGCACACTCTCCCGGACAAACTTTAACTTGCAGCTAGCTTAAATCCAATGGATTCGCATGCGTCTGCGAGAATCAAATTAAGGCTTTCTTGTCTGCGCGATGGCTTGAACAAATTTTCAAATGTGGTATTATTTGCACCAACAGACGTTAGCCTGCTTTCACAGAACCTACAATTATCGTTAACGCTTGCTTCTTTCTGCTGTCGTCCTCGTTTTTTTACTACTTTTTTCGGAGTTTCAGTTTGAGACATGAATATTTATATACATGAGAACTGCGACAAATAATTGTTATTCGAGACATAAACAAATCTCGCCACTCGTGCGTGACATTCACAGGGAAAACCCGCGCTGATTTGCGCTGATCACTGATTGATCTTTTTGACAGCTGGGTAATTAGCGCTGATAGTGGGCGGAAATGCAAATACATAGGCCTTCACGGCAGGCGTTTCCTCCCCTTTCTCCTCCCTTCTCCGTTTCTCCCCCTCCGTTTCTCCCCCCCCCCTCCTCCGTTTCTTCCTCCTCCCCTTCTCCCCCACCCTCCCCTTTCAAACGCCTGCTATGCAGGCTAGTATATCGGGGATCCAATTAACATGGTTTGAGTCCTATCTTAATAATAGAGAGCAGCAATGTATAGTAAATGGTCAGTTATCGAGCCCCAAAAAGACAAAATGTGGAGTTCCACAAGGGTCTATCTTGGGTCCTATGTTATTCCTATTATATATAAATGACATGCTCGACTCTTTAAGAAAGTCAATTCCTTCTCTCTATGCTGATGATACAGAATCTATGCATCTTCTTGCGATTGCACTGAACTTGTCGCGAAAATAAATCTTAATCTTGAAATATCCGTAAATGGATGCAACATAATAAGCTTCAAATTCACCCTAATAAGGTAAACATATGTTCATTGGATCAGCGTACAACATTAAAAATAAAGTACTGAGTAGCCCTATTCTAGTTAATAATACGCCAATACCTAGGACTGATAATTATTCATGCCTTGGCGTGAATTTAGACGAAAGATGCTCTTGGGAAACTGCTATATGTCATTATTCAGCCTTACTTCGATTACGTACTGCAGCCACCTCTGGGACAATTGTGGCATTGGTCTTAAGGACAGGCTGCAAAAATCTATATAATGTTCTGTTGTTTGTATTTTGTATATCTTATTGTAATGCCTTTTTATAATGTTTATACGCATGTATTATAACCTATTTAATCACGCCCCTCATGGAAATCAGCTCTAGTTGACGAGGCTAGCGTGCCTAAATAAAAGTGTATCTACTGTATGTATGTATGTTTAATATGCTGGCAGAAATCGGCCGGCCATATTGCTATGTGTAGATCATGTATAAAGTTACCAGCAGGGTTACTTTTTTGCCCACCCCCAATTTTGAAAGGGGCCAAAGGCCCACTTTCTTTTTTCCCTATCTAGCAGCGCCGCAGCGGTCTGAAGAAAATTAGGTTAATGAGTGGCTTTGAGGTTCTGGAGCCTTGCTGCGCTGGAAGTTTCAATTTTGAAAGTTTAGAGTGGCCATTTCCTGCATTTTCTGGGTGAAATTCTTGCAAAGAGTTGTACAGTTGGAATAAAATCTTACTTCCATGAATTTAGAGCAGTGTTGCCAGATCGTGAACAAAGTTCACAGATTTGTGAACATTTTGCTCTCTTTATGAACTTTTTATGAACATCAAAGATTTGTGAACTTTTCATGAACTTTTTAAATTTCCATGAACAATTCCATGAACATTGATTTTTTCATTTTTTCAAGATAGAAAATGTTAAGTTTAGTGATTTTTGCAATAGTAATGTTCATGATTTCATATTTTCATGACTCATGTATTAAATTATTTAAATATTCATGTTCAACAGTGGTCGCAGGTGATACAGTAGGACACAATTTACAACTTCCCGACAAATTCCGACTACATCCGACAAATTCCGACGATTTCCGACACTTTCCGATCGTAAAATTTAGATTCATGAACTTTTTGTGAACTTTTGACGTAAGCGTACATGAATATTTTGAGATTTCATCTGGCAACACTGATTTAGAGATTCTTTTTCCTCATTTCCTCTTTAGGGTCACTGTCTCCCCCAAACACCCCTGACGTCCCCCCCACCGAGGGGGGGGGTCAAATGGTAATTAGATAGATAGATAATTAGATATTTTATTATATAAAAACTTTGCAGCCAAAGGCTGAATTGAGTTGAATATTACAAATATTTGTGAATAGACTATAAGCTATTACAATGTAGAATGACTAGTGAATAAAATGTACACTATTATTAATTATTATAAAAACATGCTCTAAATCTAATACTAAATAAAATTAAGGGTACACTAACCACAGTATGTTTTAAAGAATTATGTACAATAAAACTATTTCTGAATCGCTGAGTTTTAAATGTAACGTTAAACTTATGATTCAATTTATGAAATGTTAGTCTGAAACATCTACCACATACAATCTGTAGTGTTTTAGTTCAAGTGCATGAGTTTTCTATCTAAATAGAAGTTAATGAGAAATACTACTGCATAAATACTACAATAGTTCTATGTCATATAACTGTGTGTACCTGTGGCTATATAATAACACATCCCCCTTCACTGGCATTGCAAGGACGCCCTACCTCCTGACAACGACTTGATTGATGAGGTTTGGAATGATGTTTCACAGACCAAGCACCATCATGATGGTACTTGTTGACTTTCTCTTTTTCCCGTTGTTTGACTGGCCAACAATTGACTTGGCAGTGAGCACATTTCTGATATGTCCCAACATAACTTTTACTGCTTTTCCAACAAAAGTTGCAGTTCTCACAATAATATTCTCCAAAACAAGGCTCAGGACCACTGTAGGTTAGAAACGTGACTACAAGTAATCCTTTGTTTACAGCAGCAAACTTAAGTTTTCTTTCTTTGAGAAGTTTCTCAACTTTTGGTCGGATATGTTGTTCATTATTTCTACTGTGATGACCAGCTCCAACTATGATCTCAAGCCAGGGTGTGTTATTCTTGATTGCTTCTTCAAGGTCAAAATTCTCCAATGTTACTTTCAATTTCCGAATTGCCTCATCACCCTCAGCTTTGAAATATTGAATCATATCATCCACCTTTTCACTATGCCCACTTCGTCTTACCAAATCCAATCTCAGCAACTCCAACTTCTTCTCATCTGCGACATGTAAACAATGAAGATCTACCACACTTACATCTCGGTGGAAATTAAAAAACTTAAAAAGTTCATCACAAGCTTCACGATTGTAACTGTTCATTAGATAGCCAAAGTGATCCCTGGAATTCCTGCAATTTCTTAAGTGTTGTCGAGTAGTACCTGACAGTTTACCAAGGGTGGCAATCTTGTTCTTCCATTCTGTGCGAACTGCAGCAGCTTCTGAAGCTTTTCTTCGATAATATAAACCACGAAGAAGATGTTGAACAACTTCTTTACAAATATGGTGGTGATTTGAGTGGACATTGCTTAGGTAAATGATGACAATATTTTCAGCTTGGATTTCATAGACGTCTGGAGGATGTTTAAGTTCAAGAACTCTTGCAATATTCTTGATATGAGCAGAGCCAGAACCCAACATCTCATCTCTTTTCACATTTTTACACAAAATTTGGTGAGTGCCAGGCAGTAACTCACAATTATCTTCATTATAAGGAAGAAATTCTCGCTCTCTATCATTTAAAACTGAGATATTTTTGATGCCATTATTTAGGGTAGCCGTTGATGTTGATGCAGCATGTCTAGAGGAGTGTCCTTGCTTAAGGGAATCAGCGTTTGGTCTCGACAATCTGCTAGTTTCTTCATTAGTTATAAAGCTGCTTGATGTTGACGGACGAATACAGGAAGCGAAGAAGTCAAGAATTCGTGCAAATATAATTCCCATGTTGACTTTGAGCGATCTAGCTACTACAGGGAACACATCAATGTCTATTGTCTACGCATTGTCTACGCCACAATTGCCAATGCACAAACGGAATTGAGCTTCATGTATATCATATAAGATTAATACATACCGTCGACTCTACCACAGATAGATATAATCTATATTTATAGATATTGTCATGTTGGTCAAAACATTCACACTCCTACGCAGACCTACTTAGCGGGTGCCTGTGCCCGCCAATGCATTCAAAACACTTGACACACCCATTTTGCAATGACCATGTTGTCAATTTCATATAAACTGCTAGACCAACCTCGTTTGCTAGACTTGCCAATGACACGTCCGCCTTAGAATTTTCGAGCTCCCCTAGCTTTTAGCGAGCGTAAAGTTGAGGTCGGACAGAGTTTTCAATAATTAATTATTCTGGCGCGTAAATAGTATACCATTTACACTGGTCTCACCCGTACTCCTTTAAGATATGGAATGTATGGCGGCCACTGCTAGCTCACTAGAAACTAAGTCTAGCTCATGATGATGTGAAATAGTGGGAAAGGGTAGGGTGGGAACACTAGCAGCGACCTGAGGGGCCAGAGTACAAATAAGACCAGTGCACTTTTACTAAACACATAATACACCGCTACTGTACTAGACATCCAAATGGAACAGCCAACTTGAGTACAATGATTAATATTCATGTTTGTTCCCTTTATAGTCGCACTAGGTGAGCCCACTGTAAATAGTATACCATTTACACTGGTCTCACCCGTACTCCTTTAAGATATGGAATGTATGGCGGCCACGCTCACTATACGGTTTCGTACCTATGACAGGCCACCAGATTCCAAACCTTAAGCTATCCAAACCTCAAAACTATCCCAACCTCAAAGCTATCCAAGCCCCCCCAAAATTACCCAAACCTCAAAACTATTCAAACCCCAAAAACTATCCAAACCTCAAATCACAGAAATACAAAATACAATACGTGAATTAAAGGAAATATGTTGATGTAAATTAATGGGTAGGGGTGGTAGTGGCAGCAGGAAAGGCAAGCACAAAGTTTTAAATGGTTGAAATCTGTATACTTTTCAAAAACTAAAGAACTGGCTGGAGATCCCAAATGGAAATGGCTCCCGTAGCAAGACGATCCAATATGGTGTCGTGTATAAATCTTGTATGCATCTTACAAGAAAACGCATTCTTAAAAATCATAGGAGGGGGAATGTCGGAATCAAAAACCATGCCCTTATAGTGCCCTTTGAAATGTTGGAAAAAATCAAAAACATTGACGCGATTCTCTATCCAGTTCAAAACAGTCGTAGCCTGGTCGTACGGGGATAGTGCGGCAAGAGATCGCCAAAAAACAAGGTGATTGTGCAGGTTGCCAGCAAAAAAGGAATTTGGATCTCGAAAGGAAAGCATGGTGACATCAGCGAGTTGATTTCCTAGAGCGACATCCCTGACAAAGTCCGGTAGAATGTGTGTATTTTCGGCTGCCATCCCCTGAGTCCTTTACAGAAATGCCAATGTGCGTCACCCATTTTGTAGATGTTCTCGTAACTACTTCAAGTGGGCGAAAGGCGTCAGATAACTCCCATTCCGGGAAAGCAAAACGAGGTTTCAGTAGCTATATAGCAGGAAAGAATGAGAAGAAAAGCATGAAAATAAGTGAAATGAAAGGAGAAAAGGAGTGGGACCCAGGGATGACAGCCTTGAGCCCCAGTAATCCGAGCAGGAATTAGACTCCTGTTCAAGACTGCCACCCGTGGATGCGGAAGTGAAGAGTGGCTGCAAAAATTTATGATACCTAGTTGAAAAGGAATGAACTGCAAAAGAGATTATTATTATTTTATTTTCTATTTTCTACTCTATTTTCAGCGAATGAATTAATTTTTTGTGATTACCATTCGTCTACAAACAAAATCTAAGTTGGTAATACATAGGAGCGTTATTGAATAGAGACAATGTTCCTAAGTTGTGTTAGGGGGTTGCTGTGATGCGCGAGGTCGTTGAGGAAACGGTCATATGGAGCAAATCGACCAAATCGTCGCGGAGGGCTCGTTGGTCTCGTCTCAATTGCCAACAATGAGGAGCGATGTGACCTGGCTGGCCACAATTAAAACATATAACGCTGGCTGCTCGCGCCAGACGAGATGGAATTGGCCTGGCAACATTTTGTGTAGAACCAGCTTGAGTATGACGATCAAACGCTTTATCAACCTTTGCGATGCTGTCCAAAATTTTAGCATAGTCTTTGTCGCTGAACAAGGCCAGAAAATAGGCTTTGAAACGGTCTGTGGGTCGTGACAAGCTTGAGCGGAGGGTTTGACATGCCGCGTCAAGAAAATATGCTTTTGGATCCGCCGCACGATGGGCTTCGACCGCTGCAGCTTCAGCCAGAGTGACGGCATGGTATTTATCGAAATCAGCTTCACTTCGTAAACCATAGGAAGAAAGTTGTCTCATGCGAGCTGAGATATCCGGGTGCGACTGAGTCTCTAAGGTTTCGACACGCTTTAGTAAGGCCGAGAGGTCAGGCTGAGAATAAAAGCAATTAAATAATATAACTGAAAGAATCCCAGAATTTAATAGACAACAGTAAAGCACAATTTAAAATTACCAAGTCCAAGCTATCATGAACAATGTTTGTGCCTTTGTTTTGCAAAGACAAATGTACCAAATGCAAGCGAGGAATATAAGTTAATTAATTAGCACCCCACAACGAAATTCCTAACATCCATGAATATATAATACACGGGAAACATAGGACAAAGAAAACATCTCATGCGAGCAAACGGAATGTGAGGCTGAAACTATCGAACACATTCGCATGAGGCAAACCCGGTTTTGGCTATTTTCGTGCACAATATATAAACCAGTAATCAAGCGCAGAAATGGTGTACATTCTAGGGTTTGACAAACAAACATTCGCATGAAGAAAAACAAAACCAAACACTTAAACGAGAAACATCCCATGGCTTAATGAAATACATAAGCGCACGAGGCAAACAAAAGAACATTTCATGCGAGCAAAATGACCAAACATAATATACATTTAACAGATATGGATTCGCTTACTTCGTGACAACATTCGCATAAGGAAATAAAATATATAGCCGTGTACAAGCAACAATTAGACGGTGCTTATTTTCACTGAACATCTTATGCGAGGAAAACAAGGCAGTCATTTCACATACCTATATGTCGAAAATTAATTACGGAACGCGCGATACTTTGAATTTACAAACACCAATCAACCACACGGATAACTAAGACAACTTAGTAGAGAGTACTAAAGTCTAAAGCATATAAAGCTAAGGGTAGAATACTACAACCTGGGCGGTAGACGTAAAATAGGAGGGAGGAGAATCGCGAGCGCTGCGGCATTTTAAAAATCACACGGTGAAACCACAAACGAGATTATATTTACCTCTTGCACCGGACCAACTTCAGGGTTGGGCGGAACATCCACGGCATGTACTGGAGGAGTTTCAGCCATATGCGCAGCGATAGGAGCCGCAGGGGCTCGTGGAATTTGGATTTGTTCGTTATTTGAAGCTAGAGGAAGAGACATCCTCGTGGTGCTGCCAACTTGAGTACAATGATTAATATTCATGTTTGTTCCCTTTATAGTCGCACTAGGTGAGCCCACTGTAAATAGTGAAATGTTGTGAAATGTGCATCTTTGACAGGTTCCAGTTAATTATTAAACATATGAGCGGTCATATACTTTATAACGCCCTTGTTTACGGCATTAGGCATGGTAGAAAACACGGGTACCGGATAAACGGATACCGGATAGTAAAACGTTAAAAAACGCTAAGTGCTATATGTTTACATTAATTTGAGTATGACTAAAAGGAGAGTTATCACTGGAGAGTTAAATCGGATAGTACGATTTCGGAGAGTTCAGTCAGTGCTGTAGAACTAAATTCATAACTAGAGGGGCTCTCTAGACGAGCATGTTACCAAGGGTGAAGGCATTCGGGTATGGGTAACGCCATAAGTAACCGCCCAATCCATTGATAATATATATTATATATACTAGAAATACATGCTTGCAGTAACCCCTCGCCCCAGCTGAACATTCCAAAACATTACTATTGCTAATCTTTTTTATCAAAAAATCTGCCATGCAAAGGTTGTAGGCGAGTCGGATATCTGCGTTCAAAACAAATTTTTGGCATAGAAAACAGAATTGGATCCTTGGCTCACACCCCTCTTCACCAAATGAAGACGTAATCACTGTGGCTTCCTTCATTTTAAATTTGCCATTAAAATTTTGATCATTCTCTAATAGTTTGGAAAGAAGAGTGGAAGGAAACAATATTATTTTGGGAAATTTATTTTGAAAGAATAAAAAATGGAAATTTTGTTTCAAGAAGAGGAAGCACAGTAGCCATGGCAATTGGCAACACGATAAAATAAACTTCTTTTCTGGAGTACAAAACAACAGGTTACAAAAACTACAAAAATAATTAAAATATTAGGTGTTTTAGGCATACACATCTGTGCTCTAGGGGGTAGGTATGGTCTTGTGCATTATCTAAGCTTCAAATTAATGTTTAAATGCAACCTTCCGTTTATTAAAACGTTGCCAAAAGTTTATAAAACTAAACTGCCTTTTACTTATAAATTAGTTTTTGAAATGAAATCAGTTGAAAATATACAAATTCTCTCGTGTGAAACGATTTCGCTCTCCTTTTAAGTTGGAACTTTTTGATAGAATAAAATATAGCATATTTTAATTATAAAAAAATGAAAATCTATGTAAATAAAACAACATTCTTACGGCTATATCAACAATTTAATATAAGAAACTTGCCATATTTTTTCGACCATCTATCTCTATTTATCCTTTTTTATAAAGTATAAACGATAAATTTGTTCCGCAGCTTTTCCTGAAGTCCCAAAAAGCTATTTATAAGTTATAATCCCCGAGCCGGCGCGAAGCGCCGTGCGAGGGTAATAATTCCGCTCGGATATTTACACCCGGAAAAAAAGGGAAGCAATGAGAAGCAATGAGAAGCAATGGGAAATCCAAAGTTCATCAAGTTTTGCGGGCTCATGGGTGTGATGGGTGGTCATCTCATTAATCTTTGTTAGGAAGTCATATCAGTAAGTCTGAATTATAACTTATAAATAGCTTTTTGGGACTTCAGGAAAAGCTGCGGAACAAATTTATCGTTTATACTTTATAAAAAAGGATAAATAGAGATAGATGGTCGAAAAAATATGGCAAGTTTCTTATATTAAATTGTTGATATAGCCGTAAGAATGTTGTTTTATTTACATAGATTTTCATTTTTTTATAATTAAAATATGCTATATTTTATTCTATCAAAAAGTTCCAACTTAAAAGGAGAGCGAAATCGTTTCACACGAGAGAATTTGTATATTTTCAACTGATTTCATTTCAAAAACTAATTTATAAGTGAAAGGCAGTTTAGTTTTATAAACTTTTGGCAACGTTTTAATAAACGGAAGGTTGCATTTAAACATTAATTTGAAGCTCATAGAATGCACAAGAACATACCTACACAATATATCTCAGGTTTGTATGGCTAAAACAACTAATATTTTAATTATTTTTGTAGTTTTTGTAACCTGTTGTTTTGTACTCCAGAAAAGAAGTTTATTTTATCGTGTTGCCATGGCTACTGTGCTTCCTCTTCTTGAAACAAAATTTCCATTTTTTATTCTTTCAAAATAAATTTCCCAAAATAATATTGTTTCCTTCCACTCTTCTTTCCAAACTATTAGAGAATGATCAAAATTTTAATGGCAAATTTAAAATGAAGGAAGCCACAGTGATTACGTCTTCATTTGTGAAGAGGGTGTGACAAGGATCAATTCTGTTTTCTTTGCCAAAAATTTGTTTTGAACGCAGATATCCGACTCGCCTACGACCTTTGCATGGCAGATTTTTTGATAAAAAAGATTAGCAATAGTAATGTTTTGGAATGTAATGTCTGGCAATGTTCAGCTGGGGCGAGGGGTTACTGCAAGCATGTATTTCTAGTTCAGACTTACTGATATGACTTACTCATGTTTTTTTATAATTAGCTCATTCCACTCCTAACAAAGATTAGTGAGATGACCACCCATCACACCCATGAGCCCGCAAAACTTGATGAACTTTGGATTTCCCATTGCTTCTCATTGCTTCCCTTTTTTTCCGGGTGTAAATATCCGAGCGGAATTATTACCCTCGCACGGCGCTTCGCGCCGGCTCGGGGATTATTGCCTGAAATAGTCAAACTGTATATATAGTATCATTTATACCATAAATTTATCCAACACGATAATAAGGAATAACACATATAAACCTTGACATAGCTACAATCTTGGACATAACCCTTGAGACCATAACTTGCAATATTGCAAAGTTAATGTACATTGACAAAACAATTTTCGTGACCCCCTCTCCCCCAGTTCAATGTTGTGAACAACCCCGAAACAACTTTTGACAATTTATCAAGACACAAACTCAACATTGAGATGGGGGAGTGGGGGCTTAATAAGCGTAATCTGATTTTATAGGGAAATTACTATAAGGGGCATGCGAATTTTGCATAGAGGAAAGGCAGTCTCAACCAGTTATGTCCGAGATTGTAGGACCTTTTTCCGAAACACATATGAAAATGAATAACGAAAATCGGAATTGGAAAAATTGTCTGCAGAGGTGATTTGCCTTCCAGGAGGGCTGATGGAGGGCTGATGGGCTGATGTAGAAATTCAGCCACTAGGTTACTTATAAATTAAATGAAAAGATATAATAACAACTGATTGTACTACAGATACTTTCAGTGGTCTCACCCAAGATGTATAACTTGGAAATAACCGCCGGACCTCTCCAAACTTTAATGGGATCAAACGGGTGAAAATGCTGCAAATATACGATACTATACAGGGTGTAAAAAAAACGCAATCCTCGATTCAAATGTGGATTTTGAAAAGAATATAGCACTAAAGCCGATATGTTTACATTCATTTGAAACCTTAGCCATTCAGCTTCCCAACGATAGTTTACTTTTTAAATTTGATCGATTGGTTCGCGAAAAATATTACTTTAAGCAATTGAGATTGGAAAATTGAAATATTGAGATGCAATAATAAAGCGGCCCTGAAATAGATGAATTCATTTCGTAAAAATCCTCTAAACTATCAATGCCTTTTGCTAATAGTAGATCAAAATCAAGTATGCATACACAACGGTGCTGGTTTAAACAGTTTAAGCTTGCGGCCACCAACTTCCTAATTTCTGTTTACGTTACAATTAACATACGGCGCTGTCCGACGGGCAATAATACACGGAGATTGTTTTGAAGTAATTTTTGGGATCGATTTAGGAGTATAAAGTAAATTACACAGCTCGACATTTTTTAAGACGTCTTTTGAAAACTTCTTAGTGCTTTGTTTCGCGTAAAAACAACAGTATACTAAAGGCTTAAACAAGAAGATTCAAGAATTCCAAATGCGACTATTAAATAACGTAAACAGAAATTGGAAAGTTGGTGGCCGCAAGCTTAAACTGTTTAAACCAATTGTCAGGGGTCATCCTAAGGCCTTCCATTTTCCAAAATGGGCAGTTCTAATTGTAAAATGGGTAGTTCTCAAACCTAAAATGGGCAGTTCTAAAAATTGAGTTTTGGAGAGAACATGTTGAATTGTCTAAACATTCAATATTTAATATATGTTTATATAACAAATGTTGAATATTAGATTATTGCACTATAATGTTTTTAGTACTCGAGATGAAAGCTTGTAATGTTGAAATTTCCATGAAATTCTCCCCACAGAATGCAGGAAATGCGGTTTCAGAGATACTAGATTTCAAGACCCCCCCAGACCCCCCCCCCTACGTTGGTAGAGCCACATTATAATTCCCTCCAATAATACATATCTTCCGCCCCCTCCCGCGCGAGGGAATTCGTGGCCCATTGCCTGTTCCACCGCCAAAACGGGCAGTTCTAAATTTTTCTTAGGATGACCCCTGCCAATTGTGTATGGAAAATGAGTAACAAGTTAAAAATGGTGCTTTTTAATAGCAAAAAGCTTTGATAGTTTCGAGAATTTTCACGAAATGAGTTCGTCTATTTCAGGGCCGCTTTAATATTATTGCATCTCAATTTTCGAATCGCATGCAGTTGCTTAAAGTAATATTTTTCGTGAACCAATCGATCAAATATAAAAAGTAAACCATCGTTGGAAAGCTGAATGGCTAAGCTTTCAAATGAATGTAAATATATAGGCTTTATTGCTATATTATTTTCAAAATCCTTATTTGAATCGAGGAATGCGTTTTTTTATACACCCTGTATAATGCAGTAAATGTGCGGCGCTTTCTCGATATATGCAGGAGCAACTAACCCTAACCTTAACGCCCAACCTAACCCTAACCCTAATAATCCCTAATGCCTATTTCGGTTGCTCATATATCGAGAAACGGCCAAATGTGCCCCAACAACCTAAACTGACTTATGCTATATAGAATGTTCCATTGTTTTGAGATTTTTTAATTTGCTTAGAATAATCCCTGGAGTACACCTGCATAATAACATACCTACTTTATATAGTTGGGCAATTGGTAATTTTATAGTTAAAAGTAAAAATCTTATCACTATTTTACTATTTTGTACACAAATTCAACCGTTTGAATGTTAGCCGACTATCCACCCAATTCAGGATGAAACAACTTGTTCGTTCCCCAACTAGAGGTGATCGAATTTTAGATCTAGTTTTGACCAATTTACCTCAAACGTATGACAAGAATGGTGTGCAAATCTTACTCCCATTGGCTTGTCTGACCATAATGTTGTACTGTTGAGTTTGGGTTTTGGTCGAGGGTCGAGGGTCAGAGGTCGAGGTCGAGGGTGGAAGGTCGAGGTCGAGGGTGGAAGGTCGAGGTCGAGGGTCGAAAGTCGAGGGTCGAAAGTCGAGGTCGAGGGTCGAATGTCGAGGTCGAGGGTCGAAAGTCGAGGTCGAAAAATTGATTTCATTGGTACTGTTGAATTTGAGTAGAATGCTGAATGGTGCAAAAACGTTTAAAAACTATACTTTTGTCAATTTACAGAACTTCTTTTCGTAAATATTAACACGAAATATTGATTAGTAAGTTAAATTAATGATACTAAATTTAGATTTTATAATTCTTGTTAAATTGACAAGGCCGCGGTCATAACTATTTTTGAACTATTTTCATAACTATTTTTAGTTATGACCGCGGCCTTGTCAATTTAACAAGAATTATAAAATCTAAATTTAGTATCATTAGTTAACTTACTAAGCAATATTTCGTGTTAATATTTACGAAAAGAAGCTCTGTAAATTGACAAAAGTATAGTTTTTAAACGTTTTTACACCATTCAGCATTCTACTTAAATTCAACATATGAGTCACGATTTTATAGGAACAGTTACTATTTTTAGACTTTTAGGGTTGGGTTAGGGTTAGGATTAGGGTTAGGGTTAGGATTATTGTTAGGATTAGGGTTAGGATTAGGATTAAGGTTAGGGTTGGGATTAGGCCATTAGGGTTAAAATACAAAAGAATACAAAATTACAAAAGTCTAAAAATAGTAACTCTTCCTAAAACGTGACAGGTATAAAATTCAACAGTACCAATGAAATCAATTTTTCGACCTCGACTTTCGACCCTCGACCTCGACTTTCGACCCTCGACCTCGACATTCGACCCTCGATCTCGACTTTCGACCCTCGACCTCGACTTTCGACCCTCGACCTCGACCTTCCACCTCGACCTTCCACCCTCGACCTCTGACCCTCGACCAAAACCCAAACTCTTCAGCATTCTACTCAAATTCAACAGTACCAATGAAATCAATTTTTCGACCTCGACTTTCGACCCTCGACCTCGACATTCGACCCTCGACCTCGACTTTCGACCCTCGACCTCGACTTTCGACCTCGACCTTCCACCCTCGACCTCGACCTTCCACCCTCGACCTCGACCTCGCTCTGACCATCGACCCTCGACCAAAACCCAAAATCTGTACTGTCGCATCCTAAGGTCAGGTCCCCCCAAGAAGGTCCAAGCAGGAAAGTAATAGCTAAACGGGACACACACACACGAACCAGCAGAAAACTTGAACTTGGTCGTTACCTTAATTCAATCAATTGGTCTATCGTTGATTTTCTCGACAATTGTGAAGATAAACTAGAGCTTATGACAAACCTGATTAACAACGGTTTGAACCACATGATGCCAATTAAGCTGGAAAAATTCCACGTGAACGACCGTCCGTGGTTACTTCAAAATTTAAGGAATTGATAAGTCACCGTCAGAATGCTTTCAATTCTGGTGATATCGAACGCTTTCGCAAGTATCGAAACTTAGTCAATCGCGAGCGGAAAATTCTGCGCAAAATTTTCTTCACCTCTAAGGTCAGTCAACTAAAACAAGGCAAACCTAGTCAGTGGTGGAGTGCAGTTAAACGAATTTCTGGTATGAGCCCCCTGTCTGGATCTCAAGATCTGATTTCTCAATTAAATATTCAGGATTTCGAAGACTTGTGGAGATATTGCTAATGAGATTAATGAAGCAGAAACAAAGAAACAGACGGAACATCTGCTGCTGTCAGATTTGTCCTCTTTGACTACAGGAAGGCTTTTGATCTGATAGATCATCACCTTCTTGTTCAAAAGCTAAACAGTTTGGATATCCCTTACAAACCGAAATCAGCGTGTGAAGCTTTCCACGGTTTGTCACTCTGAGTGGAGGTCAGTCCCTTCCGGAGTTCCCCAAGGAACAAAATTGGGACCTTGGCTTTTTTTACTAATGATTAACGATCTCAAGGTCCCAAATGTTCCTACTTGGGAGTACGTAGATGACACATCAGTAGCCGAAACAGTACCCAAAGGAGCTCTTAGTAACGCACAAGCTGCTGTAACAACGGTTGAAGACTGGTCACGTGAAAACTACATGCAACTTCATCCTGGTAAATGTAAAGAACTTATTGTGGATTTTAAGAAGAATAAGCAAGTTTTTGATCCAATTACGATTGATAGGGACTGTATTCCGGTTGTGACCAAAGCAAAGATATTGGGTCTTACAATTTCAAACAACTTATTGTGGAATAACCATGCAGACCATTAAGAAGGCAAATAAACGATTGTATTTCCTTGTCCTCCTTAAACGGGCAGGTGCGGTCCCATTGGTGGACATAAAAAACTTTTACTGTGCTACAATTAGACCAGTCCTTGAATATTGTTCACCAGTATTTCACCACGCGTTGCCCCAGTACCTCAGTGCCGATATTGAGATTTGAGAGAGTACAAAAGAGAGCGCTATCGATCATTAACCCGAGTCAAACTTACGATGATAATATGGGCCAGTTCGGTTTAACCACCTTACATAACAGACGTCAGAAACTTTGCGATAAGCAGTTTGAAACAATTTAAGTACCTTCGCACAAACTCTTCAGTCTTTTGCCACCAAGACATTGTCCCAACCTTATTCTTCGTAAGTGTCATGAGTATGATCTTCCACAAATTCATACGGACAGATTCAAACATTCTTTCATCCCAGCGATGTGTGTGAAGAAGTTTTCAAAGGCCTAACTTAATTTTAACAATTCTTAGATTATAGAGTATTTTTATTGTAATAATTATATTAACCATATATAAATTAATATTGATATTTTCAACACTTGTAAATACAAATTACGCAATTCAGCCGTCTGGCTGCTATGTAATTCTGCTTTTAATAAACTATCTATCTATCTATTTATCTCTCTATCTACTATCTATCAACAAAATAAAAGAAATATACAGTGTTGGCTTGCGTGTTACCGTGGTACAGTGATCGGCTCAGTACTTCATGTTACAATAACTTTTGGGGAGTATATAATTGTTTAATTGGTTCTAATGGGCGAGGGGATCCTGCTCTGGGGATTCTGCATGAATGTATTTCTAGTAGACTTTCTATTCCATAATACACATTGCATTTATTATGATATTCCGACCAAAATTTATCCAACAATCACGGTGAATATTTCAAAGTGTAGATCTTCAGTTGTGCTGAGTGCCACCTTATCTTGTTCTTGGTAGTGCGTTTTAGTACTGTGCCTCTGGCCATAGGTCACGCGGCATATGTGTGGTGACTTATTGTTATAAAATGTCACGGAAACTAAACAAATTATATCGCCTTTCACTTCCAAATACAGTTCTTAGTACGTACGTGCACCAACGATACGTACAGTTTTACACGATAGCGTACACTATTTTTACATTCTCCAATCACAGTCACTTAAAATACTATTATTCACGAACCAATCGTTCAAATTTAAAACGAAACCTACCGTTAGAAAGCTGAATGGCTACGCTTTAAAATGGATATAAATATAAACGTTTTACTTTATTAATCTTTTCAAAATTTACATTTGAAGCGAGGACTCCGTTTTTATAGCTATGAAATCACTCCGTGGGCGGCCTAAGGGCTAAATCATCGAACTGTAGCGGTATAACCCAGGGGCCGGTTGTTCAAAAGCCGGTCAGTTAACGCTAACCCCGGGTTAAATTTTAATCGTTTGTTTATTTCAAAACTATATAAACAAAAACTTCTATCGCCCAGTACAAGGCTGATAGAAAAAAGTATTCATATTAATATAACCGATGTCGGGAAACTTGTATGAAAGTTACCACTAACCCAGGGTTAAGTTAACCGGCTTTTGAACAACCGACCCCGGATCTTCTAAATCTGCTAGTCAGCCGCACCCATATCACTCTCACTCACTGATCCATCAACTTACAGGCCTTCGGCCTCCCCTGACAGACAGGAGGGCAATTGGTACATCTAGATTTATACTTGACGTCGTAGAAGTATCAACGTAGCCCCGTAGGACACTGAATTCTCATTAGACGACTTTTGCAAACAAGAAATATATTTTTGGAAAGATAATTTGAGAGACTTTTGAAAGGAATTGTTTTTTGTATAAAACACCAAGTTATTTTGTGTTATCTGATGCTAGCGATACCGGCTGCGGATCGCTGATAACAATGATGAGATTACTGTTTGTCACAAAATGTATTTACCACACGAACGTGTAAAAAGCTCAATGGAGAGAGTTACCTGCTATAGAATTTGCGATATTATCGTTTATAGACGGCCGGCCAAGCTTGAAAAAAGTGTCTAGAAAACACTGTCGATGGCATTTTTTTGTTAGAAGCATGAAACTACGCAAAATGTCTTAGGATAGTGTTTACTTTGAGGGTGAGAGTGGTTGCCAACCGTAATTTTTTATTTATGTGCTAAAATTTGAAGGTTTTTCCTAAAACATTTCGAAGGATGGAATTTTTGTCGAATGCTGTATTTTATATTAGTGTTTTATTTTAATTGGCTGACTATCTAATTAACATTTGTAAAGCTCGGGTAATCTTCTTTCGTATAATTCAAAATGATATGCTAATATGAAACATGGCGCAAATACATCAAAACACGACCTTTCAAAAAGAAGCCACAACAATATGTTTTTGTTGTGTTACAGACAGGCAACAATCACATATGTTTAGATTACATACAAATCAGTATTACACGCCCGGTTGCCACCCGTGTAACACAATATATTTCTGTTGAGCCAGTCGAGTTTTGGCATGTAAATGGTTGAAAAACAGCATATTGGCGCGAACACGTATAGTTTTACTACAACACATAGACCTTCAAAATCAGTAAATATTCGAAATTAAACGCAATATTTTACGAATTTAAGCCTTTGGTTAACCACGCGTCCTAATAAATCCATCCTTATTTTGAAACTCGCCTCCATACAGGTATTTTAACAAGTGTAATAGTAATACCATTTTCTCATTAGCATGTCACTTTGAGTTATGACAATTAAGAATAGGAGGAATTTGCACATGCTAATTAGGTAGTGAACCAATTACAATAAATTCATGATATCGAAAATTGCTTTTAAATGGATTCCCATCTATCGAAATGTCGTTATAAAAACCTTCCAATTTCGGTACATAAATAGAAAAATTACGGAAGGCAACCACTTTCACCGTCAAAGTGAACATACTCCGATGACATTTAGTGTGGTTTCCTGCTTCTAACAAAAAAATGCCATCGACAGTCACTTTTTTCGAAGCTGGCCGGCCGTCTATTACAGATATACATGCAATGAAGGTTTGCACGTCAAATGGTTTACTGACAGTCAAGCATCGGCTAAATAGTTGAGGTGGGAAGCATGCACTTAGAGTTACATGATATAGCGGTGCTTATTTTTAATGTATGTTTACAAAATGCTATTAACCTGGATATACACTGGATTACAACACTAAAACCGACTACCTATGTCGTGTTATCAATCCTGACGATTGGGAAATTACGAACAAGTTGTTCGCCTATTTAGATCATTTATGGGGACTACATATTACATTTATGGGGACTATATACTATTACAATTGTAAATTGCAGAGTGTGTAGATTTTTTCATCCAAAACTTAGCAAATGAGAATTGTTGGGTCGTTCCACCAATGTTTTAAATCAAGGCCAAAATGCCAATTCTTGATTAGGATCTGAAAGCTTCGAATTCCTGGGGGAAATGGCATACTTCGAAACCACCGGTTTCGGACTCGAAGAAAACCTGGGCTCCAACGAAAACCGAACTCGACTTTTAAGTGTCAAATTTGATAATAATTTGTGCATTTTAATTCCGGTTCTCGCGCAGGTACTCCACTCCCTTGCCCGCTTTCAAGACCTAAAATCCGTCTCAATACTATAGGAATATCTTGACTGTGAAGAGCCAGGAAGAGGTGGAACAAGGTATATAACATTATTCACAGATAAAACACAGCTGATACTTTACAATAATATGCTTGCCTTTATAGCTTTGTTACTTGCCCAAGAGCCGGTTTCGAAAGCAAAGGTAAAAGACTGCTCTCGGAAATTTTGAAAGCTGCTAGTCTATTAGATAGATTTTACTGCGAGAAATTCCAAAGGCACTCCTATGTTATATGTGCAACACGTCATTTGGCAGACGCAATGGCAAGTTGTTCTTCTGAGGCTCGTTCTCGTCGTTGTAAACTACAATTAGGCGAAATCAGCGAAAAACGTACAAATTTAATAAAATTTGACAGTCCAGCTAAAAGTCCAGTCCATGCCTTGTACAGTGTTTACTAGTAGTAATATAATATGCCGGTACCAACCTACCATCAATAGCATGTGCACAGACCTTGCGTAATGCAAGGTCTGTTCACAGACTAGTACTAGTACCAACCTTACAGCGTGCGCGTCTTGCAATTTTTCGAACAAGTACATGCACCTGGCTATTGGAAGCTCTGTACTCGCAAAACTGTAACCCGAATTAGAAAGAGTAAAAAGCGCATAAGCCAATTAAGGTGTCGTGGCAACCGCGGTTCAATTTCAAAAATGCATTAAGGATTTTAAAAATAGTTCGCATTGTGTGGGCTAAATATGATACAATTTTTGTTTCGGAATCTATAATTACAAAATGGTTAAAATCGATTATATATTAATAGCTATATAGACAATGAATCAGAAACCGGCTCTTGAGTAACGAGCTTGTCCTATATGAAGGCAAGCATGTTATATCTGTGAATAATGTTATTCCACCTCTTGCTGGCTCTTCACAGTCAAGATATCCCTAATATTGAGACGGATTTTAGGTCTTAAATCTTGATAGCGGGCAAGGGAGTGGGGTACTTGCGCGAGAACGAAAATGCACGAATTCTTATCAAATTTGACACGTATCGGACGTATATTATGGTTTTATAATTCTGAATCCAGTTCCGAATGCAGTTTTTATCAATTTTGAGTCCGGGTTTTCTAATGCCGAGTCCAGATTTCAACTTCGTTCTGAACAGCCATATTTTCAGCCAAGTATGGTAACTATCGTAAACTGGGTAGCATCTCAGCTCACGGCGCAACACATTGTATTATTACGACAATTTGGCATGCGTATTATAGTTATTCAGTTTTATATCTATATAGGTTAATCTATTGCGAGGTTACGGTCATGTTTTAAGAATTCTTACCAGTATTCCTTAGCCGTCTTTCTATTAATTGCAAAATAGTTTTCATATTTATACCGTGTGTTTAATACAATTTAATACATGGAATATGTATTTGCTGCGTGGTAAGGCTCATAAAGATTCGATGTCTCGACCAAAAGTCCGACGTGGCATTGGTTGAAATGGAGGATATATTTTGGTTGTTTAAAGTTGGAGTGCTCAAATTGTATGAATATACTGTAGATAAGCTTAACCACATTACATTTTATCAAGATGACCATCCTGGCTGAGGGATAGCTTTTATAGCATTCCACATGCGAAGTCATCTGCTGTTTCATTTAAATTGTGTTTTATGCTTTCCCGTATATACATTTAAGTTAATTTGAAATTAGTGGAAAGGGGGCTTTAAAGAATCATTAGGAAATTCATCTTTTATCTGAGTTTCGTTCTCAAATTGATAGAGACAGTGCATGTACAGATCATTTTCATAATTAGGGTTTTAGCACATATATTTGTATAGTCAGTAGGGATGAGCCGATAATCGGATTTTATCGGTAGAAGCCGATAATCGGTAACTTTTAGGCTTATCGGTTATCGGCCAATACGATCTGTGAATATCGGCATATATCGGCTACTCCGATATTTAACCTTTCAGTTGTTTTTTCTTATTATATTTATACACTTCCCTCGTTAATCAAGAAAAAGAGTGACATTACTAGACGCATTTGGTTCTAACAATAGAACTATCGTGCAAGTTTAGTTGGTAATCAATTCCATATAATGTTTAAACATTCGATGCACACTGGAAAACCTGTCCAGAATCGGTAACTACCGATATATCGGCAGATAAGCCCACATATCGTATCGGAATTTATCATATCGGTAAATTGGATTTTTCGTTATCGGCTCATCCCTAATAGTCAGTTAGAATTCTACAAGGTCGTTAGCATTAAATTAATTTAAGCCTGATCGTACTATTTGTATGTCGTTAGCATTAAATTCATTTAAGATATCGTATTATTTGTATTAAACTTTGGCCTAAAGCACCGCTCAAACGAGAGTTGATGAAAGCCACAACTTTCGCTCGCGTTTGACCGCCAACTCGCATAAACTCTCATGCACTCTCATCAACTTTGAGTTTGTTCAAATTTGTATAAGAGTTGATGAGAGTTTGTGCAACGAGTGCATGGTAATATCGAGAAGCGTTTTTTATACCATATCCGCGTTTTATCCATTTTTTGTCAAAAGGATAAAATGCGGATATGACTTTTAAATAGCGTTTCATGACAGCAGATTAGCAGAAGCCATCCGTCCGTCCGTCCTCCGTCCGTCACTCATCCGTCCGTCCGTATCCGCGTTTTATCCTAATCCGGAGGTGAATGTAGCATTTCGCATGGATTTCAAGCGATAATAAGATTTATAACAATATGTCATATGCATGCAGTTATCAGTTGAGTGTGAAACGGGAAATGCATCTGTATTTATAATTGCATTGGGTCTATTTATTGAATATAGTTTATTTCAATTTACACATACAATGTATTGGAACAGTACAACTGTCAAATGAGCACTGGAGCGAAACTATGGTGTATTATGACATTTAATTTTCGAGCAGTAAGTGGCACTGGCCATTGAAAAGATTGGATATTTAAAGATGGGTATTTAATTTAAAGCTCTAATTGGCACCGGCCAAGGAACTGGTTTTAATGTGGCACTTGCCTACATAGTTATGCACAAACGGTATTTTTAGATATTGGTCGATATTAACGGAGCATTAGACATTAGTTTCAGGCGAGAAGTTTACAGACTCTAAATGAATTTTGTTTTCGATCGGATTTCCGTTTATAGCTCAACCTCATGAAAATAAATGGACACTGTCACAGATGCATTTATTTAGGTACGTTTAGCAATTCTGATGATGTCATTAACTTATTTTGTAATTATAGAAGCTGTTTTCGTTATGTTCTAGTGTTTAATCAGAGGAGGTATCGTCAATGTACCGTGATGCATTGCGGTTTCGCACATATTAATAAATATTATCAATTCGCCGGAGCGAGTCGTTCATTCTTCGGTTGGCTGTCGCAGTGACAACATCAACACAGAAGTGAATTATGTCCGAATTATGATGAAATTTCAAACTTTTGTCGCAAGAAAACTTTGATTTCACGATATATTAATTTCTTCGTTGCTCAAGTCCACGTTGAAAGAACGTTTGGTGTTCATTTTTTTAGGCCTGCATCTTGCGTAGAATTAGTGCTGCAAGCTGTCGCGGAGTACTTGTGATTCATTCGACGATATGTAAAGCAGTAGGGGTTCAGCTTCAAGAACGATAGCTGTGATTGGCTATCCTTAAATTAATCACTGTTTATTTCTGTAAAATTGTTATACTTAAAGGAATAAATTTGTTTAAAATGTTAATCCGTGTTGTGTTAATTTATACATGCAGTCAACCAAAGCGGTGTATCGGTAGCGATATTTTACTCTAAAAATCAGTACGGTTTCGATGAGAACCCCGAAAGAACCTCCACTTTTTTCCTTTAACGGGGCGAGCCAGAAGTACACTTGAAAAATTTCCCTGCGTTCCTGAAATTATGTCCGCAAAAAGATGGCTAGCAAATCGTTCAAACGGGACGCAAGGGACGTCGGGACCTGCTAAATATGTCCCGCAGCAAGGTCCCGTAAATGAGTACTTCTACGGGACTTGCTAAATATGTGAGAACCCCGAGAGAACCCCTAGAGAACCCCCAGGGAACCCCTAGGGAACCCCCAGGGAACCCCGAGGGAACCCCTAGAGAATATGGCTTTCTTTTTTTAACAGAAATATACAAAACGTCAAGTGATCTAAGCTGGAAAACAGTGTAAAAGCTAGACAATATGTTTAATAACTGTTTATTTGTGTAAATTGTCATACTTAAATTGATAAATTTTATAAAACGTTAATCCGTTGTGAATTTATGCATGCAGCCAATCAAAGCGGTGTCCTAGCAACAATATTTTGCTCTGAAAATGTATACATTTTCGCATTCGCGTTACCCCCTTTTCGCCCTTTTGAGAATATTTAAACTGTTTATATTCACTATAAATGTCGAATGTAGCTACGCTCATCATTATTCAAAGGGTACGTCACCTCTTCCTAGGGTACCTCACCTCAAAGAGTACGTCACCTCAAAGGGTACGTCACCTTTTCCTAGGGTACGTCATCTCAAAGGGTACGTAACCACATAGGGTACGTCACCTCAAAGGGTACGTCACCTCAGCTCAAAGGGTATGTCACCTCATTATTATTCTATTTACTTCCGGGTGTGACGTCATACGTGTCAATTCACTTCCGGCGCTATATGGAGGGGTTAAACTACTCTAGGCACATAAAAATATTTAAATCTGTAAGACTGTGACTATTTTATATAGGTGGTCTATATTTATAGTAGTATATAGTAAAATGGCCAATGGATTTTTACTATCAAGCTGGATTCAAAGGCAATGCGTCCCTGCTAAGGCAAAATGTGGTTTTGTAGAAAATTATGCTGACTCTTTCACAGTCCCTCAAAAGTGATACCGAAAAATGTGCAATGATCCATGGGAATCCTATAGTATGGTTTCTCGTACAATTTGGAAAAACATACATTGCACTCGAAACCATGCAATTTCCTATACATATTGCAAGAAAACAATATTCATTAATTATTGACGGATTTAATTAAGAAATTCTATAAGACTACATCACTCTCACTTTTTTAATCGTATGAGTATTTCAATTATATTTAGTTACATTGCATGAGTACCTCACCAGAAATATGTTCGCATGTTCTGATATATTGATCAAATAATAATGTGACCAAATAATAGTCGGCGACCAGATTTGTCTTTATCAAATTTATCTTTATCAGTTCTATGGTTAATACAGTAACCTTGACACCTGTAGATGGGTTAATTTCAACCACACACGTATTTATTATTTTAAACATTGGTGCTAATTCAAAAGTTCATCGATGAAAGATGTATGGCCAGGGGCCATGTCATAATGAATATATAAAGTTAGTCCTTACAACTAAAGATTCATTTAATAGTCAGAGTCATAATAATCGTCCTCGATCGTTGCAAGGATACCCTAATTCCTGACATTTCTGACAAAGACTAGATTGATGTGGTTTAGACCGACGTCTCACTGACCCAGCACCATCACGATGGTAATTTACGACTCTCTCTTTTTCCCGTTGTTTGACTGGCCAACACTTGACGTTGCAGTGAGCACACTTCTGATATTTCCTAACATAACTCTTACTGCTTTTCCAACATCGGTCGCAATTCTCACAATAATATTCTCCAAAACAAGGCTCAGGACCACTGTAGCATTTAAACGTGACTACAAGTGATCCTTTGTTCACAGCAGCAAACTGAAGTTTTCTTTCTTTGAGAAGTTTCTCAACTTTTGGTCTGATATTTTGTTCATTATTTCTGCTGTGATGACCAGCTCCAACTATGATCTCAAGCCAGGGGCTATTATTCTTGATTGCTTCTTCAAGATCAGAACGGTCCAATGTGATTTTCAACAGTCGGATAGCTTCATCACTTTCTGATCTCCATTCATTAATGATGGCGTCCACGTGCTTGCTACGTGCCCGTCTTTGAAGCAAATCTTGCTCGAAAGCTTTCAAACGAGATTCATCGTGTATATAACCCCGACAACATTGTATGAAATCCTGAATTTCATCATCACACATTTCTCCTTTCAGTAATTCTTTCTTCAAAGCTTGTTTTTTCCGACCTTTAAAACTCTTCATTTTGCACTGTCCGAATAAAGCATCAATCTGCTCATCACTTAATGATCCACGCAACATATCCAACCTCTGCGACTCTAATCTCTTCTCATCTGCAACAAGTAAACCATGAAGATCTACCTCGCTCTCATCTCGTTGGAAATTGAAAAACTCGAAAAGTTCATTAGAGGCTGAAAAATTGTATCGATTCATTAATTTTCCAAAGTAATCTTTTAAAAACTTGCAAAGTTTTAGGCTCGGACTACCCTCTAACGAAAGTGACAATACTTCATCAAGACTAATAAATCTTGTTTTCCATTCCATACGAATTCTTGCCGCCTCTGAAGCTTTCCTTCGGTAATATAAACCACGAAGAAGATGCTGGACAACTTCTTTACAAATTGGGTGGAGATGAGACTGAACATTGTTCAGGCCAATGACGACAGCTGCTTTACCTTGGATTTCCTGGACCTCAATACGATGTTTAAGTTGAAGAACTCTTTTGATGTTATTGATATGTGCAAAATCCACACCCAAGATATCATATTTCTTAGCATGTTGACAGACTAGATGGTAGCCATTCCGACCTGGAAGACGTTCTATTTGACAGTTGTTTTCATTGTAGGGGACAAACTCACCATCACAATTGCCTGTTAGTAATGGTATAAACATACGAGAGCCATCACTATCAACAAAATTATGAATGGAAACCTGATCTTCCCCTAATAATGTATTTTCATTTTCCTCAAGTAAATATTCAATTTCACCACGTTCCTCGTTAAAGACTTCAAATTTCGTGACAGGGCCAGGGGAAATTGCTGTTCCATTGAGCAAAACAAGACCAGTTTTCCAAGGTCTCTCGCCTACCACAGCTATATCAAAATATTTCTTACCGTCTTCAGAATACATGAGCTTTCCTTCAACATAATATTCACATGGTGAAGAAATTTCCAGGTTGCAGATTGCAGGCGAGTCTGAAAGTATCGGCTTACCAAAAACATCAACAATGGCAATTCGATATAAGCATTTATCCATTTGTGAATTTAATGAATCAATTTTCTTGACTACCATTTCAGACAAAGTGCTGGAGCAAGGACTACAAGTTACGTAGAACTCTTTGATAAATGTAGAGTTATCAATCTTTATAGATATTGAAATATTCCCTGTCTCACTGGATTTCATATTAAACTGAAGACGACCATCCTTAGTCTTGGAATCACAAAATTCTACGCGAGAATTGCTGCTTAGTTTTACTGTGTGTAAAGAATTAGACAATTGGTTGCCAAACTGATTAATGACCACAGAACTGCATACAGTCCATTGATTGTGATATATTACATTACTCTTAGGTATAAAAGCTTTATCTTTCGATGTAGCTTGAAGTTGGCAAGTAACATTTTTCATGTAGTATTTCACTGGTGCTTGTGGTGTTACTGGCTGTGCTTGTCGTCTTGGTGGTTTCACATGGTGTGTTTGTGGTGGTTTTACCTGGTGACAGTGGTGAGGAAACGCATACTGGGATACTTCGCTACGAGCAGTGTTTGTTGAACTACTTTGTCTGTTTCTGTGTGCTGCTGCTGAACCACTACGGTTAGATGTACACTTGTAGGAATTACTCGTGTCTCTGAATAAACTCTCCCGGTCATAATTGAAATCATTCTTTCGAGCTTCTCGAGCTTGTTTTGGTTGTGTAGTAGTTCGTGAGCCGCGATAGAGGCCGGAAGATGATGGTCTTTCTGGAGTGGTCCAAGATCGTCGACTCACTCGACTGCCATAGTAACTGGAATTAGAGCTTCTATTTTTGCGTTGATTTGAGCCGAAACAAGATACAAAGCAGCCGATAATGCGTCCAAATACCCCCATAGTCAATGGATTACCATAGATGCTTCATGTTTAAATTCATTGATCGATACAGATTTCACTTCTCGTAATGTATCTATGTTATAAAAGCCATAGATAAATCTTGCACGCAGTACTATTGTGACTTGCTATCAGTGCTTGCTACATGTTCGCCTAGGTGATTTATCCACTCTCCTCCGCAGAGGCTGTGAGCTATTAAAAATAATTAAAAATAATTAGTCGTTTTTAATCAATAGCGAGGTCTCGAGCAATTTCATTAGTCTTCAAAATTTCCTGAAAACTTCGTGCAAGACTAATGAAAATGCTCGAGACCTCACTATTAAAAACGACTAATTATTTTTAATTGCTCACAGCCTCTGCGGAGGAGAGTGTGATTTATCGTGCTTTTCCTGGAATTAGTGAGCTTATTCTACGTAATTGGTTTCATGGGGTCATTGGCCCACTTTGTTATTGGTCAGCCAGATAAGAATAGCCAATCAACGTCTGGGAGCAGGGACACCCAAGAGTATACATTAATCATTATAAAAGCATATTGACAGATATTGTAAAGTCTTGAAAGGATGGGTTTAGTGTATGCTTTCCAGATGCTTGATGACTTCGTCTGTCTGAAAATATGAAATAAACAACGTTTTGAGTAATGATCTTCCTCACGTGAGGGGCAGAGGGGCTCCAACCTTAAACGTTGGGGCATATATTATATATAGTTACATTTAGTATTATTGTGTAAAACACACATGCATGCCAACTGCCATGTTTTTAGAGTGAAACTCGAGACGCAGAATAGTGATATAGACTAATTTAGGCCGTCAATCTGGTCACAGCAAGATGAAAGGAGGGTGCCGTGTAGGTGGCGTTTATACAATAAGCTTCGGGTCTTTAAGGTCAATCTACCTGATAACCTGAAAAATACAAATGCCAGTGAAGCATATTAATGCATGGTAAACTACTGTTGTATAGAGTTTTACTAGCTACTTTCTGTGTTTGAACATTTTCAGGTTTTTTCTGCAAAACAAAAAGGATGGATAATAATTTAAACTATTTTTAACCGGAATAGGACAGCTGTTTAGGAAAATTATTAAATCAAAGTACGCACGCCTTGTTCGGACAATTAAAAAACTTTATACAGATAACTAATATTCAATACAGAAACTAATAAAGCCAAGCTGTAGCCTCTAGCTATATCAAATTGACATGCTGAACATGGCTTTTCTTGTCATCGATTTTTGCTTCTTGACTAAACAAAAATATACTTACCATAATTTATCTTAATAAATGCTCACAGTCTAATAGAGAGTAATTTTGTAATGGTGCCCATCTCTATTAAACGCCCCTTATCTAATAAACACCCCTTCTTTGCAGAGGTGTTCATTAGATATAATTAAACATTTATTAGAGAGAAAAGACTTAAATTATTAATGTTGAAGCATGTAATACATGTAATGTTGAAGCATTAAATGTAGTGTTGAAGAGTTTTGACTTTGATTCATTCTGCAAACTGCTGCAAAGTGTTGATTAAGAAGCATAAATTAAACTACCGTATGTAAGTATAATAGATGCCCATTATCTAATAAAAGTCCCCTCTTCAGGGCGTTTATTAGATCATTTATGGGAAGTATGTAGGAACTTTTCAAATATTTATAAAAAATTATCCTAGACTATACATACTAGTTTAAAATCCAAGCCCTTTAGGACAATGTGAGGATTTTAACATTTCTTTCACGTTTTTGAAAGGATGTCCTAATTCCTGACACACTTGATTGACAAGGTTTGGACTGACATTTTACAGGCCCAGCACCATCACGATGGTAATTTACGACTTCCCCTTTCCCTTTTTTCTTGTTTTTTTCCCCTTTTCTCGTTGTTTGACTGGCCAACAATTGACTTTGCAGTGAGCACATTTCTGATATTTCCCAACATAACTTTTACTGCTTTTCCAACAAAAGTTGCAATTCTCACAATAATATTCTCCAAAACAAGGCTCAGGACCACTGTAGGTTAGAAACGTGACTACAAGTAATCCTTTGTTTACAGCAGCAAACTTAAGTTTTCTTTCTTTGAGAAGTTTCTCAACTTTTGGTCGGATATGTTGTTCATTATTTCTACTGTGATGACCAGCTCCAACTATGATCTCAAGCCAGGGTGTGTTATTCTTGATTGCTTCTTCAAGGTCAAAATTCTCCAATGTTACTTTCAATTTCCGAATTGCCTCATCACCCTCAGCTTTGAAATATTGAATCATATCATCCACCTTTTTACTATGCCCACTTCGTCTTACCAAATCCAATCTCAGCAACTCCAACTTCTTCTCATCTGCGACATGTAAACAATGAAGATCTACCACACTTAGATCTCGGTGGAAATTAAAAAACTTAAAAAGTTCATCACAAGCTTCACGATTGTAACTGTTCATTAGATAGCCAAAGTGATCCCTGGAATTTCTGCAAAATCTTAACCGTTGTCGAGTAGTACCCGACAGTTTACCAAGGCTGGCAATCTTGTTCTTCCATTCCGTGCGAACTGCAGCAGCTTCTGAAGCTTTTCTTCGATAATATAAACCACGAAGAAGATGTTGAACAACTTCTTTACAAATATGGTGGTGGTATGAGTGGACATTGCTTAGATAAATGATGACAATATTTTCAGCTTGGATTTCATAGACGTCTGGAGGATGTTTAAGTTCAAGAACTCTTGCAATATTCTTGATATGAGCAGAGCCAGAACCCAACATCTCATCTCTTTTCACATTTTTACACAAAATTTGGTTAGTGCCAGGCAGCAACTCACAATTATCTTCATCATAAGGAAGAAATTCTTGCACTCTATCATTTGAGACTGAGATATTTTTGATGCCATAATTTAATCCAGCCGTTGATGTTGATGCAACGTTGCTTTGTAAGGAATCAGCGTTTGGTCTAAACAATCTGCTATCTTCATTATTTAAGCTGCTTGATGCTGTGCTTGATGTTGACGGACGAATACAGGAAGCGAAGAAGCCAAGAATTCGTGCAAATATTCCCATGTTGACTTTGAGCCATCTACTACAGGGAAACTTTGTAGTATGCAATGTCTACGCCACAATTGCTACTGATTAGCACAAAAGGAATCGAGCTTCTTGGATATCATATATCATATAAGTTGCCGACTCTACCACAGATTAGATATCGTATTTCATTTATTGATATATATTTATTACATACTTCTAATATTGTCATGTTGGCAGACTTCCCCATTGGTCAAAAGCTGGTCACAAGTAAAAGCATTGCCGGTGATCGTATACAAAAAACGTTTATTTTATATACTTTTGCAGAGATTTTTGTATACTCAGTGTCAATCAGTGTCACACCACTGATCTTTTCAGATCAGTGTGTCACACGCGTTTCGTTAACGTCATTTCCACGCGCCACGCAAAGTCTCTCTTTTATTGACTTTCTTTATCGATCCACTATAGTGTAAATAACATGACGTAGCGTCGGGTGGCGAAGCGAGAAAGGGAGACTTGTCATTTGTTAGTGATGGGCGATCAGGGATGCCGGAAGTTATATACAGGGCAATGGGTGCAGTTTCGTATGAAAAGGGCATATTTTTTAGCAAAAGGGCATATTTTTTAGCAAAAGGGCAAAGATAGATGAATAATAAGACGCACTACAACGCACTTAGTTATTGGAAAAAGCACAGGTTAGCCAATAAAGAAATGAAGAATTCGATAAGCGAAAAAACTTTAGTAATTGATTTCAAACAGACTGAACTGCAACTATATATTGAGGCACATAATTTTGCCATGCATAAAGTATTTCGTCTTCACTTAGCGTTTTTATGTAAGTTAGTGAAATTTAAAGTGGTTCTCCAAAGTAACACTTCCTTTGAGATGACCTTGAAATAAAGTCTGCTGCCAATTTCTTTGCGTCAATGTTGTCAATTTTGTCCTTGTGAATTGCTGCAAACATGCAATTTGTAAGCATTCCTGGACACATTCGTGATCTGAGCCAAGTCTTGACGCGTCTCATGACACTGAATGTCCTTTCGGCTGTTGCAGATGACATTGCATACGTGGACAGGAGAATCAACAGCTTATGCGTCTCAGGGAGTGAAGCTTTCGAGACCGGCTTTGTATTCAACACGCCTTGGATAGTTGAGATAGCAGTAACCTTTTTAATGATAGGCATAGATTCTCGTTTCAGTTCCATGTTGTACAAATTGATGTGGACATGTAGGTCTTTCAATTCTTGAATTAACAAATCGACTTGTACAAACTGTTTAGCAACGCCAAGGTGCTTGATGACATACTCAGTGGTGACATCGACCTCGTTGTTGGCACACAAGATTAGCATTCGGTTGATATCGCAGACTGGTTTAATGTCGTTTTGATCAAACCTTTCCTTCATCGAACTCACGATGCTGTCAATAGCACACATATATACACGTTTGAGTTCCGTTTTGAGATCATTTGAATCGTGTCCACTCATGGGTGCCACATCGTGGGCGACGAAGTCTTCGGCTCTTCTTGGTGCCTTTCTTGGTCTGTTTTCATTAGTTACATTCATTTGTAGCTTCAACTCTTTAACTTTCTGAATTAGCTAGAAAATAAAAAAGTATATGATTTCATCTTAAATAGTGTACACATGCTGGAATAACTGAATATTGGTGATTGTTAGAACACATACCACCAGTCATATTTAATAGTTTATTTGTTGGCGTGTCTTTTAACTTTGTATTACCTTTTCAAATTCTTGAGCACTAGATCTCATCTCTGCAAGCCTTATTTCAATCTTGTGGATGCAGTCCATTGCTTCTTCTGCTGTAACATCATTTTTTGTAGATTTTTGAGTTCATTTCCAGAATGTTTGCCAGATCTCTCATAAGAAACATATTAAACATGTGCTTGGCAGTTCCTAGTTTTGTCATAAGCCCCTTTGCTTTGGCTTTGCATTTGCTATCAGTATTTTTGTCTTCAGAAATCACCTTTAAAGTTGCTATTAGTTCTGCATGCTTTAAAGTTATAACATTCCTGCAGCCCCTCTCGTTGTCCATCTAGTCCTTGAGAGGTTCTGGAGGCGCAACACATAATCCCCATCAATCTCATCCTGGATCTTGGCAAACAGAGCCACACGTTTAGGGCTAACCTCAACAATGACATACAGATCTTCACATAGTGCCTGGGCATCTTCCAATGCTGGGCAATGCTTGGTGGCATCTTTAAAGATCAGTTCTTGGCAATGTGCTAAACAGTGAATGAAAATGGCCGATTCATTCATTTCACTTTTGATTTTCTTTGCTAGAGATTTCATGGTCATTGTGCCATCAAATGTCATTCCAACTAATCTTATCACATCCAGTTGACACCTTATTAAGATATCTTTGATGTATTCAAACAGGGAATCTGTTGTTACCCCTTCTGTGCATTCATAAATGCCAATAAAGTCTTCTTTTACTTCATACTCTTCATCACAGTGACGTACTGATAAAGACATATGTTCTGACTTTGAGATGTCAGTGGCCTCATCTACTATGACAACATAGTATTTGACACTTTACAGCTCCATGTTTAGTGCTCGTCTAGCCTTAAGCACAAGCATTTCCTGTTGTTCTCCAAGCAAGCTGTGAGATATAAACCTGTTCTCTGTCATTAGTAGTTTTAACCCTGGGTTATGCAGACTCTTGTCCTTGTTAAACTGGTAGACATTGCCTTCTTTGTCTTCCTGTCGTCGAATTGCTAAACCTTGCCGAAGGAGTGTTTTTAATGTTCCAAAATGTGCTTCTAGTCCCTGTTGCCGCAGCCTATTCTTTCTGCACTCTTCATCACTAATAAGCTGAGGTATCTTTTCCTTTTCTCTTAACAATTCATTTGTCTTAGACTGCCTATGAAAATCAGATAATTGGTGCATGTTAAAGCGTTCAGGTCCTTTGTTCCATGACGAGAATCCATCTGATGTTTCATCTTTATAAATGAATGTTGCTCTAGAATCGTGACTTTGCTTTTGATTGGATGAGCAGATGGAACAAAATGCAGTTTGTTTTCTTCTGTGGTATTGCAACCAGGGCCATGTCGTTAACCATTTACCATTAAAACATCTGTCCTTTCTTTTACTTTCCTCTCTAATAGCAGAACAAAGTATCTTACTTACTTAATTACAACTAGAAATAAAAGGCTCTGTAAACAGTGACCAACAGCAATAATAAACACAGTGAGTACACAAAAACGCTATTATTAATTTGCGGCACCCACCCCAAATGTTACACACATTCTAAAAATATAGTTGCATTCTAAAAATTAAGCGAATGCAACAATTTTATTATTACATACCTGTAAAGAATGCATGCTGAGCCCCCCAAAATGAAACTCCCTTTACAACATATACTGTAGTACTTCAATAAACTACTACAGCAGCGACAAAATTATTTTATTTGATGAATCATGAAACCATTACCATAAATGTAATAATGTATGTGTAGATACCTAATTGTCCAAGTAAATTCTTCTTCTGTATTTATCCACTCCACATCTTGTGCGTGTGATTCACTGTTGACATAGTTGTGCTCCACACTATCGTCTTGTGGGTATGAATTGACCTCCACATCATCGCCCACTCGTACAGCATTATCTAGGTTTTCTGGAGTAATGGGACGACTTTGACTGTTGGCGATTTGACTTGATGTGTCGACAGTGTCAGCAACCAACTTCTACCTGTTGTATCTGCTGTACATCTACATGTGCTGGTGCTTGTATTACAAAGAATGAATTAAGTTTCTTTTGATTTGCAGCTCCCGCTTGATCTATTAACTTCCGCTTCTGTGCCGAAACCCTATCTTTCTTTGGCATTTAAAATATCTTTGAGAAACTGAATTAAACATTTATGTTGATGCATTGATGCTGTTGATTGATTTTGGCGCCTTTTTATTTAGTAACCGCGCTTGATTTCGTCTGGTTTTCGATCGTGGGTACGTCATGTTATATGCAATATAGTGAACGATAAATAACTAACAGAGACTTGAAGTCATGTTTGAAACAAGTCCATTATTCCATTGATTTACTAAAATAAGTAAAAATAGTATACCCAGAATTATGCGGTTATACCACAATACAAATGCAATCTATTACCGGGTTTACATAAGTATTCTGTTTCTTTAAAATGAGGTCGTTAATCGTTATAAAGTTTTTGTAATTTTGTGCACCCGTTGCACCCCAGTTGTGCACCCGTAGTGCACCCGTAAAGTGGTAAAAACGAAAGGCAACGGGTGCAACTGCACCCGCTGCACCCGTGGTTCCGGCATCCCTGTGGGCGATACCAAGAATATCGATTCGATTACGATTACGATTACTTTTCGGACCAAGTATCGATGGTATCGATTACTCAAACGATTACTTATTGCGTAATTCTTCTAATATGTTGTTTGTTACAAAAGCTTCGCAAAAGAATTTTCCTGGCACATTTCCCGCCATTTTCGTGTTAAACCGCGCGAATACAAAATAGAGACTGGGACCGTCGAACGAGTTTAGTCTTAATTCTGATAAAATGCACAGAACTGACAAATACGAAGCTAACACACTTGCAAAATGTGTAGATTTTTGTTTTAAATATTGCTGAAAAGTAATCTTTATAATAATAATAGTAAATTCAGCGAGTAATCGAAAATATTTCGATACCACTCTGGTATCGATTACTTCCGGTAGTAGCCTGGTATCGAGCGGTATCGATTACTCGGTAATCGGTAGTCGCCCATCACTACCGCTTGTCAACTTCGGAAAATTTCGGTTCAAAACTGAACCGAAACTGCTACCATCTTGAACATAACTGGTTGAGACTACCTTTCCCTCTATAAAAAATTCGCATACCCCTTATAGTAATTTCCCTATAAATACTCAATGTTGAGTTTGTCTTGATAAATTGTTAAAAGTTGTTTCGGGGTTGTTCACAACAGTGTACATTAACTTTGCAATATTGCGAGTTATGGTTTCAAGGGTTATGTCCAAGATTGTAGACTTGCTCCAAGTCTTTCTTTCATTGTCTTTCTGTATCGATCTACTATAGTGTCACTCTTGCTATTTAAACTATAGTAGATCGATACATAAAGACAATGAAAAGTCCCATGTGAAGACCAACCTGACAAAAACAGACCTACTCAATAACAATTCGATTAAACAACGAGTTTCTATTAAAAGGAGAAGTTCTGTAAGGATTGGCTTGAAGCAAATTATTGGGTGCGAGACGAACTAAAGTTTGTGATAAAGGAGTCAATAAAACTATTTTCTGAAACTGAGGTACGTGGAGAAACCTGATCCGTTAGACCAATGAATATTTAAATAATTATAGTCGAATATTTGGATAATTATAGTAGAATATTCGAAAATTAAAATGTATGCATGCAAAAGGTGCAATGCCTTGCTGTTTGCTGTCGTATGTATCATTATGTGGTCTATTTCTATGAAACTGAAAGTGTACAAAAGTTATGATTAAAATGAAATACAACGAGAAGTAAGATAAACCGTCAATGGTCCGTCATGGTGAATAGAGTTGTATATTATTACGAAATATGGGGATATTTGATCGTATTTGCAAGATATTTACCAGTTCCGATTCATCAAACACAACTAGCACAGATCGCTTCAGCCATGGACCACGGTTACAAGAACATAGTGATGAAGTAGCCACAGAATTTAACCAAGTAGTTAAGCGTTCATATCCAGTTGAATACAACCGACATTCCAATGTCTATGCAGGCAGACGACAAACGGCGAATATCATAGATAGGCCTAACATCACGTCAATCGTGACACGCGCATCGAGTGCGTCATATACACAACCAGACTTACAAAGCCAAAGGGAGAACTCACGCAAAGGATTAAAGGACATCTTTTCTTTGTCAGAAAACGCAAGTTACTCAACAGAGTGTGTTAAGATAAGTAACACTCCAGCCAATGTTTCACTACTTCCGCATTCAACCAGATCTCAGGTATATTGCTATGATCAGAGTAAAATTAGTTCCAATGAGAATGACAGTGTGCAAAAATACCAAAACCCAAGCGATTCTAAGGCTACCCCAGCAGAGTACAGCACTACAGGTGTTAGCTATAGTGAGAGTCATTGGATAGGATCAGACCTCAATATTTTGCAAAGCACACTGAAGACGAAGTATGTTGAATTGGATCGAAGCTGCCAATCAAGATACCCGACAATCACTTCAGAACAAGCAAGAAATGCTAAAGAAAGTAACACGACAATAAAACATGGCAAACGTCTACCACCTCCTTCAGTTCCATCGCACAATCCAGTTAGCACTACAGTCTCCTTTTACAAAAGTAAGTCTTACAAAATACCCGCCATTTTATAGTACAAATATCAAATGCCTTCTGCATTTAGTTTAGTTTAATAATTTGCCAATAGATACGTTACTTACATAGTTACATACAAATTAGTGATATACATTAGACAGCCTGGCAGGGGTTGGACACAGAACTTACGTCCCAAATGCCATCCAACCCCTATGCTGTATATTCTCAAGCAGTAGTCGGTGCTTGAGAGTATAGGAGACCATAAGTTACTGCTGTACTCAAGCTTTGGTCTTACAATTGAGCAATACAGTAGCTTCCTAGTGTTGACATCTTCAAGGTCTCGACACAATCTTTTTACAAGTCCAAGAGTCCTGTTGCAGTGGATACGACATTTTCAATGTGTGTTGCCCATGATCTGATCTAAAACTCCACACGAGTCAGAACACGAGTGAACACGAATGAACACGAGTGAACACGAATGAACACGAGTGAACACGAATGAACACAATGAAATACAACTAAAAATGCCATTTAGGTTCTATAGATATTTAGTAATTAAACAGGAAATAAAACCTAATTACTCAGTTATTTGTTGAAAAAGGCTTGGAAACGTTAATTTATTGCGTGCTGCCGCTCAGTGTTCTACTCGGGATTTATTACAAGCGTTTTCTTTGGGCTAAACGACAGTGGGCTACACAATTATTTGGAGTTTGGAAAACGTGGTTGTCAATGTGGGGAATTCTACTTTTGGTACATATGTATTTAGTTGTTGTTTGGACAATTGTTGTGTATTTTTTATTTTATTTTTTAGTTGCTATTTAAAGGCGAATAATATTGTTAATTAATTGTAATTAATAACGTTAATTGTTAGCCAAACGCAAGCCATTTATGGAAATATAATGTACATTGACCATTTCACTTTTCAGTCCCGTGAGTCCACCTTGTGTTATTGCTAATTATCATTTGAATAAAAATGCTTTCATCCATTTACCATAGAGCAAGACTTGCCCAAATGTCCCCACCCACTATAAAATTTTTCTAAGGCAATAGACCCATTCAACTTCTCCCTTGTTTAGTGTTGTTTGCTTACATATTTCAAATTATGCGACAACACCTTTTTGAAATTAAACGACATACAGATATGAATGAAAGAAAGCGTTTTAATTCAAATGATAGTTAGCAATAACAGAACATGGACTGAAAAGTGAAATGGTCAATGTACATTATATTTCCATAAATGGTTGCGTTTGGCTATAACAATATTAACGTTATTAATATTACAATTAATTGACAATATACGCCTTTAAATAGCAACTAAATTAAATCATATACTTAAATATACACAACAATTGTCCAAACAACAACTAAATACATATGTACCAAAAGTAGAATTCCCCACATTGACAGCCACGTTTTCCAAACTCCAAATGGTTGTGTAGTCCACTGTCGTTTAGTCCAGAGTCAGAGAAAACGCTTGTAATAAATCCCGAGTAGAACACTGAGCAGCAGCACGCAATAAATTAACGTTTCCAAGCCTTTTTCAATAAATGACTGGAAATTTGGGGTTTTATTTCCTGATTCCTATATATTTATAGAATCTAAATGGCATTTTTAGTTGTATTTCATTCGTGTTCAACCGTGTTCCACTCGTGTTCACTTGCGTTCATTCGTGTTCATTCGTGTTCATTCGTGTTCACTCGTGTTCTGACTCGTGTGGAGTTTTAGATCAGATCTGATCTAAAACTCCACACGAGTCAGAACACGAGTGAACACGAATGAACACGAGTGAACACGGGTGGAACACGAGTGAACACGAATGAACACAAGTGAACACGAGTGAACACGAATAAAATACAACTAAAAATGCCATTTAGGTTCTATAGATGTTTAGTAAACAGGACATAAAACCCCAATTACCCAGTTATTTATTGAAAAGGCTTGGAAACGTTAATTTATTGCGTGCAGCCGCTAAGTGTTCTACTAGGGATTTGTTACAAGCGTTTTCTTTGGGCTAAACGACAGTGACTACACAACAATTTGGAGTTTGGAAAACGTGGTTGTCAACGTGGGGAATTCGATCTAGTTTTGGTAATTGGTACATTATGTATTTAGTTGTTGTTTGGACAATTGTTGTGTATATTTAAGTATTTGATTTAATTTAGTTGCTATTTAAACGCGAATATTGTTAATTAATTGTAATATTAATAACGTTAATTGTTATTTGTTAGCCAAAGGCAAGTCATTTATGGAAATATAATGTACATTGACCATTTCACTTTTCAGTCCCGTGAGTCCACATTGTGTTATTGCTAATTATCATCTGAATTAAAATTCTTTCATCCATGTCTGCACGTCATTTAATTTAAAAAAAGTGTTGTCGCATCAGCGCATGATATGAAATATGTAAGCAAACAACAAAAAACAGGTCAATTAATTGCTCGATCCAAGAACCACAATGAACACAACTCCCCCCTGAGCTGGGTTGTAGTAGTGAAACTTAACAGGACCGCCGAAAGGAAGTGGGAAGTAAACCAACCCTATACCCACATCACCACTTCCTTCATTAAACCCCAAGCTACAGGATGTGTATTTTATTGGCCATAGTCGGAGTGAACGCCTCAACAGGCGTCTTGTATATACTTCGTTTGCTGAATGTTGCCTGGATCATCGAATGGTACCAAAGCTTGTCTAGGGGACCAGGCGAAAATTCGAAAAAGTTAAATATTTAAAGTGAATGAGGCATTTCTTAGTAAAAGTTGGCAACAAGTGGATTCTTATGTAATTCATGATGCAAAAACCGAATTTACATGTCGCCAACTCTGATTTTGCGTTTTAAGAGGTGTACATGGCACTAACATGATTGACACGGAAATGACGTCACGCATCTAATATATTTTTCTATCTTGCTGCCCAAATATCATTTTCTATCCAGTTAAAAAATAATATCATACTTTAAAAGAAATTTAACTTGTTCTGAATATTTATTAGAAGATATCATGATTATAATGGTTCGAACCATAAAAAATTTCAGATATATTAATAATATTTTTCCAATTTGTTTCTACATTTTTTTGCTGTATTGGTTTATTTTTTTTCTGAATTGTTGAATGTGGTAAAAATTATGTATACATTTACGTGTTCAGGCAAAATTTATTTCTACAGATGCACATTGTGTCGAAGAAATGGTATACATGCCATGTTATTTGTTTGTAGTGTCTAGATACTCTGAGTCTCTGGTGTCTGTACTCTCTTCGCTACTAGAGTAGGTTTCGTATCCGTAACAATCGCTATTTGCCTCTTATTCAATTGTCTTTAAATGCAAAAGTTTGAAAAGGTTTTTGACATAGATGAACATGGAATAAAATATTAGTTAACTTTGTCGTATAGATTAAATTCATTACAGATAGCACGATACAACTGTATAGCCTCGTAGACATGCAGTACGTCTGCTTCTTGTCTCGTATTCTTGTCTAGTTTTTATTTTACTGTCTACACTGCAATTTGGTATTATTTTACATATATATGAAATATGGATCCAGTTATAACCTTGAAACGAGCTTCGGAATTCGACTCGAGGCTTTTTGTTTTTTGCCAGAAGCGACATACGACGAAAGATGATGTACGGCAATCTACTGCGTATAGCAGAAGCGTTGTTCACGAGGCGATCAAAACGCGGAGTAAGCTCGGAGATGTTGATAATTAATAGAGAAGCAATTAGTCGACTGGAGAGCATCATCAAAAGTACTGTTGATAATATTTCGATTGTTTGGCATCGTGAATGCTACTCGGTTTTCACAAGTAAACAGAAAATTGATCGTTTGCAGAAGAAGTGCGTTGAAAATAATACGACAAGCGAACCACCTGTTTCTAGCCCGTGTAAAACGCGAAGTCACGTTGATCAAATCAACTGGGAAATGTGTGTTTTTTTTGTCAGAATGAAACCCCAAAAGAAAGATTATCGTCTGTTTACTCTGTTATGACATTCAACATGAGTGAGCAAATCTGGGAGATTGCGAAGTATAATTATGTAGACTAAGAATTAGATTTAGATTAGCAGGTGTGTCTGACTTAATAGCTTCGGAAGCAAAGTACCATTTGGCATGCTTTAGTGCACTCAAGAGATCTGCTGAAAATGCAAAAACGGCGATAAAGGACACTGATTTGGCGTTAGTTTGGTTCTCACCAAAGAGATAGAATGCCCGAAGCAGATCGATTTTCAAGGTAGAGCGAGCTTGCTCATTGATGGAATGGCTTTGGTTGCTGCAGTTGGAAAACCCACCGATGCCAAGACGTTCGGAGATCTTGGAGACAAATTCGTAGCGGCAGTTCTCGGTCAAGATCCCGTTATCACGAGATCCATGTTTTGTTCGACAGGTACGAGAAGAATTCCATCAAGGCGGGTACGAGAGAACGTCAAACGAAAACAACTCGCCCTATTCGCCGTGTCATTGAGAACAGAAACGTGCCGCTTCCCAGTAGCTGGCCCAACTTCGTAGCATTACCCGAGAACAAAGCAGATTTGGCAAGATTTCTTTCCGAGCATCTCATTGCAAATGCGCCACCAGGTAAAGTAATTGTTGTCGCTGGGGGATTTAACGATGGAGATAAAGCGCAATGCTCAAACGAGGAAATGGATTCAACCATGTTCTGTGCAGCACACGAGGAAGCTGATACAAGAATGATCTACCACTGTATCGTCAGCACTTGTGACACCGTTGTTGTATCAGCGAGAGATACCGATGTACTTCTGCTTCTCGTGGCACATGCAGCAAGTATTCGCAGCGCAAATATATGGATGATGGCCGGAACAGCGGGTCATAGGAAGTTTTTTTAATATCAGAGCCATCAGTGAACATCTGCCAGCAGGATCACTGTCCGGTGTCCTTCCTTTCCATGCTTTCACTGGTTGTGATACAACATCGTTCTTATGTAATCACAGCAAAACAACCGCGTGGAAACTTTTCCTGGAGAAACACAATCTTTTATCGTCCCTCGGTGAGGGAAATTTGACTGCGACCAAGATTAAAGACGCAGAAAAGTTTGTGTGTGCGATGTACAAGCATGGAGAGGTTGAATCAGATCCGAGTTCTTCTGTTTCCCAAGTGTGGAAAGCCACAAGCACTACCTCCAACAAGGGATGCGTTAGAACTGCATATTAAGCGCTCTAACTATCAAGCGTTGGTGTGGAAACAAGCATCCCGCCAATATCCCATCCTGCCAAATCCTGATTGAATGGGGTGGATAAAAGTTGATGGTAAGGAACTGACTCCACGTCTTATGACATTAGACCCAATTCCCAAGGCTTGCAAGGAAATTATATCCTGTTCCTGCAAGAGCGGATGCACGACTCTCCGTTGCGGCTGCAAAGGGGCCAAATTATTCTGTACCAGCGTTTGTGGCTGTGCAGTGAATAGCAATGAAAACAATTGTTGCAAAAACAAACCCACAAACTAAATAATAACGAACAAATTAGACCTTTTTGACACTGAAATTCGTTTTATTGTCAGCGATTGCCAGAACAATATGACGATGTCATATAGCTATCTTGTTCCTGATCCATATTTATATTGTTGCCAGTATTGAAGCTGTGACAGTGTATTAATCTATGGTTGAAAGTATTAAATATCAGTATTACACGAAACTGGTTGAACACGTCCATTAAGATGGAAAGTTTATAAGTACGATCGATTATGACGTCAGATAAATACGTCATAAACCGTTTATTGATAATAATTAAATGATTAATTTATCGTAGAAATAATAGAAGAACGCTATTTTTATATTTAGGACACGAAATGTATATTTCTTGTCTTAAATGAAGCTTCAAACCATATTTGTTGAACAGTATGGTTTCTTTTTGACGTCATTCTGACGAATAAGTTGTGACGTCATTTTAACAATGAAAAATGCAAAATCAGTTTTGGCGACAGGCATATTCGCATTCAGCGGGTCAAGCTACATAAGAAACCGGTTGTCGCCAACTTTTACTACGAAATGCCTCATTACCTCAGATATTTTGAATTTGCGCCTGGTCTATAGAGCACAAAAAGTTGTAGACCCATTCAACTTCTCCCTTGTTTAGTGTTGTTTGGCATGTTTGCTTACATATATACTTTAATCATGCGACAACACCTTTTTGAAATTAAACGACATACAGATATGAATGAAAGAAAGCATTTTAATTCAAATGATAGTTAGCAATAACAGAACATGGACTGAAAAGTGAAATGGTCAATGTACATTATATTTCCATAAATGGCTTGCGTTTGGCTAACAATTAACGTTATTAATATTACAATTAATTAACAATATTCGCGTTTAAATAGCAACTAAATTAAATCATATACTTAAATATGCACATGTACCAAAAGTAGAATAGTTGTGTAGTCCACTATCGTTTAGCCCAGAGTCAGAGAAAACGCTTGTAATAATACGAATAAATCCCGAGTAGAACACTGAGCAGCAGCACGCAATAAATTAACGTTTCCAAGCCTTTTTCAATAAATAACTGGATAATTGGGGTTTTATTTCCTGATTCCTATATATTTATAGAACCTAAATGGCATTTTTAGTTGTATTTCATTCGTGTTCACTCGTGTTCCACTCTAGTTCACTTGTGTTCCACTAGTGTTCACCCGTGTTCAATCGTGTTCATTCGTGTTCATTCGTGTTGACTCGTGTTCTGCATGACTCGTGTGGAGTTTTAGATCAGATCACTAACGCAACGTCTTGTCCAATCTTAAAAATAATCTAAACATTTTGACTAAAACTCGACCTAATTTAACAATTTTATTTTCGGTTGCCATGTTGGTGTAGCAAATTGCACCGAACTACTACAACGGGGGGGGGGGGAGAATCTTTGGCAGTGTGGGGGAGACATTTTGTCAGAAATTTTAAACGTAACCGAAAAACGCTACAACAGCCAAATTTGAATGAGGTTTTCCCCATCACGTAACTCCTATGAGTTCTGCCAGGCAAAATCTGGGGATCCCTCATTGGAGGGCCCTGAGCTAGGATATCGGTCCACAATTACCACGTTTTTATTGGGATATGGATATTGTCAACCATGCATTGTTGAATTTGGTACAGCTTTCTATCATTTAAATATCAGGAGCTTAAAGTTGTAACAGCAAGTGATTTTTTACAGCAAAATCATTATTTGTCTCTTCTGAATCCTCAGTGACCATGGCTTTGATTATAAGCCTACAATTAGTACCTTTTGTACGCATAAAAACAACCTAAAACTGAATTCTACTCTTTTTAAATGAAGTATTGCCAAATTTTACTTTTTATGATGCCAGAGCTTCCATGTGACTTCGCGCCGATGTACCCAGGGCCAGTGGGGCTCTGTTTGAACAACGGCTTATCGAGTATGTACGCGGATGATACAAATATTAGCTTCCAAAGCTCTAATCTTATTGATCTCGAAGATATTATGAACACTGAGCTGAGTAGCTTAAACACTTGGCTCATAGCAAATAGATTGAGCTTAAATATAGCTAAGACAGAATTCATGGTCATTGGCTCTCGGCAGAGGCTTATGAGGCATGATGTGAGTAATCTCAACATATGCGTAGATAATATTCAAATCAAAAGAGTTCAGCACACGAAATCCTTAGGCTTAACCATTGATGAAAACTTAACCTGGAAGAACCAAGTTAATGTCATTTATAAAAAAATATCATCAGGAATTGGAGCTCTTCAACGAGTGAGGCGATTTATATGTAGGGAAACTGCGGAGAAAGCCTATAGAGGCTTAATTGAACCTTACTTTAATTAATGCTGTTCAGTTTGGGACGGTATCGGCAGCCAGTTGAGCAGTAAACTACAAAAACTACAAAATCGTGCCGCTCGTATGATTGCAGAATGCACATACGAAACCTCCTCGAGCTCTCTATTAGAGGAGCTAAATTGGCACAAGTTATCTATCAATCGCAAAAAACACAAAGCAATCCTTATGTACAAAACTATTAATAAGAGCGTACCTCTAGCTGGAGCTAGATATTGTCTTTATAGCTTGAGAGACAATGAGAATAAACTGTTTGTTCCCAAGCCGCACACAGATTATCTAAAACGCTCCTTCAGCTATGACGGAGCAGTTGTATGGAATAGTTCCAACTGAACTTCGATCGGCACAATCTCTCAGTGTCTTTAAACGAGATTTAGAAATTTGGTTAGCTTCTACAGACTCACACACGACAACCATGCATGTAAATGTTCAAGCGAGCGAAATGTCCAATATTTAGAATATTTATTTACCCTGTTTTGTTAGAGATACCTGCAGTAGAGGAGGCTAGGGGAGGTAAATGTATCGACTAGATATTCAATACAATAATACATAATAACGATCTGGGAAACCTGTAAGACAGCCAGCTTTGTAGCGTTCGTAGTTAATATTTTAGAAACCATGTATGGATCACTCATTTAGTATTTCACATTTCACAAATACTTATCTTTAAAAAGACATTCCAATAACATCAAATACTACCAATGTTAGAGCAGCATGTTCTTCAGTGTCATCACAAATGGTGTAACAGAGCTATTAAAGAAACGTAGTATCTGTTCAAAACACGCCGTACAGCAGATCCAGAAAAACACCACGTCTACCTTTGCCCAGCATAAATAACTTTACATTCAAAGGTGCTCCAACTACGGCACTAGTTACATGTATAAGTTTATAGCAACCCACCTCAAATTATGATTCAAACTAAACACCATGTACCCAGGACTAATGCGGTAATTTCAGTCTAATTCATCTTGCAGATTCCTCCACAGAATCAAACTTACAAGGACAAAACTGCTCTAGTGAAATTGCAAAACTCCTCCACGCCAGGGGTACACCCATTCCCACAGCAGCATTTGTACCCTGTATACTGAGTACCTCAGAGGAATCAGAAGATGATATAGTTATAAAACCACAGTATTCGTTTAGGAATTTCACCACCAAACTTCAAACGCCACTGAAAGACAAAAGCTTCAAACCGGAGAATGATGTTATATACCATAATCAATGGACTGAATGCAGTGCTCAGATCCTTGATGAGTTCGACAACCTTGTCCGTTCACAAAATACAGTGTCCGTAAGCAGTAATTCGCGTCACGTAGATTTTCACGACTTCAAGATAAAAAAAGGACATCTTTACTTCAGAATGAAATCCAGTCAAACAGGAAATATTTCGGTATTTCTGAAGATCGATAACTTTACACTAACGAAAATTTTCAACGTGACATTTAATCCTTGCTCTAGTTCTTTATCAGACATGGCAATTGAGAAAGTCAATCCGGTAGAAGATGAATTTGTATTTCGAATTTTCATTTTTGATGTTTTTGGTGAGCCAGTACCTTCAAACTCGACTGCAAATCTTGATGCAAGTTTCCAATGTACTGAAAATAAAGTCGTAAATAAAGTTAACCATATTGAACAGGAACAAATTTGTTATGATATAACAGTGAAAGGAGACAGGCCTTGGTCTCGAGATCTTATTGTGCTTCTCAATGGAGAACCTGTAAAACATGCACAAGAATTTGAATTTACAGATGAAGAATGCGAGGCTATAAATGGACTGGAGGACGAAGATTATGAATGGATTCAGCAATTTTTTGAAGAAGGTGATTGCGGAATATTTATGCCTTTAACAACAGGCGAGGATGATGGGAAGTTTGTAGTATATGATAAAAATGACTGTGAATTACAATCACAGAATGCTAAAAACCACAAACTAGTTTGTAAGAATGTTAAGAAATATGATATTTTGGGGCCAGACTTTGCACATAGCGATAACATCAAAAGAGTTCTTGAACTCAAAGATCGTGTTGAAGTCCAGGAAACTGCAGGCGATGCCAGCATTGACCTCAGAAATATTAAGTCTCATCTCCACCCAATTTGTAAAGAAGTTGTTCAGCATCTTCTTCGTGGTTTATATTACCGAAGGAAAGCTTCAGAAGCGGCAAGAGTTCGTATGGAATGGAAAAATAGGCAAATCAGTATTGATGAAGTATTATGGTTAGACGCAAAGACTTCGAGCTTTGTATTTTGCAAGTATTTCAAAGATTTCTTTGGCGATTTATTGAATCGTTACAATCGCGAAGCTTGCGAAGAACTGTTTAAGTTTTTCAATTTCCACCGAGATGAAAGCGAAGTAGATCTCCATGGTTTACTTGTTGCAGATGAGGAGAAGTTGGAATTGTTGAGATTGAATTTGTTGATTGGCTCTTTAAGTAAAGAACAAATCATTGAAATCCTGGATATATGCAAAATAAGGAGTAAAGAAGGGTGGGAGAGACAAACGTTTAGGAAGAAATTCCGGAGAGGGGAGGTGTCGAAAGACGTAGTTAAATATGTTATAGAAGATGGTCGCAAAGGTGTGACGGATGAAGATTCGTTGGACGAATGGGAACACGAGTGCTCGGACGAAGACAAAACCAATAACGAAAACGATTTGGAGTCGTTGAGAAGCAGTGAACGTAGTGGGTGTTGCCAAAACGACTCGAAGTCGTCGAGACACAATGATCGCAGAGATGATGTGGATACTATCATTAGAAGATGTAGATTGGAAAGTGACGAAGCTATCCAGAAATTAAAAGAAACATTGGACCTTAAAGCAGCAATCAAGAATAATACACCCTGGCTTGAGATCATAGTTGGAGCTGGTCATCACAGCAGAAAGAATGAACAAAATATCCGACCAAAAGTTGAGAAACTTCTCAAAGAAAGAAAACTTAAGTTTGCTGCTGTAAACAAAGGATCACTTGTAATCACGTTTCTAACCTACAGTGGTCCCGAGCCTTGTTTTGGAGAATATTATTGTGAGAAGTGCGATCGATGCTGGAAAAGCAGTAAGAGTTATGTTGGGAAATATCAGAAATGTGCTCACTGCAAAGTCAATTGTTGGCCAGTCAAACAACGAGAAAAAGGGAAAGTCAACAAGTACTATCGTGATGGTGTTGGGTCTGTGAAACGTCAGTCCAAACCTCATCAATCAAGTCTTTGTCAGAAATGTCAGGAATTAAGACGTCCTTGCAACGAAGTGCGATTATTATGACTCTGATGAAATAAATATCATGAACAGTAACTGGGCTCTAAGCACCCTTAACTTAATATATTCAATATGACATTATGACCACTGCCACTGGCCATACATCTTTCATCAATTACTTTGATGAGATTTCGTAATTATAATTAGGTTAGGGTAATTGTTAGGGATAGGGTGAAATATGGTTATGTTAAGGTTAGGTTAAGATTAGTGCTAGGATAGGTTAAGTTAGCGTTAGATCAGGTTTAAGGTTAGGTTAGTGTAGGTTAAGGTTAGGTTAGTGTAGGTTAAGGTTAGGTTAGTGTTAGGTTTAGGGCTTGGTTAAGGTTAGAGCTACGGTTAGGTTTAAGGTGAGGTTTTGGATTTGGGTTAGGCTTTGGATTAGGCTTTGGGTTTTGGCTAGGATTAGGTTTGGGATTAGATTTGGGGCTAGGGTTTGGTTTGGGTGGGTTAGGTTTGGGTGGGTTAGGTTTGAGGTTAACCTAAACGACTGGACTAATAGGTAAAGCGGCGGTCCAAACACTCGGTGATGCGAGTTTATTCTCTGAAGTGTCAGAATTTATATGAAATATAGTTTTTGTTATCTCTGAGAAGGGGTTAGAATGAATTTTCAAAGTCAATACCTGCTTGAAGCATTTGGAGCGACGTATAGCTATACAGAATTGAAGTAATAATGAGTCATTGACTCACTAATGAGTCATTAGCTTATACTAACGAGTCTTTAACAATACGTAGTATACATTACAAACCGACATCACTATACGTGTTTTGTTTTGTGAATATGTTTGTGTTTGTTGCATGTATTTATGTGTAGATTATCGAAGAAACGCTTCTAAGTAGATACTCGAGTTCCACAAAAGAAATTGTGAATATATTGGGTATGCTTTACATTTATTATATTTACTAGTGAGGTAAATTCTATGTACTGTATTCTATATATAAAGATGGTAGTTTCCTTGACAATGATTACGGGAGTTTAAGCATGAATGACGCCAACGTATAATAACAGCAGTCAAACAAAACGCGTTGAACTGATGCACGAAAGTATGGAAATCTTAGCTTACCATCGTTTGACTTTAATTAAAGTTTTAAGGTTAAGAAAAAACATAATCCGAATGGTGTCATCTTGTAAACTTAAGAGTATAACTTGTTGTAGACAAGACACAAAATTCAAGGTCTTGGTTTCAACAGCTCATATCGTCGGTTTACAACTGAAGTCGGTGAAGATGATATTCTTCTGAGTTCTGTCACTTCTGAGTATGTTTTTTCGTATATTTGAATTATGTGCTGGTAAAAGATTACAAAGGTTAAGACAGGACTTTACCATGCAAACGAGCTCAACTTAAGCCTATTTGGGAAACTGATATACAAGAGAATATGCATTTTACCGTTGTAAACAGAGCATGGACTTTTTAAATTGTTCCTTTCTTTGTATAATAATCTATATGATGAATTTCGTTGTGTCTAATGTAGCGTCTTTGTGTTGGGTTCCCCTATGCTTAACTTCCTTTTGCCTTACTATACTGTATCGTTATTTATTACTTAATTTAAAACTAGTTCAGTAGTTCTCTGGCATCTTTTACTTGGAAGTTGAGTATGATATTTCAAGATATATGCTTTGACTAAAATATAAGTCTGAAATATGGGATAGTTTTGGGAGGTCTGAAATATTCAGGTTCAGGAGTATCAACATCCATTACGCCATATGGAACGTCGTCAAATATACAATACGTCCTAATTATTATTGCAGTTCATAATATCTTTTGAACAGGACCAAACAATTCTGTTAAAGAATGATTAAGAATCGTTCTCAGACGGCACCTTGTTCAAGGAACCATTCCAGGGCACAGAATGTAAACACACGTTTACCGGGTCCAAGCGCAAGAGTCCAGCAATCAAACATCGCAAACAAACTTTCTCCAACACCGCCTTCGGCAGTTCCAAGAAACTTCTCAACTTTCAAAGACTCTGGTAAGAACAATGATAGATTGTTCAGGAGAGCTAAATCTGCCCCGCCAGGCTCTCGGCAACAACATTCAAGAAGCATTCTTGATATTCGTGGGAAACTTTATGAGCAGAATGGCAAAGCATTTGATATGATGTCCTACCTGAAAGGCAAATCATTTCCACGAAGAATTCATCGTCTTATCAACGAAACTCCTAATACTCTAGAGAATAGAAACGAAGATAGCAGCATTCCAGCAGTTGAAGGAAATGATGCAGAAGATGTTTTATCAGCTAGTCAAATTGGCTTAAATAATAAACAACTTTTAGAGAGAAGACGAGGACTTCACCGGCAGAGATCCATGAACAGATCTGAGGTAAGTACATGCGAAAACGAACTAAAAAGGGAGTAAAAAGCACTTCCCATGAATAAATTGTCTATTTTTATAGAAACCATCTTTTTACCCAACCGAAGATGCATTATAGCATCGTTTCAATACAGTCAAATACAGTTTAGTGCAGTACAATATAAGATCACTTCTATATTTCAATACAGTCAAATACAGCGAATGTAGTACAATATATAATCACTTTAAGAAATACCCCTGCGCGTAAATATCAATGCAGGAAATCCTGAGACTTGACACAGAACGCCAAATTTTTACATGCATAGGATAAAATCAATCGCTGATCTCCTATTATCGATTTTTGGCCACTTTTTTCAAAGACATGAAATTGCCCAAAACCATGACAAAATTTTAAGAGTTAACCTTTACTTTTTGTCTCCAAGTGTTAACTTGCTCATTTCAGGCACGTGCAAAGATCATGCTAACATTCCATCGCGTTCTTCTCATTTGCCGTGTCAGACTGATCATGGCGAAATATTCAATAGACCTAGTGCCACCAACAAAGAAACAGGTTTCGTGGAGTGAGAAAAGGCACACAAGAGAAGCTGCAGAGGTTTTGTTTAGTAAATCTTTGTACCAGAGGCAATCAATGGTGAGTGTTCATTAAATTATATCGGTTCGTTGTTGAGAATAGTTTATGGTGGATAACACCAACCCAGGCCAGGACGATATTTCTTGCAGGCGCGCGCGTATATTGAGTTACCGAAACGTAACAGTGTGCAGCTGTATAGTAAATAGATTCGAATTTCATGCATCTCGCTAAGCAAAATAGTAAAGAGTGCTCGACAACAATAGTTAGAGCAAATTATAGATTTTCGCTTACCTCAAAACTGGTCTGCAACAGGCTGTTTCATCTGTAAAATGCCTGATGATTCTTTTACAGATGAAACAGCCTGTTGCAGACCCCATATGAACAAACAGAGATATTCGTCCCCTGATCCAGCCGACGAGACATGTCATGTTGAAGGGTTAAACTGTTCTAATATTCTACAGATGGATTTGGTACACGCAAACCTGGAAGTGTCAAACGTTCCTGGGGTATATACTGAATTTGCCTTTTTCAAAAGTTCCTCGAAAGTGCGTAAAACAGTGAAAAATTTGACCGCCATTATGTGTGTAACAATAAAATATACTTGACTTATTAATGTTATACATGCATGTATATTTATTGTTTTAAGTCGATGTTTCTTCATGATTTTCAATTAAAATATGTGTAAAAGATTGAAAATATTTCTCCATCTTGTTGCTAGCCAAGGCAAATGTACATCAGGATCCTGAGAGTCCCAGATTTATCCCAGGCCTTTAAATTGGTTATATCCATAATAATGTACATTCGTTTCACTTTATTATTATTATTATATGGTTTATTAAATATAAAATTACACCGTGGGTGAAATACTTCATATTTACAAAATTAATTAAAATCTATAAAGTGTTAAAAAGTTTTAAAAGGTTTTTAAGAAAAATGTTACACATTAAAACTATTAATTTAAAATATTGGAAAATTGAGTAAGCACCGGAAAAAACTGTTCTTGAACCGATCCGTATTACATTTAAATATTGATAGTTTGTACATGTCTGAATTACGAAGCTGCATGCAGACCATGTTCACTAAACCTTGTATTAGGTACAAGTGACTTTAATTTATTACCACTCTGCGATTTAATCTTCTCAAACAATTTATGACACAATCGCTGTCTGTTATCATCCAGTTGTGGACAGTTAGCCTCAGACAGTGCTTCTCTGTATGAAGACTTGGAAAGATTATTCGCAACACCCGCTTCTGTATTCGTTCAATTTGTTCATTGAGATAAGATGGTAAGCTGCTGTGCCAAACTGGACAACAATATTCTAAAACGGAACGGATGTGTGCAATATGGACAGTTACCATGCAAGTCATCAGATGTCATGCCGCTACCCCTTAGAACCCGTATGATATGTAAACGCTTTGCTGCCTTTTTTGGGATCATATCGACATGATCTACCCATTTCAAAGAACTATTTATCTGAGTACTGAGAACCTTATGGCAGTCGACAATCTCTACTGGTATGCCGTCAATAATTAATGGATCCACAGTAGGTGCTTCGCGGAAGAAACAAACTCTTAACTCCTTGCATTTTTTTGGGTTTAACTTCATGTAATTAGCCGATGTCCAGGGGCCGGTTGTATAAAACTCTTAACTACATTTTAACTACTCGTTTTGTAGTTATTATTGCACTTTAAATAAATAATGATTCTGATTGGTTAATCCTCGCACTAACACTAACTGTTAATGGTAACTACTTTTTTATACAACCGGCCCCAGGAGGATATACAGTCAAGATTTGACTGGATTATTGAGTTGCCACACTGGCCCATTCACACACCGACTTACCCAACTTTACGCGTTGTTTACGATCTGATAAAAAGCTGCATAACCATGCAGGGTAGTAAAGATCTTCGAACACCCAATCGGACCAATTTGGTAACTAATATGTTAAGATTGATGCGATCGAATGCTTACTGAAATCTAAGAAGCGAATTCGCAAATACTGATTGGAAGAGTCCAAATTTAACAGCCAATTATGAAACATGTCCAATAGGAAAAAGGTTGTAGATGTCCCTTTTGTAACACCGAACTGCTTAGGATCAACTGCGATACCTTCAAGAATCCATTCTGCAACGAATTCCTCCAGAACCTTGGAAAGGCACGAAGTTAAAGAAATTGGTCGCAAATCACCCTCCTCTATTGGTATCTGTTCTTTAGGAATGGGAATAATAGTTGCGCATTTCCAAATACAAGGGACGACACCGGAAGATAATGAGGTGTTAAAAATGTCTGTAACTGGCTCAGCTAGTTCATATGTAAATTCCTTCAAAAGACGTGGTGGAATATTGTCAGGTCCGATTGCTTTATGAGGACTCAGTTTTTGAAGCTTCCTGCAAACTTGGTAAGGTTGTACCAAAGGTAAATCCCCGGCATCTGGTAAAAAGGCAGGTAAATCACACATGTCAATATCTGCGTTAACCGAAATATAAAAATCATTTAAAACGTTCACAAGTTCGATATCCGTCAAAGTCTTACCATCCTTTTCAATATTTACGAAAATCGACCAGAAATATTGTTCACAAGCTTCCACCAAAGTCTACTATGACCTTTTTTTAGATGTTGTACTATTTCTGCATAGAACTTCTGCTTCCTTTTTGTAATTTCCCGCTTTACCTTTTCTCTGTAATGATGCCAAAGAATTGTGTTTCCCCTATGAAAGGCCCGTTGCCGCAACCGAATCAGGTGTTTAAGAGATACTGTCATCCATGGTTTGTCGGATTGGTGTAGCTTTCCAGTTTTCATCGGGAAAAAGTTATTAATAGCTTGGGTAATTTTCGAAGAGAATTTTGATCATTTACCGACCAATTCTGACAAGCTAACCATCTACCAAACGCTTCACGCGCTGGGAAGCAGCGGAAACGCAGTTTATGGTTAGCGTACTGCGTACAATATTACTAGGGTACCATTTGACTATTTTGTGGTCTGACGTGCCAAGAGGAGCGATCGTTATTGGTGTATCATAAAATGAGCTGGAGGCTGGTAATGTTGTTGCTGTTGTTGTTGTTGTTGTTGTTGTTGTTGTTGTTGCTGTTGCTGCTGTTGTCGCCGCTGCTGCTGGAGTTGCTGCTGCCGTTGTTGCTGCTGCCGCTGTTGTTGCTGCTGCCGCTGTTGTTGTGTCACTATCATGTTGTTTTGTAGACAAAATCGATATAACTCTGCCAATCTTCTGTTTGGCGGCTCGATGTTTGAGGACGAAAAAACCCCAGCCCGCATGATTCCTCACAGGTTCGTATCTGAATGCAGTTCAGAGGATTGCGACCTCAGCTGGATGTAATGGGTACTGCTACTGCATTTCTTCCTCGATGTGTGCTGCTGTTGTTGTTGGGAGTTGCCAAATTGCCTTTGGTTTCGCTTTTGATACATTACTTTGTTATAGCTCTGCGTTGCCGCTCGTGTTGCGTTTGCTGCATACATTTGTTTTGTTTACATTTGTTTTCATTGGACCAGAACGCGCATCTAAATTGATCGATTCTTTGACGATATTCTCGACTCTACTGAGAGTGGATTTAACTGTCAGGGAGAGATTTGTATAGTTTTCATCTCTTTTACGAAGCTCTTGCTTTGTCTTTTCCATATCAGTCAATAGACTCGTAAACAATTCCGGTGTTATATCGACTTGGTTGTTTCCTTGTGTATTATGAGGGTCGGCAGGCATATAATTTGCATCTTCAATCACGTCCTTTACAAATTCCTTGAGCGATTGATAGTCTCCGCTCCACGCTATTTTTAAATTCGATAGCAATGAACTAATGAAGGCTTTGGTTTTACAGACCTAATTTGTTCGTGTCTTGTGTCTGGTAACACATTATTAATGACGGTTTGAGAACATAAGTCATCAGAAATGTTAACATGCTCCGCCATCTTTGAGGCAATATCGCGAAAAGTAGAATGAAAGTAAAATGAAATACTTTAATAACTCTTCTTTCTAATCTATTTTCTTAGATATATTCTCACGTACCAAAATGGGCAGAAATGATCTTAAGAAAACCTCCGACTGAAAGAAGTGACAGAGAAATTATGCAAATTCACACAATGATGCAAGGCCTCCTTGCTTATGATAAATTTACTCGGCGTATACAAATTGCGATGTGTCGTTCAATGAGGTTTTTAAGGTAAGAAACAACCGTTTATGATATAAGCGATGTGAAACAAAAGAAATAACGCGGACAAGAGACGCGAGGGGCACTGGGCATATTTTCAATAAGGCCAAGGGGTTCCGAACCTCAGCCCTTTCCAAGAGTACATTGATTCTTACTGAGAAAGAGCATTTGTATGATTAAATTAACTTTTCCGTACTTCATTGGGGCCCAGCTTTGTTTTAAAAGACATTTGATAACCAACATTGCGAAACAACAAAGTGCGGGGCTCTTGGCATAATGTCGCTTCTGGTAGTTAATCTCAGCAGTTATGAACAGCTCTCGTACACAGGGCATTTCGCTTCTGACCGCATACACTTTACAGTGGCGTAGCCAGGATTTTCAGTCAAATGCTAGCGGGCTAATATATAGGGATTTGTATTAGTCCGAATGTTTCCTAGGGGGGAGCCGACAACTCCACCAGCCCCCCCCCCCTCCTCTGGCTACGTCACTGACACTTTACAGTGCATTGAAATTATAATACGTGTGTATTAATAGTGAAATTAATAGTTCTCTTCCAATCATTTTAGGATCAAGTACCCACGTGTTATTCTTCGTAAAGGACATGTTGGACTGGCATTCTATTTTATTTTCACTGGCTCTGTTTTTATCAATATCGAAGGGCTTCATGTTGAGACAAATGAAGTGGTTTATAAAACTGTTAGTATTCTACAGCGTGGTGATGCTTTCGGGGTAAGTCGAGGGGGTAAGTTAGCAAAAGTGAAGGAAAATCAGGGGAACAGTTAGTGTTGGTGGGCATATGGTTAGTTCGTGTGCCTTTCAGGTTCGTTTCTGAACTATCTATCTAGTTTGTACCAACCAAACCGCAGATAAGCAGATTTTCTCTGGGTAATCTGGTTTCCTCCTGCCGTAACACTGGATGCACGATCAGATGGACCTCTAGGAAGAGATATCCAATATATATAAAGTACTACATATCCAGTACATTCTGTACAATTTAACTGAATGTACATGAAACGAAATTGTTTATAATCTTATCGAAAGAACTCTTAAAAAATTAATTCTTTTGTCGGCTTCCATTTCCACACTTTGCGATATTTCATTCATAAAGCACTGCTACTAAAGGGACGTCGAAAAATGTTTTAGATATATAAGTAAATCTAAGAAAATATTTTTATTTTCTTCAATGCTCTATTTGCATTGAAGGAAGTGGCGTTATTACGGAACATACGTCGTACAGCATCCGTGGCAGTGAAAGAAGATGTAGAACTAATGGTCGTAGATAAATATGTGTTTGGTAAAGTTTGTTCGGAGATATATGAACGAGAGATGAGAGAGAAGATGGAATTTTGTCGGTAGGGTATTAACAATTCTATTTTAGATGATATTACATGCAGTAGCAACAAGATAACGTCTTTTTTAGCAAATGTAAAGCAACATTTGAAAATTTCAATGTCCCATTTTCTCGTTTGCTGAGCCATGGACGTTCTTGTCAAAACAATCCATAATCAGGTTGACATTCACAAATCCGTAAGCTAAGAAATAGTAGTTTCCATAGGCGTAAGAAGCAACTTCAAGTTGGAGGGGCATTTTATCTTAACGGTACCTCTTCTGTTACGAATTGGCACTTTTCCCATTGTTTTAGCTGGAGAAAAGGACTCTTTCAAGAAAACTTGCCCCCCGGTTCCTACGCCACTAGTAGTTTCACTCAGATATATCATCATATTGTTTAATCATTGGATCGTCTTATCTAAAACATTATCCCCCCCTGTAATCATTTCAGAGATTTACCACTATTTAAACATTGGAGAGAAGAAGCAATCAAACGTATTTGCCAAGATTCACAGATACACGAGGTAATTATATTTCTGCCGGCACTTACATTTCCATGGCGGTACAGTCTGTTAGCACATGTCAGCTTTGTTTACATTTTTTCTATCAAAACAATGGACTTTGTCAGCGAAGTTGTGGCAACTTCATATATTTTCCTGCTTCCACAGTAAAATAAATTATCAAGGTATCACAATCAAGCTTTGCAAGAATATACAACCAAGTCAAACTGCTTGTATTATGATCAGGAGGCTCTAATGTACGCATGCGCAGAACGGACTGTACCGCATCTTTAAAGTGCTGCTAATCCCAAATATGATTTTTGGTATGTATAATATTTGGATCATTCTGAGAAGAAATCTAATATATCTTTATAGTAAAAATCCTCATCTTGATCAACTTTTTCACTGTCAAAGTTACCGGATATGTCATTAGGTGAATTTTAGAATAAAAAAACAAAGGAAAACTAATTTACAATTCACCTAATGACATCGTATCCGGTAAAGAAGTGAAAAAGTTGATCATTATACAATTACTTTATGGTTTCCGTGTTTGGATGGCCTGATCCAAACACGCGGGAATGTTGCGAGAGTTAAGAAAAGCGCGCGAATCAGGCCATCAGGATCAGGCCATCCAAACACGGAAACCATAAAGTAATTGTTTTATAAAATAACAACAACACGATAGTCTTCCGTGTTTGGATGGCCTGATCCAAACACGGGTTTCGACCAATCAGAGCACGCGTTATATACATGTTATTTTATAAATTACATTTCTTCTCAGAATGATACAAATATTACACAGATCAGAAATCATATTTGGGGTCAGTAGCACTTTAAAACAGGTGCACTGTCCATTTAAATCAACTTAACAGTAATCGAATAATAATCCTGTAAAGTAAATAATTTTATGATCAGATCAATCATCTTTCATCTTGTCCAGTCATATAACTACGCGATGTTCAATCATATCTAGCACGACAAATCAATCGTGTTCGTAAGGAGTCTTTTAAGTTTATGCATGTCATCTCATTTCACACATGCAATATTTGTTGTGGTAACGGCCGCAAACCAATTTAATACGGAATTATTGTTGTTTTAGTACAAAGCAAATAAAGTAATTGTCCGGAACAGTAGTGATGAAGAAGATTGGATTTACTTTTGTATGGAGGTAATAACGGTATTTTAAGTCACAACGAATTTTTATCCCGGGTTTTGTAACTATTAGTATATGCATGCCGTATAGACATGTTTCGCTGTCCTGGTTCAAGTAAATGAATATAATCCTCGAACAAATTACATTCACGACCCAACGTTTCAAGACCCAACGAAGTGAAGATATTCTTGTGGTAGAATGCCGGCGTTATCCCAAATCCCAATTCAAAAGATTCATATTTATTTCCCACACGTCCCAACAACGCTTTTAACGGTAACGATTGTTGGTGGTAATGACTCGTGAGTAATCCGACCAAATGTTTAACTCAAGAGTGATTAACACCAAAACTCGTTATGGTTAAAGGCGCTCCTTGGAACACGGCACATAAATATGAATTATCATGCTTTGAACAGGGATGACGGTAGCTATCTTCCACAAGAGTATCTTCACCTTGTTTGGGTGTGACGTCTACAACGAATATATAATAAGCGACGTTGCGACTTAAAATCACCCTGGCTGGTGAAGACACCAGACTGATGTGATGACACGTTAGGTCGTGATTATAATTTGTTAGGGTATTGAATTCATTTACTTTAAGCAGATATGATAGATGTACCTGGTTGCCGTGAATTCATAAACTTTAACGTTCGCCTTTGTCGTTTGAACAGTATTGTGTTTCTAATGCTATTCCATAAAGACGTATTAATGGTAGTATATCATGATTTCAGGGTCAATGTAGTGTGATTAAAGCCCTGGAGTTTAACGTGAGACCAAAACACTCCTCAAGTTTCGTATCGCGACGTTTAGAAGAAGAGAATTGTGATCGCGGCTGGTATCTTTCTCTCGGCGTGACAGACTCGGAACCTGGTCGGAAACGTTCGTATTCTACTGAAATGGAAATCATGAATGAACTACAGATTTCTATTGAACAAATAGATTTAAGAAAGATCGCGAAGACGCACATACTGGATGATGATTATGAAGTTATGTCAAGGTAACAAACAAGTGTAACATCTAAAGCACATTACTCAACGTACATGTGCCAGTTTAATTCTTTGCCGAGGATAAAGAATCCCAACCTAACTGCTTCGTGTCTAAAAGTTGTATTTATAATACGAAACCAATCAATTGCGTTTTTCCATGCACTTCGGTAGGGCATTTCCTCCATAATGTCATTTTCACATATTATAACTGAAATTTTATATACTACATTCTAACCTCTATTAGAATATACCTTCTATATAGCCCCCCCCCCCCCCCCATTAAGCAGACATCTCTTCCAAAAATCTTAAATTAAAACAGTTGCAATTACCTTATTCTATTATTTTTTACCTATATTAAGGTTACATCACATGATGTACGTGCGTTATGGTAGATTGGACATTGTGCAACGAATTTTAGGTGTAGTTCTACCAAATTTTCAGTGAAAATAGCCAGAAAAATGCTGATTTCGAAGAACTTCGTTTGATGGATGTTTAGGTAAAACCTTTCAAGTTTTGTCTGACTAGACAAAATTATAGGTACTCCATAAAAACAAGAAAATAAGTGTACAGTTTACCCCAAAGTTTGTCTAGATATCGCAATTTGAATCTTCATAAGTAAAGTAAAAATAACGTGTGCGGAAATTTTCTCTTCTTTAATGGTTATTTTGATATGCCGTGTTGTTCTATGGCTTCATGAACTATCATGACAAGATCAATTAAGATCACAATAAAAAATGAACCATTAAAGAAGAGAAAGTTTCCGCACACGTTTTTTTTACTTTACTTATGAAGATTCAAATTGCGATATCTAGACAAACTTTGGGGTAAAATTGTACACTTATTTTCTTGTTTTTATGGAGTACCTATAATTTTGTCTAGTCAGACAAAACTTGAAAGGTTTTACCTAAACATCCATCAAACGAATTTCTTCGAAATCAACATTTTTCTGGCTATTTTCACTGAAAATTTGGTAAAACTACACCTAAAATTCGTTGCACAATGTCCAATCTACCATAACGCACGTCTGTCATGTGACGTAACCTTAAACGACAAAATTGAACTTTGATGGTATAACCAACGTCTTGACGAAGGACCTTTGGCAAAACGTCGGAGTGTCCTTAATCTTTTTCAGGCAGATGAGTATCAATAATCTTCACGGTTTCTTTGGTCTTCAAGGTTGTCATCCTGAAACATGGCTGATCTAATAGTGTTGAACAACCTCTGCTATCAGAATGAACTGATTTGCATTTATCAATGCAATGACGAAATTGAACCAAACCCTATCACGTTGGTGACATTGAACTGGTCGCGACAACCACGATCAAATAGAAAACGAGACTTAATTACGGTATTTTAACCTTACTCTAATCATCTCTTATTAATTCGATAATTTCAGAAATATCAAAGAGAAAGAGGCCAAACTGAAAAAAATGGGAGGAGCGGAAGAAGTGTTATTCTCATTTGGTAAAAGCTACAACCACTTACCACATTGCACAGGCGAAGCACAGTATTGTTTGATAAAGAAAGATGACAAACGATGTTCTTTGTTTGAAAGCAATAGAAACGCTCGGAGCTCAGACATTGGCATAGAGAAAACGACCGTGAAACGAAGGAAATCTATTGAGATGACAACTTTGTTGAATGAAGAGTTTACAACTGGTCGTTTAAATACAAAAATTGCTTATCTCAATATCGCTACTATGAAGAAAGGAGATGTTTTTGTAAGTCTCTTGCGTAATACCTTGTGATCCCCGTTACCGAGAGGTCTCGCCTAGTGATGCATTTTTTATGTATTGCATGTATCGGTATCCTGAGAAAATTATACCGACATTGTCGGCATACCGGTTTTTGGGCCCTAATTGTCAATTAGAGAGAAAGATTTTGATTTTAAAAAGTGGAAAAACTGCCTGCGACAATTTCGAAGAAATTTCAGCCTTATTCCCATTTTCATACATCTTTGAGTAGAAAAACTAAACATTTCATAACAAAGACTTTAAAGACTGGCAATTGTTATTTCATAGTATCACGCGAGCGTAGACAGACATTGTTTTTAACACGAAATTTCCACTTCTTTGCATTGTAGTACAACAAAATCGGTAATTTCGGCATATCGCAAATTTCGATAAACCGAAAATTTCCGGTATATTGGTATGACTGAAAATACCGGATGGATTCAATCCCGAATGGATTCAATACCGTTATTTTCGATATATCGGTACCAAAAAGGTTTACTTTAATTTAAGATACGGAGTATAGAAAGACAGCAACAATGAAACCTGTCCACTTTATAAAGATTGTAAAGACTTTACAACACATAGATCTCAATCCAATTCTAGCCGACAACTTTAATAAATATACCACAAAACATAATCCAACAATTTTGTGTTAATTAGATTTATCTTTTACATATATACACATAGACTATGGGTGTGCACAGATGTTGGTGTGCACAGATGTTGGTGTGCACAGATGATGGTGTGCACAGATGATGGTGTGCACAGATGATGGTGTGCACAGATGATGGTGTGTACAGATGATGGTGTGCACAGATGGCAGAGCCACTCGCTTAGGTACAACATAGAAAAATAGGACGGCTGAGACCACCATAGTAAGCAACGCGCTAGTGTAAGATATGATTGAAATTTACCAAATTAAATGAGTAATGGTGTAAGTGAAAACAAGTTTTGACAATAGCAATGTTAACATTTTAACAATAAATTAGGTTAACCAAAAATGCATGGAATGTGTTCCAAAGCGTCATTAGTCCTTCGCATGTAAATTTGTATTAGTCACGATTGACAAATTATTTCAAATGACTAAAGTCATGTGCTGTTGCAAGTTGTTGATAAATATCTATGCGACTGTCGGGAAGGGCGAAATTCTTAAGGGAAGGCGAAATTCTTAAATGAAAGGCGAAGTTTCTAAAAGGGGACGCATTTCGTGAAGGGGGGCGAATTTCCTGGTAATTTCGACCCCCAGGGGGCGAAATTGTGGGGAAGCGAAATTCCTGGGACACCTGTCATGATATATTATTTGTTCCTATGCTGGTTTAGAACCTTGGTGAAGTGCTACAACAGACAGGCAGACAACTCATCTTGGTCAGTCATAATGCAAAGATATTACAAATTAAAAAACAGACCTTCTTCAAATACGCTACGAAGGAATCCCTGTTAATTGCAAAAGTTTTGGCATTGGAAAACAAGTAAGAGTTCACATATTTGACTTAGTCTGTTTGATTCTGTTTAGTCTAGTCTAGTCTAGTCTAGTCTAGTCTAGTCTAGTCTAGTCTAGTCTAGTCTAGTCTAGTCTAGTCTAGTCTAGTCTAGTCTAGTCTAGTCTAGTCTAGTCTAGTCTAGTCTACAGGGTTCTCCACAGTTGTGAGTGGGGCAGGTAAAAGAGGTTTCTGAACAGGTAAGTGTCCCGGCGCGACAAACCTCTAGCCTGGGGGGGGGGGGGGGTCCGGGGCATGATCCCCCGGAAAAAGTTTCTGAAATGCCATTTCCTGCATTTGAGGGAAGATTTAAGCTTTTATAGAATTCTAAAATTATAACAATAAAACGTCATATCAATTATAAAATACACCACTGTTTTACACAAAACTGTGTTTTATACAACAAAATGCCTTTACACAAACTCTAGGATTCTCCAGGCGGTAATCAGTGGTCGTGGAAACGGTAAATTTTACCGGTTACCGCCTGATAAGGAGAACCCTGTTACCCTGGTCTATAGTCTAGTCTATAGTCTAGTTTGTCATTTGTCCAATTCATTGTTCAGTCTATATCTGTGTCTGTGTCTACGCCTACGTCTACGTCTATGTCTATATTCTTGTTTATTGTATTGTATAGTCTAGATCTAGTCAATTGTCTATAGTCTATTGTTTAAGCGTCAACAGAGGAGCAAGTTTTCCTTGACAAGTTCCTTGAGGAGTTTATTTGTTCGTTTACGAGCCCGCACATTAACGATACAAATAACTACTTCATGTATACGTATTATATAGTGCGTGTGATGAGTGTGCAGTGGCGTACTGCGCATTTCCTTGTCAAGTTTTCCTTGTCGGCCGTACACACGAACAATTTTCCTTGTTCAACAGCTGTAATGACTAGCTTTTAAACAAGGCTCCTTCTGAAGGAAAACTTTTAAATTTTTTGTCATACACACGAGCAAATAAAACTTGTCAAGCAAAACTTGCTCAGACATACGGGACTTTAGTATTTTGTGTTGTCTATTGTCTTGTCTATTGTCTTGTCTATTGTCTTGTCTATTGTCTAGTCTATTGTCTTGTCTATTGTCTTGTCTATTGTCTAGTCTATTGTTGTGTCTATTGTTGTGTCTATTGTCTTGTTTACTGTCTATTGCCTTGTCTACTGTCTATTGCCTTGTCTACTGTCTATTGCCTTGTCTACTGTCTACTGTCTACTGTCTACTGTCTACTGTCTACTGTCTACTGTCTACTGTCTACTGTCTACTGTCTACTGTCTACTGTCTACTGTCTACTGTCTACTGTCTACTGTCTACTGTCTACTGTCTACTGTCTACTACTATTGTCTATTGTGCTGTCTATTGTCTTGTCTACTGTCTCTCTATTGTCTACGGTCAACTGTCTATTGCATTGCATTGCATTGCATTGCATTGTCTACTGTATTGTCTACTGTATTGTCTACTGTATTGTCTACTGTATTGTCTACTGTATTGTCTACTGTATTGTCTACTGTATTGTCTACTGTATTGTCTACTGTATTGTCTACTGTATTGTCTACTGTATTGTCTACTGTATTGTCTACTGTATTGTCTACTGTATTGTCTACTGTATTGTCTACTGTATTGTCTACTGTATTGTCTACTGTCTAGTCTATTGTTGAGTCTACTGTCTTGTTTAAGGTCATGTTACACGAGGCCATGTTACACGAGGCAATTTTCGCTGCAACTTGTCTCGCAACGGCGTCGCATTGCAGGTCGCAAGGGAAATTTCCTCGTGTAACACCCCTATTTTGCAACTTGTGTCGCAACGAAAAATTGCGTTGCAAGTTGCAGAGAAAGTTGAAGCAGCTTCTACTTTTCGCAACGCTACGAGACAAGTTGCAGCGTGTGACACCCCCACTGCAACTTGTCTCGCAATGTTTGGGAAACGAACCAATCACAAAACAGAGTGGTGACCCGCGAGCAGGAGAACAAATTACTCTTTAAGGCGGGAAATTCAAGTTAAAGATGGCGGAACATTGTAGGTCGCAAAACAAGTTGCGTACGTCTGACATGTCACTGCAACCTGCAATGTTTTTTTCCAGCAAACATTGCGAGACAAGTTGCAGCGAAAATTGCCTCGTGTAACATGGCCTCCATTGTCCACTGTCAACTGTCTATTATCTAGTCTACTGTCTACTGTCTACTGTCTACTGTCTACAGGGACGTAGCCAGAACTTTCAAAGGGGGGGAGCCCTGTGGGGATTAAAGGTAGTTGTGGCTATATGTGGGGCATAATTCCTGGTTTTGCAGTAAGTATTAGCACTAAATATTACCAAAGGGGGGGAGCCGCGGCTCCCTCGGCTCCCCCCCTGGCTACGTCCCTGACTGTCTACTGTCTAGTCTATTGTCTATTACCTAGTCTATTGTCTTGTCCATTGTCTTGTCTATTGTTTTGTCTACTGTGTCTATGGACTATTGTCTAATCTTTTGTTCTGTCTATTGTTTATTGTCTGGTCTGTTGTCTAGCATATTGTTCAGTCTAATGTCTTCTCTGCCGTCTAGCCTATTGTCTGGTTTGTTATCTAGTCTATTAAATGTCTATTGTCTGGGCTATTGCCTTCTCTAGTTTTTGTCCAGTCTATTGTTTTTCATTGTCTATATAGTATTGTTTTCTCTATTGTCCAGTCGATTGTCTTTTCTGGTGTAGTATAGACTACAGGGTGTATCAAAAAAACTGCAAATACCATAATTTGTATGCACGAGATCATACATTAGAATTTCAATGGCTGTGCAAATAATTACGCTTCTGGGATTTGAAAATACGTTTCCACGTGCAGTACTATCAAAATAAGCACACAAAGTGAATTAAAATTCACTTTGTGTGCTTGTTTTGATACCCCTGGGAAACGTATTTTCAAATCCCAGAAGCGTAATTATTTGCACAGCAATTGAAATTCTAATGTATGATCTCGTGCATACAAATTATGGTATTTGCAGTTTTTTTGATACACCCTGTATAGTCCATTGCTCGGGCTGTTGTCCAGCCTAGACTGTAGTCTAGTTTAGTTTAGTTTAGTTAAATGTGTAATCTAGTGTATTGCCCTATAATTTTCTGGTATTTTTCCTATCATCCCATTCCATCGGCATTATAAGTCGCCACTGAAAAGTTTTGTTCATTGTTCTATTTCTCTATAGTTATCCAGACGACGATGCATTGTATTATACATTTCGCCAGAAATGTCTGTGGGAAGAAGTAAAGACAAGTGTATTGCAGCAAACTATGGACAAGATAAATGTCACTCATATTGAAAGAGATGAAGAACCTTCTAAAAAAATGTTCACGGTAAAACAACGAGCAAAAAGTGCTCGTCAGGTTTCAAGAAAATTTTTCTAACTCAATTCACCAGCTTTATAGCCATATAGAAGACGAGTTTGTCCTTGTCTTTGACTTTGTATACAGACACAAACCATTTGGAGAATTATGAAGCTAACCATACACACAGACTCAGTGAATTAATATAAAGCACATCAACCAACTTCGAAGTACTGCAAGTGTTTCGTGGTCGTGAAAATGATGTAAATAACGTCACTTAGTTTGAACAAGAACGGGATTCATGTGTCTCAGAGAGAAAAATGTTATTGTTAGTGAATCAAAAGATGACTCTCCATTGAATACTTATGATCAACAATTAGTTCAACAGCCTAGTACTCAGGGCTCAGGGTCACGGAGGTGAAGACCCAGAGTCCCTAAGTATCAGGTTGTTAATTCAATTTGTCTCTCCTTCATTCAAAATATTCGAGCGACGATTCTGACCTGGGAAAACCTCGAACCCTGAATTGTCTTTTTTCAATTTCCTTATGACTCTCCATAAAGTACGTGTGAAAAATTGCTCAATGTTCCTCAGGATCCCATGCAAGATCCCACATTTTTCCCAGGTGTAGAACCATTAGTTTTAAGGATACTTAAGCTATTTTTAATGATAATCGATCCAATCCAGTAGAGGACTAGAGGTCAACTCGAATTAAGTCACAGAGTAACTTTATAAATCAAAACGAGCTGACCATACTATTACTATATCTAAGCTACGAATATTTGTATGTCTCACTGGGATAATTCTGAATATTGTCATAGGTTTTTATGACATCTTCATGCTCATTAATTCTTTCAAGTAATTTATGTACCTTCTCAAGTTGATTTTCATTCAGGTCTACGAGTGTCCGAGGTAAATACTCCAGGTTAGCTGAGAGAAGAATGCAGGCATTTTCTTTGGTCAGTTTATTGGAGACTTGTATTAGGCCATTAGGCGCACATATAAACTAAAAAAACAATCATATTACAAGTTAGGGACGATTAATAAAAAATGTGCAGATTGCTATAATATACCTGTACCTTCATAGAAATGGACACATGTCTGAACCACGATAGTGCAATTCAAAATTTTGTCAATCAATGCATACTGCTTAACTCTAGCATTTAATGTGGACATTCCCTCAAATTTCAACTAAGAGACTGCAGAGACTTGGCCAACTAAGAGACTGCAAAACTGGCTTGTTACAATATTTTTGTCATTATTTACAAACTAAAATTTGAATCTCGCTGAAAATGTCTCAAAATGAAAGAGAACTCCATTATGAAGGGCTGATTCATATGAAAGCAACTGGAAATATGCAATCATATTTTATCTTTGCCCCTATCATTCTGCTGGTAAGACTATGAAAGACGTACACATATTTAGTTTTCCAAAACAAGCTTTTCATAAGATGATCATGATTTTCATGTTGGAAGGATAACAACATATCATAAGAGAAAGTAGCTACATGATTGTACTCTATACCTGTATAAATGTTTTGTGTTCAGCATTACTTCCAAATTGTACATCTTCAGCTCCAACGTCAATAGCTAACTCCTCCGCCTATACAAGAGCGGTAAATTATTCTCTCTATTATTTCTTCAATTATATTGGTTCATAAATTTTCCATGCACTACGTGTAATAATTCCCCGTGCATGCACACTGGCACACAAACGAATTATCTTAGTCAGAAGATAAGCTGTAAAGGCCGCTCTCCATTACGGTTGCTTCTGTGGACTCTCGTGAACGCGCAAGTTCACCAGGAAAGTTGAAAACATCTCAACTACAATCACATGTCCGTGAGCATAGGAGCGGACGTAACACTCTTACACAAGACACCAACTGGGCATGTCCGAACAAGATCGCTTCACTCGTAATGGAAACGGGCATTGAATGGGCAATATATAACCGTATGCTCCATAATTAGCGTAGCATCCATCATTATACTTGTACAGTAATCATTTCTTCTGGTAATTTACCTTGTTTAAAATATCTTCATTATCTGCATTTTCGTCAATATCCGATGAAACCCAACTATTCTCTATATTTATTATCCCTGAATAAAAATACATTGAACATTTATTAAATCAGAAGAAATTGCGAATCATCTGGGAGCTTGTTCTCAAATGAGTAAGGCAGAGCGAACACATCCTTCCGAAATGTACATCATGCACCTTGGCTTCAGAGCTTCGCATTCGTGATTGAGACCTTGGCTTTAGAGATTTCTTGCTATTGGTGTCATATTTACGAGGTTAATATAAATAACGCGCAAGACTTTTATATAATTACATACGTTAAACGTCACCAGGCAGTTACAAGATAAAAAAGATCGCAATCACGAGACTCCATAGCCAATGTGACACATTATCCAGGAAGGGTGTATTGGGTACTGTAGCTTTAGGAATACTGGGAAAATTTGTCTACAAAAACCAGCAACCAGTATAATGTATATATACTTAACTCAACTATTACCTTTGTGTTCATACATAAAAGACACAGAGCCCTCATCTCCAACATGACCGCTAAGAAAGAAAACAATTGAGAGAAAATAAAGCCGTTGATTTGTCGCTGCGATTACTGTAATTCAAAGAGAAAGAGAGTGCGGTAGAAAGTTCGATAAGCTTAGGCTAGGGCGCCAATGGAGCAGCACGTTAATGGCCTTGTGTTCATAATCGAATATATCTTGTGCTGGCTTTGCGAGTGGTCAATTATGACAACGGTAAAAGGTACAATCATTTTTCTGAAAAGAATGAGGACCAAACACTGATGACTTTTGTTTAGGCGTCAAAACCCTATCACAAAATATGGGCTGTGCCTGTGATTGGTAGTGATGCTGAAAAGATCCTCTTACGTCATGAGAATGAGAAGAAAAGAGAGTATAATCGAAGAATAATTGAAATTGAGCAAGCAGTTTTTACACCACTGGTCTTTGGCACTAATGGTGCAATGGGTAAAGAATGTGCGAGATTCCACAAAATTCTTGCTATACTAAGCTGGCAGCCAAATTTGGCAAACCATACTCAATAACTATGTCCTGGCTACGTACGAAACTTTCTTCCTGTCTGCTGAGATCATCCCTTCTTTGTTTGAGGGGTACTAGAGTACCTTTTTATATGAATAATACTAGTTTGTTGGAGACTTTGTATTGACTTGAACCTTTCAAGCGATTTGCTCTAATGGATTTTTCAACACTTGTGAATAAAATCTTTCTAACTTCCCATTAGGTATCTGCATACATGTCACACAATAAGTAAGCAGCGTGCATATCTCAAATATATACAACACACCATGCAGCTTGCAGCAGCTATTTATTGCCTTAAACGTAGTGAGTATTTGTTACAGTGGCGGACACTTCGCGAAATATTGAGGGTGCGAATTTACTTATTTAGGTTGCCAACATATTCCTGCCCATTTGTTTCTATAAATTTCAGTCCTCAAAACGTTTGTGGCTCAAACTTAATGCACATTTGCTTAAATAATACATAATCAGGCTTTCATGGTCGAAAAAATTATTTACAGCTAAGTTACTCACTGTTAATCTACTATCATTTAAAGGCTTTTTGTCTGTCACTGAATGGTTTTGTAGATATAATACTAATATGTAGTGTACTTTACCCATTTTTAGTAAACAAGGTTCTTATCTCCGTTCTAGTTTTACTTTTGTTTGATGTTAATGTATCGACCAATATCCCACATCCACCAGGTCCATGACCTTCTATCAATAAATTATGACTGACATCTCCCGTGTTCTGAAAATAAAACAAAAGTTCAACAATACGTATGTACAGTATCTACATTTTACTTGCACCAATGGTGATGATGATCCCACTTACAAATCGAAAGATCCGCCAAATCAACATGGTATTTTCTTTTTTACAACAGTCAAAAACTCATGTCTGACTAAACATGCCCGTTTCATGCCTGCATGTGAAGACAAAGATCAGATTTTGTCTTCCTTTATTGTCCAAACGTACCCTGTATTACAATTTTCTTTGCAAAACACTTGCCACGGGCAAACACTTGCCTAAGCGCAACTGTTCAGCAAGAAAAATACAACTGGCAGGCCATGTCTTGCGAATGTCACTAAGCCATCCGGCATACAAGAGTTAAGGAGTAAAAATTATTCCATTATTTCTACTCCTTTGCTGGAGTAAATTTTACTCCTTCAATGGAGTTAAAATGACTCCCAGTGGAGTAAAGTTGTTGGCATCTCACTCGATTGAATAATAGTTGAAGGGTTTTTGTAGATGGAAATTATCGAGTGTAAATTATGTACATACGTTCAATCTAATTGGAGAATACAGTAGAATTCCAAATATTTTACTCTCCCATAGGGAGTAATTTTAACTCCTATGGTGGATTAAAAAACTCTTTGAAATTAACAGTGTTATTATGAACTTTATGAACTGTACAAAGAGAGGAAGACCTAAGAAAACCTGGCGTTTTACAGTAATAGACGATCTAATTGTTATTTATGGTATAAATATTGGTTACCAAGCTTGGACAATCACCAATAACAAAGTGAAATGGAAGATTAGATTGTGGACCATCCATTTGGCTGGAGGAACAAGGTAGCAAGGCAAGGTAACATTATGAAAAACGAATCAAATGATGATGGAAAAAGTAAAAAAGATTAAGTTACACTCAAATGAAGATTGTCTGGATTATCACTTTACTACCGTATACTTGTATTTACACTTTTCTGAGCACTCTTAAATTATCAATAGTGCATGTTCAAAGCTTTGAAAGGTTCAATTGTATAACTAAGCTACCTTCACACCTGACTTGATAGCTGATTCTATTTTATCTTTAGTCATATTCGTTGCTTTTGCACGCTCAATCAAATGTTCCAGTTTTACATTCAGTGTTGGATCAGGACCGTTCTCTAAATATAAAAATTGAATGTAAATTCAGTAATTTTTATCTGATCGAGAGCCAACTTTAAAAATAGTTAACTAGGTCCATGTAACTTCCCATTTTTGAAACACAGCTATATATCCTAACGACAAAATCGTAAATGTGTGATTCCAGTGTAGGTAGTGATAAACAAGATATAAACTTGAGAGATTACAGGGTCAAACTACATGAAAAATATAACAATAAGAACTTTGACGCCTCGTACAATACGAAGGCCCTTCGTCTGGAAGTTAGTATTATATTTATCAGGTAGTTTGATCCTGTAATCCCTCAAGTATATCCTAATGACAGAATGAAAAGTTCATAAAATGCCCATGAATTCCAAATATTCACCAAAATTTGCACCATTGTTAAGTTTAACCTTAAATTGATGTATTATGAATAACCAAAAAAGACACATCAATGTTACTGTTGATTCCATGCATGGAGGGTCTAAACTACAGGTTACGAGTGAGAGCCCAAGTTAAGGTCAGGGGTTGGATGCAGGCTAGATTCCATATTTTATTGTCTAAAGCAACGTGAAAATAACCAAACACCATCTTCATTATTGAATCAACCTGCATTATTAACGAACAGTCTCAACATATTAGATTGCCTGACATTTAACTCTTTCACTGCCACAGGCGACTTTAGTCAACATCTTACATGACTGAATTAGTATATAGTGGAATTGGTATATGTGGCTAGATGTTAGAGGAACTGACCTCAATCCTACGCGTACACTGCACTTATTTTATTGACTTTTTTCCAACAAGTTTTGACTCTCAAATTATTTTTTAGACTTTGTGTTTAGGGTTGGGGTTGGTTTATTGCTGCCAAGCACAGCAAGGTATAGCACACTATTCTTGACACTGCTTGCACATTTCTCCAGAGTTCACTCATACACAGTCTTTCTTCCAATCTATATATTCTTGCAAAATCTAGGCTTCGTTGGTTTAGATGTCTTGCACAATTTCCAATGAGCAAACAGAGAAATAAACTAAAATTGTACTGTGTTTGTTATGTTTCCATTTGGTCTTATTATATATGGAGTTATCACATACTTGTGCCTTTATCAGGGCGATATTTAACAGAGTGACATAAAAACGATATGTCCCCAGGGACAATATTGTTTTTATTTCCCGCTGCTTATCACCCTGATAAAGGCACTAGATGTGATAAAAGGTTATCACACTCATTACTCGGTGATATCAGTTTATCCCTCTCGGTACGAGATATCGTCCTTGAGCGATAAAACTGATATCACCTCATCCCTCATATGATAACCTATACTTACCGCTGCTTGTAACAGCAAAAAGGCAGAGCTTGCCTTGCAATATTAACACTAATAAGTTAATCAATTGTGCAAAGTCATTGGACAAAAAATTCTTAAGTGTGTACTTGCCCCTTACTGGAAAGTTTGGAAGTTGCATACCGAGATTTAGAAAATTTAATAGTAAATATAATTATACTGTGAGCCCAATATTTCGGTTGTGCAATACAAACTTTCCACACTGGTACTTGCCGTACCCTGAAGTCTGAACATGAATTCTCATGAGGGATTCGAACCGTGTGTGAGTGCTTGCAAGGCGAGGACTCCTGAACCACTCAACTACCGAGGATTTGCTTGAAAACTTTTGAAATTTATGTGGTATCATCTCAACATTTTGAAAGAACAAGGAAAATAGTTGTGCTGGACAAATAGCGTTAGCCAGGGTGGAAAGTTTTTAGGTTGCACCAAAGATCTTCGGGCATGGAAAATTCGTAAAATTTGCTCTCTATTGGCGCAGAATCATGTGCAAATGAACCGGCATGGCACAATGGTGTACAAAAATTTACGCGATCATGTTAACACACATTAAATCTGTACTTCAATCCTTAATAAACGAAATTTGACTGAGCATCAACTCTAACCAAATACATTTCAAATTTTTACTCACTGCTCTAAGTCTGAGTACTACTACGACCTTTTTAGACTATTTATTTCTCCAGGGGTGAATAAAATGGCGACTTGGCAGCGCATGTCAGTATGTCGAAAAACAAGATTTATGTTCCCACTGGCGCATGTTTCTGAGCCTGGAGTAGATCTCCGGTACACGCAAGTAGATCTCCGGTTCCACCCTGGAGCGTTAGCACATTAGTATCCGTTCACGGACAAATTACCACTTCGTTTTGTCAAACCTGTGTTTTTATAAAACGTATACAGACAAATATAGTACGATACAGTGTTAACAAGGTTTTATTACTGATACACTTTTAAATCAAGCTATTTAATATTTAAGATATTTTTGTCAATACCCCAGGGTGCATTTAATGTAAAAGCCATATGCCGAAGATACACTAGCTCTCGAACCAGGTCACGCCAAGACATTTTGAAAGACGTTCAAATGTCACGCCAAACATTGAAATTCCTACGCCAAGCTTAGCCTGGGTGCAAACTACTGCCAATAAATTGATTGAAATATTTCCAGTGTGTCAATAAATGCCACCGTAGGCTAAAAATGTAATACTTATGAAATATGGATATTTCGAGTGAAATAATATATACAATATTTGCAGAAAAAAAACATCTTGTAGTTTACCTTATCACAACCCGTAGTACCCACATCTATATATATACATGAACTTGCGGTTAACGCTTGGCAACTGGACTCTGTAGCTCAGTGGTCAGAGCGCTGCACCGGAATCGCAGGGCCGCAGCTTCAATTCCTGTCGGAGGACTTAAGGCCCAGACACACCGGACGCAATTCGGCAAGGCGACGCGATTTTTCAGTTTGTAAAAGTAAATAGAACCGTCTATGGAAGAACATTTTAAAAGATATGCAGACCAAATAACTCAAACTGTTATAGCGCTTTTGAATATTTGAAAAACATAAAACAGGATCAAAGTTAATATCTGTCAGTGAAAATCGAAAAATCGCGCCGCGTTGTAGAATCGCGTTCAGTCTGTCTGGGCCTTTATAGTTGCATTTCTTGCAGCCGTTCCCGTTCAGGTCTAAAATATTGTATATATTATTTCATTCGAAATATCCATCCACCTAAACCTTCTACCTTAATAAAATGCACCCTGGTCAATACCTCGAACAGCAGTCACGATTTCTTTGTGCAATCTTCCTAAAACCTTTGCCCTTGCAATGTCTCTGTGCATTTTTTTAAACTTTATATTTGCCCATTTGCTGTGTCCGGCCATTGACCTTCTCACAACCGTCATAGTTAATGCTGAAAGTCTAAAACAATCATCAAAAAGTAAAAATTTTGAAAAACCCTTGCAGACCGCCATATTATATTTTTGAGCCAGTATTTAATACGTTCAGCGAGATACAATCTTATACTTCATTTAGCGTTAGGTGTAATATGTTCTCGGTCAAAAATTGTTCGCTAAAAGGGGTCGTTCAATCGTTCATTCGTTCACAACATACGTGACGGTTTTTTGGCGACTTTTGTTTTGTCATTACCTCCCACCACAACTATAAAATAAATAATCATGAATTGAAGAGTGTGTGAGTGGAGCAACCAGGTTCTTTCCGTTTTCCGTCCACTTCTATCTTCTGCTCTTCTCTTCATATCTCCATTTATCTCCATAACTTTCTTTCTTCAGTTCCGTTGAAATCCCAATTATTTTTCTCATCTTGGTATTTTTCTATCCATTCTCCCTTCTATCACTTCGCAACCCTTCCCTTCGGACAATGTGTTCAATCCATTCCTGTGCCGAGTAAAGGGCCTAGGTTTTGGCATAGTCCCTATAATACAGGGTCTGGAAACGCGGCAAACTTGAAAGTTTATAGCCATGTGCGTGGGTTGATGTTGAGGGTGTACTGAGAGTGCACGTTTTCTTTGTTTTACAAATGTTAATATTCCGCTGCACGGATTTTATTTGCTGCTTCCTTCATTATGCTAGGAGAACAATTGTCTACTGAGCGTGAAGGTGCACAAACATGAACAAAAACATAGAACAAAAGCTTTAGATCGTTTCCAGACACTGTGTTATAGGGACTATGGTTAGGTTTAGGCCAATGACTGTATATTTCTTCACAAGTTTCCCATTGAGGAGCTCGTTACTATGGACCGAAGTTCAGACGGCAATGTGGGGAGGATCAAAGTTCACAATACATGGTTTTCGTCGTATAGAATGTGGATTTGCAACCCTGCAGAAAATTCTCATAAATTTTCTCATAAACATCGTCTTACTTAATCTCAGCCTCTTCGTCACGTGACAATAAAGACCTTCAGCTGTTCAGCAAGAATGACGGCGACGGCTATTAATACAATGAAATTCATAATAGTGCAGAAAAGAAAGAATAATTAAAAGTCTCACGGGAGTTTTAGACGTCGTCCTCGCTGTACAACACCTGCATTTCAAGTCACGAGAAGTCGTAAGCAAATTGGCTTAGAAGAAGTCTTCTCGACAATAAAGTGCACGTCTTAACCTCCTAAAACTGTATTAAATTCATATAATGGATAATTTACGACAAGTTTTCCTTAATATAATTTATTTGAAGGATAATCAAATAAATTCATCGCGTTGCCGTCTAACATGCTAAACGTCCCCACTCGCCAACAGCTGTTTTAATTTTCTATGCACGCCATCGCGATCCTATTTTCATTTGCAGTCAAAGAGTGATACGTTTTCAAGTTCCTGATTTCAAGCAAAAGTTGCTCAAGTCATTTGAATAAACACAATTTTCCTCATTTGGTATTTTAGAAGCAGCTATTTCTTCATTGGTTATGATTTAATTCTAATATGTCACAGAAAACAGATTAAGGTGGCTCCCTAGGGTTTTTTCCCCGAGGGTAACGTTTCTCGTATACATGGCGGGAACTTTAAAATAGTCGTGTGGCATCTTTCAAACATAACTTTGAATATCTTTTATTTCCTTCGGTGAATTTTTTTTTAATTTCATACTTATAAAGACATTACTTTCGTTAACCTAAATACAGATTTTCACAAAATTAAATCGATAAAATTTTTTTTAATATCAATTTTGAACCTTTTCGTACATTACTCGAAAATGTATCGATTTAATTTTTTTAAAATACAGCAAAATAACTATTGAAACACTACTCTTTGATTTGCAAATTTTCAAAAAAATTTACCGAAGAAAATCTTCAAAATGGCAAGAAGAATAGAAAAAACGTACTTTATTGAAGACGTGCTGTTGCCATGGTAACAGAGTTTGAGCGCAAATTTACTTTTGCAAAATCTTCAAACTAATGTAACGCATGTTTGGCGAAAATTTTGTGCTCATATCACGCAAGATCATGATTTGGGAGTCGTTTTATTCATCAGTGTTGTCTTGAGTAAAAACCCTAGGGAGCCACCTTAAATCAAATACACATTCATGGTTTGCATAGTATATTAGTATGTTTGAAGAGTATATATATTCTTGTAGTGTCTGAACGACACAAATGTAGTCGGCTTACAGGATAACACGATTCAAACTGCGTCACAAGTTGGGCTAAATTCCACATGATAGCAGACCTAAATTTCTCGTGATTTCTCGGGTATAAGATATTTCTGGTGATTCCTGGATAGAAGAAAATAATTTCTAATGATTTCTAATTTCTTATGATTTGCAAAACCTTCCCAAACAAAAACCCTGACCTTAACCCTAAACGCTGTAAAGAAAACCTACCAAGTCAAATTATACCCGAAAAAATTATGTAAAGTTTTTTGTCTTCTACACGAGGAAGCAACATAAATTTCTACAATTTCTACCTCTTCATGTCACGTGCATTATTTGCTTAAGTTAAGAAGAGAATGAAATTATATTTCACATTTGCTGTGTCGAGTTTCCATTCCAAGTGTTGTTCTCATCATCATCATCATTGTCAGTTTGTTTAAATGAATGAATCTTGCCATCTTTCTTGAAGCGATCTTCATTTTTCTCATCTCTCGTTCTTTTGCGTACTTCGGATGTCGGAGACGAAGACGTACTAAAAATAAAGTAGTTACAAGTATAGTAACACAGGAGTCCTGTTGTAGCATGCATAGACATTTTGGCATTTTCCCAGAATGCTCTGCGAACTTAGGCTCCGTTCAAATGAGAGCGAGTCGAAACTCGAAATTGCGTACAGCATGTTTACATGAGATTTGGTTGGAAATCGTTTGTGTACGCGAATTTCCAGAACACAACCCACAATCAATTTTTATCTTGTCTGCAATATTGTTTTATCAGCGTTGTTTCAAAATTCAAACCGTACCCGAACACATTTTGTGTTTACATTCATCCAGCTTCGAATTTATCCCGCGCCTGGAGATGGCGGGTAGCTGTCTAGCCAGCGGAATGACGTAAGACTGGTTTGAGCAATTTTTAAACCCGGTCTCGTGTAAATATAAACACTTCGTCACAGAGTAGAGATCATACAGAGGTGTAACGGGTGTACCCACTTCTTTTGTGCGTGCCTTCAGACGCTTGCCGAGCATGCGCAGTTAAAGTGCACGATTCAAGATGGCGGCTCGCTTTTAACTGCAGTTCACCTTTTAGAAGTGCGTAAAAATGCGAAAGACCTTAAGATTGTGAAACTTTAAAGAGTCGAAAATGTTGGGAACTTGGGGAATGTTGGGAACTTGGAATGGGGGAAACTTGCCGAGTATGCGCAGTTGATCGTTTTTGCCCGGTCGCCTGAAACCAGGTGGGTACACGAAAACGTAAGTCTCCCAAGTGCTTACGACGGCCCGTTCCACCTCTGTATGATCTCTACTCTGTGACTTCGTTCGGGTCACGAATATACAGCTCAAAACAGCTCTTATTTTACTTGCGGAAGTTTGCCACTTCAAAAAAGAATGATTACAAGAAATGACTCAAACCACTGGAAGCATAAGAGTAAAATTACAACTACTGTATATCAAGTTTGATCACAAGTTTTAGGTCATTGTAACGCTAATGGATAAGCACTACATCAATTTACTACAATAACATTACGATAATAATATTCAAACAATTTTAGGGGAATTCGAATCCAGGTATTCTACTCAACTAATTTTATTATTTGTATCAACTATAATGATCTAACTCTATTACCTTGCAGTATCACTCGTTGCTTGATTTGTCTCTTGCACTGCTCCTCGAGGTTGTTGTGGCGAAGCGAATAAAAGTAATTTGATAAATGAAACCAAAGCTAAGAACGGAGCCAGGATGAAGGAGAGAAGTGAAGTTACCGACGATGAACTACTTGATCCACGAGAACCGCTTGAGGTACTTGCTGATGTCTGTAATTAATTAAATTTTATTAATGTATTCATCGGGCGAACCCTGATGAGGTTCATTTATGGGTTTCAGTAAGAGTCACGGGGCAGCAGATGGTCAGATGGTGCAGGGTCAACTTGAAAAGTGTTAACTGACACTTACAGGAGCAAACAAATTAAACTAAATCTCTCTCTTATTTATTGTCACCAAATACTCGACTTTTACTTTTAAAGAAAAAAATATTATTTTCATAGTTGACAATTAACAATTATTGAATGAGGTTAAGCATGATATGAAGAATTATCAAGGCAGAAGTTTGTGTTATCTGCCGGAGCAGAAACCTGAACAATAATGACGAGTTCGTTTGCAGGAAATGTGTGCTTTTTCTTTCAAATATACGTTAAAAAAGATTTCAGAGCCTTTAGTCGCTGTCTTAGTTTTTGTTTAGTCTCTATTTCTTAAATTCTACTTGCGAACGATCGAAGGCGACGTCATCTTGTTTTTGTGTTTCCACATTGGATTAATAGCATTACGTCATCGCGCAATAATTCTCCATATCACAGCCATTGAGTTGATATGATGTTTTCACCGTTGACTGTTAGCCAATCAGAAATCATTATTTTAAACAGATCATAATACATCTTACCGGATCAACAATCAAAGCAGCGCTCGGAGCCAGACCAAGGTCACGGAGAGTTTTCGTAAAATCTTCTTCGCCAAGATGTTTACGGGGAAACGTCGTCCAAAACGTTACTTGATTTCTAAAATTCACTCGCTAAATAATAAAGATATTTTTGGGTCGGTTAAATTTGCTAGCCAAAGTACAACACAGGTGTTAAGATTTCAGTACATTTCATGGGTAGACTTTTGGAGTGTAGTAATGAAAGGCTTTATTTAAATTTATAGAGAAAACTATTTATTTATACGAGAAATACGAACCGAACAAATGAATTCTCTTGCTGTGTCAAGGAGAGCATCAGGAGGGAAATTTTGGTTCACTGAACTGCCATCAGGTAGACGAAACTGAAGACGTACTTCGGAACTAAAAATATATAAAAATTAATAAAAAATGTGTGGATGAAAACTGACGCGTTTGAGAGGGCATGCATATGACACAAAAATGAATCATTCTGTATTTTCACTCTTTAATGTCTGTACCTACACTACAAAAGATATTCTATATCAAGAAGCTGTAGTGTTTAGTACGATAACATTCACTATATTATCAAATTGGGATGTTAGGGTGGACAAGTGTAAATCTAAGTTGCCAAAGTTAAATAGTCATGACCAGAACTACTTCAATACTAGCTAGTCAGTCTAGATAATTGAAATACGTGAATTGTACAACTTTACGGTTTGGGTTGGGTCAAAATTATTCAATTTAGAGTAGAGGTTGGGTAGAGAAAAATATATTGCATTATTGACGGTCGGTCGACAGGATTTCCAGGCAAGAAACGTTTCTAATCAGTGCCCCCCTCTCCCGTCATAAATTTTTTTTTGACCGGTCCCATAGAAACACTAATCTGCGTTTACCATTGTACATTAGCTTCATTGCGGTCTAATCTCGGATCTACCCTCGCTGCTACATGACGTCTTTCTTGTTTCTGAACTTCCTCCCTTGCAGCTCGTTCTGCTTTATCTTGCGCAATCTTCTGGCGAATGGCTTCTTTTGCAGCCTTGTCTTTTGCTTTCTCAGATCTTATCCTCTCAGTCATTTGCTGAGCAAGTATTTCTTCTCTTTCTGTCTTCGCTTTTGATGTCTGTCCTTCTTTTCTCCTTTCTGCTTCTTTTCGACGTGCATCCTGGTTAGGAATTATTACTTTCAATAAAGATGGTACTTTAGGGAGCGGTCGTTATATGTGTGTAATGAGGGGAGGCAAGGCATATTTTAACATATATACTGGGGGGCCACTTGGCCCCCCAGGCCCTCTTGATGGCCCCCCACTCACACAAAATTGGCCCCCCACTCCCTGGGCCCTTTATACATTGGGTCGTTTACAGAGTAAATGATTTGTCTGTGTTTAACGAAATATTTTTTTTAAAGTTTCAGTTAAAACATTGAAATACTATTGGCTTGGCAATTTCAGAGCTCCAGATTTCAAAATTTTCCCGGGAAAAAACTCCCCCGGACCCCTACAGGGCTCGCGCCTTCAGCACTCAGATTAAGGGCCTTTTTTCACAAATGGCCCCCCACTTAGAAATCCTTAAAATATGCCCTGAGGGGAGGCTATTTGGGAGAGATATGGAACCAAATTATGTTTTTGTCAAACGATTTTTTATATATACCAAACCAAAAATTATATAAAAAATTTTCAAGCCAATGTTTAATAAAACATCATTTTGATAACATATGCACCTAATTACACATTCAGTTCTCTTCAGCCCGAAAAAGCGAGACAAACTTTTGTAAATTTCCCATCAAATTTTCATTAAAATTGAACAAAAAGTTAATCGATTTGTCCTTGGCTTATGCCCATGAGCTCCAATTTTCGTATACTTAAATGTTTAATACTATAATAGTTTTTAAACAAAGGTTTTAACAAACCCAGGTGAAAACATGACCTCCTGGCGGAGGTGATAATCATCCATTGCTGTAAAAGTAAGATCCATTACTTATTTTTTGGAACTAGTCACAGTCACAGTCACAGTCACAGTCACAGTCACAGTCACAGTCACAGTCACAGTCACAGTCACAGTCACAGTCACAGTTACAGTTACATACTCAAAAAGGGAATTAGTTACCGGTAAAAGTTACACTAAAAAACCTAACTAGTTGCCGTTACTTGGAAATATTTGTAACTTTTTAAAGTTACATCCCCAGGTTTTTTACTTACATTGGAAGTGGGTTTAGTTATGCATTGCATTGCATTGTGTGACGTTGCACATACTGTAAAATTAGCTTGCAAGCGAGCACGCTTTGTTGAGCAAACCCCGTCGGAGAAGAAAACCGTGGTGAGTTTTAAGCGTGAGAATGTAACGAGAAAAGTAACGTAAAAGTTGGTCAGCAAAGTAACGCGTTATAGTTCCATTTTAAGCCAAAATATAACTAGTTACAGTTACCTCTTTTTAAAACGTAACTAGTTGCGCATATAGTTACTTCAAAAAGTAACGATTACATGTAATTTCGTTACTTGTAACGAAGTTACTTACAGCATTGTAATCATCCCAGTCCGAGGACGAGGCAAGTGTAAGGATATTTGATTTTTACCTATAAGTGAGCGAATTGTGTAATAACGGGCAAAAACGCGCTCTTTCGTTTTTTCTAAGGTGAGGAATAAAATATTTGTAAACTAGAGGCCACTCAGAGACTGCATACCTCTGTCAGCAAATTTGAAGACTCCTGTCTTCATCCAAATTGAAGCAAAATTCATCGATTTGTCCTTGGACTATGGCCATTTGCTCCACAAATTTTCGTATGAAAATATTTGATATTTTTTGACAAAACAAACAAACAAACAAACACACACACACACACACACAAACCCCGGTGGAAACATGGCGGAGGTAACAATTGAGTGCATATCAAAACAATGCACATGTGGGGTATGAAACATTTTCGAAAATTTTCATATATTATAAATAACTTTTAAAGTATGATCACTCTAACTTTGTATACAACACCCAACCTCTTTCTCTTTTTCTGCCTTTTCTCTTTTCTTATCTTCAATTAACTTCTTTGCTCTGAATAAGATATTACTGTATTATAAAGATTAAAGACACGTGCATAAAGAATAAACTGTTGTGATTTTTGTCTGAAATGCCTGAAAAACTTTTTCACACTGAAAAACTGGAACCCTCACATTTGACACATGCACGTATCAGTGTCACAGTTATGATCTGACTTTCAATAAGGCACTGATCATTGAGCTGAATCAGTCACAGGTTTCAAATGTTCACCGTATTGATTCTAACGAACGCCCGCGCCATTATAAAACAAAGAGATATCTAACCTCGCAACTCTGTCAGTCAAAGCTTGTTCAGAACTATCTCTTCCTTCAGCCTGAAAGGCAATCAAAGTAGTATAATTATACATTTTAGTGCACATATAACAGAGAGTACAATTACAACATGCACTACATCGTGCAGTATAACATGAAGCTTGTGACAAAAGTAATTATTATAACATACTGGTCCATTGCTCGTGGATGCACCAGATGGTAGTGAGGTACTTGGTGAAGATACTGGCTCCACTTTAGGCTCAGGACGAGCTTCCACTTTGGGAAACTTAACTCGATGTTTCTATGCGAAGACAAAATGAGCAACATAATCAAGCAACAACAACAACTGACAACAACAGCAGCAACAACCACCAGAATGGCATAAACATGTTACAGCTGTATAACTATAATCAGCCACATAAGAGGAAAACTAACGTTTCCAATAAAGTGTTAATATTTATCAAAAATCATTTAGCTGGTAGAATTGAATAAAATTATACTTGATCCAAATTCCAAACTTGACTTCAGGCGGAATTTTCTCAGTTATATAGAAACTTTAATCAAGCATACCAATTACATAAAATAAAATACATACAATCTATACAAACAACACGATACAGTAGACAAGATAAGCTTGATGCGGGGCCAGTGAACGGACACTAGGTCCCAGCGAGGCTGTCCCTTTTGAAAGAAATATCAGAACTATCACCATAATCAGTGTTAGTAGAATCATACTAGTATACTATTGCAAATGCTGTAATTTGATTGGCTACGCTACTCGCTATCTAATTGTCGATAGATAGCGAGTTACGAAACAGCGATCTCCTAGGCGCGATTTTTAACGAATTTATTTCAATAAATTATAAAAAATGTTTTGAAATACTGTTTTCTTGCTGGTTTCTACTAAAACAATTAGATCATTCGCTCTCGATTTCTATGAGATGATAGTTCAGTCGGGCTTCGCCCTCATCAACTATAACCTCTAATATCACCGCTCATAATCTAATTGTTAATTAGACGCTAGGTGAAATATTGGGATGCGAAATTAGGTTGCCAGCATATTGCTACAGTACTCTTTTGATACTGCAAATCTCAGTTCTTTTAGCTTAATAAATATATACAAATTTGCTTTAGTCTATGATCATACATAGGTAAATGAAATACCTGAATTGTTTGATTTATTTTGTCTAAAAACTGATCAACAGGCAGTGAGACCGCAATAACTTCCAATGGCGTGCCTGCCCCATCAAGAAAATACGTACATGGAATACAAACAACAGGATCTGATACAATACAGTTAAGGTTAAATATTCTTACTTACAAATTTTCTTCACAAATCACTCCATCCCAAAAAGTGTGTTAAAAATGTTCACTGTGTGCTAATTGACCTTCGTGCTAATTAAACTCTGGTGTGGGAAAAACGGACATTTAAATCGTTTTCAACTTTTAATTAAGTAATTCTCTCGTGGTCGTAAACATCCTTATTTTTATAAGAGCTAGCCCTAAATCTTGGGAGAAAACAATGTCGGGTTGTAAAACTATTTTGTTGACGAAATTAGGCCACCATACACGCATGAAGGCTGAAACTACGTGAAAAATTAGTAAACCTCTGAATATAGTGTTCATCAGTGGTGTAGCTAGAAGGGGTGGGGGGGGGTCTCTTGGGGGCTTAGCACCTGAGCCCCCCTTCCTTTTTGCAAGAATGCTTGAAAATTTATAATTTTTCCATAGTTCTCATTCTCCAAGCATCACTAATTATTGTATTTCAGGCATGAATATTGTATAAAAATTTCATCATGGGATTGGGGTTACTTAATTATGATATCATCCATGTACCGAATGTTTTCACCCTTGCTAACATGCTTGTCTAGAGAGCATATACCCCTTCATTTGAGTATACAATGGAATCCAACACCCGGGATCTTATTACTTTATGGCTTTTTCCCTGCCTAGTGCCAGACAATTTTACTCGTCAAAGGGATACATTTTGCAAGAATGAATTAACTTATAAAACAGCAAGGGTTTGAAAACCAAAGGTATGATACAGTACCTTGCAAGTATTAAAATTATTATAAGCCAAACTGAAACAGAAAGCAGTTGAGCAGGCAAGTCAATATTTCTGACTAAAGGTGGATGATGATATTAACATGCAATAAAAGGATACAAATGGATGCAAATTGTTTGAGTTCATTGCTGAAAACAAAATGTTATAATCATGATAATTACATAATCACACAGTAATTTATTGAAGATAATTAAAAGTTACAAAATAATTAAGTAAAATATATAAATCAAAACAAGAATAAAACATGTAGCAATACTTTATCACTTCAAAATTTTACCTATCAGCAAGTAATCTTATTGCAGTACAATCTGATAAGCAAACTTCATTTATCTAAATAAAGGTACATACATACATACAATTTTAAACTTTATTAACTGATATTAATTATGTTACTTTATATATTAATTAACGTATTAACTGACAATTTGCCTTAATACACCCTACTCTACTCTACTATTTATCTCCATTGTCAAATACTAGCTAGATTATTTAATTATCAAGAGAAACCTTGGGCATTAAATTTAAGCATTTTTTCAGCATTTTGAAAAAAATGTTATAGTCAATGGGTAGCCAGTTCATATAGCATCAGAGACTCAGTGACACATACATTCAGTTCCAACCAATCATAATGCGGGAAATTCATTCACCACTCAAAAATTTCTACTCATTGGTAATGACCCTTAACAAACAATCATTCTAGGTACTAATGAATTTCGCAATGCAGAATAAATTGCTCAAATTTTTCCCTCCCAAAAGAAGCATGCATTCAGGTGATTTTGGACCTCAAAGATATGAGCTTATGAGTGGGTGACAGTGCTGTCACTACACTTAAGCAATTTATGGAATTGTTTTTGTCATAAGCAAATAAAAATTATGTTAGAAATTAGACTATGTTTTGTCTTCATTGACATGCAATGCTTTTAAATATATTTATAACAGATTAATTTGTTATTTTGGTGATTTTGAAAATTTATGTTTATACTTTAAAGTGTGAGACATACTGTTGTTCAGCCATGCAATGTTTAATGTGGAAAGAGTGGTTCAGTTAGGTAAGTCAAGTGGTATGTAAGAAAGTTCTCTTGCAGAACCCTGATCATTGGAAAATGGTTTTGACTAAACTGCCTAAGATGCACACTGTTAATCGCACTCACTGGAACAACATAAGGGGAGCTGAAACACACAAGAACGATCTTGCGCCTCAAATTCAAGGCCTGTTTTGGACCTTCTATGAAGCTTTGAACCTGAAAAGTCATTGCTCTATTATAATATTTGTCTTCAGGGATGGATTTACTGGGGGGGGGGGGGGGGTGCAGGCAGGGCTCATTAAATCAATATTATTTAGTGCCTGTGAGCAAATCTATTCATCGAATTCAAAATGTGGCTGCAAAAATGCATCGTATTTAGGTTTTCAGAGCATAACATTTCAAAAATGTCAGGATATAAAAATGTGCCTGCACAAATCCAAAAAGTGCCTGCAAGCGGCACTTGTGTGCTCATGCAAAGCTAGGGGGTGCCTCCACCTAGCTTTGGACAAGGAGGTGCAGACTTTGGATCTGGCAACAGAATTATTGGCAAACATGGAATATTGGTGTTTGGGGGCCTCTCTGACCATGGGTGTTTCCCCATAGTTCTCCCAGTTAAATGATTCACTCGGTTGGCGGTCACATGCTGCTACGCACCCCCGTCCCCACTACCAGACCAGGCTGTATCCACCCCTGGTGTCTGTCTAGAAATTAGTCAAGCAGTGATCCCACTGACTTTTCCAATTGAGGTTATACAATCATGATTTTATAGAAGACAATTTTTATAAAAGCCAACCTTTTCATTTTCCCAAACAGCATCCATTTTCCTGGACTGTTCATCATCACCTTTATGAAGTATGATATAATATCTAATTTATAACTCTAAGATTTTGAGCAAACTGGTAAAGAGCCATGATCTATTAGAGGACAGACACACAGATGACACCATTTTGGTGATGTATTATCTTTAGGGTCCTGTTAGCAAGGGTGCGTATGCATGTCACTCATGAATCTAATTTGTAAAAACAAGTAATACCAACGCTTGAAAATCTTACCATGTCTCTTTCAGAATTTTGTTATTGTTTTCTAACTTCTTCATGTCGCTGTCACAATTAAGGCCTGTTTCAAACGTCTAATTTTGCATGTGTCTAATACAATTCACATTAGATTCGAGCGAATTACATTAGGTCTGACGTTCCGTTACAAACATTGAATTTTGCATGTGTCGAATTAAATAACATACCAAATGTGTTCCTAAAAATACACAGTATATGGCGCAATATGGCGCCAAATTCAAACAAGTCAAACAATTTAAACAAATTAGCATTATTAAATTGTATAAATTAAAGGAGAAGGACATACAATTAAACCAGCTTTCCAAATTTCAATAATTCGTTACCTTTCAATAACATTACATGACGTCTCCCGCGCCACATCTAAGCCGAATTGAATTTGACACATGCAACATCCGAAACTACAGCGCACTTAGCTCCCATTATGTGACCCCACCAGTCGAATTTAAAGTTATGGTCGACCCCATGCAATTAAAAACATTGAATTTAATTGTTTCAGACGTCGAATTTTGCATGTACATAATTCAAACAATTGAATTTGACACATGCAAAATGCAACGTTTGAAACATGCCTAATTCATCATCTGTGTATAACTGAATGTCCAGGCAACAGCAAAACATTATCTATTTGTTAAATGGAGATTTTTAACAATATAGCTAATTATTATATGGCAAGCGCTAGTTCCTGTAGTTTACGCGATATGATTGGCTGATCAGCGGTCCGGAAAATCACATAATGCCCCGTGGGGCATTACAACATTTTTAATGCCCTACAACAAAAACAAACCATATAATAAACTACTTATTTTACTACGTATGGTTGTGCCATATAATAAAATACTTATTAACCTCAAATGTTCGGTCTTTACGGTAAAATATTAAACCTCGGTCTTGCCATATTGACCTCGCTATTGCTTGGTCAATACGGCAAACCTTGGTTTAACATTTTACCGTAAAGACCTCACTTTCGGTAAATAAGTAGTTACTACTGCTTTTATAAGACTGATAGCTAGTACATTTTAATTTAAAGTTTCTAATTTTAATTTAAAGTTTCATTTTATAGACTATGACATCATTTAGTATACAGTACCTTTTATATAAACAAGAAATAGCGATCCAATCCTCCTTGACTCAGCAATAGCTTCTGATACGGATCCTTTAAACCAAAACATGTTTTAAATCTATAAGTGTTTTAAGTAAACGAAGAAAACAGATAAAAACTTCCTCCTTTCAATTTTCATTCATTATATTTCTATATTTTCATAACATGAAGTACTTCAACTGTAATGAATCATCGCACCACTGATCTCGAAATTACGCCTGGATGGAGTTTGTACACCGAATATGAATGAAGGTTGAATGAAGGTCATACAGTATAGAGACGACCAGTAGGGCCACTCATTTGAAATTTTGTGTGGCCGCTCATTACGCATTGGCAGCCAGTCAATTGCTTTTTCTGGCCAATAAGCAAGCTGAACTAACTTTCCTGGCCAGTAAACTGCATATTTTTGCATAAAAAGCCGACTACATGTTGCATCGCCGAGTGGCCCTACTGGCTACTGGTCGTCTCTATACTGTGTGAAGGTGTACTGAAAACGGTGGTAAGACCGGTGCGTGACGCTGGAGAAAGTAGTGGAGATATATAGCCACGTGAAGGAAAATTAGTTTGTGAGATGGGCAGCGGAGCGCAAGGAACCAGGAATAAGGAAGAGAGAACGACCGAGAAAGCGATGGATGAATTTTGTTAGAGATAATGGCAGAGTCGTGGACCTGGACTTTGGAAACAAGAGGTGATACACCTACGCAAGGGCAGCGTGGCCCACGGGGACACCGGAAGATTTCCCAGTGGGCCCCCGGAAATCTGGCAATTGTGGGCCCCAAGCATGCAAAGGTCTACAATGTTTATAAAGTTTTGGGCCCTTCATTAAATATTTGGGATAAATCACTGATATTTAATGAACAAAAATTTAATTTTGTATTTAATTCTATTTTTCTTCTCAGCAAATGACACCCCCAACTCTCCCAACGTGAGCAGTGGGCCCCTAGCGAAAGGTTTCCCCGGCCCTATTTTTAAGCCACGCCGCACTGAACTTGCGTGATTTTGGACCGATCAGTCGGATCAGACAGGTTAGATCAGAAATACAACCCAATCTCATATTGAAAAATGACTCATCAGTGAGCGCGCGGGGAGTGATTGGGAGTTGAAAGACTCGGTTGTATTTTTTTTACTCTCGTCACTCTCTGCACGCTCATTTTTTCCTCTTCCAAAACATCATGTAAGCCTCTGCGGAAGAGAGAGATCTCATGTACAAGCTACTTGACATGGACACTGTCAAGTTAAGTTTGTATCACATTCCACACATTGGAAGTACCGCAAAACAACTTCCATATATCCAAAAAAATTCCATACTACATGTTTATAATTTGGAACATGCTCCCGGCTTCCCAGCCACGGGGCAGTTCCCTTCCAGCCTCGTACCCAGGCGCTTTTAAGGAAAAGAAAATTTACGCATTCAGCTAATTTATAGAGATCAGTGGCTAAGCTGAGCTACTTTGCTTCCACTTTGATTCATCAAGACCTCTCCAAGATGCACCGCGTTTCGCGACCTCCCCAAGCACCCCCGTGCGCTCGCTCAGCTTAGCCACTGATCTCTATAAATTAGGTGAATGCGTAAATTTTCTTTTCCTTAAAAGCGCCTGGGTACGAGGCTGGTTCCCTTCTACAATCTCTTCTGAGTGAGTGCATGATAGGAAAAAGATACATTTAAGTCGTTGTTGAATCAATGAGTATTGTGCTTTGATAACGTGCCTCTGTACAATTCCCGTGCGCAAAATTGTCCTAGATAATATTTGCGATGTTATACTACATTTACTGCACATAGACCCGTTATGCCCGTTGCTACTCAATTTACATTTTCGAAAACTCACATGCCTATCGTATCGTAATGTACCGTAGCATGTTCTTTCATGTGTCGAAGTCACTGGTTCTCCTCGAGTGCTCAGGAAACAAATAAATACCCTACGTTTCGGTACGATACGGTCATAGGCCTACGGGTCCAAATTTGTAGGGGGGGGGGGGGTGCAGAGAAAATTTCCCCCAACTGACAATGAAAATGTCCGACTTTTGCATGATTCAACCTTAGTTGTTCAATAATACTTTTATTTCCAAATTACACAGAGACTAGATTACTTTGGTTACTTTTTGCTTTTCCATTTATTTCCTTAAGCATAGAATGGAACAAAGGCAAACATTTAAATTGTATATGGGAGTGAATTGGGTGGTAACGAACATAAATGAGCACGTGGTATACTGTAGAATATGTCTCTGAGTGTATGTATTATGCATCCTCAAATGTGCAAATTTATTTCTACAAATTGTGGCCAAATCAAATGCAACCATTTAAAGACTGTTCTTTTGGGGTTATCATAAATGAACATCTCCAGTACTCTCCGCCTTCATGACCGCTATAACGGTGTATTTGCATTATCTTTGAGTTGTTCACATTCCTTCTTAAGATTAGTCACACAATCAATAAGAAATCCTATCATTCCACGGTCAACGAATACTTGAGGAATAGAACCAGGCTAAAAACAAGTCAAAATATGAACACCGAAAACATGTAAAGATTAAAATTCCAAGATAATATTTAAAGAGTACAATTGACTAATTGAAACTGCAATGTGTTGTTGTTGCTGTTGCTGTTGTTGTTGTCGTTGTTGTTGTTGATGGTGTCGTCTATCCAGGGTAATCGAACGTTTTTAAAGTGCTGTAATAAAATATTTAGACCAAAAAGAATGCTATTTTGGTTTCAAATAACAGGCATATTCTCAGACTACAGTATAGTAACTTATAAAATCCGGAAACAAAAATATTTTAATTTAGGACAATAAATCAATTTGACACATGGCATATTTATACGACGAAAACGTGTTTTTGACGTGGATGGTTATTGATCATAGGATGATTGTACCAAACTCACAACTCACCTTTAATGCTGTGGTAGCTATCCAAACAAACTCTGATTTATCTCGCTCGTTTTCGGCAGGAAGGAGGGCGTACGAATTTAGAATAGTTTCTCCCCTATTAAGACACAAAACAGGCACGGAGTTAGAAGAAATGCGGCCATGCCACATGAACGCTCATATCAACTTTCGCATGCCACTCTCATGTGAAAGATATTCCAATAAACTGTCGCTTAATCAGAACTGAAATTATTATACAATAATTGTGTAGATGGGTTTCACTAAGATTTTAGTGATTATGATTTTAATTATCTTCATTCCATATACTGTAGTAGTAGTAATTACAGAGGCACTAGACAGAATTGAAACATCTAGTTTAGTAGTTGTCTATTACAGCATCATCCTCTGAAAACATTGCGAAATCACGACCGTTAAAGAGCTTGTAAATATGACAAAAATATTTTTTATTTACATAAACTTAAAGTTCATTTTCCTCACCAAATATCACTCTAACCTCTATAAAGGACTGCTAAATTCAAAAGTAACGGGGCTTTTACTTCCGGAATTCTCCAATAGATTACCCAACCTTGTACCCAGAGTCCTTTCTCCGTCACACTCTGGAGCCATCCTGGGTTGCCCACCTTTGGATAACATAACTATAGGAAACCGGCAATGTATCCCATTTTACTCTGGGCCAAACTCACCTTATAACACCCTCTACTGGAGGTTTAATTGGTGTAACGACTGAAGTCGACGAAGACATATACATCTCTCCAACTCTCTGGTAATGATTCACAGTTACAAAATCTCTTTAAAGTAAAAATACACTGTGTATAAGAAAACACTGTCCTCATTTGAGTCGTTTCAAATAAATGAATGTCGAAAACATTGTACAATAATTACTTGGGCTAAACAAACAAATGACCGCCCCCTCACTGGAAGTACAAGAAATAGCAAGGTTGAGCAGAGATTACTGTTGTTACGACTTACACACTAGGATCAGTAGGATGTTTTTTCATAACAGGCAAACCTAAAGCGACTTTCAGTTCAGTTAGAACGCCTAATATTAGCACAAAAATTCATAGTCGTATAGTACAGGGGATATATTGTCAATAGTGCTGTACATACTCGTTACTTAAGTAACGCGCTACTAATTACTTTTTGAGCAATTTTTCGGTAATTAATTACTTTCTGTACCAAAGTGATTTTGCAACGTAATTTTGTTACGTTACTCCTCTGTACGTTTTATTTTATTTTCGGTCCTCACCAATTCTGGAAAGGAAATGGCTTTGAATCTGAACAATCGATTAAGCAAGTGCAGCAATTAACGTCTATTTAGATATGGAGGGTTGATCATATGGAGGGTTGATCAGGTGATCATTTCGATTCATTAAATTGCATAACAAATTCAACGTAGTTGTCTCATCAGATTACTTTTTTGGAAATTTTGGAAAGATGTTGTAAAACCTAAGGTTCTTCAAATATAAAGAACCTATAATTTGACCATTCGCAAGCCCTAGAGCACAGAAGGCAATAACATTTATTGACAATATAGAAACAACGCCTTAACAACAAAAATCGCCGTCACAACGTAGTCCTAACGTATTAACAACACGAGCAGACCGTCATTCGTTTAAACCTTAAGTCACCGTTCTGCATTAAATCCCACTATACCACAGTGCACGTCAGCAAATGTCGCCTTGTTTACAAAAACTATTTCATTACGTTTACAGCAGACCTATAAGGGCTATATTTCCGGCTTTACGGCCAATCCTAATTAAACATTATTTAGTTACCTTGCTGATATAAGTCCTCCAGCCACCTCTGCGATGGAAGAATAGCAAATATCGGTCGTTGAATTCACTTTTTGAATTATCTGAAAACAAAAATCACTAGTATACCGTAAACCTTGTATGGTTGATTAACAACTTAATCTTAATCCTAACTCTAATCCTAAACCTAACCCTAATCCTAACTTCAATCCTAATCCTTAACCCTAATCCTTGTGACATAATTTCGGGGTAGTAATATGGAAAGTCACCCGGGAGGCGGTTATTAGAGGGGGAATAATTGCACATGAGAGGGAGGTTTTTGAGAGGATTTACGATGTATACAGTAAAATCATATATTTTTCTTAACCGTCAAACTACTGGAAAATTTCCGGCTTCCTTTCAGTCTGCAGACCGTGAATATTATATAATCTTTAAGACTACTTTTCAATCTAAGAGATTGAAAGAAGTCAGTCAACGACTGAACGTTTCCTCACTGGTATTTGATTTAAACCTTAATTTTGTGCTTTCTATTCCGAAATTTTTCTCATTAATATTTCAACAGCACGGTTGAGTGATTCGACGAGATGATATTATGCCAAAAGTCATGTTGTATTCGCCATGCACAAGAATTGCACAAGAGTGAACAAAAACGTAGACAAAGATTTTGGCCACGTTGCTCGACCATACCTTGATTGACTACTGTATGAATTAACATACCTCAGCATGCGTGATATTCGTATTCCACTTTTTAACATTTTCAGAATCTCCAAATACCATAGGATGTACAACCTGTTGACTTGCATTGATACATGCCTAAAAATATTTACAGTAATTTGTTATTGCGGAAAACACCACGTTTATATTTATTTCACATCAATGCAAAACAATATAGAATTAAAATTATATAGTGAAACACTAAACTAGCTACCTATATCGCCATATATTCACTATTATTGCACAATTTATGGCCGCGAATCCGCAATAGCATAAGATTTCATGCAGGTTTTTTCCGAATCCCCGTGATGATATATGAAATATTGTTGTTGTCCAAGGCTGAGGCGAGGACAACGACGAGTGGTCGAGGTGCTACAGAAAACATTCTTAAATGACGACATTATTTCCCTTTAAATCTTAAAACTACGATTAATCTACCCCTTCATCGTCTTATGTCGGACGATTTTACTGGTCAATCAGGGGGATGGAGGCATTAAAGAAAGACGAAGTTTCCCTTGGGAAAATGCATGTAATGGCGTCCTTTGTCATCGGTTCTATAGCCAGTTAGGTGAGTTTCAGGTAAGTGTTTTATGCACATAAATGGTGTACTTGAAATATATTGACATGTAGTTATGGGAGTCAGAAAGTGATACTAGATGTTTACTTTACATGTATACTTGCCACCAAACCCAATGTCAATAAATTGTACAATTTTATATAGTCGCTCACTTAATCCTATGTGTTTGCACTGGGAGTGGGTCATAGTTTTGACTAACCTAAATTTTAAACATCTGCTTTGTCTTGCAATTTATTTAATTAACCAAGCAATTTAGGAAAGGAAAAGCCAATGAAGTTTTTCATTGCACATGCAAGAAGAGCCCAAGAAATGATAAATCTGCGATCTACATTTCTGATCCTATACAAAGTCAAAGGCATTTTTATGCACCGGTTGTTTAGTTTCATACTACTTTTAAACCTTTCATATATAAAAATATTAACTATTAAATGCTTATGTTTAAATGTTCATTAATATTTCATATTTGTCATTTGAAATATAAAAGATATGTTGTCTCTGTTATAGAAATACTTTAAATTATCATTGTAAAATTTCTATATATATAATTTGTAAATGGATATGTTCAAACTTGAGGGGAATATGTTAAATTTTAACAGGGGTGGCCCATGAATTTGTCTCCAATGGCTGCAATGACAGGTGGTGGGCGACAAAAATTAAACAACTGTCCAGTTGGGTGGGTCAAAAAAATATTATAAATCGACATTGCAATATTACCGGCCCACCCCCTCTGTCCCTTAGTGAAACCCAATTATTACCAAGGTATTTGTAATAATTAACACAAAACAACACGTACCCGCATTCTAAGGATTTTTCCCAACTTTTCATCCGTTGTACTCTCAATCAACATGTCATCCTGTATAAAACAACATTCAAAATAGTTTAAGAAATTTTTTGTGGTACACACTCAAAAGTACTAATGCTATACTCGGTTATGACTGCATTCAAAAATTCATTTTTTACTTTCGACACGTTTTTCAATCGGTAAAACATTCATTGAGATCCCAAGGATAGTTCAAAGTTCAAGAGGCAACAGGCAAGTTGTGTTGAAGAAATACAAGCAACAAAAGTGCTGTAACTTCCACGATAAACTGATTTAAAGACTTTTAATGCCTAGCCCTAGAGCTACAATTCCTGCTTTTCCAAAAAGGAATTTTTACGACAAGTAATCAGAATGTCAGGAAGTTTTATTAACTTTTCCCAACCACGACTTCAATAACTCCAGAGTTCCTTTGTATATATCAAAATTTCTTCAAAAAGGAAAATGTTGAGTGCATTAGACTACATTGTATAAACTAGCATAATTTGTCCGATAAAGACACTAATTCTGACAGCATGGTAAACTTAGGTGCACAGAACACTGCCGAATGATATAAATTTCGATGTTTTGGGGGAGAATTTGTACACTTAGCTTCATCTTCCACATACACAGATTGTACTAGTTAGAAAAATGTTTATATACAGTTTTGTGTACCTTTTGTTTCTCGATATTCCAACATTTCTCAGCGTACAGAAACCTGAGTGCCCTGCTAGTTGCTTTTCTCGCAGTTTCAATGTACTCCAAATTCTAGCAAAGAAGAACCACACAGTATATCATTACAGAATAGAAGAGCATTTTTCTTATATTTTAAAAATTTGGAGAATGTATTGTTACCGAACCGCGAAATCGGCAAGATATAGTAGACTATAGTCTAGTTCTAATAAAGATACATGCGTACTATGTAGGTGTATTATTCTTTTTGTTTGTTTTCTGGCCGTGTTTGAGTTACCTTCGCCTAGCCGTCCTGAATCCATCTAGTATACTGTATATTTGATGAGAACTAAGCAGATTGTCACACCTTTGAAAAGACGCTCTGAATGCATCATATTGTGCATGTATATGTACTGTTAATTGGAACGAGGTTTTAGTCATGTTGTGCTAAGCCACCTTCATACATGGGCCCGCTATGGATGAAGCATTGGATGAAGTCATTTTGCGTTTGGTCTATTTGTAACCGCTTGATTAACTTTCTTCATTGAACAATTATAATAAGAGTTCATTTCAACCTACCGCTCTGATAACTTCTTCTTCATCTTCTGAATCTAGAAACACAAAAGATAATTTTATCACAACAATATATACAGTATTACTATATAGATTAAAAATTAATTTATAGACGCTAGACGTGATTTGATTGGCTAATAGCTATGCCTTAATTACCATGTACCACAGATCTATACTATACTTTAGTATAGGTCAGTGGCATGCACATGTGACCTGTGCTATCATTGAAATGACGTCATACACATGCCATAGCATTAATTTTTATATTTTTTGTACTTTTTTAAATGGCATTTCTAGTTTTTTTTTAATTTAATAAGGAGGCTCCCTACAGTTATAGTACAGTTTGAAACACGATCTATATAGATCAGACGTCATCCTCGCGTGGAATTTTCGTGACCAGGTAAAATTTTGAAACAAGCCGTGGGAAGTTATTTTCGAGACTTTAATATATCTGCGAAGAAACCACAACTTTTTCATTATAATCGTATATAATCGAATATATATAATTATATTTTACGTTCAGTATTATCTTTTATAATGTTAAAAATCTCTAAAATGATATTTTATACTCTCCTCAAGGCACTCTAGAACTGTCAAAGTAATATAATTATTTAAAAAAACTACTGCAAACCAGACCAGAAAAAAGACCACCAACAAACAATCTTGGGTCCAACAAGCCAAGGGTAACGAAAACGAAGAAAATTGTGCTCGAAATTGTACACCATTTCGAAAAAAAAACAGCCTGTTTTACAGCCAGCGAGTGACTCGAACACGCGCACGCAAACACTATATCGAATATCGTGATTGGTCAGTATTTCTTTGTATTTCAGTAGAACCTCAAAATGGTATTTTGAGGTTCTTTTTTCTCGTTCGTTTCTCCGGTGACCATATCTCAAAATTTGACTATGTATTCAACGTGCTAAGTTTTTGTGAACTAATTTTTGGCTTTTAAAAAAAAACTACACTGGCGATTAGCCAGTACTGAGCTACTGTACAGTAGGTCACCGACCTTATTTTTCCGCTATCATACCTTCTTTGGCTAAAATTGCCAAGATAAATGACGACGTCATGTCGCCATGGCAACGTCAAGAGTAAAAAACTTGTGTTGAAATTATTGCTTGATATACGAGAAATAGAGGGCTTACGCAAAAATTTGAGTTTTCTAAGCTTATAACCTTTCAAAGAGCTTTCAATTCAAAACACTGATATCTAATGGAAACTGTAGGGAGCCTCCTTAAAAAGCATAAAAAATACGAAAACAAATTGACCCAACGTCGTCCCCAGGACCATTTTTAACTAACCTTGCTCTGGTGGTGTATGAAACGAAAGCACAGAATACGCTGAACTCCTTGCAAGAAAAACACAACAAAAGAATTAAACCCTTGTGTGATATATGTATGTATGAGTTTAACAAACCTTTACGGACGATATACTTGATATTTTAACGAACATATGGGAAATATAGTTCCTTATTCTGTTTGGCAATATTTAGTATATTCAAAATTCTAATAATATGCAATAATGCAATGCAATTCCTCCCTCCCCCCGAGGTTCGATTATACTGTATCATGCCATTGTCGTGGTCTGATGAACATGTCGGGTCAGTCACATGTGAAAACAGTGTTTCCAGTTTGACTCTACCAAACACCACAGGTTTCTCCAGACACTCTGCTTTCCTCTTGTAGTAAGAGTGTAAGACCCAACCATTAAGAAACGGCCCTTACCGGACCTTAGGTAGAACAGTGTATAACTGATTGAGCCATGTATAGTACAAATTAGTTGTTTATGACTTACAGTGGCGGTTTGATGGATCCATAACGGGGTTTCTCTACAGTCAAACAAAAACCACAACGTTATAACTGATAAAGGTAAAATGTCAAGTCAAGGATAAAATAACGACCATAACGAAATGATGAATTTGTTAACTGTTAAGGGGAACCGTTGTAGTTCGCTTGTCTCAACAAGCCAACCATACATGGTACTTACGAGAAAGTATACTTGCTGCTGCCTTTCTCTCTTTAGGGAGAACCTGTAAAATAATTTAGATTTCTTCAGTTCCTGCGCGAAAATGTTTAAAAAAGTCGTGTAATCCGAAAAATCTAAGTATCTGTCCCTTATACCTTAACTTGCATATACCACGCCTCGACCCAAACTAACATAAATGATCCAATGTGAAGAAAATAGTCAACTGGTCTGCTTCCATCGTCCTCACTTGAATCTTCAAACTGAAAAAGACATGTAACTGTAAATCCATTGCATAATAATTCAAATGTATATAAGGCCCGTTTACGCTAGTGCATGGTAGCCCTAGCACGGGTAAATTTGGTCCGGGTACCATTGTTATCCGAGTACCATTGTTATCCGGGTACCATTGTTATCCGGGTACCATTGTTATCCGTGCCGTTCCAGAAATTGAGCGTAATGTAAACGGGCCTTATATCTCAAATTACGCCATGGAGATACTTACGTCAAATACAAATGCTTTCGATATTAGATACGCAGTCGATGCAAACGTGGTTAACTTAAATAAAGCAGAAAATGTTTTTATCAAACATGTTGCACAACAATTTCCTATACCATTTAGTTTATGACTATAAAATTATACTAAATGTTATCATATTTTCATTCTGATTCATGTCATCAATTTTGAACAAACAGTGACAAGACAAGCACTATGTACTATTTAAAACACGAGTAGCAGTGTTTTATCAGGTATGTGAGTGCCGAGACCTTAAACTTTTGGCTGACAAAATTTGTCCAAGAAGTGGTGAAGGTTAACGGAGAGAGGTATCCGGGGACCTTTAATTTTGGCTAATAATTTGTGTGTCAGTGTTTAACAATTGTACCAAAATTAAAATCATTACTATTTTCTAAGGCAAATTTACATATAATTTGGATGATAAAAATATAGAGAAACTGATGTATACTTACAGCTACCATAAGTATTTTCTTACTAACATAATAACCATACACAAACAGTAATATAGTAACTCGTACCAACGAAAGAATCTAGGTTCAATAAAAACATAAACTTTCAATACAGTACATAACTGTTTAACTGCTTTGGAAAATCTTTTAAAACTCCTGAAACGTCTTAATTTGTCGACTTTCGTTTCTATTCATAGACTAGCTGCGTTGTTGAAATATGTAATTTCTTTAAAGGGCTTATGGAGCGAAAATTCGGTTCGAGTGACACTCTCTTATTAAAGAGAACGTTTGAAGTTATGAAGATTGACGTTTGGAGCTTTTCCATATCCCACTTCGTTCTTGAGATATTAAGATGTGTTTGATATGCAAATAACATCACTGTGACATCACACTGCATAATGAATTGTTGGAAAATCACGAATACCTCTGAGATTATTTAACCAATCGCCTTTAAACTGTCATTTGTTTCTGCCTATCGTAGGACACCACACAAGTCATGCAGAGTTTCAAGTGATTATATTCAATTATTTCAAAGATATCCGTGATTTTCCAACAATTCATTATGCAGTGTGATGTCACAGTGATGTTATTTGCATATCAAACACATCTTAATATCTCAAGAACGAAGTGGGATATGGAAAAGCTCCAAACGTCAATCTTCATAACTTCAAACGTTCTCTTTAATAAGAGAGTTTCACTCGAACCGAATTTTCGCTGCATAAGCCCTTTAAGGTTGTCACAGACAATAGTCAAATGTACAATATGAGCGCTAAATGAACGATGGGAATAATCATAGTTTTAAATAAGTTTAACACATCAGTAGCCGGGTTTCCACTTTCATGGAAATTGCCATATTTTATGGAATTTTTGAAGTAAAATCAGGTGATATGGATTTTTTTATGAAATTGGAAAAAACATGGAAATTCTATGGAAATTTCAGTATCCAGTAAATAATTACTTATTAACCGAAAGTGAGGTCTTTACAGTAAAATATTAAACCTCGGTCTTGCCGTATTGACCGAGCGATAGGGAGGTCAATACGGCAAGACTGAGATTTAATATTCTACCACAGTGGCGCAGTCAGCCCGCCGATTTGGTCCCGCTATGACCGAACGTTTGAGGTTAATAGGTAATTTATGGTATATTGGTATGGCACAACCATAAGTAGTAAAATAAGTAGTTTATTATATGGTTTGTTTTTGCTGTAGGGCATTAAAGTTTTCTTTGATTTTCCGGACAGCTGATTAGCCAATCATATCGCGTAAACTACATGAACTAGCGCTTGCCATATAATAATACTAATTATATTGAATACTAAGTGTTAAAAGACCAAAATAATATGCTAATTATAAATATCACGTTAAATCCTATTTTCAAGGACAAGTCACCTATAATAAGGACCTAAATCTCGAATACCCAAGTTTCAAATTCACCTCAGGCTCCAGATTTTCAGATATTTCAGTGGTTGAAACATGTGTGGGATAATGCACTGATCTGAAAACTAGAACTGGATAGAGCATCCTATTGAATTCAATGAGCCGATTTTGAAGTCAGAATATTTTTAATGAGATCAAATTTATAAATCTTGCCTAGTCAAATCGTTAGCTGTTTAAATTAGTTATACTATGAAGCAAATATCTCTTCCTAAGTACAGTAGCTTGAGAAATACAGCTTCCAACATCTCTTCTAATGAGTTTTAGAACGCATTAAACACCACATAATGAGGCTTATGGCGGCCACATTGGCGTGATCTCATTAGTTATTCACTGGCAAATTTAGGAAGAAAGAGAGACCACTGATGATAAATTCTTATCTAGACAATATTTGTCCCAATTCTATCCCTAAGTATCACAATTTACCCCAACAATAACACATATTATCCCCTGACATTATCCCACTGATCTGAAAACAAGGACTGGATAATGCATCTGCTATGCATAAATGAAGTCAATGGCGGCCATATTGGTATGACCACCACAAATCTACTGTGGTGTTGCAGTTGTGGACGTGTTTAAAGAGCTTCTCTAAGTCTCTAGTTATTCATGGTGCAATTTTTGATAAATTTATGGAAATTACAAATTTGAAAGTGGAACCACTGCAGTAGCACTATATTTGTATTCCCAGGAGGCTACTGAGATACTATATTTGTATTCTCACGAAGCTACTGATGTGTTAAACGTAGGGGCGGACCATTAGAAAAGTGATGGGGGGCGGGGGACTTTTTTCCCATGCCTGATATTTTTTCGGCTGCTTTGCTTTACATGAATTTTTTTTGGCACCAAATTTTGCGCACGAATTTGTTTCCATTAAGCTCTAATTGCAAAGGTGTCATTTGGAACATGAGCAAATAATGCATGCGTGCATGGAATAACAGGGCCTTTTTAAGAATTCGTCAGTGTGGGGGCCATTAACGAAAAGGGACCTAACAAGGAGGCGGTAAAGTAGAGGTGTGTGAGGAAGGGGGGCGGATCTGGGGTCCTCCCCCAGAAAATGTTTTGTATTCTGGAGCCTCTGTGGCTTGATTTCCTGCATTTTCAGTGACGGTTTTTTATATATCCAATCTAGACAATCTGAGCTTTGGGTGTACTTCGCACAGCAGGAATTTGTTTTGCGAATTTGATCTTGCATGAATTCCCCCCCTTTCCTTTTCCCTTGCGCGAATTATTTTCCCCACCCCCTCATAATTTTTCTATTCCCATCATTCTTTTAGCGCTCATATTGTACATTTGACTATTGTCTATGACAACCTTGATTGAAATAGCTGTATGCATGTATACCCAATCATTCACGTCTTTCAAGGTACTCTGCTGACTTAGGTAGTTGTCCTTCAGTAGCATTGTATTAAGTAAATATTCGTTCGATTGAGGCCAAGGAGCTACTGTTAAAATAAAAACTTGCTAAAATTTATACAAAAGAATTTTATTAAAAAGTTTAAAATCTAGTGTCTTAGCTTTCGTCGATCTACGACATCATCAGAGACACAAAGTTACTCTGTAATACGCCTTTTCGGGGTTCGCGACGCCATCTTGCCAGTGGGGCAAATATAATGCTAAAAACATTACCTCGTCCCAATGGGAATACTTGTCCCTAGAGTCGTGCTATTGTTGCTCTACAGGGTGTATCAAAAAAACTGCAAATACCATAATTTGTATGCACGAGATCATACATTAGAATTTCAATGGCTGTGCAAATAATTACGCTTCTGGGATTTGAAAATACGTTTCCCAGGGGTATCAAAACAAGCACACAAAGTGAATTAAACTTATGAGTTCGATTACGAATGGCTCAGTTTACGAATGACTGCTGTCGAGTTTTGAGTTTGGGCGTACTTTAAAACAAGAAATACTCTTTGCTCTGTTGTTAGCTGAGCCATTCGTAATCGAACTAATTTTAATTCACTTTGTGTGCTTATTTTGATAGTACTGCACGTGGAAACGTATTTTCAAATCCCAGAAGCGTAATTATTTGCACAGCCATTGAAATTCTAATGTATGATCTCGTGCATACAAATTATGGTATTTGCAGTTTTTTTGATACACCCTGTATTGTGTTTCCCCACTTGACAAGATGTTGTCGCGAACCCCGAAAAGGCGTATACAGGGTGTCCCCAAAAAAGAAATTATCCTATTGTTATAATTTGAATGCCTGAGCACTATGCTAAACCCACAAGTGCATAAACTTCTGCTTCTGGAATTTAAAATAACTCCTATTACCATAAAAATCAAATTACATGTAAATCATACGACCAGTTGGAGTAACAATAATGGTTCAATTGACTGTGATATGGGATATGTTGAAGGACACGGCCCATAGCTTAAACATTAATTTAATCAATTGTTGTTGCGTGTAAAATAAAAAGCAAACCGTTTATTAGTGTAATCGTTTTGCTTGACTCGGGCGTTAAAATATTTGGACGAAGCGAAAACGTTTTAAAAATTAAAATGCTTAAATGTAAATACAATTTCATTAAATCCCAGGTGTGTAATCACGCGCGTTTAAGAGCGGTTTAAGAACAATGAGATAATTTCTATAGTGTCACTTTTTTTTGGGACACCCTGTAGACTAGTTATAAGTACTGTCTGTTTATTTAAAAATGCTGAAATTTATAAAATTGGCTGCATTTCACGCGAGAGTTAATTTGTGGTTTTTCCCTGCGGATATGGATGGCTACTTTCAATCGCAAATTGACAGGGTCGTGTTCGGTGGTGATGATTTCAATAGTCACGTTGTAAGCATTGTTGTTAATATGTCGTTGGCACATGTTAAGGTGGTTATGAACAGGTGAGGTGTCTTGGGTCAAATGTTCTTTAATTCGATCATGGAGATTCCTTATTGTCCCCCCACCACACGACTTTCTTGGTTACTCGCTCGGATCCTTAAACCACAACTCAGGAACATTCCAGCACACTTGGAAAGTAGCCTGCAGTTAATAGAACGGATTAAAAAAAACAGACCACAAAATTAATCAAGAGTTCCCTTATCCGTACAGCCTAGATGTGGTAGCTCTCTACACCTCAGTCCCAGCCTATGAAGCAATTGACGTGGCCTTTAATTCGTTGCCGCCCTTCTTGGACCACTAAGCAAGGATGACACAGTGAGCTCCATATATATCTGGAGTAAGAACTTCTAATGTTCGGCCAATAGACCAAGTGAAGCCAAGATGGCGGCAATTGACGTCCAAACTCATGAAGGTCATAAACAGTTTTCATATCATTTTATCCAGCTAATTCCAGTTTTTTCTAACAGATCGCATCGCTAATCAAGTTATTAGTTCATAAAATCATGATGTTATTGTTTAAATCGGAGTAAAAATACGACATTTTGGCACACTCCTTGCCGGCTTGTGTAAACCGCGCGATCGAAAACAATAGAAAGGGATTGGCACTGGACGTCAATTTCCGCCATCTTTGGCTTCACTTTTTGGACATAAGTTCTCACTCCAGATATATATATATAGAGCTCACTGGGATGACATTAAAGACCTTACTACTACCTTAAAGACCTTGCGCAATACCTACTTCCACTTTGGAGCCCAAATTTTTGCAGCCTCTCGGGCACGTGGCGTGATCGACTTATACCACATTCCCATCCCTTACGACAGATATGTCGATGACGCATACAGTCAAGTCCCCGATGAGAAAGAAGCGGCAGACCACAGTTGGGCAGACGCTTTTTACAAGGCCACTGAATTCAGCTCACGCATGCACGCATCTCTTTCGAAATCGAAAAACCCAGCGTATCCTCGCACGGTAAATCCCTTGGATTTCACAGTCACGATCCAACCGGATGGTAGTACTGGTTTTGAATTTTACAAGAAGAAAGCGAAGAAACCAGTTTTCTTACATTATAAGTCAGCCAACCAATTATAAGAAAACTAAACATAATATTGTTCACAACGAGATACAACGCATTACTCAACGATGCTCTAATCCAACTGCAAGGGACAGACACCTCAAGGAGTTTATGACAACCCTATCCCTTAACGGATACCCACAGAACTTTATCCGCAATATAACACCCGGCAACGAACAACAACGCCAACGAACAACAACGCCAACGAACAACAACGCCAACGAACAACAACGCCAACGTCAATCAACGCCGAGCAAAGACACCAACTGGCTATACCTACGTACACCTTATGTCTCGGACGCTATCGATCGGAAAATTGCCAATATTTTCAGGAGTGAAGGATTCCCTGTCAGAGTGGTTCACATATCTACATCACTAAGACAAGTCCTGCGTAGAAAAGACAATAACCTGGCCAACTGCACTCGTCCAAACTGCGCAACCTCCCAGCAGAAAATATGATTTCGGAAAAACGTGGTATATAAAGTCATCTGTAACCAATGCCAAAACCACTATATAGGCAGCACAATAAGGAATCTCCATGATCGAATTAAAGAACATTTGACCCACGACACCTCATCTGTTCATAACCATCTTAACATGTGCCAACGACTCTCGCGAGAAATGCAGCGGATTACCAGACCTATTGTTCAAGCCATATCAATTGTTTTTTACACACATCATTAATTTTTAAACAGACAGTAACTAGTCTATTACAGAGTAACTTTATGTCTCTGATGATGTCGTAGATCGACAAAAGCTAAGACACTAGATTTTAAACTTTATTTAAAATTCGTTTGTATAACTTTTAGCAAGTTTTTATTTTAACAGTAGCTCCTTGGTCTCAATCGAACAAATATTTACTCTACTGACTAGTGACTACTGCATTTTGTTTAAACTTTGATTCTCACGCCAATCAAAATCGCTCATATATATATATGAACAATGACTTTGCAAGCTTATATCTTTAAATGGTTTGAAGCAATGTATGTCAAAGTAAAGCTTCAAAAGACTCAATAGCTAAAACTGACTTTCAGTTCTTTTCAGAAACGATAATAAGATGGTTAGTTTGGAACGCAAATGGTAAATGCAAATTTCCGAGCCTAAATTCAAAAAAACTCTAACCTTAATATACTAAACTTTGGCACTGACACAACTTAAATTCTATGACATTATACTGCAATGACAAACTCTATATCACTTTCAACTTACTAAGATGTCAAAAAGAGAAGATGAAAAGCCATAATGTTTAATTTCTTCGGAAAGTGAATCATCCAGACCAGTAACAGCCACCCCCTAAAATATTCACGTTTCTATAAAATGCTTTTTAATACGACATAAGTCTTTAGGTCAAAGGTGACCTTTATCAATTTAAAATTGAAATCGCCTTCTTAAAATGTATATATACAGGTAATTGACCAAAGCACAGTGCTGCAAGATCTAGTTAACCGAATATGTAACGTTTCCAACTCCCGCAGAACCCACGCCTAAAGAAGACTACTTCACAACAAGCATCAAAAGTAACAGAGTGGAAATCAAATTAGACGTCAGATGGAAAATTGAACAAGGTAATGTAAAGGAAAGGAAAGAAGCATGTCTCAAAAACATGCACGAAGGAAGCCCAAACGAGAAAGCGTAGTCATAATTTAATTCAAAGACGAGGTGAGGAAGATCCAGTAAAGGCAATGGAAAGACAAGAGGAACTTTAAGGCAATTATGAGTTGAAGAACAACGAATCGGAATATGATGGGAATCTCTGGTGACGTAACTTGGTGAGTTACAATTTGCAGCAAATTGAATATTTATATTTCTTATAAGGGGAATGGAAATTAGGGGGATATAAGGTACTCTGATCCAAAAAATGCAGAGGATTGCGAAGTGATGCGATGTGTTTAAGAAAAGAAAGGGTAGTGAAGAATATAACATCCTTATTTAGTAATGAAGCCCTGGCTCATGCTAATACCTGTACATGATGCAATGGCCAATGCTGATGGGAAGCTCTAAGGACAATGCACTGTAGAGGGGACTGCCTTTGCATCCTTCACCCCCATGGTATAGTCTATGTTCTATATAGGATATCCCAGGTGTTCCACATGCTAAGTATCCTGGTTTAACCAATAATTAATAGAGTTAACTATAACCTAGCTGGACAATGATAGTGGATGAGCCTCTCTGGTCAATGTTTTTGCAATTTATGAATTCAAACATCAATGCAAGAATGTTGTAATATCGCTGACATGTTCACCTGAATGATATTTTCCTCATCAGTGGGTTATAGAAAATCCCATAATGACAATCCCAGAAGGGAGTGTCCACCCTCCCCCCTCCCTGAATAGCTACAACACACTCTAGATCCATCTATGTATCTAGGTCAGAGTGGAATTGATATACCAAGCCCAAGGAAAATCTTTGCTCTGGGATGGTATTCAGAGAAAAATACCATTGTCATTTGGCACCCTGTTCTCCAAATGATACGAGTTATAAAGTATCATGATATGAAGTTCAGTATCCTGTCTTTGGCCATGAAGATGGTTTTAATCATTGTATATTATATATATGGTATCACAGCTACATGTAGTATTCCTTTGCTTGTACTGTGGGTATTTGTATATTGTGTGCTTTCCATGCAGAGTCTAAACTGCAGGCAAAATTCCCAACACGATTTCTTACACTGCCAAAGTCAACTGTAATAGAATTGAATGGGATTTGAACTCTGCACTTGAGTTCCACAGTGTAAGCAATCATGTTAATTGGAAACTTTATTTTCATGTTTCTCTGAGGACCAATGGTTCTGTAATCTAAACTGCAGAAGTTGATGGAATAATAAAAACTGTTTTGGCCACTTAAACCCAAGGTCAACGTCTGACCCTAACTTGTGACCTCATGGTGAGGCCACAGCAAGAGGGGGTGCAAACCCCTGTAATTTTTCCAAGACAGTGGCGGAAATTCATTTTTTCCAGTGGGGGGTGGGGGCAAAGCCTCCTAAATTTCAAACAAAACTTCTAAATTTCTGACAAACCCCCATTTACACTCAAAATTGGCTGTTTTCAGTCATTTTACTGTAGGTCAAAAGTTCCAACAAATTGTCTATTTCTGTAAAGGTGGGGAGTAGTTACCCTCCACCCCACAGAAATTTCTGCCACTGTTCCAAGAGCACAGATTTAATGAGATACTCTCATGAATTAATTTTCTATGCCCAAGTACACTAATACTCTATAGCTCTAATTGCTGATATTACAATAGTATATCATAAAAGGACTTTATAATCTTACCTGAGCATAAATAATCCATAAAAAGAACGTAAATAGAAAATCAAATATACAAAATAGACAGAATATTTGTCGGGACGAAGACAAACCATTATAAACTTTCCTATACCACGATGGTGTTGATCTTTGAACCGCCTCCAATGGCTGTGCGGATTCCATTATAGAAAGTTGAGTTGTCGATGAAGAACTGCCTTGAAATTCAGCATTTTTCCCCTTCTTAGCCATGTAAAGCTTGGTTTAAGTAGACGCTCGTTCCATGCTTCTGTATAGTTTGTTGTTGGTTGAAAATATGTAATATAAAACACGACACAGTATCCCGTTCCGAGTCAATGCGTCTTTTAAGTTGTGATGTTATGTTTGTTACAAAATTTGCATACCTGATTCGTTAGTTGAAGTGTCAAGTCATGGTTCTTGTCACACACTCACACGGTTCTGAATGCAGTGTTCGAATCACGATTGCACTTTTTCTAATGACACAAAAATAACTTTCTCAAAATTAGTTGTCCGCGGCCCAGCCACCAGGCCATATGATGTCAAACAGTTACTATATGGCATATGCCCTTAGATTTTTGTTTAAAAAATAAAAATATGCCGCCCTTTTGATAACAAACGCACCCCTTGCCCTTAGCAACTTCCGGTGTCACAGGAAATTCCCCCGAAAATATTACCCCCCGGGGCCATATTTCCTATTGGCCCCGGGGGGTAATATTTGGCCCACACAACTAAAAACGCTTTACTATATCTTATCATGTACCTCTGATCATGTACGTCGTACGCTCAGAAATCGCGCAGTATTTAGAACTTGAAATTGAATAAAAATGAAGGTTAATATTTCTTCAAAGCAATATTCCCAACAGCTGGTTCAATGGCAACATTAAAACCTACGATTTACATCTTGTAGCTCTTTTTTGTTCTTTGGTTATTCCAGCAGGATATTGTCCTCTAGTGATGTAGTTCAAGATAGTTTCGTACTCATGGTATAAACAAAAGTGAAAAAAGTGGGGGATAATTACACATTGATCCTCCTCTGTCCAAAAAGTGGGGGGGATTCATCCCCCCCCCATCCCGCCAGGATTGACGCCCTTGACTAGTGTACTATAATATAGAAACTGACTGGCAGGGTAAAAGTGCTAGGGCCTCTCCAGCGTAGGTATTTTTGCCCCCTCCCCAATGAAACCATGGCAGCGAAGCGCTATGAAGCGCATATGAAAATGAATCACCAAAATGGGAAGTGAAGAAGTGCAGAAGTGACTTCCTTCCAGTAATTTGAAGAACTGAATTTGAAAATGAGCCACTAAGCTAAATAAAATAAAATTACCTAATGAAGTGAACGTATATTGAGAACTGATATTAGCACAGCTACTTTTAGAGGTCCCACACAAGAACATTTGGTTAGACAGGGTTCTTCCTGGTTAGGATGGCATTTGTTTTGCATTATGTCCTTGCTTCTTTCTCAACCTACAATTTCCCGTATTGAGCCTGGAAATGGCCTCCAGACCTTTCCAAACCTTAATAGGATTGCCGATGGGAACGCTGTAAGTAGGATACCGTTTTAGTGAGTGCGCCACCAACAACCCTAAAAACTGATACTTAAAACCCTTTCAATATAGATGTTTTTTGGGTCTGAGTTAATTGTAAATTGTAATATTTAATTTTCTTAGAATAATCCCTGATTAATTGGAAGCCCACACACGTACATAAATACATTGAAAAAACAACAACTGAAAAGTACATTTCTGGTGCTAAAAAGTGTTTAAAATAAGGAAAACAGTGCTAACCTACACGTCTTCTGGTCGTGCTGAACATAAATGAGTGGTTTGGTATAGACTATTACCCTGGTTCCAGAAGTTTATTTTTATTTTGCTACATATAATAATAGAAATGGCGAAGGGAGAAAAGGCGAAGGGAAAAATAAACCTGGTTGAAAGCGGCAATATATAATCTCGCTATCGATCATGCAACGACATCCAATTAACAAGCAACCAATCGGAACACACTTGACACGTGATACGTTTTGTCGCATTGGTGGTACACGGAGTACGAAATTAATTCCATGGGGGTCTCACAAAGGGGTGTGACTAAAAGGAGAGTTAAAATTGGAGAGTTAAATCGGAGAGTTAAGATTTCGGAGAGTTAAGTTCGAGCCACGCCCACTTTTGTTAACGACCACGATTTTCTTAACTCTCCCGATGGTATATTTGAACTAACGTCAGAGAGTTAATTTTGATTTAACTCTATTGCTTAAAAAAATAAAAAGGAAGGGAGAGTTAACTAATTTGTCGTAACTCTCAAAATGCCGAAAAATGCTAAGCGAGAGAGTTAAGTTAGTTTTTCGAATAAAATGGTGTCCATTACGGATTTTTTAAAAAGTGGACGGTAGGTCGGAAAACATTTTTAAAAAAAATACTGAATAAGGTTTAGATATAAATTAGGCCTACGGGTCCAAATTTTTAGGGGGGGGGGGGGTGCAGAGAAAATTTCCCCCAACTGACAATGAAAATGTCCGACTTTTGCATGATTCAACCTTAGTTGTTCAATAATACTTTTATTTCCAAATTACACAGAGACTAGATTACTTTGGTTACTTTTTGCTTTTCCATTTATTTCCTTAAGCATAGAATGGAACAAAGGCAAACATTTAAATTGTATATGGGAGTGAATTGGGTGGTAACGAACATAAATGAGCACGTGGTATACTGTAGAATATGTCTCTGAGTGTATGTATTATGCATCCTCAAATGTGCGTATTTATTTCTACAAATTGTGGCCAAATCAAATGCAACCATTTAAAGACTGTTCTTTTGGGGTTATCATAAATGAACATCTCCAGTACTCTCCGCCTTCATGACCGCTATAACGGTGTATTTGCATTATCTTTGAGTTGTTCACATTCCTTCTTAAGATTAGTCACACAATCAATAAGAAATCCTATCATTCCACGGTCAACGAACACTTGAGGAATAGAACCAGGCTAAAAACAAGTCAAAATATGAATACCAAAAACATGTAAAGATTAAAATTCCAAGATAATATTTAAAGAGTACAATTGACTAATTGAAACTGCAATGTATTGTTGTTGCTGTTGCTGTTGCTGTTGTTGTTGTCGTCGTTGTTGTTGATGGTGTCGTCTATCCAGGGTAATCGAACGTTTTTAAAGTGCTGTAATAAAATATTTAGACCAAAAAGAATGCTATTTTGGTTTCAAATAACAGGCATATTCTCAAACTACAGTATAGTAACTTATAAAATCCGGAAACAAAAATATTTTAATTTAGGACAATAAATCAATTTGACACATGGCATATTTATACGACGAAAACGTGTTTTTGACGTGGATGGTTATTGATCATAGGATGATTGTACCAAACTCACAACTCACCTTTAATGCTGTGGTAGCTATCCAAACAAACTCTGATTTATCTCGCTCGTTTTCGGCAGGAAGGAGGGCGTACGAATTTAGAATAGTTTCTCCCCTATTAAGACACAAAACAGGCACGGAGTTAGAAGAAATGCGGCCATGCCACATGAACGCTCATATCAACTTTCGCATGCCACTCTCATGTGAAAGATATTCCAATAAACTGTCGCTTAATCAGAACTGAAATTATTATACAATAATTGTGTAGATGGGTTTCACTAAGATTTTAGTGATTATGATTTTAATTATCTTCATTCCATATACTGTAGTAGTAGTAATTACAGAGGCACTAGACAGAATTGAAACATCTAGTTTAGTAGTTGTCTATTACAGCATCATCCTCTGAAAACATTGCGAAATCACGACCGTTAAAGAGCTTGTAAATATGACAAAAATATTTTTTATTTACATAAACTTAAAGTTCATTTTCCTCACCAAATATCACTCTAACCTCTATAAAGGACTGCTAAATTCAAAAGTAACGGGGCTTTTACTTCCGGAATTCTCCAATAGATTACCCAACCTTGTACCCAGAGTCCTTTCTCCGTCACACTCTGGAGCCATCCTGGGTTGCCCACCTTTGGATAACATAACTATAGGAAACCGGCAATGTATCCCATTTTACTCTGGGCCAAACTCACCTTATAACACCCTCTACTGGAGGTTTAATTGGTGTAACGACTGAAGTCGACGAAGACATATACATCTCTCCAACTCTCTGGTAATGATTCACAGTTACAAAATCTCTTTAAAGTAAAAATACACTGTGTATAAGAAAACACTGTCCTCATTTGAGTCGTTTCAAATAAATGAATGTCGAAAACATTGTACAATAATTACTTGGGCTAAACAAACAAATGACCGCCCCCTCACTGGAAGTACAAGAAATAGCAAGGTTGAGCAGAGATTACTGTTGTTACGACTTACACACTAGGATCAGTAGGATGTTTTTTCATAACAGGCAAACCTAAAGCGACTTTCAGTTCAGTTAGAACGCCTAATATTAGCACAAAAATTCATAGTCGTATAGTACAGGGGATATATTGTCAATAGTGCTGTACATACTCGTTACTTAAGTAACGCGCTACTAATTACTTTTTGAGCAATTTTTCGGTAATTAATTACTTTCTGTACCAAAGTGATTTTGCAACGTAATTTTGTTACGTTACTCCTCTGTACGTTTTATTTTATTTTCGGTCCTCACCAATTCTGGAAAGGAAATGGCTTTGAATCTGAACAATCGATTAAGCAAGTGCAGCAATTAACGTCTATTTAGATATGGAGGGTTGATCATATGGAGGGTTGATCAGGTGATCATTTCGATTCATTAAATTGCATAACAAATTCAACGTAGTTGTCTCATCAGATTACTTTTTTGGAAATTTTGGAAAGATGTTGTAAAACCTAAGGTTCTTCAAATATAAAGAACCTATAATTTGACCATTCGCAAGCCCTAGAGCACAGAAGGCAATAACATTTATTGACAATATAGAAACAACGCCTTAACAACAAAAATCGCCGTCACAACGTAGTCCTAACGTCTTAACAACACGAGCAGACCGTCATTCGTTTAAACCTTAAGTCACCGTTCTGCATTAAATCCCACTATACCACAGTGCACGTCAGCAAATGTCGCCTTGTTTACAAAAACTATTTCATTACGTTTACAGCAGACCTATAAGGGCTATATTTCCGGCTTTACGGCCAATCCTAATTAAACATTATTTAGTTACCTTGCTGATATAAGTCCTCCAGCCACCTCTGCGATGGAAGAATAGCAAATATCGGTCGTTGAATTCACTTTTTGAATTATCTGAAAACAAAAATCACTAGTATACCGTAAACCTTGTATGGTTGATTAACAACTTAATCTTAATCCTAACTCTAATCCTAAACCTAACCCTAATCCTAACTTCAATCCTAATCCTTAACCCTAATCCTTGTGACATAATTTCGGGGTAGTAATATGGAAAGTCACCCGGGAGGCGGTTATTAGAGGGGGAATAATTGCACATGAGAGGGAGGTTTTTGAGAGGATTTACGATGTATACAGTAAAATCATATATTTTTCTTAACCGTCAAACTACTGGAAAATTTCCGGCTTCCTTTCAGTCTGCAGACCGTGAATATTATATAATCTTTAAGACTACTTTTCAATCTAAGAGATTGAAAGAAGTCAGTCAACGACTGAACGTTTCCTCACTGGTATTTGATTTAAACCTTAATTTTGTGCTTTCTATTCCGAAATTTTTCTCATTAATATTTCAACAGCACGGTTGAGTGATTCGACGAGATGATATTATGCCAAAAGTCATGTTGTATTCGCCATGCACAAGAATTGCACAAGAGTGAACAAAAACGTAGACAAAGATTTTGGCCACGTTGCTCGACCATACCTTGATTGACTACTGTATGAATTAACATACCTCAGCATGCGTGATATTCGTATTCCACTTTTTAACATTTTCAGAATCTCCAAATACCATAGGATGTACAACCTGTTGACTTGCATTGATGCATGCCTAAAAATATTTACAGTAATTTGTTATTGCGGAAAACACCACGTTTATATTTATTTCACATCAATGCAAAACAATATAGAATTAAAATTATATAGTGAAACACTAAACTAGCTATCCTATATCGCCATATATTCACTATTATTACACAATTTATGGCCGCGAATCCGCAATAGCATAAGATTTCATGCAGGTTTTTTCGAATCCCAGTGATGATATATGAAATATTTTTGTTGTCCAAGGCTGAGGCGAGGACAACGACGAGTGGTCGAGGTGCTACAGAAAACATTCTTAAATGACGACATTATTTCCCTAATTCCCTTTAAATCTTAAAACTACGATTAATCTACCCCTTCATCGTCTTATGTCGGACGATTTTACTGGTCAATCAGGGGGATGGAGGCATTAAAGAAAGACGAAGTTTCCCTTGGGAAAATGCATGTAATGGCGTCCTTTGTCATCGGTTCTATAGCCAGTTAGGTGAGTTTCAGGTAAGTGTTTTATGCACATAAATGGTGTACTTGAAATATATTGACATGTAGTTATGGGAGTCAGAAAGTGATACTAGATGTTTACTTTACATGTATACTTGCCACCAAACCCAATGTCAATAAATTGTACAATTTTATATAGTCGCTCACTTAATCCGATGTGTTGCACTGGGGAGTGGGTCATAGTTTTGACTAACCTAAATTTTAAACATCTGCTTTGTCTTGCAATTTATTTAATTAACCAAGCAATTTAGGAAAGGAAAAGCCAATGAAGTTTTTCATTGCACATGCAAGAAGAGCCCAAGAAATGATAAATCTGCGATCTACATTTCTGATCCTATACAAAGTCAAAGGCATTTTTATGCACCGGTTGTTTAGTTTCATACTACTTTTAAACCTTTCATATATAAAAATATTAACTATTAAATGCTTATGTTTAAATGTTCATTAATATTTCATATTTGTCATTTGAAATATAAAAGATATGTTGTCTCTGTTATAGAAATACTTTAAATTATCATTGTAAAATTTCTATATATATAATTTGTAAATGGATATGTTCAAACTTGAGGGGAATATGTTAAATTTTAACAGGGGTGGCCCATGAATTTGTCTCCAATGGCTGCAATGACAGGTGGTGGGCGACAAAAATTAAACAACTGTCCAGTTGGGTGGGTCAAAAAAATATTATAAATCGATATTGCAATATTACCGGCACACCCCCTCTGTCCCTTAGTGAAACCCAATTATTACCAAGGTATTTGTAATAATTAACACAAAACAACACGTACCCGCATTCTAAGAATTTTTCCCAACTTTTCATCCGTTGTACTCTCAATCAACATGTCATCCTGTGTAAAACAACATTCAAAATAGTTTAAGAAATCTTTTGTAGTACACACTCAAAAGTACTAATGCTATACTCGGTTATGACTGCATTCAAAAATTCATTTTTTACTTTCGACACGTTTTTCAATCGGTAAAACATTCATTGAGATCCCAAGGATAGTTCAAAGTTCAAGAGGCAACAGGCAAGTTGTGTTGAAGAAATACAAGCAACAAAAGTGCTGTAACTTCCACGATAAACTGATTTAAAGACTTTTAATGCCTAGCCCTAGAGCTACAATTCCTGCTTTTCCAAAAAGGAATTTTTACGACAAGTAATCAGAATGTCAGGAAGTTTTATTAACTTTTCCCAACCACGACTTCAATAACTCCAGAGTTCCTTTGTATATATCAAAATTTCTTCAAAAAGGAAAATGTTGAGTGCATTAGACTACATTGTATAAACTAGCATAATTTGTCCGATAAAGACACTAATTCTGACAGCATGGTAAACTTAGGTGCACAGAACACTGCCGAATGATATAAATTTCGATGTTTTGGGGGAGAATTTGTACACTTAGCTTCATCTTCCACATACACAGATTGTACTAGTTAGAAAAATGTTTATATACAGTTTTGTGTACCTTTTGTTTCTCGATATTCCAACATTTCTCAGCGTACAGAAACCTGAGTGCCCTGCTAGTTGCTTTTCTCGCAGTTTCAATGTACTCCAAATTCTAGCAAAGAAGAACCACACAGTATATCATTACAGAATAGAAGAGCATTTTTCTTATATTTTAAAAATTTGGAGAATGTATTGTTACCGAACCGCGAAATCGGCAAGATATAGTAGACTATAGTCTAGTTCTAATAAAGATACATGCGTACTATGTAGGTGTATTATTCTTTTTGTTTGTTTTCTGGCCATGTTTGAGTTACCTTCGCCTAGCCGTCCTGAATCCATCTAGTATACTGTATATTTGATGAGAACTAAGCAGATTGTTTAAAGTCACACCTTTGAAAAGACGCTCTGAATGCATCATATTGTGCATGTATATATACTGTTAATTGGAACGAGGTTTTAGTCATGTTGTGCTAAGCCACCTTCTTCATACATGGGCCCGCTGTGGATGAAGTCATTTTGCGTTTGGTCTATTTGTAACCGCTTGATTAACTTTCTTCATTGAACAATTATAATAAGAGTTCATTTCAACCTACCGCTCTGATAACTTCTTCTTCATCTTCTGAATCTAGAAACACAAAAGATAATTTTATCACAACAATATATACAGTATTACTATATAGATTAAAAATTAATTTATAGACGCATAAAATTAATTTAATGCTATATGCCTTAATTACCATGTACCACTGATCTATACTATACTTTAGTATAGGTCAGTGGCATGCACATGTGACCTGTGCAATCATTGAAATGACGTCATACACATGCCATAGCATTAATTTATATATTTGTTGTAATTTTTTAAATGGCATTTCTAGTTTTTTTTTAATTTAATAAGGAGGCTCCTACAGTTATAGTACAGTTTGAAACACGATCTATATAGATCAGACGTCATCCTCGCGTGGAATTTTCGTGACCAGGTAAAATTTTGAAACAAGCCGTGGGAAGTTATTTTCGAGACTTTAATATATCTGCGAAGAAACCACAACTTTTTCATTATAATCGTATATAATCGAATATATATAATTATATTTTACGTTCAGTATTATCTTTTATAATGTTAAAAATCTCTAAAATGATATTTTATACTCTCCTCAAGGCACTCTAGAACTGTCAAAGTAATATAATTATTTAAAAAAACTACTGCAAACCAGACCAGAAAAAAGACCACCAACAAACAATCTTGGGTCCAACAAGCCAAGGGTAACGAAAACGAAGAAAATTGTGCTCGAAATTGTACACCATTTCGAAAAAAAAACAGCCTGTTTTACAGCCAGCGAGTGACTCGAACACGCGCACGCAAACACTATATCGAATATCGTGATTGGTCAGTATTTCTTTGTATTTCAGTAGAACCTCAAAATGGTATTTTGAGGTTCTTTTTTCTCGTTCGTTTCTCCGGTGACCATATCTCAAAATTTGACTATGTATTCAACGTGCTAAGTTTTGTGAACTAATTTTGGCTTTAAAAAACTACACTGGCGATTAGCCAGTACTGAGCTACTGTACAGTAGGTCACCGACCTTATTTTTCCGCTATCATACCTTCTTTGGCTAAAATTGCCAAGATAAATGACGACGTCATGTCGCCATGGCAACGTCAAGAGTAAAACTTGTGTTGAAATTATTGCTTGATATACGAGAAATAGAGGGCTTACGCAAAAATTTGAGTTTTCTAAGCATAACCTTTCAAAGAGCTTTCAATTCAAAAACACTGATATCTAATGGAAACTGTAGAGCTTCCTTAAAAGCATAAAAAATACGAAAACAAATTGACCCAACGTCGTCCCCAGGACCATTTTTAACTAACCTTGCTCTGGTGGTGTATGAAACGAAAGCACAGAATACGCTGAACTCCTTGCAAGAAAAACACAACAAAAGAATTAAAACCTTGTGTGATATATGTATGTATGAGATTAACAAACCTTTACGGACTATATACTTGATATTTTAACGAACATATGTGAAATATAGTTACTTATTCTGTTTGTCAATATTTAGTATATTCAAAATTCTAATAATATGCAATAATGCAATGCAATTCCTCCTCCCCCGAGGTTCGATTACTGTATCATGCCATTGCCGTGGTCTGAAGAACATGTCGGGTCAGTCACATGTGAAAACAGTGTTTCCAGTTTGACTCTACCAAACACCACAGGTTTCTCCAGACACTCTGCTTTCCTCTTGTAGTAAGAGTGTAAGACCCAACCATTAAGAAACGGCCCTTACCGGACCCTAGGTAGAACAGTGTATAACTGATAGAGCCATGTATAGTACAAATTAGTTGTTTATGACTTACAGTGGCGGTTTGATGGATCCATAACGGGGTTTCTCTACAGTCAAACAAAAACCAAAACGTTATAACTGATAAAGGTAAAATGTCAAGTCAAGGATAAAATCACGACCATAACGAAATGATGAATTTGTTAACTGTTAAGGGGCACCGTTGTAGTTCGCTTGTCTCAACAAGCCAACCATACATGGTACTTACGAGAAAGTATACTTGCTGCTGCCTTTCTCTCTTTAGGGAGAACCTGTAAAATATTTTAGATTTCTTCAGTTCCTGCGCGAAAATGTTTAAAAAGGTCGTGTAATCCGAAAAATCTAAGTATCTGTCCCTTATACCTTAACTTGCATATACCACGCCTCGACCCAAACTAACATAAATGATCCAATGTGAAGAAAATAGTCAACTGGTCTGCTTCCATCGTCCTCGCTTGAATCTTCAAACTGAAAAAGACATGTACACCTCGTCCAGTGGAACTGACTAACTGTAAATCCATTGCATAATAATTCAAATGTATAGGCCCGTTTACGCTATTGCATGGTAGCCCTAGCACGGGTAAATTTGGTCCGGGTACCATTGTTATCCGGGTACCATTGTTATCCGTGCCGTTCCAGAAATGGAGCGTAATGTAAACGGACCTTATATCTTAAATTACGCCATGGAGATACTTACGTCAAATACAAATGCTTTCGATATTAGATACGCAGTCGATGCAAACGTGGTTAACTTAAATAAAGCAGAAAATGTTTTTATCAAACATGTTGCACAACAATTTCCTATACCATTTAGTTTAGGACTGTAAAATTATACTAAATGTTATCATATTTTCATTCTGATTCATGTCATCAATTTTGAACAAACAGTGACAAGACAAGCACTGTGTACATTTAAAACACGAGTAGCAGTATTTTATCAGGTATGTGAGTGCCGAGACCTTAAACTTTTGGCTGACAAAATTTGTCCAAGAAGTGGTGAAGGTTAACGGAGAGAGGTATCCGGGGACCTTTAATTTTGGCTAATAATTTGTGTGTCAGTGTTTAACAATTGTACCAAAATTAAAATCATTACTATTTTCTAAGGCAAATTTACATATAATTTGGATGATAAAAATATAGAGAAACTGATGTATACTTACAGCTACCATAAGTATTTTCTTACTAACATAATAACCATACACAAACAGTAATATAGTAACTCGTACCAACGAAAGAATCTAGGTTCAATAAAAACATAAACTTTCAATACAGTACATAACTGTTTAACTGCTTTGGAAAATCTTTTAAAACTCCTGAAACGTCTTAATTTGTCGACTTTCGTTTCTATTCATAGACTAGCTGCGTTGTTGAAATATGTAATTTCTTTAAAGGGCTTATGGAGCGAAAATTCGGTTCGAGTGACACTCTCTTATTAAAGAGAACGTTTGAAGTTATGAAGATTGACGTTTGGAGCTTTTCCATATCCCACTTCGTTCTTGAGATATTAAGATGTGTTTGATATGCAAATAACATCACTGTGACATCACACTGCATAATGAATTGTTGGAAAATCACGAATACCTCTGAGATTATTTAACCAATCGCCTTTAAACTGTCATTTGTTTCTGCCTATCGTAGGACACCACACAAGTCATGCAGAGTTTCAAGTGATTATATTCAATTATTTCAAAGATATCCGTGATTTTCCAACAATTCATTATGCAGTGTGATGTCACAGTGATGTTATTTGCATATCAAACACATCTTAATATCTCAAGAACGAAGTGGGATATGGAAAAGCTCCAAACGTCAATCTTCATAACTTCAAACGTTCTCTGTAATAAGAGAGTTTCACTCGAACTGAATTTTCGCTGCATAAGACCTTTAAGGTTGTCACAGACAATAGTCAAATGTACAATATGAGCGCTAAATGAATGATGGGAATAATCATAGTTTTAAATAAGTTTAACACATCAGTAGCCGGGTTTCCACTTTCATGGAAATTGCCATATTTTATGGAATTTTTGAAGTAAAATCAGGTGATATGGAATTTTTTATGAAATTAGAAAAAACATGGAAATTCTATGGAAATTTCAGTATCCAGTAAATAATTACTTATTAACCGAAAGTGAGGTCTTTACGGCAAGACTGAGGTTTAATATTCTACCGTAAACAGTGGCGTAGCCAGCCCGCCGATTTGGTCCAGCTATGACCGAACGTTTGAGGTTAATAGGTAGTTTATGGTATATTGGTATGGCACAACCATAAGTAGTAAAATAAGTAGTTTATTATATGGTTTGATTTTGCTGTAGGGCATTAAAGTTTTCTTTGATTTTCCGGACAGCTGATTAGCCAATCATATCGCGTAAACTACATGAACTAGCGCTTGCCATATAATAATACTAATTATATTGAATACTAAGTGTTAAAAGACCAAAAGAATATGCTAATTATAAATATCACGTTAAATCCTATTTTCAAGGACAAGTCACCTATAATAAGGACCTAAATCTCGAATACCCAAGTTTCAAATTCACCTCAGGCTCCAGATTTTCAGATATTTCAGTGGTTGAAACATGTGTGGGATAATGCACTGATCTGAAAACTAGAACTGGATAGAGCATCCTATTGAATTCAATGAGCCGATTTTGAAGTCAGAATATTTTTAATGAGATCAAATTTATAAATCTTGCCTAGTCAAATCGTTAGCTGTTTAAATTAGTTATACTATGAAGCAAATATCTCTTCCTAAGTACAGTAGCTTGAGAAATACAGCTTCCAACATCTCTTCTAATGAGTTTTAGAACGCATTAAACACCACATAATGAGGCTTATGGCGGCCACATTGGCGTGATCTCATTAGTTATTCACTGGCAAATTTAGGAAGAAAGAGAGACCACTGATGATAAATTCTTATCTAGACAATATTTGTCCCAATTCTATCCCTAAGTATCACAATTTACCCCAACAATAACACATATTATCCCCTGACATTATCCCACTGATCTGAAAACAAGGACTGGATAATGCATCTGCTATGCATAAATGAAGTCAATGGCGGCCATATTGGTATGACCACCACAAATCTACTGTGGTGTTGCAGTTGTGGACGTGTTTAAAGAGCTTCTCTAAGTCTCTAGTTATTCATGGTGCAATTTTTGATAAATTTATGGAAATTACAAATTTGAAAGTGGAACCACTGCAGTAGCACTATATTTGTATTCCCAGGAGGCTACTGAGATACTATATTTGTATTCTCACGAAGCTACTGATGTGTTAAACGTAGGGGCGGACCATTAGAAAAATGATGGGGGGTGGAACTTTTATCCCATGCCCGATATTTTTTTCGGCTGCTTTGGCTTTACAGGAATTTTTGGCACCAAATTTTGCGCACGAATTTTTTTCCATTAAGCTTTAATTGCAAAGGTGTCATTTGGAACATGAGCAAATAATGCATTCGTGCATGGAATAACATTTTAAGAATTCGTCAGTGTGGGGGCATTAACGAAAAGGGACCTAACAAGGAGGCGGTAAAGTAGAGGTGTGTGAGGAAGTAGGGGGGATCTGGGGGTCCTCCCCCAGAAAATGTTTTGTATTCTTGACCCTCTGTGGCTTGATTTCCTGCATTTTCAGTGACGGTTTTTTATATATCCAATCTAGACAGTCCGAGCTTTTGGTTTACTTCTGCACAGCAGGAATTTGTTTTATGAATTTGATCTTGCATGAATTCCCCCTTTCCTTTTCCCTTGCGAATTATTTTCCCACCCTCATAATTTTTCTATTCCCATCGTTCTTTTAGCGCTCATATTGTACATTTGACTATTGTCTATGACAACCTTGATTGAAATAGCTGTATGTATACCCAATCATTCACGTCTTTCAAGGTACTCTGCTGACTTAGGTAGTTGTCCTTCAGTAGCATTGTATTAAGTAAATATTCGTTCGATTGAGGCCAAGGAGCTACTGTTAAAATAAAAACTTGCTAAAATTTATACAAAAGAATTTTATTAAAAAGTTTAAAATCTAGTGTCTTAGCTTTCGTCGATCTACGACATCATCAGAGACACAAAGTTACTCTGTAATACGCCTTTTCGGGGTTCGCGACGCCATCTTGCCAGTGGGGCAAATATAATGCTAAAAACATTACCTCGTCCCAATGGGAATACTTGTCCCTAGAGTCGTGCTATTGTTGCTCTACAGGGTGTATCAAAAACTGCAAATACCATAATTTGTATGCACGAGATCATACATTAAAATTTCAATGGCTGTGCAAATAATTACGCTTCTGGGATTTGAAAATACGTTTCCCAGGGGTATCAAAACAAGCACACAAAGTGAATTAAACTTATGAGTTCGATTACGAATGGCTCAGTTTACGAATGACTGCTGTCGAGTTTTGAGTTTGGGCGTACTTTAAAACAAGAAATACTCTTTGCTCTGTTGTTAGCTGAGCCATTCGTAATCGAACTAATTTTAATTCACTTTGTGTGCTTATTTTGATAGTACTGCACGTGAAACGTATTTTCAAATCCCAGAAGCGTAATTATTTGCACAGCCATTGAAATTCTAATGTATGATCTCGTGCATACAAATTATGGTATTTGCAGTTTTTTTGATACACCCTGTATTGTGTTTCCCCACTTGACAAGATGTTGTCGCGAACCCCGAAAAGGCGTATACAGGGTGTCCCCAAAAAAGAAATTATCCTATTGTTATAATTTGAATGCCTGAGCACTATGCTAAACCCACAAGTGCATAAACTTCTGCTTCTGGAATTTAAAATAACTCCTATTACCATAAAAATCAAATTACATGTAAATCATACGACCAGTTGGAGTAACAATAATGGTTCAATTGACTGTGATATGGGATATGTTGAAGGACACGGCCCATAGCTTAAACATTAATTTAATCAATTGTTGTTGCGTGTAAAATAAAAAGCAAACCGTTTATTAGTGTAATCGTTTTGCTTGACTCGGGCGTTAAAATATTTGGACGAAGCGAAAACGTTTTAAAAATTAAAATGCTTAAATGTAAATACAATTTCATTAAATCCCAGGTGTGTAATCACGCGCGTTTAAGAGCGGTTTAAGAACAATGAGATAATTTCTATAGTGTCACTTTTTTTTGGGACACCCTGTAGACTAGTTATAAGTACTGTCTGTTTATTTAAAAATGCTGAAATTTATAAAATTGGCTGCATTTCACGCGAGAGTTAATTTGTGGTTTTTCCCTGCGGATATGGATGGCTACTTTCAATCGCAAATTGACAGGGTCGTGTTCGGTGGTGATGATTTCAATAGTCACGTTGTAAGCATTGTTGTTAATATGTCGTTGGCACATGTTAAGGTGGTTATGAACAGGTGAGGTGTCTTGGGTCAAATGTTCTTTAATTCGATCATGGAGATTCCTTATTGTTCCCCCACCACACGACTTTCTTGGTTACTCGCTCGGATCCTTAAACCACAACTCAGGAACATTCCAGCACACTTGGAAAGTAGCCTGCAGTTAATAGAACGCATTAAAAAAACAGACCACAAAATTAATCAAGAGTTCCCTTATCCGTACAGCCTAGATGTGGTAGCTCTCTACACCTCAGTCCCAGCCTATGAAGCAATTGACGTGGCCTTTAATTCGTTGCCGCCCTTCTTGGACCACTAAGCAAGGATGACACAGTGAGCTCCATATATATCTGGAGTAAGAACTTCTAATGTTCGGCCAATAGACCAAGTGAAGCCAAGATGGCGGCAATTGACGTCCAAACTCATGAAGGTCATAAACAGTTTTCATATCATTTTATCCAGCTAATTCCAGTTTTTTCTAACAGATCGCATCGCTAATCAAGTTATTAGTTCATAAAATCATGATGTTATTGTTTAAATCGGAGTAAAAATACGACATTTTGGCACACTCCTTGCCGGCTTGTGTAAACCGCGCGATCGAAAACAATAGAAAGGGATTGGCACTGGACGTCAATTTCCGCCATCTTTGGCTTCACTTTTTGGACATAAGTTCTCACTCCAGATATATATATAGAGCTCACTGGGATGACATTAAAGACCTTACTACTACCTTAAAGACCTTGCGCAATACCTACTTCCACTTTGGAGCCCAAATTTTTGCAGCCTCTCGGGCACGTGGCGTGATCGACTTATACCACATTCCCATCCCTTACGACAGATATGTCGATGACGCATACAGTCAAGTCCCCGATGAGAAAGAAGCGGCAGACCACAGTTGGGCAGACGCTTTTTACAAGGCCACTGAATTCAGCTCACGCACGCATCTCTTTCGAAATCGAAAAACCCAGCGTATTCTCGCACGGTAAATCCCTTGGATTTCACAGTCACGATCCAACCGGATGGTAGTACTGGTTTTGAATTTTACAAGAAGAAAGCGAAGAAACCAGTTTTCTTACATTATAAGTCAGCCAACCAATTATAAGAAAACTAAACATAATATTGTTCACAACGAGATACAACGCATTACTCAACGATGCTCTAATCCAACTGCAAGGGACAGACACCTCAAGGAGTTTATGACAACCCTATCCCTTAACGGATACCCACAGAACTTTATCCGCAATATAACACCCGGCAACGAACAACAACGCCAACGAACAACAACGCCAACGAACAACAACGCCAACGAACAACAACGCCAACGTCAATCAACGCCGAGCAAAGACACCAACTGGCTATACCTACGTACACCTTATGTCTCGGACGCTATCGATCGGAAAATTGCCAATGTTTTCAGGAGTGAAGGATTCCCTGTCAGAGTGGTTCACAGATCTACATCACTAAGACAAGTCCTGCGTAGAAAAGACAATAACCTGGCCAACTGCACTCGTCCAAACTGCGCAACATCCCACCAGAAAATATGTTTTCGGAAAAACGTGTTAATGGTGTTATATAAGTCATCTGCAACCAATGCCAAAACCACTATATAGGCAGCACAATAAGGAATCTCCATGATCGAATTAAAGAACATTTGACCCACGACACCTCATCTGTTCATAACCATCTTAACATGTGCCAACGACTCTCGCGAGAAATGCAGCGGATTACCAGACCTATTGTTCAAGCCATATCAATTGTTTTTTACACACATCATTAATTTTTAAACAGACAGTAACTAGTCTATTACAGAGTAACTTTATGTCTCTGATGATGTCGTAGATCGACAAAAGCTAAGACACTAGATTTTAAACTTTATTTAAAATTCGTTTGTATAACTTTTAGCAAGTTTTTATTTTAACAGTAGCTCCTTGGTCTCAATCGAACAAATATTTACTCTACTGACTAGTGACTACTGCATTTTGTTTAAACTTTGATTCTCACGCCAATCAAAATCGCTCATATATATATATGAACAATGACTTTGCAAGCTTATATCTTTAAATGGTTTGAAGCAATGTATGTCATTAAAAGTAAAGCTTCAAAAGACTCAATAGCTAAAACTGACTTTCAGTTCTTTTCAGAAACGATAATAAGATGGTTAGTTTGGAACGCAAATGGTAAATGCAAATTTCCGAGCCTAAATTCAAAAAAACTCTAACCTTAATATACTAAACTTTGGCACTGACACAACTTAAATTCTATGACATTATACTGCAATGACAAACTCTATATCACTTTCAACTTACTAAGATGTCAAAAAGAGAAGATGAAAAGCCATAATGTTTAATTTCTTCGGAAAGTGAATCATCCAGACCAGTAACAGCCACCCCCTAAAATATTCACGTTTCTATAAAATGCTTTTTAATACGACATAAGTCTTTAGGTCAAAGGTGACCTTTATCAATTTAAAATTGAAATCGCCTTCTTAAAATGTATATATACAGGTAATTGACCAAAGCACAGTGCTGCAAGATCTAGTTAACCGAATATGTAACGTTTCCAACTCCGCAGAACCCACGCCTAAAGAAGACTACTTCACAACAAGCATCAAAAGTAACAGAGTGGAAATCAAATTAGACGTCAGATGGAAAATTGAACAAGGTAATGTAAAGGGAAAGGAAAGAGAAGCATGTCTCAAAAACATGCACGAAGGAAGCCCAAACGAGAAAGCGTAGTCATAATTTAATTCAAAGACGAGGTGAGGAAGATCCAGTAAAGGCAATGGAAAGACAAGAGGAACTTTAAGGCAATTATGAGTTGAAGAACAACGAATCGGAATATGATGGGAATCTCTGGTGACGTAACTTGGTGAGTTACAATTTGCAGCAAATTGAATATTTATATTTCTTATAAGGGGAATGGAAATTAGGGGGATATAAGGTACTCTGATCCAAAAAATGCAGAGGATTGCGAAGTGATGCGATGTGTTTAAGAAAAGAAAGGGTAGTGAAGAATATAACATCCTTATTTAGTAATGAAGCCCTGGCTCATGCTAATACCTGTACATGATGCAATGGCCAATGCTGATGGGAAGCTCTAAGGACAATGCACTGTAGAGGAGGGGACTGCCTTTGCATCCTTCACCCCCATGGTATAGTCTATGTTCTATATAGGATATCCCAGGTGTTCCACATGCTAAGTATCCTGGTTTAACCAATAATTAATAGAGTTAACTATAACCTAGCTGGACAATGATAGTGGATGAGCCTCTCTGGTCAATGTTTTTGCAATTTATGAATTCAAACATCAATGCAAGAATGTTGTAATATCGCTGACATGTTCACCTGAATGATATTTTCCTCATCAGTGGGTTATAGAAAATCCCATAATGACAATCCCAGAAGGGAGTGTCCACCCTCCCCCCTCCCTGAATAGCTACAACACACTCTAGATCCATCTATGTATCTAGGTCAGAGTGGAATTGATATACCAAGCCCAAGGAAAATCTTTGCTCTGGGATGGTATTCAGAGAAAAATACCATTGTCATTTGGCACCCTGTTCTCCAAATGATACGAGTTATAAAGTATCATGATATGAAGTTCAGTATCCTGTCTTTGGCCATGAAGATGGTTTTAATCATTGTATATTATATATATGGTATCACAGCTACATGTAGTATTCCTTTGCTTGTACTGTGGGTATTTGTATATTGTGTGCTTTCCATGCAGAGTCTAAACTGCAGGCAAAATTCCCAACACGATTTCTTACACTGCCAAAGTCAACTGTAATAGAATTGAATGGGATTTGAACTCTGCACTTGAGTTCCACAGTGTAAGCAATCATGTTAATTGGAAACTTTATTTTCATGTTTCTCTGAGGACCAATGGTTCTGTAATCTAAACTGCAGAAGTTGATGGAATAATAAAAACTGTTTTGGCCACTTAAACCCAAGGTCAACGTCTGACCCTAACTTGTGACCTCATGGTGAGGCCACAGCAAGAGGGGGTGCAAACCCCTGTAATTTTTCCAAGACAGTGGCGGAAATTCATTTTTTCCAGTGGGGGGTGGGGGCAAAGCCTCCTAAATTTCAAACAAAACTTCTAAATTTCTGACAAACCCCCATTTACACTCAAAATTGGCTGTTTTCAGTCATTTTACTGTAGGTCAAAAGTTCCAACAAATTGTCTATTTCTGTAAAGGTGGGGAGTAGTTACCCTCCACCCCACAGAAATTTCTGCCACTGTTCCAAGAGCACAGATTTAATGAGATACTCTCATGAATTAATTTTCTATGCCCAAGTACACTAATACTCTATAGCTCTAATTGCTGATATTACAATAGTATATCATAAAAGGACTTTATAATCTTACCTGAGCATAAATAATCCATAAAAAGAACGTAAATAGAAAATCAAATATACAAAATAGACAGAATATTTGTCGGGACGAAGACAAACCATTATAAACTTTCCTATACCACGATGGTGTTGATCTTTGAACCGCCTCCAATGGCTGTGCGGATTCCATTATAGAAAGTTGAGTTGTCGATGAAGAACTGCCTTGAAATTCAGCATTTTTCCCCTTCTTAGCCATGTAAAGCTTGGTTTAAGTAGACGCTCGTTCCATGCTTCTGTATAGTTTGTTGTTGGTTGAAAATATGTAATATAAAACACGACACAGTATCCCGTTCCGAGTCAATGCGTCTTTTAAGTTGTGATGTTATGTTTGTTACAAAATTTGCATACCTGATTCGTTAGTTGAAGTGTCAAGTCATGGTTCTTGTCACACACTCACACGGTTCTGAATGCAGTGTTCGAATCACGATTGCACTTTTTCTAATGACACAAAAATAACTTTCTCAAAATTAGTTGTCCGCGGCCCAGCCACCAGGCCATATGATGTCAAACAGTTACTATATGGCATATGCCCTTAGATTTTTGTTTAAAAAATAAAAATATGCCGCCCTTTTGATAACAAACGCACCCCTTGCCCTTAGCAACTTCCGGTGTCACAGGAAATTCCCCCGAAAATATTACCCCCCGGGGCCATATTTCCTATTGGCCCCGGGGGGTAATATTTGGCCCACACAACTAAAAACGCTTTACTATATCTTATCATGTACCTCTGATCATGTACGTCGTACGCTCAGAAATCGCGCAGTATTTAGAACTTGAAATTGAATAAAAATGAAGGTTAATATTTCTTCAAAGCAATATTCCCAACAGCTGGTTCAATGGCAACATTAAAACCTACGATTTACATCTTGTAGCTCTTTTTTGTTCTTTGGTTATTCCAGCAGGATATTGTCCTCTAGTGATGTAGTTCAAGATAGTTTCGTACTCATGGTATAAACAAAAGTGAAAAAAGTGGGGGATAATTACACATTGATCCTCCTCTGTCCAAAAAGTGGGGGGGATTCATCCCCCCCCCATCCCGCCAGGATTGACGCCCTTGACTAGTGTACTATAATATAGAAACTGACTGGCAGGGTAAAAGTGCTAGGGCCTCTCCAGCGTAGGTATTTTTGCCCCCTCCCCCAATGAAACCATGGCAGCGGCTCTGCGAAGCGCATATGAAAATGAATCACCAAAATGGGAAGTGAAGAAGTGCAGAAGTGACTTCCTTCCAATAATTTGAAGAACTGAATTTAAAAATGAGCCACTAAATTACTTAATGAAGTGAGCGTATATTAAGAACTGCATGATTAAAAACCACAGCTACTTTCAGAGGTCGCACATAAGAACATATGGTTAGACACGGTTCTTCCTGGTTAGGATGGCATATGTTTTGTGTTATGTCATTGCTTCCTTCTCAACCCACAATTTCCTGTATTGAGCCTGGAATTGGCCGCCAGACCTTTCCAGACCTTAATAGGATTGCCGATGGGAACGCTGTAAGTAGGATACCGTTTTAGTGAGTGCGCCACCAACAACCCTAAAAACTGATACTTAAAACCCTTTCAATATAGATGTTTTTTGGGTCTGAGTTAATTGTAAATTGTAATATTTAATTTTCTTAGAATAATCCCTGATTAATTGGAAGCCCACACACGTACATAAATACATTGAAAAAAAACAACAACTGAAAAAGTACATTTCTGGTGCTAAAAAGTGTTTAAAATAAGGAAAACAGTGCTAACCTACACGTCTTCTGGTCGTGCTGAACATAAATGAGTGGTTTGGTATAGACTATTACCCTGGTTCCAGAAGTTTATTTTTATTTTGCTACATATAATAATAGAAATGGCGAAGGGAGAAAAGGCGAAGGGAAAAATAAACCTGGTTGAAAGCGGCAATATATAATCTCGCTATCGATCATGCAACGACATCCAATTAACAAGCAACCAATCGGAACACACTTGACACGTGATACGTTTTGTCGCATTGGTGGTACACGGAGTACGAAATTAATTCCATGGGGGTCTCACAAAGGGGTGTGACTAAAAGGAGAGTTAAAATTGGAGAGTTAAATCGGAGAGTTAAGATTTCGGAGAGTTAAGTTCGAGCCACGCCCACTTTTGTTAACGACCACGATTTTCTTAACTCTCCCGATGGTATATTTGAACTAACGTCAGAGAGTTAATTTTGATTTAACTCTATTGCTTAAAAAAATAAAAAGGAAGGGAGAGTTAACTAATTTGTCGTAACTCTCAAAATGCCGAAAAATGCTAAGCGAGAGAGTTAAGTTAGTTTTTCGAATAAAATGGTGTCCATTACGGATTTTTTAAAAAGTGGACGGTAGGTCGGAAAACATTTTTAAAAAAATACTGAATAAGGTTTAGATATACTTTTATTAGTAGCAAATTATTAACTACATAAATATATTTTTAAATACGAGTAATTATAACGTATACTGATGTTTACACTAAAAAAACCCGTTTTAGTTCCGAGTTCAAAAAAGTTAGTAAATTACAGTAAAAAAGACAAGAAAAAAAACACAAGATAACTTGAGGCAGCAGTACTGTACTTACAGTCGTCTTAGTTCAATTTGAGTATACTTCATGTCAGAATTTGAAATTTTTTTTTTTTTTCACTTTCTGGATTTTTATGCGACTAGTTTTATTTTCCAGGTGTATGCCACATGGTTCATTTTACGGGTGCGTGCATGTGAAGCTTTTTCTTGACAAGTCTACTTTTTGGCTTTTGCCACATTTCTCCACATATAGTCATACTCACAGACTCATAGATATAGTACCATACTGTCACTATCACACGGGCATTGCCGCAAATAAAACATGTCAAAGTAAAACTTGCTCATGTTTAACTGCTTTGTTTGACTTTGCGGAAGAATGTGAGAGCCGGCACTGCCACAGGCACATGAAACTTGACAATAACTTGTACATAGTCATACTCATAGTCATAGAATATAACAGATGTATATCACAACCGTATATAATAACCGACTATACTATAGAAGCCCTTCCAGTGCGACAACGCAAATAATTTAGGACATAATTGCCTAACGGACATTCAAAAATAGGCAATATTTTAATTACGAAAATATAAGCCAGAAGGTATGCTTCGTCGTTAGATAAGTTATGCCTCGTCATTAGATAAGTTATGACAGTTATGAATCGTTTGTGATCATCGTGACAAGATATCCGGTATGGGACACCATTTTATTCGAAAAACTAACTTAACTCTCTCGCTTAGCATTTTTTGGCATTTTGAGAGTTACGACAAAGTTAACTCTCTCTTCCTTTTTATTTTTTTAAGCAATAGAGTTAAATCAAAATTAACTCTCTGAGGTTAGTTCAAATATATCATCGGGAGAGTTAAGAAAGTGGGCGTGGTCGTTAACAAAAGTGGGCGTGGCTCGAACTTAACTCTCCGAAATCTTAACTCTCCGATTTAACTCTCCAATTTTAACTCTCCTTTTAGTCGTTCCCCTCACAAAGTAAATAGTTGTCGCACGTGACGTGTGGTTTGTCATAAAAAAATTAAAATGAGCAATTGCAAGTACACTAGTTCTACTGTCCGTGATGTAACAAATCTTTATAGGATCTTTTCCACTCATCGCAAAACCAACTCGCAAAGTCACTGCGAGTTCTTGCACTAGTAATTAAAATAAACTGTCGAGCATTGTGATTGGATAAAAGTACTCGCAGCGAGCTTGCGAGTTGGTTTTTGCGACGAGTGGAAAAGAACCTTATGTTATATTATGCAACTGTAAAGTCAATCCAAATCAGTAATGCAGAATGTGTAGGGTACACATTCAAAATAGTGGAAGATCTTCCATAAATTTATTTGGGGGAAAAAGCAAACGCTTGGTGGCCGTACTCTCCCGTTCCCTTCGCCATTTCTATTATTCTTATAGGTTAGAAACTTTTTTCCCCCCAAGCACAAAGGCGCGTTAAATTGGAAGTCTGGGGCACAGTCTGGGGCGAGCAAAATAATTTGTTTAAATTTTGATTGGTTTAAATTCTGGGCGCGAACTCCGCGAAGAAACGTACATACATTTTGATGGCAAATATCTAGATATTAAAATTATTTTGAAAGTTTTCTGAATTTCAGTGTTTCTGCAAGGATGAATGATATTGAAAAGTAAGTATGACATTTTCACGGTTTCCTTTTAACTTCTTACGATCACTTACAGCTGCAGTATTAAATATAAACTTAACTGTAGTATTAAACATAAATTTCACTGTCTATCAGTCTATACAAATTTCCCCCTCCTTTATTCGCTTTTTTCTAACTTAATTCATTGAATATTTAAACTGTTCTCTACAGGAGCTTACATCTGAACGATGTTAAAGTTGATTGTATAGAAGGTGTTCTAAAGGACACCAACACAGCTGGTATGGACATTACTGGGGACCAACATGAACCTATACACATAGACAAAGTTTGGCAAGTCAAGGTAATGAAATAAGTACCATTTAACAATTCTATGTTTAATAATAAATAGATATATGATATCCTATATGGTAGACAAAAACATTGTTTCGTTCAAGCAAGCCAAGTGAATCGCCAGCGAATCATGATCCACCCTTTTAATGGTGTATAAATTGTTTAGACAGGAGCTACACTGCCTACACATGCTACATTGCCAGTAAATGTCTAGAATACAAAGATGGCTATTGATCACATATCAGTTTTCACCCAAACACAAGACTAAAATTACTATTTTATCTATTTAAATAACAAAAGTCTCTGACATTTTTACGTAAATATAGGTATATCACACATGCATCAGCAACAATATCAACATATGAGAGGCAGGATGGGACATTTGCAGGGACAGGAACAATGATCGGGATACTGGCATGTATATATTTCTATAATATTTTTCACATTGCATTATTTGATCACTCACTGTCATGTGACATCTGAACACTCAAATCATTCAAGAGGGCATCCTGCAACAATAAAAGAACTCTCCTGGGTATTCCCGTGAGAAAATATGTCCCGTGTAAAAGCAATCATATAAATGTGGGATGAAAAATGTCCCGTCCCAGCAAACGTTTCGTCCTGCCTCTCATATAAACACGCCCTAACAGGGCAGTAATTAGTGTGATGTCTGAACATTGAGGAACTGCATGGGAAAGTGTTGGGCTAATTAATGGGCTAAAAAGTATAGCATAAGAAACAATTATGCTAATGTGAAAACAGTTATTACAGTCAATATCCATACCTGTACTACTCATTGTACTGCATATACTAGGGAGTATAAATTAATATAATTGCTTTCCAAAATACCATTTGCCTAGGTATTAACTATTAAGCCAGGAATAGTACAGTAATTCACCAGAGTGTTATACACCCTCCTGAAGCCTCCCTTTTTATGAGAATGTTGTCAGTACAATTATATCATATATTATACTGTATAATATATGATATAATTATTAAGCATTAGTGCATATAGATTATTGATCAATACGCCTTCATTGATATATAGGAAGACCTGGTATTATATTTGACAACCAGATTCTATTCCCAAAAGTAGCCACTTCTGGGTGACCAAACAAATTTCCAATTTCAACCCCTGTTTTGAAGATGCTATATAAATTGTTTCAAACATTCAATATATTATTAACATTATAATGTTTAGTCTCATATCGGCACTCTAAAATGTGCTTGGGCGCTATCTGAAACAGCAATGTGGTTTGCTAATGGCTTGGATCAAGAAAGCCTTGCTGATGATGTTGAGGAAAACTGGCTTAGTTGTGAAGATCAACTGCAGGAGAAGGGTATTCACAAATTTGTTGTAATGATAAATAAATAATGAAGTTACTACTTAGTTTACTGTAATAATACTTTAGATTAGGCATCTGGAAAAGTCTGTTATATATTTTGACTTTTGAGTTCATATTCTAAGACAGATGAGGACCAGTCCAGTATCACACAGATGTACTCTGAAGCCCGGTTCACACGAGTGAGATAAGCACAAGCATAAGCATAAGATATCAGCCGTTCCGACAATAACGCAAGGATATCAAACCTTCTGGGGTCGGTTGTATCAAGGCCGGGTAGCACTATCCACCGGATAGCGAATTTTTCGACTGTTGTAAAAATGCTCCAAAAGCTATAAAACTACGAATGTAGACCCCACAATTAATAAAAATAAACTTTAACTTATAAATGCTAAGGTTTAATCTAGATTATACAAATCAACAGACAATTTAAGGAAGGTTGGTGGATAGTGCTATCCGGCGTTGATACAACCGACCCCTGTTCTTTAGCATAAGCACATCAAAGCGTTCCGTGCTTGTGCTTATGTGTGAACTCATTAACACTGCGGTTGCCATGGTTGCCATGCGGTTAGCCTGCGTGGCAGATGGTTTACCCCATGGTTCGAATTAGAAAAGAAAAATCGATTTGCAAATTTTGTTGATGAAAATTTTAAGGGAATTTCAATTTTGCAAAGTGGAAACACTGACAAATGGCGGCCATTTTGTTGTGAATTTTGAATATTTTTGTTGCGAATTTTGAATATTTCGTGAAAATTCGCACAACGTTTGTAAAAGTGATATGCAATTTTCACTATTCGAACCCTGGTCTACCCGCAGCTACCTTGCTGGCTTGCTGTCGCAGTGTTATACTTATAAATAGGTAGCAAGCAGATAGTGGCAGGCATGAAAGATGATGATAGTTGACTGGATATTACTACGCGTAGCAAAACTGACTCTTATTAACTCTGGTCAAAATGTGAAGCAACTCAAAGTTGATGAGAGTGCATGAGAGTTGATGAAAGTTTGCGGTCAAACGAGAGCAGACCTGGAAATAATTCCTGCCTTTCTTGGATCCTACGCTTAAGGGCAAATATTTTCTTTGAAAACACGGTGCCAATTACATTTAATAGGACTTCATTGATTCAATTGATTTAACAGGATAATATTTTGTCTTTAGCTTTCGGCCAGGCCATCATACGCGTATAAATAATAATTGTATTCATGTTACTGATGTTAGCATTATAGCATATCAAATTAAGTTGGTAATAAACGCTTATAAGTTATAAGCATTGAACTATAATAGACTGGAACGCTAACGCAGGGGGGGGAATTGAAGCCAGCTTAATTCAGTTTTTCTGAGTTTTGAGTTGAAATACTTAACGCCGAACATTGGGCTGTATATGAAATTGAAGCTATTAAAAAGTTATATTTGATATAAAAACTTCAAGACTTTAGGTAAAAGGGAAATACTTAAAAATTTGAGGGAAAATTTGCCGTATTTTACAAAATTGCGGTTGTTTTTGTATTTTTTAAGCATTTCCATTTTGCCTAAAGTCTTGAAGTTTTTATATCAAATGGAACTTTTTAATAGCTTCAATTTCATATACAGCCCAATGTTCGGCGTTAAGTATTTCAACTCAAAACTCAGAAAAACTAGCTTGGCTTCAACGAATCATAGCACTTGATCATAGACATAGGAGTTAGCGTTCCAGTTTACTTAGAGTTCACTGGTTATAAGCGTTAATTAAAGAAAATCCAATTTCAAGGAATTTTAATGTACGATCAGGGAATCCAAAGACTTTTTTAGGCCACTTCCCACTGTTACCAGCCCAAAACTTTCTGCCAAATAAAAATCGAAAATCCTTTCTTGGAAACGAAAATATTTTCTTGGAACGACGTTCTCAGGATCCACCACTATTTCCAGGTCTGAACGAGAGCGAGAGTTGCGACTCTCGTTTGACCTTGGGCTAAAAGCTCTCTAATGACAGTTCCTCTGTATTTTTTAAGAATTAATGAACAAAGAAAGAAAAGAAGCAGAGAAAGTGAAGAATGATATGGAAGATGTTCAAGAAGAATTAGAAAAATACGCTGAGGATATTCAAACAGGTAATACTGTACTCCGTCCGCGTTCCGTACATGCGTCCGAAACACGTTCCCGTTCGACTGGAACGCAATTTAGAACCAGAAGGACGCGTTTTTTGTGATTGAGATTGCGTTCCAGATGCATTTTCTGTCATGTTAATTCTGAGCAGTATTGTTAGATTATGCAGTTTATTTGGAAAAAGAAACAAAAAAGGTTTACAAAATATAGGTTTTCGTTCGAGACGAATCAACAACTACTGATAATGGCGGATAAAAACGTTCTACTCACGCCATATGATCACGTGTCCGATGTACTATATATACTAACTAGCATCATGCTTCCTTAATTTATGTTAAACAATATGAACCGATTTACTCTATATAACTTGAAGTATTACTTAATGTTAACACTCAGACTCAGCTTGTCCTTAACTACGATGAGTCTGGTTTGTTCTTTAATTGCCTAATAATACTGTTCGATGCGGTCATTTCTTCAGTTGGAACATAATGAATCTTCACTTCTTTGTTTTTGTACCCTTTCTCGGATGAAGTGCATTTTCGTATCAATATGTTTTGACCGCTTATGCATCACAGGATTATGACACATTTTTATACAGGACTGATTGTCTTCTCGATGTCAGTCGGTTTCTCCATTGGACAACCAATATCTTTCAGTAGCGCGCGTAAATAGACAGCTTCTTGTACTGCAGCCGCCATGGCTTGGTACTCCGCTTCCGCTGTCGAAAGTGCGACCGTTACTTGTTTCTTCACCTCCCAACTGATGGCGCCGCCATTTCCTTCAAACTTGAAGTAATAGCCCGTTGTCGATTTGCGATCCTTGAGGTCCCCGCTCCAATCTGCGTCTGAGTCGCCAATCACGTTGAGGTTGGAATTCTTCGCAACTGTTAATCGTAAATCTATAGTTCCTTTCAGGTATCTTAGTACGTGTTTCGCAGCTTTCCAGTGTGATGTGTCAGGTTTATCCAGGAATCTTGACAGCTGATTGACAAGGTGCAATATGTCTGGACAGGTTTGCTTTCCGATAAATAGAAGAGAACCAACTAAACTTCTATACAGCTTCGGATCTACTAATTTCTGTTCGTCGTTGTTCTTAATTAACTTCAGATTTACTTCCCCAGGTGTTGCTGCTGCTTTGCAATCACTCATGTGGAATTGTTCAAGAACAGACTCGATGTATTTCCTTTGGTCAACAGTAATCTTATCGTGCGACCGTAAAATCTGCATTCCTAAGAACCAGTGTAATGTGCCACGATCGTCCATCTTGAAATTCTCATTTAACACTGCCTTGATTTCGTTAACTGCTTCTTCGCTCGCTCCAGCTACTATAATGTCATCTACCCAGACTAACACGTATGAGAATGTTCCATCTTCCTCCTTTCTTACAAATAAGCAGTAGTCATTACAGCTTCGTTTGAATCCTTCTTTGAGAAGTCGACTTGACAGTGCTTCATACCAATTCTTTGCAGCCTGTTTCAAACCATAGATTGATTTGTTTAGTTTGCATACCAGCTTTTCTCCCGAGTTTGCTTTCTTGGTAAAACCTTTTGGTTGCTCTAGGTAAATTTCTTCTTCTATGTTGGCGTGAAGGTAGGCTGTTTTCACGTCCATTTGTCCAAGATGCAAATCTTTTTGTGCTGCCGTTGCTAGTAGGATTCGGAAAGTTTCGGGTTTACAAGTTGGAGCGTACGTATCGAAGAAGTCTAAACCTTCGATTTGAGCATAACCTTTGGCTACGTATCTTGCTTTGAATTTATCTACTTGTCCGTCTGCTCCGTACTTTACTTTATACACCCATTTTCCTGGTAAAACTTGTTTATCCTTTGGTTCATCAACTATTGTCCAGGTGTCATTGTCTTTTAGTGAATCATACTCCGCTTTCATAGCTTTTCTCCAGTTCTCTGCTTGCGGTGAATTAACTGCTTCACTATACGACTTGGGTTCTTGTACGTTTTCTTCTTTAGTTGTGCTGAAAGTGTAGTGTGATCCATATCTCTCAGGTGGACGCCGATTTCTGCTTGCTCTGGGAAGTGTGTTTTCGTCTTCCTCTGGGTTTTCTTCAGCTTCGTGCTGATCTACTACGACAGGTATCGGTGCATTATTTTCCCCCACTTTACCTTGAACCGGTTTCGTTGTGTCCTGGTGATTTGAGCTATCATCGTTGAGGTCCATGTTGGGACTCACAAGGATTGATTCTTCCGGATTTATTGTTTCCTTTGCTGAAAATGATTGGATTTCATTTTCTTTGAAGAGAACATTTCGCGCTTTGATGACTTTCTTCGAATCAAATTCTTGCAGAATGTATGCTGTGCTCTTGTCATCATAACCGATAAATTTTGCCTTTACAGATCTAGAATCCAACTTCTTTAAGTTGATCTTTCTCTTCATAACATATGCTGTGCAGCCAAAAACTCGTAGATGATTTCGCCTTGGCGGCTTTCCGGTAAAGAGCTCGAAGGGACTTTTGCCTTGGTTGCTGTTGGCACTCACGGTAAGATTTCTTATATGAGCTGCTGTAGATAATGCTCTTACCCAATAGCGCTTTGATAATTTTGCTTGGATCAATAGACATCGTCCCATTTCAACCAGAGTTCGATTAAAGCGTTCCGCAACTCCGTTCTGTTGTGGGGTTTCTGGCACGGTATATTCCTGCTTTATTTTTGAATCTCTGCAGTAATCCTTAAATTGCTTCGATGTATATTCTGCGCCGTTGTCGGTTCGTAATCTCCGAGGTGATCCTGATTCTGCTACATACTCTTTGAATCTTTCAAAGGCTTGGGATTTCTTGCTCATAAACTTTACGACTGAATATTTCGAATATTCGTCCACAAATGTAATCGCATACCTGGATCCATTGAGGCTAGGGACTTCGAATGGACCAAGAATATCTGAGTAAACAAGTTCGAGAGGTTTCTGGGACTTGTTCTTAGCTTCTTTTGGTACAGGTTTACTGGATTGCTTTCCAAGTGCACATGTTTCACATACTTCCTTTACATTATCTTCACAGCCAATGGTACGTTTGACATCGTCCTTGTTCAGATGTCCGAGACGTTGATGCCACAAACTAGCATCTCCTTTACTTGTTGTCGAATTTGGGTTGCACGTGGTAGAATTACATGCTCTGGACCTTTCAAAGATAACCTTCAGATGAAATAAACCTGCGTCTTCGGTTAGATCAATCTCTGGGCCACGATTCAACATTACCTTCGCTTTGTTTTCGTTAAATATGAACTTGTGTCCAAATTTGACAGATCGGTTGACAGAAAGTAGGTTTACTTCATAATTTGGTACATAAAGAACATTTCGTAGGACCATCTCTACCTCTTTTCCATTTGTTGATTGAAGCTTAATTGGTACATCGCCAATTCCTTCGACAGGTGTAAGGTTTCCTTTTGGATCCTTAACGTTTTTGACATTGCAAGGTTGTAAGTTTTCGAACAGTTCCTTTTCGGTAATAATATGATCTGTACAACCAGTATCAATGATGAGATGATTTAATTTTCCAGTACCACTGCTTGTTCCACTACCACTGTTCATACATTGAGAGTACGATGAAAATGAAGTCGATTCATTTGTTGGAGGGTCTTCTGGTTTACTTGGGCCTCTGCACGCTTTTGCTAGATGACCCCTCTTTTCGCACTTTGAACATACAGCTGAACTTCTTTTATTGCATTGCCTGGCAAAGTGACCGGGAAGTCCACAGACAAAACAATTTCCCTTCGGTTTGGTTGGACCTTTATTTCGACCCGATGCATTCCTAGAATGCATTGCTGTAGCACTATCTTCTTCTGCTTGATGTCTTTGGAGTCGACTATCTTCATAGTTTTGTAAACGTGTTCGTAATTCGGTGAAATTAGCTGCCGGATTGAAGCTTTCTTGTACCACAAAGTGTTCATACTTTTCTGGAAGTCCGTTTATAACAAGAGCATTGAATAGTGTTTCTGATATCTTTTCACCAGCTTCGGTAAGTCGGGACATTAGTTCTTGTGCTCGTATGAAATATTCGGATAACTTTTCATTTTCACCTAACTGTAATCTAGATATTTGACGAACTAGACTTACTACAGTTGGCTTTTCGACGTTGGAATATCTCTGTTGTAGTAAACGCCACGCTTTTGCTCCGTCCCCAACACCATCTGATGACAGGCAATCATGTCGTATATATAAAAGACTGTTGTTATCGAGGGCTAAAGCAATATGACACCATACCATATTATTTCTTTCTTCAATCTTTTCGATTTGTTGATTTCTCTCTTGTATTTTTGCCTCCCATGCGGCCTTTATTTCATTTGTAGCATCTTTTGCTAACGGTGCTACTTCTTCTGGTAAAACGTCTTTCCCTAGAAGCGCTTTATATAAACCTTTCGTCTGCATATACGCAATGAACTTCGTACTCCATACCGGATAATCCTCGACTTTTCCATTGAAAACTAGCCATTTTATCGTTTGACTGTCCATTTTTAAGCTCCTGGGCCCATAACCTGTTAGATTATGCAGTTTATTTGGAAAAAGAAACAAAAAAGGTTTACAAAATATAGGTTTTCGTTCGAGACGAATCAACAACTACTGATAATGGCGGATAAAAACGTTCTACTCACGCCATTATGATCACGTGTCCGATGTACTATATATACTAACTGTAGCATCATGCTTCCTTAATTTATTTTAAACAATATGAACCGATTTACTCTATATAACTTGAAGTATTACTTAATGTTAACAAGTATTGTACATAATTTCTCTACGGTATGTCAGTTACGACTTCTTGAACTCCTTGTGGGGCTTCGGTGGCGCAATCGTCAGAGCACGCGCCTTTCACCTCTGATATCGTGGGTTCGAATCCCGTTGGAGACGACTTATGATAGCTATGTGAAAAGAGTTAGTCAACGCTCTGCCGAAAGTCGTGGGTTTTCTCCGGGTACTCCGGTTTCCTCCCACAGGGAATGTTGACAGGGTGGGTTGGGTTTAACCCCTAACTGGCCCTTCCACCGTAGCTGTGCTCCGTGATGGCGAGCAAAAGGTGGCTGCCATATGCGCGCCTAGAAAGCCTTCGACTTGGTCACGTTGAGCTGTGTCCTTCGCAATTCAGCTTAGCTCTCAGCTGCAAGTAAGGATAATAAGCGCACCCCTTGCTTGCTTGCTTGCTTGCTTGCTTGCTTGCTTGCTTGCTTGCTTGCTTGCTTGCTTGCTTGCTTGCTTGCTTGCTTGCTTGCTTGCAGACACTTATTTAATACGGAGAGTTTCTAATGTCTCCATAAAACGGATACCTCTCTTTCCTATCCGACCCTTCAGTTTCCGTATTAGAGACGACTGACTGAGTCTGTATATAACATCTATTTTATTGCTGTTGACTGCATAACTGGAACAAAGCACCCTAAGAGTAAGAATCCCATAAAATATCTGCGGAGTGAATGTGAACCATGCTAACGTATCCCTGGTAGAGATCTTAAACAGGATTTTATAGGATTCTGTAAGACCCGTTAAGATCTTAAATTATCTAGGATCCTATCAGTGAAGATCCTATCAGTGAAGATCCTATCAGGATCCTATCAGTAGCAATCCTATCAGGATCCTATCAGTAGCAGGATCCTAGTGAAGATCCTATCAGGATCCTAAAGTTGACTTTGATATATGATCCTTTCAATATCCTAGCGGGATCCCATTGTGGCATTAATATCCAACAGGATTTTGCAAGATCCTAACAAGATCCCTTCAAAACGTGGCAAAACCCTGTTAAGATCCTGTTTAAGATTTCTACCAGGGTTATATTCGATGACGCTACGTTGAGTAACTACACACCGAGCAAGCTGAAAAATTGCTTGACCACGGCGGGGATAGAACCACGGCGGGGATAGAATCCGCGACCATTGGTTTGCTAATACAATCCTCTACCAACTGAGCTACGAGGTCAAGTTGGTTCAAAATCGAAGGAACTAAACTGGCAGTTCCAAAATATTATCGATTCCAAAGTACGTTGACGTACCTCGTAGCTCAGTTAGCAAATCAAGGGTTCGATTGCCACAGTGGTTAAGCAATTTTTCAACTTGCCCGGTCACCGGTGTGGAGCCTCTCTGAGTAGCATCATGAAATGGAATTTACCCGAGTTCTAATTCCACAATTATTCGAAAAGTAAACCGTTCTTATTAAATTTGTAGCTGATGAAGAGATCAGAGAACAGAAACTCCAGATTCAAAATAAATTATCAGTTGTAAAAGAAAAGGTTAGAACAATTCCAGACTGGAATATTTGCTGTGCGCAGAAGATCTTCTCCGCGCAATTTCTCAAAACCTTAATAACATCCGCGCACAATTGAAAATCTGGGTGTCATCTGCGCTATTATGCTTGTTCTTTGAGTGAAGTAAACATTGTCATGCAGTATTAAACATATTTGTTACTTACAGTGCAACTGTAGGTATATATTTGTCAAGCACCTGCGCAAATTTTTTTGTTCTTTTTTTGCACATCCAAGCAAAAAATAGGAGACAATATTTCTTCCCCGCGCGATTTGCAAGGATTCCAGTCTGGGAACAATTGTGTTGGAATTTTTCATTTTAAGATCTCTATTTTTGTATTTAATTCAGTTTGGTATATTTTGATTTGTAGATGGAAAAGCTGAAAAAGTTAAAAGAAAGAAAACAATTATTGGAATCGCAAAAACGAGAACATGCTTCCGTAAGTACCGTCGTTTGCGACTGAGGATGAACAGTCGCAGATTAAAATATTTGTTATCAGGGATGGATCTACTGGGGGAGGGGGGTTCAACGGGGTGCCCATTCCTCTCCTATGCTTGACCAAGGAGGTGCAGGAGGGATGCCAATTCCCATATCAAATACAAATTTTGCATTTTTACAGGGTATTTATCAAACTAAAAATAAATAGAATTAAACACCTTTTTGAACATCTAGCTAATTTTATTTTTCAAACATTTCCTCGACCTCAGTGATGATTTGGTCCTCAGTGATGATTCACCCTGACCAGTGGCCTCATAGCACCTCCCATCAGATCAAGCTGGATCCATCCCTGTCTATTCTGATATCGTCTATTCTCACATGAAACTTCAATGTTTGTAACGAGCATTTTAAGGTTTCAGTTAGCTCAGCCAATCAGTGTAGGCTAGTTAAACATGATTGGCTGATCAAATTGAATCCGCTGTCAAATGCTCTTGACAAACATTCAAGTTTCGCGCAAGAATGATCTGCGGCTGTTCTTCCGTAGTTGCACACGATGGTTCAATTCCAATTTTTTACTAGTTTACAGTTATAAATTGCAGTATTTATATATTTGCAAAACATTCTAGGTTTTGTAATAGCTAATATACATGTTTATGCCTTCATTAATAGGCTTGCGGTACAGCCAACTACACCAAAGAACATCTAACAGAAAAATTAGTAAGTAGCACACTGTATTACTCTCTTCATAATAAGTATGCTCTGACTATAACGCCAATTTCATTCTATATTAAGGCATGCTCCTTTTCTTTGCTGTTTCTAACGGTCTTACTCGCTTTTTGCCCGTTTCTTGTTTTGTTTGTGTCTTATTACGCAAAACGTTGTCTAAATTCTCCATGTGTAAATAGCGCGATGCCCCTATATAGAGGAGTAATATCTGCTCCCGGGCGGACACTCGAGGAACAGGCTTTTAGCAAGGATGTCAAACAAGTCGTCCAAAAAATATCGTGGAGGTCATGGGCACATATTTTCGTCTACATTCAATTGTCATATACCCATAATTCAGTGTGTTTTCAGCAAGAAAAAGTGTTGAAACTTTCTACACTTGCTAAACTACAGTGGCTGACAACTTTTGAAGTATTCAAGAAATATCACAAAGTTTAAAAAGAAAATATTTGCCTACGCCGTCCATGCACGTCTATATTAAAAGTGGCCGTCTAAAATTCTTTTTTCAAACATGGGCCGTCCATAAGACGGTTGGACGGCCTCCTGGCTAAATGTCTGTCGAGGAAGGTGCTGCCGTTACCCGAACATTTGCAGTTGGTTAAATCATTAGACTTGTTCGATAAGGACGTTAAACCGTTGCCGTAGAACCACGGAGATTTTTGTCAATTTGGTTGTGAAAACATGTTACGTCTGTTAAGGATACGATTTCCTTAGCGGCAGATTACATGAGGAATTTTCAGCTCGGTTGCTGCATGAAGTATGGCAAGAAATAAGCGCCATGATTTTATAAAAAGAAGCTAAATGTAGATGTGCGATTATTGTACTCATGGTTTCTTACATTTTACCAAAACAAATTGAATTTGGAAACTCTGTGAAAAACCCTTTTTAACATTTCCACATTTCCATAGACCATCCGGGCTGAAAATGTTCCATGTTATCAGCCCCTTAGAATGGTAAATATATCTTAATTCAAATGTTTAAACAAAATTCAGTTCGGTGCATGGTCATTGACAGGTTTTCTTTGCTTTCTATTTAGGAGCAATCAACTGGCGCACTAAAACAATGCACAGCGGCTGTAGATAGTTTGAGTGAACACACGTCATTGCTTGAAAAAGAACGAGACTCCGGTCAGAAAACCTTGATAAAATTGGAAGAAAAGTTATCTACCTTGACAGCGGAACAAGAAAAGTCGTTGAACTCTTTAGAACGAAAACGGTAATTGGTTGTTGGCAATACATTATTTTATTTTTTTGAAAGAATTGATGATTTCTGATTGGCTAACAGCTAACAGCCAACGGTGAAATCGTCATATTAACTCATTGGCTGACCAAATATGGAGTTGTGACATCTACGATATGAAAAAATAATATCACAAGTATGACGTCATGCCAAACATGAGAAAAAAACAATATGGCGTATGCCGTTCGCAGTCTTAAAGGAAGCAGAGCTAAAGACTAAATAACAACCAAAACAGCTACGAAAGACTCCGAAATATTTTTCTACGTATATTTGAAAGAAAGGCCAAACAAAGCATTCCGTTACTAGTACTGTGGGAGATAGAGAGATAACACAAGTTTTCACATTTAGGCCGATGGAAGTAAGGTATCAGCTTACGTAAACCTGAAAAATGTATTTATGTGCGGAAATTTTTCATTATTCATTATTTTCTTCAGTGAATTATAAGAGTGAAACTTTAACAAAATTTTAATATCTTTGGCCATTTATCGTCAATGCCGGTAGCTTGCGAAGCAAGCGATCTTGATTACCAATTGTATTATTCGAGTGAGTTTGGTGAATTGGTGTGTTGAATTGCAGATGTCATTCAAATTGCCATGTATTTTGTTAATGAAACAGAAAAATTAACCATCTTCAATGAGAAAACCTCGCAGACAAAGCAAAAAACGTGAAATAATGAAAAAAATTAAAAGAATGAAAAATTTCACGCGACACAAATACATGCGTGCGGGTTATGGTTAGCTGATACCTTACTTCCGTCGGCCTTAAACTCCACATTTGATCATGACGGGCGCAAGCATGCGAAGGTGACCAATGTTATAGTGATGATCTCGAAAGATTCGCGATAAACCACACAAAAGGTATATAGATCCGAGCTATATCGACGACCATGACAACCCATATTTTAAGGAGATTATGTCCATATTCCATAAACTAATTTTATTGTGCTTTCTAGGATGTATTTCTTCTATAATTTTTTGACATCGTGTGGACTACGAGCTATAAACGTTGCAGAAAACTGGATAGAAATAGATATATCAGATATATATGATGATAATGAAGATAAATCAACCTTATCACTTACTGTACATTTTGGTGAAGGTGATGGTCCCGTTCTTGTTGAAGATGTAACGGTAAGACTACTTTTGGTGTTAATGATTATTACTGTTATTTATACTGGATACATGCATGCGCAGTAGACCCTACCGAATAATCTAACATTGCGGTTGCCGTGCGATCGCGATTTTGTTGCAGTTCGATTGTGATTTAGTAGCGGTCAAACTGCTGTCTGTTTGCGGTTTGACTGCTGTTAGACTACGGTTTAGTTGCGGTGGTCAACTGGCAGTTGATTCAAGAATCTACCGCATATTAACCACGGTTATTCAGGTCATTTCTGAGAGTTACTGTAGTTCTATCAGTCCTAAATTGTTGTCTCTGAAGTCCAGTTCTTTTTTTGGTCCAACTGGTGTTACAAAAGGCGGAAACATGTTCTCCCTAGTGCATTGAACTATAATAGACTGGAACGCTAACGCAGGGGGGGAAATTGAAGCCAGCTTAATTCAGTTTTTCTGAGTTTTGAGTTGAAATACTTAACGCCGAACATTGGGCTGTATATGAATTTGAAGCTATTAAAAAGTTATATTTGATATAAAAACTTCAAGACTTTAGGTAAAAGGGAAATACTTAAAACTTTGAGGGAAAATATGCCGTATTTTACAAAATTGCGGTTGTTTTTGTATTTTTTAAGTATTTCCATTTTGCCTAAAGTCTTGAAGTTTTTATATCAAATAGAACTTTTTAATAGCTTCAATTTCATATACAGCCCAATGTTCGGCGTTAAGTATTTCAACTCAAAACTCAGAAAAACTAGCTTGGCTTCAACGAATCATAGGACTTGATCATAGGCGTTGGCGTTCCAGTTTACTTAGAGTTCACTGCCCTAGAGATCTAGTCCTGAAAGGTTATTTATTACGTTTATTTTCAGGCAAACTGTTCAACGTCCTTTATTAAAGATCTAATTGATCATTTGAAGTCAACTCATGAGCTGAAAGGTTTCAATTTTGAAGTTCAGAAAAGATTTCATAATCACGTGAAGTTATTAAAAGAAATGAAATTGTTGCAGAAAAGGTGCTGTTTGGTACAGTAATATATCGATGACCATTCTTTAACATTGACCTTTACTGGCTTTACAGTTTTTTCTCAAGTAAAGAGGTGTTGTCGTTGCAACGCATTATAACAATGTTTTTATTACCATACAGGCCTGATAGACTAAAAGTTTAGGTGAGATATGAGATTGCAGAAACTGAGATTTGCAGTGTTCAACAGGAGATTAACCTACGTTATAGGCAGTGATAAAATCGTCACACGAGCCTACCCCCCCCTCCCCCTCTCAATACTTACTGAATAGCTGATTAACTGTGCAACACAGCTGTAAAAATGATCTTACATCCACGAAAGCCTGGATAGGCTATTATTGAAGCAAACTGTATAAAATATAAGCCAAAGTTTTAAGAAATGAGATTTGCAGCAACAGGAGGGTTAGAATATGTCCACCACTGGCTCCCGGAACCGTACGACCGAAACCTTTTGGTAAGGTCTGCCTGTAGGTCAAGGGATTAAAATAACTACATGTATTTTATTTAGATTTGCAATTGACTGGAATAAAGAAGAGCAGGTAGTGCGACTTATGCTTGGAAAAGCTGGTCAAATTGTTTGTACTTTGAAAATACAAAATGGATATCCTACTAATGGAGATGTCAGTGTGGTAGAAATTCATGGAGCAGACCCAGCTATTATATTTCAAGATAGTTTGGTGAGTGTAGCAGTTAATGGTGTTATCTATAGTTACCAGCGAGGTTACTAATCCCACGCTCCAATTTTTCCCCAATCTAGGATGGGCGGAAAGAGACTTTAATCTCATTTTGTATATTAGGATGAAGTTGTCCCTAACTTGCCCCTTAGTGAATATAAATACCGAATTTCAGGCGTTTAGGAAATAACCTAAGAGGAACGAAGAAAACAGGCTTCAAGTTCTGGGTTTTCACTACTCAGTCTTAAAAACCTTTTTTCTGTAACGCCCCACATGATTACAGCCATAGTGCATGCGGGATATGACTGAGCACACATGGATTGAGTAACGCTAAGGAATTCACAAAGCTTGCTTTATTCATATGCTCATATATCCTTTTACTTTCTAGGTCACCAGAGAGTTGAGAACGCTCACAAGTTGGATCGAATATCTGGACATAAAGTATAGTTCATTGTAAACCTTATCATTGTCTGAAAAGCGTGGTGTTCTATCGCAAGCTCGCAGCCAGATATTAAAGGCTAAACTATGAATGCAATATTTCAATGCAATGCAATATTTCACACACTTTTGAACGTATACCTTTGAAAAACAAGGAACTGTAAAAACAATTGTGCAATTATTTAACGTACAGTAGAGATTTAGATTCAGGACCGCAACAAGATGTGTATAAAGGCTTGTTCACATGATCCGATTCTCCTCCTGACGCACGTGATTTCACACAATACAGCAACAACTATATATATATCTGGAGTAAGAACTTCTAATATCTTCGGCCTATGAAAAGTGAAGCCAAGCTGGCGGAAATTGACATCCAAAATCTGAAGGTCGTAAACGTTTTCATACCACTATTCCCAGCTAATTCCAGCTAACGATTCGTATCGCTAATATCAAATTATCAGTTCATCAGTTATTCCTTGCCGGCTTGTGCAAACCGCGCAGACAAAAACAATAGAAAGGGACTGGCCATCGACGTCAATTTCCGCCATCTTTGGTTGAAAAGTACTTTTTGGACGCGAGTTCTCACTCGCTCAGATATATATGCCTTACTCTTGTCAGCAAATCCAATCACATACGTCAAGAGGAGAATTGGACCCGACAAATCGGATCGTGTGAACAGCACTTTATACATACACGTATTTTCTCAAAATCTCCCTATGTAAATAGACTAGAAGTTACTACCGCAAGGAAGTGCTGCCGCAGAAGTGCTGCCTTCAACCACGCAGGCTGTGACCAATGTGCCTCTATATACTATAGTACTCTGTGTAAAGAGTGACAACTACCAGCGTCCATCGATATGATAGTGATTGTACCTCAGCTGTTTGACGTCTTGGCTTGAGTTTATTGATTGCGCATTAACTTCAAATATAAAGGGATTTTAGACAGCTGCGAACGAATAAAACCACGCTGACGCTTGTTACGCATCGATTTCAATGCTGAGTTTAAGGTGGCTCCCTAGGGTTTTTGCATTATAATGTACTATTGTATTCAAGAGGCTCCTGTTTCTTCATCTTGCATGATACAAGGACGAAATTCAAAGCAAACATCGAGAATGCTCTCCTGAAGATTTTGGTGTACTACCTTTGTGTTGAAAGTCCGTTACCATGGCAACAGCGTACTAGAATAAAGCTTACTTTGTCGTCTTCCTGTCATTTTAAAGATGGTCTACAGTCCGTTCTGCGCATGTGCGGAGTTTGTTTATTTTCGGGGACTCCTGCTGTTTCTCTCCCCAGTCTTATTCCCGTTCCATGCTCGCGTTATTTATATTACATCTTGTCCGAATTCCGAAACGATGAGCGAGCCAAAATCTTCTTCGTTGAATTATTTATTCTTCGACTTCGGGCAGTAATATTGAGAAAAAAGCGAGCAGGAGAGAATATTACGCTAAAAGGGATGCTTCTAGCATCTATTTGTTCGAGAATTTTACCCGATAGAGGGAAATCAAGGCAAAACATGCCTTGAATTCAGACGCAGATGTGGCCAAAATGCTGCTTGATCACTTCCAACGCTACGGAATCCACACGGGTTTGTGGTAAGAATTTTGCTTATACATAACAAGTTTCGAGTTTTGACATTTAAAAGCTATTACATAATTGTTATTTATACGGGTATTGCATCTTTTCAGCGACGTGGAAACCCAGGCTGATGAAGCTAAATTTTCTAGTTCAAGGTATGTATATAAAATTACTAACAAATGGCTAAATATTCCCCACCACATTAGCCCATAGGATTCGTAACATTTTCATGATCAAACTGTGAATTTTCTATGATACAGTTCACCCTCAAACAAGATTTAGCCACGGATGAAGAGTGTTGTATTTAATATGTCAACACAATGTTAAAAATTAAAGCTGTGATCAAAGCAATTCCCCAGCTTACACACTGATAGCTATTTCATATATTATTCATTCACTCACACACCAGTAATGAAATGTTTCTAAACTGGTGTAGATTATATGATGTCTGCTGTGTGATTACTGTATGCCAATGCATCTTCATCATTTTAACTTACAAGTGTCTTCATTTCAGATCTTTATATCCTCTTGAAGAGAGGACATTGACTGCAAGTAGTGAAAGTGATCAAGATGCAGACAGGACAATGATGGCAAACACACTTTCCCCTACCAACAAAAGGTACAATTGCTTTGTAATTTATGCATGGATCAATTCTTGCTGTTACCATCCCCCGGCAAATCGTATTCCAGGGGCCGGGAATTGGTTTGATGATTTTGTCCTGGGGGGTTAGGCCGGGAATGTGCAAGATCTGGGGTCTGGTGAATAGCCACATAGGATCGCAGACTCGGGGGATGAGATTAACTAGTCTCTAGTCCTGTGCACACGTTATTTGCAGTGACAGGCAAAACCCCATCAAATGTTGGATATATAGCATATCCAAAAGATTGTTGACAATAGAAGAAGGGCTGCTGAGAAAGCAAAACAAAGAAGCACCGTGATTTTCTGTTGAAAGTATCTGTTTTTTTACGTTAAAGTCCTTGCATTAGTTTTGCACCTTTGCCCAGGGGTTGAGAATTGTTAATTTTCAAATACCTGGGGGCTGTAAATTTGCAGTGAGCTTTAAAAAATGTACAAATCCTTGGGGTGTTGCCCGGCGGGGGGGATGGTAACAGCAAGAATTGATCCATGCATTAATGGTGAATGAATAAAAAGCAGTTTTATTAGAGACTTGGGTCTATCTATTCAATATACAAAATTTAACAAATTATGATTTCTGCACGTATTAATAGTACGAACCTCTATAAACCACACTCACAGTAGTTTGGTAGTTATATTGCTAACATGTGTATGCCAACCATGGTGAAATAGCTGCAAAATTGTGTGCTATAGAAACTTGGTATGCATATTTTTTCAGTTGCCAGAAAAGACTAAAACTCTATTTGAAAATGTATTTAGTTGTGAATGGATATACAAAAACATATCTGTTTGAGGAATCCACCTGACAAATCAGTTTCAGTTATGAGTTTATCATCAGTGAATCTAATTTATTTGGTGTTCTCCTTTCATATATCTTGTATCTGGAATTGAGTACATTTCTTGAATGGCAGAATGCCAGTTAACCCATTTTCTCAGTTTGCTTGATCATGCGGTACAGTAAGTACAGATATTAATTAAGTACTATGTAATGGATCAATATTTTCACAAACGTACAGTCGAGCATATGCTGGGGGGAGGAGGGGGTTATACCAATGTACACTTTTTAAAATGTCAATAATGGCTTTGAATGCACAGCAATATTTCCAGATCATTTACAGCTATTTTTGGCAAGAAAATTATTCTTCAAAAATAAAACTGGACATTGTTTGGTAGTGTTTAGCAGAGTCTCTGGTTAACTTTGTTATGGCATGCAATCTAGATTGTATACAATATACATATGCTAATATTTGGCGTGACCGTCATTCTTGAGGTTGAGCATTTAAGAGTACGCTCTGAGAGGGAGGAGGGGGTCGAAAAGGGGAGAGTACGCTCTGCACGCTTATGAAAATGTTGATAATTGTGGATGACCCTTAGAATAGAATTATAATTTTACAACCATGGAGGCCGATAACCTGTGTACATCCGTTAGGAGAAGGGTAACGATCACATATATCAACTACGCAGCAACTTGGGACAACTGTTCAGTTTAAGCCGCTAAATGTCCATGCTGCCATAATACATATTGCCTATAGGCTGCATGGTGAAAATTTTCATTGTTTCTATTGTTATTTAGGACCAGAACATCTTCTCTGTACCTCATGGCAATATCCAAAATATTTCCATCAAGGACAATTTGTTGTTAAAGTGGTGTTCCTGAAATGGTCTTCTTGTTCTGGCATAGCATTTATTCTTCTCCTGAGTGTGTATTGCTATACGGTGACCACAGTTGCACCACTGAGGAGTATTATCAGGATCAGGGTTTGGTTCCGGAGCTCCATTCCCTCCTGCCAGTTCTCCATTTCCTCCTGCCAGTTCTCCATTTACTATATCAGCAAAGGTGGTTGGCTGTCTACGTAGTAATTCCAAGGCCAACCTACGTAAGACAAGAACATTCATATCCTCGACTAGGTTCTGAAAAGTCGATATGGGTATCATTGGTAAATCAATCACAAATAGGTGAAATATGAACTCTGGCATTAGAAAGGGTAAAAGAATGAAGTAGGGCAAATTGTACCTTAATAGGTTAATTTAAGAACATTAGCAGATAGTTAACTAATTAATTCACAAGACATTTCTTCCTGAGTAAAATTGTCTGGCATTAATTAGAGCAAACGAAAACAGTTCGCCTCCTTGCAGCTTAATGGGTTATTAACCAAATAGGGTAATATGTACCCGAGTTTGTTATCCTACTCTGTCTAACGCCAGACAATTTTACTCATCAAGGGGAGATTCTTGCACCTTAATGGGTGAATATACCACAATGATGGTTGAAATACACTGTACATTTTAGGAGTTGATCAATATGAACAGATAAATGATATATGGTATAGGAAGATTGTTAATAATGGTATTTGTTTGCATGCCAATTTTTGTAATAAAAAGTCTATGCTTCATAGAAGACAACCAATTGTTGTTATCAGTTAATATGAAATAGAAAATTAAGATGTGGACTGTTTATTGAATATCAGTTATTATAATATAGTAAAACATTCTAGGATAGCATGCATTGCACATCTTCGATTCTGACCAGGTAATACTGTGTATTTTCAATATTCTAAAGCACTTTTAGCTACTGTTACTGTCATCAAATTATAACCCTGATTTAAGCCAGGTAAAGAGGACAAAAATTGATAAATTCAAGTTTAGAAAAGATATGCATGCAAACACTTGAAACTTGGTGTGTGAGGCAATTTGATGTATGCATACATACAGTATATATAGGCTGCATATATTTGAAAGCAAATTATAATGAGGTTTATAACAACTAGTTTACTTACCACTAGTTGTTCGTGATTAGCTTAGTTTGCAGCAGCATTAGGTTCTTCCTGCAATTGTCTTCGTCCAACTCCTCCCCTTGTATTTTGCCCACCTCCCTTGCACCTTGTCCTCCCCTTGCACCTCGCCTCTCCCTTGTCCTTTAGCCTCCTTTTCTGTTGTGTTCTTTTCTCCACTTTTTCCTCTTCCCCAGCCTTTAGTCTACCTTTTCTCGCTTCCTTCACTATCATCTGTCCTCTCGATCTCTGTCTTGCACAGAAAAATCAGAATCCTAAAACAACAAGAGATAATATGAGTAAAGGGCCAAATTTTCCAATGGTATACAAGTTAATTTATTAGGCAGTTGTGATATCCAAGCTAGAAGTATACTGTTGAAGACCTGCTGACACAGTGCTTCCACATTGCAGGAAATTTCCTGATTGCAGGAAATTTTGCTTCGAATAGGAAAAAATCAGGATGAAGGAAATTTCAGGAAATCCGAAAAAAATCAGGAAATCTCAGGAAATTCTTAAAAAAATGTTGATATGTGTATTAGTAATATTTTACTAAGTGATTAGTGAAAAACTACTAGTTTGTATCAGTGGTTTGCATTTTATATGACCAAATTAGCTCAAATTTAAAAGTCTGTAAATCTGTTTGTTGTCACGAGTCTTATGACCATATATGGCCTTTGCGCAACCTGAAATTGGGCTGTTCCAGCCTGTTCGATCAGGCAAAATTGCAAAGCGAGCTGCGAGCATGTGATGATTCACTGATGAATGACTATTTTATCACAGTTAATATATGGTTGTTTTTATGATTTTATCTTTAACTTTTTTAAATTTATGTTGTATTAACATAAATATGAATTATTAAATAACCAATGAAGCGTGTAAGCACACCAGCGGCTGAAAAAGACATCGAAAATTCAAGTGATTCATATGACTCAAACTCAAGCGACGATAATAATAGCCCAAGACAAAGTACACAACAAGGAGCGACTTCGACGAGTAAAGTGAGTAAAACACCTGTAAAGAAGGCGAAAATATATACCCAAAGGTTTCAAAATTCTTGGTTGTCTGAGAATACGTTTAAGGACTGGCTAGAACAGAGAGCTGGAATTCCATACTGTAAACTTTGTGATTGCAAACTGTCCTGTGCAAAGACTGCTCTGAGACGACACGTGGAGAACAAGAAACATCACGAAATAAGCCAAATAAAACGACAAGTCACCGGTCCACTAAACTTGTTGTTGGGATCCAGGGAACGCGCAGCACGAATAGAAATAAAACTTTGCCATTTCATCGTTGAAAAAAACCTTCCTCTGAGCATAGTAGATGACCTATTGCCTGTCCTCAAGGACCTTTTCCCGGGAGATGAAACTCTTCGCCAAGTAACTCTGGGAAAGCAAAAGGCTACTAACATTATACGCCAAGTACTGGGATTTCATTCCATTGAACTTTGCGTCTCAAAGCTAAGAGCCAACAAGTTTTCGTTGATTATAGACGAAACAACTGACCGGTCCACCACATCGCAGCTTGCAATACTGGGAATCTTCTTTGATGAACATAACTTTAGACTTGAAGCAGTAATGATTGACTTGATACCAATACCAAATGGTGCGGCAGCTACTATTTATGAAAGTCTCATAAAGAGTTTGAAAGAGAAAGATATACCCATGAGAAATGTCATAGGCTTCTGCGCTGATACCTGTAATGTCATGTTCGGGATAAATCACTCAGTGGCCCAAATGCTGGTGCGTGATTATCCCTGGATTGTGGCAGTGAAGTGCTCATCCCATTTAATCCATTTGTGCAGCTCATACGCCACCACGAAGCTTCCGAAGTCTCTTGAAGAGCTTTGCAGGAATATATATTCGCATTTTAGCCTGTCTAGCAAGCGTGTTGGGGCATTTAAGGAGTTTCAGGAGTTTTTTAACCTGGATGAACTGAAAATTCTAAAGCCAGGTATATTAATTAACATTTTTTTTTTTTTTTATTTATTTATTTTTATTTATTAGCTTCGCCACAAGGGCAGGGTCACCACAACAGCACATGCCAATTACTGTGGGCCCTATCGAACCTAACCCACCCTGTCAACTTTCCCTGTGGGGGGAAACCGGAGTACCCGGAGAAAACCCACGACTTTCGGCAGAGTGTTGACCTTACTCTTTCACATGAGCAGAGCACTGGGTTCTAGTCACACTGAGAAACCTTGAAAGTCTCTGTCGTGAGAATCGAACCCGACCTCACTGCTCAGAAGTGAAAGGCACGCGCTAACGCTTGTGCCACCGAGTCCCCTTATATTTATCTGTTGCAACATGTTTTTGTACTTGTCATTTTCTCATTCACTTATTTTACTCTATTCCTTTTACAAACCTAGTTCAGACCAGATGGTTGTCAATGAAGTTATGTGTGAAACGAATCCTGGAACAGTACGGAGCATTGAAGTTGTACTTCACCAATGTTGTTTTTGAAGACCCTACCAACACCAATAAATCAATACTGGAGAGATTGAACAACAGATTCACTGAAGCTTACTTAGAGTTCCTGGACTTTAATTTGGGCAGGTTGGTGTCCTTTAATGTTCTTTTCCAGAGCGAAATGCCACAACTGTATAAGCTTACAGGAGAAGTCGAGAAGCTAATCAAGACAATGTGTTTTGATTTTATGGAGGTAGCTTTTGTGAGGGGCACTGATGCTTTCAATATTGATCCCTCCAGAAGTGATAAGCAGGTTCCTCTAAATAAGGTGTACCTTGGTATCTTAGCAACTGACACCTTGCATACCATTAGAGCTGAACTTGGAAATGAAGATTGTGGTATTTCTGTTGTTTACTCTCAGTGCAGAGATTTTTTGGTAGAAGCAGTGAAACAGATTCAAAGTCGGTTTAGTGACTGCAAAAAACTAGAGGTACTTTCTTGCCTCTCTCCAGATGTTGCATATAATCTGAAGACTCCTTCACTGAGCAATTTGTACAAGGAAATACCAATCCTTGCAGATGTAGCTGATTTACAAAGCGTTGATGAAGAATGGAGAAGTCATTCACTCAACCCGGCCTTGAGTGAGCAACTCGGTGTTGACGAATACTGGCAGGTGATATTCAAGGAGAAAAAAAGTTCAGGTGAGCAGGCAAAGCCAAACTTGGTAAAGATGGTGAAATTGCTCTTGTCTTTGCCATATTCTAATGCAGCAGTCGGCGAGTATTTAGTCAACTTAAATTGATTAAAACTGATCACAGAGCTAGTCTTAAGCATGAAAGTTTACTAGCTCTGTTAACCACAAAGATGACAATCTTGAAATCAAGCTCGTCAGGGACTGGGAGTAACAGTTGTAAAACTGTTAAACTTGATTGCACTAAGGAAATGCTAAGTCTTTACCATGCCATGAAAGCAAGTGCTGATGATGATGATGTTACTATACTACGCAAAGAGTTTATCAAAAAACTGAAAACAGACTAACTCTTATAATTGGACATCTATGTCATATAACCATATTTGTACTTTAATCATTAATAGTATAGATTATCATGGCAGTATAAACTGTGCGGTTATGCCAGTTATGTGAGTCGTAATTAAGCTTGCAAAGTGTAAAATAGTGTAGAATATAGAGCTGCAGAGGTGTTGTGTTACTTTTTTAAAGATGAAATAAAAAATTTGGCATTATGGTTGTCTTAAACTGAAAAGAAATACATTCTAATAGCAAAAAAAACATTAACAAAATATCAGGAATTTTCCAGGAAAAACCAGGTTATTCTCAGGAAATTTCAGGAAATTTTACACGGAGAACAGGAAATTTTGTAATTCCAGTGTGGAAGCACTGTCAGCTGACACTTCTGCCCGCTGATGAGCTGATCAAGCAGAAGTTATATTAAAACTCATTAACTAGAATATCAAGTAGTATCAACTATCATGAAGTGAAATTATAAAATCATTAATACGTCTCCGTCGTCTCGTACCAAATTCACGTATGTGCTTTATAGAAATTATAATATCATAGCAAATATAGTCCTTCGTGTAAGGCCCGTTCTATCGAAGAAAACTTAATGCAAGATCGGAAGTAGACATGAATTTGACATGAAAGGTTTGTCTTGCATTCGAGTTTACATATGTAAATGAATTGTAAAGCACAAAGAAAGTCCTGCCTGTTTTATATTCATGCGCCAAATTTTCATTGATAGAGGAAAAAATGTAAAAGTTCTTACCGTATTGTCGCTATATCGCTCTCTTGGGTTCATACAAGTAGAACCACAGTGGCACAGTCTTCGCCATGACACGTACTCGAACAAAACGTATTCAAGCTTCGGCACGAGCGTTTCTTTTAAACAACGGCCGCGGCATTTGCATACAGTTAAATTATATACATTAGGCAATGCCGCGGCTTGTTCTGTCTGCTTTACTTCTAATTCTTCAAGCGTCAAGAACCCCTCGCTTGCGTCGTCGGCCATGACGGATTGACAGTGAAATTTGATCGATCTTGCGAAATGTTGTGTAATGCCAATACTTCATGTTATAGAATTATATGGTTCAAAACAAAAACGTAAACAAACTCCGCGCATGCGCAGAACGGACTGTAGACCATCTTTAAGAATATCCTTCGGTAAAAAATTCTTTGCATGGGAAATAATTAAAAAAATTCTAGTACGGAGTACTTCATGTAAATTAAAATTTAAGTTATTTCCAGTTCTTTCATCGATTGTGCTTTGAAATAAGCAAACTGTTGTTTGAAATACAGTTCAATAATTTGATCATTTACACTTTTTAGCCATAGGTCAGAGTTGGGGCCCCTGTGTATTTAGTTCAAATCTACCCGCTGTTGCGGTATCCCTGCCGTATGTGATCGTCTTTCATAGTAACATTTAAAAACCCTAAAATTATTAAAGCGCACGAGAACATCTTGCATCTTTACAAGAACATCTTGCATCTTTACAATAACATCTTGCATCTTTACAATAACATCTTGCATCTTTACAATAACATCTTGCATCTTTACAAGAACATCTTGCATCTTTACAAGAACATCTTGCAGCTTACATTCTCGCGATGGCACAGCCACAATTCTACATAAGATTTGGTACTGTGCTCAAATCCTCTGAAATGTGTGAAATTTAAATATTGTGTCAAAATGCCATAAAAAGCTTGTAAAATCTCGAGAGTTGAGAACTTGCAGAGCACATGGGACAAAACATGCGCGCACAATAAAATATTTTTCTTGCTCTCCCTTCATTTTAAAATTCATCTTGAGCTCGACTTTTTGCCCGGAATTACGACAACTGACAACCGCAAAAGACTGGGTCGAGTGAACTCTGGAGCCTTGCCATGTTAAGAATAGTGTGCTGCCTCGCGGAGGCTCGGCAGCAATAATCATCGTCCACACATACTTTGGAGATTTTTATTTGTAATTTGTCGCAGTGTCTTATCTGCAGAAAAATAGAATCTATCACCTTATATACAATATATTACAATGTTTGTGTAAACACTATATTTAAATTCTATAGTCGTATCCATATGTGTTAATGTCTCCAACCCACACATTTTTGTCAATTTTAATGCGTTTTTTGTCTCACGAGGTTTCTTTTTTTCAAAACGTGCAAGTGTATACACGCTTCAAGCACTCTGTTTCAGACCACAGAAAATATTAAAAAGGTTGGGACTTGGGGTTGGTGACATTTTAACGTAAGGTTCACATTTTGTCCATGTTGACGAAGAAATATTAAGTCTGGTTTCCGTTTGGTCGTGACGGTCGCAAGCACGTCAACAGGGAGCTTTAGAAATGACTACGAGTACGAATACGAGATTCGTCATTTTCGTGCAAAACGCCGTGTGGTTAGCATACCCCACCTCGCAAAAGTCGTAGTCGTTCGGCTTTTGACTACGAGATCTTCGATAAATCTCGTACTTTTGAGCCCGACTACGACTTTTGCGAGATAGCGTATGCAAACACGCGAAAATGACGAATCTCGTACCCTAGTTCACTGCTAAAGCTCCCTAGATCTCTGCAATGATAAGACTGGTTTGCATACAGCACACAAGACATGGTAGATCCATACCATCTCACCTCAATGATCACCATTTGTACGCGACATTCACGACTAAATGGAAAGCCGCAATATTTATTATTTCCACGCAACGCAATCTACACGCTATCTGTACATATATTTAACCAATGTGGCCAATGGCCAGGATGATACGACTACTTCCGGAGTAGACTTGTTCCAAGTGTCTGTCATTGGTTTTCTGTATTGATCCACTTAGTGTAAATAACATGGCGTAGCAAGGGGTGGCGAAGCGAGAAAGAGACTTTGGGAAATCTCGGTTCAAAACTGAACCGAAACGGCCAGAGTTCCTCCAAGTGTCTCTTTTATTGTCTTTCTGTATCGATTCACTATAATGTAAGCTCATGTTATTTATACTTTAGTAGATCGATACAGAAAGACAATGAAAGAGAAACTTGGAACAAGTCTACTCCGGAAGTAGTCATTATCCTGGCCATTGGCCGTTAAAAAATAGGAGAGCAAAGTTGCTGAAAAATTTAAGAGGCGATAAAAAATCGAAATATTCTTCTATTTCCACTAGCCAGCTTCGGTTCAGTTTTGAACCGAGATTTTCCGAAGTTGGCAAGTCTCTCTTTCTCGCTGCGCCACCATTCGCTACGTCATGTTATTTACACTATAGTGGATCGATACAGAATGTCAATGAAAGAGAGACTTGGAGTAAGTAGCCAAGAATATGACCAATGGTCGACATACATAATCTCGTTAAATAACCAGGCACGGCATAGGCTGGCTGTTCACTTCTCCATTTCACGATTCAAGGCTTCATTGGAACCAATCATTCATACTACAGTGGCTACCTCGTCCAGGACAATGTGAGCGTTAGTAACGTACAAATCAACAACAGAGTGGAATTTGAATACGAAGACACTGCTTTATTCTTATCCTCGAGTAATTCGTTAGATAACGTCGGTGTATTCAATGCAACTGCACGGAATGACGATAGGATCTCATCGGATGTAAATATCGGACTTTGAGTATTGATCAAAGTTTCAATCTTTTGAGCTTCTTTATTACAGATAAGGAACTAATACAATAAAAAAGGTTATTAAAAGTCCCAAAAAAAACGAAACCATAACTAATAATTAATATATTCCTTTCAAAACAGCATTACTTTAAAATAATATAATAGATTTGTTTTTATAGAGATTTCGCTTTTTCGGCAAACTGTAAAGTATACGTGTACAGAAGGAATTGTAGAATTTAGGAGCTATTTCCGTAAGGCGTAAGCCAGTTCAATGGTTTCGACTTACATTTCGAAATACTAGTGTAACTAGGAGACTTTCGGGATGCATTCTAGATACAATTTAGGCCAGTATTTTGCTGATGTCATGTCAAATCGCAAGCCATACTAACTAATCCCGCTCACAAGCTACGCGTAAACGCTGCATGCATAAAGTAAATATACAGACATGAATGTGTCATATAAGTGACTTTATATACAGTACTCACCTGAAGTGTGGTTGGTTTTTCAGTGATTGCCCTCACCAGAAGTATGAAGTCACAATGTGTATTGTAGAAACCAAAAACATCACATTCGCTCTAAATGGAGGGAAAATAATAAACTACGATGTCTTTGAGGTCTCCAAGTGAATGACACTTCAGGAAATATTGGGATATGAATTTAGATTGCATAATTTTCCCGTTCATCTGCATAATTGTAGTCTGAAACTTAAAGCAAATTTGCTTAAATAAATAATAGATTCATTACTGAAACAAACATTGTCGACTTAATTGTTACTGCCGCATAGTTTCAACTACTGTAAGATCTTACCACTGATAAATGTCTTCGTACTCTTGCCACAACTTGCTGTTGTGTGATCGGTTGAGAAGTATCCATGACAATTTTGTTCGTATTCGAAACTTCCTTTTCATCAAATAGAACTGTCAATTGCGTGGCTAGAATGATGAAAAGAAAGTTCACTCAAAACGATTTTCATAGAAACAAGCAAGATCCAAGTCAACAAGATCCGATTGTCCTTTCGACATGTTATTTTGCACAGCATGTAAACAACTACAATATGTGCCAGATATGAACCAAAGATCTTCCAGTCATGAGGAAGTACTCTAAATCACGTACATCAAAAGAATCGTGTCCTAAGGGCTAAAGCCCAATTAACACTTACCACAGACTTTACAACAAGCCCCAGGTGGCGTAATACCAACACAATTCAGTGGATTTAACTTTGGACATTTGATATAAGCACATCTAACTGTTGGATCTTCATCTAAAAATTTAACACAATTTATTCGAAATTAATTCCACTTAACCAATATTACGCCATGTTATATATAAACACTATTATGGTCATGGAATAGCAATTTCAAAGAGAAATGGGATTGATGAATTCAAAAATTGTTTCGGACCCCAGAAGGCAATCTAGTAAATCAGTACTTTATTTTCTATATTTAAATTCTTAAAAACTAAACAGTACAGTACTGTAATTGTAACGTGTAAGATTAACTTTGTATTTTAAACTGGAGATTATACTGGTAGTAAAATATTCAAACTTTAGAAATCTAACCATTTTACGCCCCATAACTTACTTCCATTTTTCCCAACAGTTTTACAAGGTTCTTCATAATCCAACAACATACGGGCATGATTTAACGCACAAATACTACTATACGTCTGACCATCTACACCACACACTTCTTGTTTGCCTGGTGCACAAGAAGGCTACAACAGAAAAATATCACACGTTAGCGACTTGAGAACGGGTAGTTGATGCAGTTAGCGTGCTCAGATCGGTTTTTCTTAATTCGGTTACGATTCATAAATGATTTCATCTTTTCTTTATCTTCAAGAGGAGAGCCAGGTCTCCATTTGGTCGTAACAGTCATAGTGTCGATATATATCAATATTAAATTATCAATGTCCAATGAAGACTGATTTGCATACAGTACAACACATAAAAAGATTGATCCTGACTTTATTTCACATAATATAATAAACATACGTTGCACTTTCCAGCATAAGAAACTTCTTTCTCATCTCGCTGCACCTCACATTTGCTCAAATATTGCTTGTTCTCCGTATCACAGAGAAGTTGAGTTGATGAATTCGTACAATTCTGAGGTCTTTCTACTGCAAAAAAAAAAGAAACACAAGGTTACTCAATATCAGCTTCTTCGCCTTCGCCAATTAGTAAATTGCAACTTCTAACAAAAGTTTCTAATTCATTTTCTTAAGCCGATATTCAAACACGTTCGGGTCTTTACATTCTCGAATGTTTATCACGAAATCTAACTTCGAATAGGTATAGTTGAAAGCAGAGGTGGAAAGTTTTTTTTGCTTTCTGGGAACCTGGGTTTCAGACTCAAAATTTATAATTAACGAGGTTCAATGATCACTGATTGATTTTGACATTGAACTGATTGGAGTGTTTCTTGATATTCAGTGGTGTTCAATTTGATATAGTGAATACAAAATGCATTACAATTACTAGTCTAGACTAGAGCATACTCTAGTTTGGTTAGTACTCATCAGTTAATTATTAACTTTATAAATTTCTGTTAAACATTTTCTGCAAAAATTCAGATCGAAAAATATTTCTGGGAACTAGGTTCCCAGGATCCGATATTCTTTCCACCTCTGGTTGAAAGTCGCAAACTTTTAGTTGTGATACTTGTCATTGGCAGAATTACACATTTGAAATGTCACAATATGTTACCTCATTGCATTATTGCAAACGACACGACACTACACGACACGACACTACACAACAAAACACTACACAAAATCTGTATAAAATTCAGGTACAGGAATAATACATGTAGACTAGTATACAAAGTAGGCAACACTTACTGCAGAGAAACTGCGGGCAACTGGAAGTGCTGCCAACACAAACTTTCTTATCGATAACACACCTAGTAAACAACAAAGCAGGTTTCAACACAATATACAAGTAGGTGCTGTTAAAGAGATTCTTTTCTTAACTTGGTACAAGAATGAAACTTACAATTTTGTATCCGCACAAGGCGAAGAATGACATGGATTTATTGATGAACATTGTCGTTTTACAACTTGTTTTGTGCTGAGGCCCGCACAACTGCAGGAGAAAATATAAGATAAAATAAAACATGCGTTATACAAACACCATAGTCCTGGACTAAACAGTAACAACGTTTTGATCAAATTTTATTCTTCTACCCAATTCCTTTAGACTTTTACATTTCTTGTCAATGTCTAACATATATGCAGCTACGTAAATATATATGTAGTTATGTACGCCAACAAGTAATTAGAGTTTTTCTGACCAGATCAGCTTTTTTGAACACCAGGGGCAGCTTGTACAAAGAAGTTAAATTTATCTATAGTTAATGTGAAAGTTAACCAATCAAATTAGCATATTTTAGACCTAACTATTTCCGCACGTTCGTCGTACACGCACCTTATAAGGAAAACTACAAATTACGGTCGCAATACAGTACACAGAGTAGTGATCTTACCTGGCAAAACAAACGCTACGGTATGTTTTCCCATTTGTGCCACAAACTGGTTCATATTTGCCATGACACTGACAGGAAAGATCTGTAGTAAATAACATATAACTCTATAAGCTAACAGATAAGGGCTATAAGCGAAGCTGCCATTACATTGAGGTGAAAATGTGTATATTTCAGGTAAATATAATGGCAACGCGAAGACGAGGGCAATTAACTCAATTAATTTATCACATTGCAGAAAAGGAATGGATAACTCAATTAGCCACATCCTAACATTCCTTCCACAGAAAACAATTTTTTAAAGTCGTATATATAATTATAGCCTGATACATACCACTGATAGAGTTTTCATCATTCGGTAAATGGTTTCTTCGTAATCGTCCTGCAAAAAAAACAATTTATTTGGCTTTCTTGTCCACAATACAGGACATAATGTTAAAGGTGAAGTAATGTATGTAAAACAAAAAAACAAACCCAACGTTTTACATTTTAATTTAAACACGCTATATTTAAAAATTATGATGATGTTTTGTTCGTTTTATGCTTAAAAAATAAATACAGATTCGATTTTTATTAGAGAGAGATGAATTTTTTCGAAAAAAAACGCGAAATGTGGGCATTGTTTACATCGCGGGACCCTCCATAGCACATGCGCAGAATGGACTTTACATGGTCTTTAAATCAGACTGTAACTGTTAAGCAAAAAATAATTAAGGTTTGATTAAGGTTTGAAATTTTCATAAATTCGCACCCCCAATATTTCGCGAAAATGCTGTAAATTTATTCATTATTTCACTATTACTTAGATTTCTGAATGAGCAAACCTGTTGCATTGTTACCAGCTCCGGGTAGACATTGGGACTTGGAACAGAGGACTTTACCATCAAAACAAACACAAAAATTGCAATTTATTGAAAATTTTTCTTGATGTTTATATGTTTCTAAAAAGAAAAACATGAGAAGCATGTTATTTACACGTACATTGCATATTAGGGCCATTTATACGGGAGAAAATAAGTCGCGACTTACATAAGACGCGAACACACTCGTATAAATGGTCAAATTCTAATAAGTTGCGACTTATTGTGGAACAGCCTGAACCCCTGTTCTTATTTAAGTCGCGACTTACTAGAATTTGACCATTTATACCAGTGTGTTCGCGTCTTATATAAGACGCGTCTTATGTAAGTCGCGACTTATTTTCTCCCGTATAAATGGCCCTATTATCTCTGGTAATTAATTTGTTAAATTTGAAAATTAGGCAAGCATTAAACAATAAATAGGCTTTGAAGAATGGCAGTTAAAACATCTGAAGTAAACCTTATAGGCTTATACATTGGAAACAGTGTCATATATCTACATATTTATATATGATTTTCTATATTTATATATGAAAAATGCCATTTGGAACCCTGCTATCAGTGTGCCGTCAGTACATAGCTGTTCAGAAGAACTCCTCCAATTGGACAAAGGTTTTCTAAAGCACGAAGCAATCTCATTGGACAAAGGTTTTCTAAAGAACGAAGCAATCTCATTGTTCTCAACACAAAAGCAATTGTTAACCCATTGAGCTGCAATGCGCCGTAATTTGTTATTTTACTCTGTCTAACGCCAGACGATGTTACTTGTCAAGGGAAGGGCCATAAAAATCACTATCCCGAAAAGCTGCATATTATCTGTCTCAAAAGGAAAACAGCCAATGATAGCCCAAGACCTATAGGCAAACTAGGAATTATTAGTGGCAGTGGCAAACTTAGACATAACAACTGGTCATGCTATACAATTTTTAATTTCTTAATTATTCAAACCTTTAGAAATGTATTGTCTTTAGCCTATTTAAGTGCGTTTCAGGGTGGCCAATATTTAGGCTTTCAACATTCATTTGCATCCATTACATAGCATGACCACTGATTGTTAGGAACATTGTCTCCTACTCCTCCTATAATGTTTTTCTTTCTTCCGAAGAAGCAAATTTTGTTTCCGAAACAATGTTTCCAGGTTAGGCAAACATCGTATTGAAGGAAACATCGAAATTTTCAAATATCTCGCCCAGACATTTACATTGCGTGTTTATATACTGAACTGTACACCACATGCTGACTGAACTTACTGTTGGTTACTTTAAGATGGCATGAATTTCTTTTGACACAACTTGGTAATCTTGGACAAACGGATAATTCTCCTTGTTCACAACGACAAATTTTGAAACATCCTTCTAATTTTGAATTTTGTACTATGGGTAACTATAACATAATGCAAAGTTGCAAAATTAATCACATAAAGATGAATAACGCTACACTTGCATGTACTGTGCATAATACAAGTACAACTAAAATCATTTTAACACACACTTTCAATTCCTCACTAAAGTAGTTCATCCAAGTTTTCCAACACATACCCGAGCAAAGTCTCCATTTTTGATAACAGTTTTGGACTGATGATCTACAGGACAACCTAGATTTGAAGACAGAGCATGTTTAAATGTTTGCTAGAGACACAACACAGACAATATACATATCCAAGTATCTCTTCTTCAACGTACAGTAAAGTAAGGACTAAGGATGGGTACATGTGAAGTGGAACTACAAAGTCAGGGCTCAAAATAACGGCCGGTGAACGGTCAATGACCGGCCAAAAATGGCTGTTGACCGGTCACTTTTAGACCTCGCCGGTCATTTTGACCGGCCACATTTTCATGTCTTCCGCTAGAATTTTAAATCCTTATGATAAAGATTTCCCCGAAAGTACTACAGTAACACTGATAACGTTGCCTATTCACCTAAATACACGGTGATTGCTAACGTCTTGAGCGTTTAGAACGTCACCGTGAAACAATAAAAGCGATGTCTCTGAACAAATTTTTATGATTTGTTTCACTGTTAGTATATGCGTATTAGTGACCGGATTTTGACCGAGCTAAAATCAAGCTGACTGGTCATTTTGACCGGAGACCTATCGGCCGTCATTTTGAGCCCTGCAAAGTTCAATGATTTTGCTGGAGCATTTGGAATAACACTTATATGTACAGTACTGTAGAATTATGTTTTTACAACCAGTGCCATTGCCAGCTGCAAGGATCTATTCAGCAATTCAGGTCTATATGTGAGACATTGAGCTCAGCTGGAACTATTGGGTCGCCACATACATTGCAGCACGTTTTTTCTCATGTATATAGTTAAGGTGATTTATATGAAGTTGACCAGACATGAACAAAATCATATTCTGTTCCACTAGAGTGCCGCATGTTCAACAACCAAACAAGTATACTCTTACCTGGTGTGCATTGATAAGGAACAAAATCTTTGTTTCCATTCTCAGGAGTTTCTCGATTGATTTCACAAACATCTTTACTTGGACACGGGTTGGGATAGCAAGGATGTGTCACTGAAATGATCAAGTTAATATCATACACAAGATAATAGTATCAAGAGAACCGATTTATACTACAAATGGTTGATCCATCTGGACGAATTTAAGCAAATGAACGGAAGGATCCGCTAAGAACCATTGATGTATTCGTCTATACGCAGATATACTCGCGTGCGTAGTTCGTCTTGACGATTAACCGCGGCCTATGGATGTGTATATAAACACTTACTATAAATGACATTAGACAAAATATCAGGAAAATACCAGACATGATCTATTCCCATAATCAGCGCGCTTCGAGCTAGTGCGTAGTTCGTTTTGTGTTAACACGCGTCGTTATCGAGACGTATAATCCGTCAGACAGATGATACGTCCCGAAGGATGATTCGGTTTATTATACATTGTAGTCACTACGCGTCTTCTGATTGGTTAATTGCTTACAGTTAAATATGGCAATCACGCAACCTACAGCAATTGAGCCCGCAGTACGTACATTTTTAGCGAGCGGCAGCTTTACATACAAGAATAAAAACAAGAAAAAACAACATGAATAAACGATGTTTTTTGAATGTTTTTGCGTATAAATATTGAATTCGGTTATTGTTATATCAGGAATTATCAAGGCATCACAAAAACCTCATCCAATAATTGTTTAAAATTTGAGTAGCAGTATATATTTTTACAAACTAATCTTCATCAAGATGAATGTGCCAAGAAAATGTTAAGAATATAGCATAAACTGAAAATTTTAATGTACCTTCATTCGTTTCATTCTTATACAAGCTGGGCTCTAGATAAATAATAAATAACATATTTTAGATAGAAAGTCGTGTTTAGGTACAGCATAGTATTGAGTGACACTCACTCACTCGCTCCCTCCCTCCCTCGCTCGCGCACTCTGTTCGCAGAGCGTGACAAGTGCACGCGCGAGTGTTTTTGGTAGTACCTCATTGTACATGCCAAAATGTTGAAAGTTTAAAAAAATTGCTTGAAAAGTTGAAAATAAAACTAAAACGAACGGATGGACCGTTTTGTTACAAAGTAATTGAGAATAGGTATGCACTCAGAAATCCTGGTACCTGTCTATTTGCACGCGATGCACGCCACTAAATTGTGTTTGCACTTTGCACGTGCGAGATCGTCAAGTTTTGGTCTACTTTGCAAACTGCTCTAATTGTACGCTAAACGTAAATGTATTTGTGCCAAGTGTGGACTGTATTTTTCGTTGCAGTTGTTACTGTTGTTCCTGTTTTGTTGGGAGTTGTTGTGACTGTTGTTGGTGATGTTTAATTGCTGGCTCGCAATGCCAATGGCCAAGCGCGACACATAGATGTGGGGCAGCCCCCAAACGTTTAGAAAAATACTGGTAAGATATTGATTATTTTCATAAAAGTGTATTTTTTCGGTAAACTGATCGAAGATTAGTCGGTAAAGTGGTATAATATTTATGTTGCTGTTAAAACTGTTTCACCACTTCAAGACTATTTGTTGAGGTCTAAAAATCTATTGCAATGTTAAATATATTAGACCATTAAATATACTAGTGGCATGCGCCACCGCGCATTGGAAACAAAATCATTCAAAAATCATTCATGGGAAAATGCAAAGCATTCTTGCACGCTGATCAACGGCGTTACGTGGGACGGTTCTATAAACAATTTGTAGAGAAAACCGATGTTCGCATAGAAAACTTAAGAAAGCCTTGTTTACTGAAAGCGTGTGCAATGCCAGCAAAACATTACCAGAAGTTCTCAAAAGTAGAATGGAGATATTATTGTTGACTATAGTTTAAAAGTCGTTGCTTTTTGTAAAAGTGTTATATAATATATATTCAATATTAGCTAAAATTAACATGTAAATAGCTAGTGCATTTAAAAATTTTGATGCTTATTTGCACTTTATAAATGCATTATTATAATTGAAATTACCAATTTGAATTAAAAAAGTGTTATTTTCTGGTGAAGCACGAAAGAAGCGGAAAATGTTTTCTCACACACTGCTGGGTGTCCAATGAAAGTAGGGTCTTAGTGGGTGGTGCAGGTTATGAGCACATTTTTGGTGTTGCTTCCTGTAGCTTGACATAAGTGCTAACACGCGCCGATGCTGCTCCCAGCGGCGTGTGAGAACTATACCTTTCATCCACACCTCTCAAACAGGAAATGATCTGACTAAGACCTGGTCTTAGCAGATACAGTAGTAGGCATGTGTGCCATTTTCTGTGGATAAGAGACTGGGATTGACATGGTGGTGTACCTCCGATGATAGCAGGTGTTCCCAAATCAGGTACTGGTATATCTACAAAGACTTAAGTATCTACGATTTTATGTATGCTTATGTTTTTTTAGACAATGACTTACTGAGGTAACTCTCCAGGGAAATACATGATGACTGATCATCAGGAGACAACCGATCACAAATCATTTCCACAGTTCTTACACCAAGTTTTTCTTTTTCAGCACATTCACCCAAAAGTTTCAAGCAATCACTCCTGTTTAAAATACAAAATATTCATTAAAACAACCAAAAAAACAAACGACAATGTTGCTGCAGGGCATTTCAATTAAACCAAAGAATTAAACTTGTTATACTGAGTTGCACATTATACACACAGTAGATAGTTTCCACTGAAGATGTTTCCATGCCTAAGGCAAACTACATGTATGGGTACTAGCAAACATTGTTGTAGAAACATCTTAAAACTAGCAAATTGTTTGCTAACAATGAATTTCAAGCACACTTTGCTTCACAAGTGAAATTAAGAAATGGAAACATTGTTTTCTAAGTTTTTAACCTGTATGACTGTATATTCCATGCATAAACACTTTTTGTTGCAATTGAGCACTTTACTCAGAATTAATTTATTCTACAGGTAAGTGTTTTTGACAAATTGTTTTGAGTTGCCCACCTTTGGCTAGGGATCAATGTTTCTGCAATGATGTTTTATACTTTGCTCAGGGCCTTACTGTATATGCAGTACAATGACATCTTCATGAAGCTATCAGTACTGTACAATAACTCTCACCTGCATATTATAGAGCCGTGCGATTTAGCATGACAAGGTCGAATCTGTAGTGTACAAGCTACAGCCTACAGTAGAAAGAAAACATCCTATAATAAACAAAACAATCAGAAATATAGCCAATCTAATTTCAATATGTTCTCACCTTCCACATTTCTGGCGAACATTTGCTGATATCTTTCACAGGGACAAAATCCAATGAATGAATTTCAACTTTTTTTTTCTTCAACCAATTCTGGTAATCAGATTTGGCTGCATTGTCTTTCGCCTTAGTACAACTACGGAATAATTCTGTATGCCTAAAATCATAAACACACACAAAAGACTTAACATTGCTAATTACTGTTTCTAAATTACTGTATAAACTGTATTAAAATATTTTTTGTAAGAAATTGGCATTTCCCTTGGCATGTAGTTTTTAGAGGTAAACTAAAATCACAGAATCCTTTCCTATAGCATTGTAATAACCCTGTTTTTGGTCACTTTACGTTTTACCGGCTACTTTAAGTTTTACTGCCGGCTAATTTTCATCGCGTTCCATCTGGTCGGAGCAAAAATAAAAGCAAATCGATGTTCCACACAGAATTTAGCTGAACACGGTCTGTTCACCTTAAATTTGGAAAATAAATTCAATTTTAAAGTGACAAATAGAGGCAATAACTTTCAGCTTCCTTAATTTCATTTGTTTGCTATCGAAAAAGCGATAATATTAAATTTGCTGTAGAGTTTTATATCTCCGCGCAGTTTTTAAAGTTCCATGCAAGAGCATGCCACTCAGACCTGTCTAGATGTTTTACATTTTTTGACTCTCGATCACTATTAGTCACAGTACGGCTACTTTTTTGGGGGCAGCCGCCTACTTCAAATCATTCTGATAGAAAGCCCTGGTCAGATGAATGAGATACTGAAGCATCTGGAAAAGCATCTTCCAGTGAAACTTCATTTCTCTTTCGTTATTAAAAACCTGCATAACTGGACATTATCATTGAAATCTGAAATTTTCGTGCAACTCTGCCAAGGTGTAGTATAATAATGTCATATAATTCCCTGTGTTACAATGTAACAGCATTGAAGCAATCTTGGGTAAGGATGCAAGTACCATACTGGGGTTAAAGAAAGTTTTACTTTGGGAGTAATATGCTATTATGCTACTTATAACAGACCATACTATGAACTGACCTGTGATTAAAGTTTGTACAAAAACCAAGACCACCGCAACCAATATGACATGGTTGAGAAACTACAATAAAAATGACATTTGGTCATTCGCATTATTATGGGCAACAAGGTATGTGAACAGTCACGTCTCTGAATATGAAATAAAATCTTCAATCTATTACTTACCATCAGCAATGCAAGTTAACATGGTGGACTAAAAAATGTAAGAAGTGCATGGATTTATTAACAAAGGTACATATAACAGTTAAAATATATACTGTAGTGCTAGACAATTTAGCTATGACAACTACATACAGTATAATTTACTGTAATTCGCAGTATTGTACTATACTTAACAGACGTGCGGTGCCAGTGCGGGTAGAGTATACTATAGCAAATACGGCAGTTGACTGTTGTGTAAAACTACCTGAAAAATACAATGAGAACTTCTACGTTTGAGCAAAGGCCCTTCGTCTGGAAGTTAGTAGAATGGGTCGGGGGGAAACATGTGCTTTTATAGTGAATACAAAGGCGATCACGTGATAACAAATAAACCAATCAGATGGATTACAAACTATAAACAAAACATGGAAATCACATCACAAAATATATTAGCATATAAGGAGCAGCGAACAAAGATAATAAAGCAAGAGTATCTGCTGATGGCAGGCATAAACAGATAGGAGTTAAATGTAAGAGAGGCGCTCATTAATGCCGAGAGGATGAATGGTGCCAAGTTGGGAAATGGGACGCATTTCTTGGCTTTTGCGGCTATCATTACTACCAGAAATGGGACACAGAGCTCGAATTTTCATATCTGAAACACTGCGATTGCCAGTGTTGAAATGTCTGGCAACAGGTTGTTTAGCATCATTGTTTACGACAGCACGACGATGCTCACCAAACCTTATCCTTAAATATCTACCAGTTTCAACACTTTTTACAGCAAAATTGACGAGGATTTGACTTCTACCAATCAAACCACCATTTCCACCACCATCAAGAATTTCATCGCCTCTGGTGATCTTCCTGAAACTGCTAAGCATCTCATAACCACCACACCTCGCACACCTGTCATGTACTTCTTACCCAAAATCCACAAACCCGACAACCCAGGTAGACCCATTGTCTCTTCTTGCGGTTGTCCCACCGAGCTTATCTCTAGCTACCTCGATCGTGTCATGGCGTTAAGGACTTACCATCCTATATCAAATCAAGGACACCAAACATGCTCTCCAAATCTTTCATAACATTCAATGTCATAACACTCATCAATTCATTTTCACCATGGATGTCAAATCCTTGTCAAATCTCCATCAGGATGGTTTGAGAGCACTCAAATTCTTGTTAGATAAGCGCCCCAACCAGGAACCGTCTACCACTGTTTTGATCCGTTAGGCTGAATTAGTGCTCACCCTCAACAATTTTTCATTAGATGGTGAGCATTATCAACAAGTAAGTGGTGTAGCCATGGGAACAAAATGGGTCCCAACTACGCCAATTTATTCGTTGGTTTTGTGGAAAAGCAGATCTTCGATAAATACACTGATCCCATACCAGATTACCTTGGTAGGTACATTGATGACTGTCTCGGCACAGCATCCTGTTCCCGCGGAGAGTTGGAGAAGTTTATCAACTTTGTTAATAACTTCCACCCAGCACTCCAGTTTACGTGGGAGATCAGTGAGACCAGTGTATCGTTCTTAGATATTCTTGTATACCCGAAACCCTTGGAGACGCTGTGTCTAATGTTCCCAACAACAAAATACCCCTAGTTCTCGGTTACCATCCCTTCAATTTCAAAGTAAGGGATGTCATTAGGAAGAATTTTCATATCTTGACAAACGACCCGAAACATCCACTAGTCCAGGGTGCATTCCATGCACTCTGGGTTTTAAAATTCGTTGGCGTATTGGCGTGAGATCACTCAAAAACAAGTGATAAGTGTAACCAAGTTTGTGCCTGAATTCATTGTCATATGTATATTCACAGTATAACTTCAAGAATACGATGTTAACAGTATATAAGACATGCCAGGTTAGCCATTATAACATGGATTTTGGTCCCCCAAAATTGAAAATCTCCAAATTATTGGCGTATTGGCGTGAACTATCGTAAATGTCGGCGTATCTCCGGCGTCGAGTTTACATGGAATGCATCCTGGCCACTAGTCCACAGCTCTCTACCACAGGACTCGTCGTCACCTAATGACACGTTTCCTTGTGGTGTGAAGCTGTGTAAAACCCGTAAGTATATGGACCATTCCACTACAATTTCGGCACCAAAATCTAAGTACACCATTAAGCACCATTTCACGTGCACCTCCTCTCATCTCATCTACTGTATTTCATGCAGCGAATGTGGGATGCAAGTGTTTCAGAGTGTTTCAGATATGAAAATTCGAGCTCTGTGTCCATTTCTGGTGGTAATGATAGCCGAAAAAGCCAAGAAATGCGTCTCATTTCCCAACTTGGCACCATTCATCCTCTCGGCATTAATGAGCGCCTCTCTTACATTTAACTCCTATCTGTTTATGCCTGCCATCAGCAGATATACTCTACATCTCACCTCCTCTAATATTTCGTTCCTTATTTTCTGTCTTTCTTGCTTTGTTATCTTTGTTCGCTGCTCCTTATATGCGAATATATTTTGTGATGTGATTTCCATATTCTGTTCATAGTTTGTTTTGATTAAATCCATCTGATTGGTTTATTTTTTATCACGTGATCGCTTTTGTATTCACTATAAAAGCACATGTTTCCCCCCGACGCATTCTACTAACTTCCAGACGAAGGGCCTTCGCTCGAAACGTCGAAGTTCTCATTGTATTTTTCAGGTAGTTTTACACAACAGTCAACCGCCGTATATACTTTACAGATGCTCTGCATTTTTTAATATACAAAATTTCCTACATATACATTCTAGTAATCACATATGTAAAGGGATTTTTTACGTCAAACTGCAGAGAAAAGGTATATTTCTGCAAACAAAACATACCTCATGTGGGTCAAATTCACACCGTCTTTTGAAGAGATCATCAGTTTCACCACCTTCTGAATAAGTCTTCAAACATAACTTAAAACATTTCTCTGTTTTTGCACCCAAACAGCAATGTAGCCTCACATCCACTTTGTGCGGTTCTAAAAAATATCAATTATAAATTGTTAAAATGTCCACAATAAATTTTAAAACATAAGATGAAAAATCAAAGGTACACACCTCTTCGAGGCTCACGACCAGTATTCTTCATCGACGCTAAAAGAGCAAATTTATAGAGATGAGCTGATTAATCGGTCATGCCCATTAATCGGCTATTTTTTAACAATCGGTAATCAGCCGATTATATTAACGCATAATCAGCTGTTTGCCGATTATTTTGCAATCTCATATTTTCTATAAAAGATCTGCCTTTTTTTCTTGTTTTTGTCGCTTTTCTTCACTGTGTGCGTAATTGTTGTTCTTGCAACATACGGCACCTCGCAACATACAGACAGCGTTAAACAGTGACAAAAACTGCCAGCTACGCAGCCTAGTCCTTCTCAAGTGTGTGTATCAACTTTATAAACTTAACCATGCGTGTATAAACTTTTTTGTATCATATGGTTGTAAAGTAAATAAATAAATAAAGCAACATATATCCATCCGTCTCACACGGAAATAAACCCTCAACAACACGATGAAAATAGAACCGGTACTGCATTTGTGACAAAAGGAGATTATAAGCACAATAAAAGACACTGGAAGAGCACGTTAAATATGCATGTAAAGGATTTAATGGTAAAATTTGGGATCCAGTGTTTGCCGACTAGCGCTGAGATAAAACCACTTAACTCTCCTGACTTTTGGTCAAAACCCGAAACTGTTTTAAATAGTTTACTTCACAAATACTTCACAGAACATTTTATACGAGAAATTAATCAGCCGATTAAATCGTGATCGGCCACGATTAATCGAATCGGCAATTTTTAGTGATCGGCTCATCTCTACAAATTTAACTAGTACCAGATCAAGAATGAATTGTCAATACTCAGTACAATACTCAGTACAATACTCACTAGAATGAGTTAGAAAACATAGCCACATATCATACTGCAAAGAAAAAGGTATGTATTACATCAAAACTTGAGCAATGCATATCTACTGTATAATGTGCAATGTGTAATTGGCTTAAGAGTTAAGAAATACAAGAAGTACAACTCACATGCAAGTGTGTAGGGCAGGCTTTCTTCAAGTCTGATATTTTTTCTTTCCATGGATTCTTGGCGGCCATAACCTATGGAATAATAGTACACTAGTATGATTCTACTAAAACTGTATAGAAACACAGAAAATGTTTTCTATTTCTTAAATATTAAAATACCTCTACTTATGAATTTATATTACTTTTAAAATAACTATAAAAGCCTTATTAAAAACGCTTTGGTTAATCTAGTAAAAAGTACTACCGTATTTTTGCTTATTTTAAGACTAATTTATCAAAAAATATTTAAAATATCAAGCTGAAAGCCTAATATTTACTACCTAGTATAATGTACAAACCTAACTTTTATGTTCAAGGATAAATACAAGCAAATACAATTGAGAAACAGGCCAAACAATAGGTCAAAAACCAAGCACTTTTGATACTTTTGCAAAACAAACGTAAAGTTGCTGGTCAGACAATATTTCAAAATGGCTACTGTCGAAAGTGAATGTTTTGAGGTTAATAACCGTCTCTTAGAGGCTGTTTAAAGCAACAAAGACTCTAGTTCTTTGAAGAACTTCTTCATGGGTCTTCAACGGTTTGGCAGAACAGAAAATATTTCAAGTACTCAGCTTTTTTCGATGATTTTGACGAAGCGAAGTTGGGGAGCTTTTTTCGATGATTTTGACGAAGCGAAGCTGGATCTTCTCGAAAACCTTATTAGTGTCCGAGACGAATGCAAAAATCTTTAATTCCGACTTGTGAAATGGGCCATTCCATTTATTATAGGCACCCCTCCCCCCCCCCTATTGAGGGGTACGTTCATTGCCCCCTTTATAGGATAAAAAGAATTTGCCAATTTGGAACCCCCCTTTGGGGTTGGATACATTCTTGGGAAGTTGCCCCATAGGATGTCGTTAAGTATACCCCTTTAGGATATTGTTTCATGGATTGAAATTGGGAGAATATATTAGTCGCCTAAGTGGCAACCAGGAAAATCACCAAATTTAATACCAGATCGCCCTATATCAATGAAGGCTGATTGATCAATAAATTGATTTATCATTTGAGTTTTACCTAATAATGATATCATGCCATGAGACGAGACATTACTTTACGTTTCTGACATATACAGTTTTGGGAAAGTCTTTGGGAAATTTAAGTTTCTTGACTATACAATTCTGTCACAGGTATACTTTAACTTTTTTTGCAGAATCGCCACGAGGACGACCTTTGCAAAATGGAAAATTTGGTCGCAATTGGCGACCTGGCGCCCAGTTATTCAACCCCTGTGTTTTCTCTCCCTTGGATATCACTGAAACACCAACATTTTGCCTTTTTGGGGGGAAATCACGTAAGCTACCCCCTAGAAAAAATTAGGATTAAACACCCTTCCTCCCCCATTGGATATCCAGACCCCTCAATAGGAGGGGGGTGCCTATATTAAATGGATGGCCCAATACTGAATAATATACTCATCAAAAACAGTCATAGAATGCTAGATCAGATGCCACAAAAACTAATTGAAGATGATGAAATTAATGCTATGAGCCTATGACTATGTGCGTGCTAAGAAGCTGTTGTTCTTGGTTTTTGTTGCTATAAAGCAACCTACTCCTATAAAATCTCGCTCAGCTGTAACGGCATGAAATCGAACTCCTTTGGCGTTAAACACAAAACAAGTTCTACCTGGTAGATGCTTTAAATAGTAATTTAATGTTAGTATTTTATGAGGTATAGACTAGTATTTTTATTTCTCTCGTGCCATGAGGCATTTGTTGTTAAGATGTTAAGCCCTGATATGTTCTTGAGGCTTAACCTTTAATAATGGTTAAGATATTAAATGAAGTGAATTTATTTCTAATTTAACAGAGATTTTAGTCCCAGGTGGGGAATTTGATACTCACTCAATCACAAATGTCAAATCCCCCATGGTTTTCCCACTTCCCCCTCGTTGGGGCTTGACATTGACAAGCACATGAGGCAGTGCTGCACAGGGGGAGGGGAGATGCTAAAGGGGCCCCCTAAATAAAAATCAAGTGAAATATGCATATACATTACAGTCAAATAGTCTCTCAGAATGCAGGAATTTGCCATTGCAGAGACCCTTATATTTAAAACATTTTCTGGGCGAGAATGCCGAGAATGCCCCCCCCCCCCCCTAAAGTATTTTAATAGTGAATGCAGACTGAGAATGTGGACTGTAGGACAAACCAGAAATTCAAAGGTATAGAAATGAGTTTTCTAAACAAGCACATGACACCAAAGATCTTTGAGAACGGAAAATAGCTGAGGCACCCTATTTTGCTATTATAGTCAGACACCTGGTCGGACACCAGCCAATTTTACTTGTCCTGAGAAAACATTGGGCATTACTTGGTTAACCAGACATGCCATGTCTCATGTTATCCTTTCAAGCTGTGATACCCCCTGGTCCCTGCTATATTTTGAAATAGCTCTTTAATAATAAATAAATAACAGGACTGAGAAAAAATATATTATTTAATAATTTTAAACTGTTGTTAGAATTCTGAATATTAACAAGTTTAACCTGGCAGCAAAGTGTTGAAATAAATCATCCTAATATTTTTGTACTGTCCAGTTTCACACCTAATGTCAGGGCAGCACAAAGACATTTTGGGGCACAGGCAAAAAATAACTTCGTGCTTTTAGTTTATGTACATGACAGTACAATACATGAACTCATGAAGAGTACCTGATAGGTTACAAAGTATAATGATAATCTGTAGTCAGCACAATAAACCAAGACAAAGAATATATACTTCTCAAAAAATATATACGTCGAGAAGTATATCTTTTTCTGTTTCATATTGTGGCCGTCGTTATTATAAACCAAAGCTTTATAATAGATCGAGTGTTAGTCCATAGCTTGATTTTTATGAGTTCTATCATCTTCGATTAGTTTTGGGGGCATCTGATCTGGCATTGTAGGACTGTTTTTGACGAGTATGTTCTCCAGTATTTCACGAGTGAACTTTGTCAGTTTCTCCAAAGATTATAGCCAACCAAGCTCGACGGAATTAAATATTTTTGCATTCGTCTCGGACAATGAAGGTTTCCGAGAAGATCCAGCACCCCAACTTTGCTTCATCAAAATCGTCGAAAAAAGCTGAGTTCTTGAAATATTTTCTGGTCTGCCAAACCGTTGAAGACCGGCATGAAGAAGTTATTCAAAGAACTAGAGCCTTTGTTGCTTTAAACAGCCTCTAAGAGACGGTTATTAACCTCAAAACATTCACTTTACTTTCACTTGCGGCTAAATAAAGGAATTGCGCATTTTTGCGCATTTTCCCGCATAACCCGACTCTAACCCTTACATCAAACCTAACCCCAAACCTAACCCTAACCAACCTAATGTTTTACAAATCATGTTAATTTACATAAACTTTAGCTTTGATTTTCTCGACTTAGACAATGTTTATTTTTAAAATTACTTCGCCAATGAACTCATAAGATGGGTCGTTTTTTAAGCCATTTAAAACACTCGCAGTTCGTGCTTTATCAGATATAAAACACTCGTGCTGCGCACTCGTGTTTTAAATCTGATAAAACACTCCTTGCTCGTGTTTTAAATAGTACTTCAAAGTTTTATAATTCGCATTAAATTTGGTTTTTTTATTTCCGTGTTTCTATAACTATAGAAACACGCTTCTCGACCAATCAGCACGCGCGTACTATAAATGTTATATTATTGTAAATAGGGTATAGAACTTAAATATAGGTAGTAAATTTAATATTTTAAATTCTAAATAGTCTAGCATAGTTTTAAATATATTATTAAAAATACAATGGAGGATAAACCAAGCACTTCAATGGAAGTAAATGAGCCTGGGTCATTGCCGGCAAAAGTCATATGGACAAAATCCTTGAAAAATATGCCAAGTATAACATATGGAGACATAGAAAAACACCTAATATTGGATAAAGATAAAATTCCGGACCAAAAACCTGCAGAGCCAGAGGCATTGAAACACAAAAATGGTGGATACAAACTTTTTAAGGCGGTTAAATCTGATATAAGCAAACAAGGCGACACTGTGCATTTTCTCGTACGCTGTCAAGTGAATGCAGAAATGAAAAAGAAAGCATACACTGTATATGTCCATTTAAATCAAACATCAAGCAAGATTGAGTATGCAAAATGTCAGTGTCCAGCAGGAGCTAGTGGTCGTTGTAAGCATGTGGCTGCCATACTGTTTCAACTTCTAGACTTTGCAGAATTAGACTTAAAAGAGGTTCCTGATGATAAAACATGCACCCAGGAGCTTCAGCAATGGCATGTCTATGGCCGGGATCCAGCCTAGCCGGGACGAAAATTTCCCATATAAACACTCTATCCCGGCCAGGCGGGATGAACGTTTCTTCAGAGCACACGTAAATCCCTTTTCTGCAAGAAAATATGACGTCACGCACTTAACTGACTTCACCCCGGCAATGTTAATTGTCCATATAAACACGCCATCCCGCCTACGCCAGTTTCCCGGCTAGCCGGGATGAAAACGTCCCGTCCGCCTAGACGGGATCATATAAAAATTATTTGGAACTTGTTAATAACAAACCATCACTCAAAAAGAAACACATATATTTTTTTCAGTGCCAGGGTTGACTTTGTTGTTTTTACACAGAAAGATCTTCATGTTGAAAGGATTTATTTTGATGAACAAAATTGGGTATCATACCGTAAACCTCCGATTATAAGCCCTGGGCTTATATACGGGGGGGGAGGGCATATACATGGACCACATTTTGGGTTAGTGGTAACCAAGTATTTATTGTTAATTATAAACACGAAAATAACCAAAATTAATAACGCGTGTTCAGATGCGTCTTCGGAGGGGGAATAGAACTTCCGTGTACATACTTCCTTTACGGGCCAAAGCTACAGAAAAGATTCGTCCGTGACGCCTTGAAACGCCATCAGGACGAACATTCAAGCGTTTTGTAAAATTAATACTTTATAACATTTAAATGCACACTGCTATAAAAAGTTTTTGCTCAGTTACCGCTATGTGGAATTTTTTGGGTGCAATAGTTTTATATACCGGTATAGTGGGCTTATATTCGGGGGGGCTTATATTTGAATGGTGTGAATGTTAGTAATGTGATGGGCTTATAGACGGGGGGGGCTTATATTCGGGGGGGCTTATATTCGGGGGGGCTTATATTCGGGGGGGCTTATATTCGGGGGGGGCTTATAATCGGAGGTTTACGGTAAATGTTACCACAATTAACTTCTTTTTATTTTGATTACATAATGCGACTTGTGTAAACATGCAATAAACTTTAAAAACAATTAAATTTTATATCTTATACATTATAACAAAATAAATGTCATCTGGTGCGACTACTTGCATGATTAAGCTATGAGAGTAATGGTTTTTGGAACAAGGTCAGTACTTGCATGATTAAGCTATGAAAGTAATGGTTTATAGAACAAGGTCAGGTAAGAACATATAATCCAAAGCTTATCTGCAGCCATGCTGAGAGGTAAGGTCTGGTGTAGAATGCAGAAGCTTTTGATTCTCTGTATTGCTCTCTCTCTACATGCATGCGATGCTTAGCAATTCGCCTAGTTTTTACTTCTTCATCTTCCGAAAGTTGGGGTTGGTCTTGCAAAAAAGGTGGTATGTTTAATGAGACCCCACTTTCTCCTTCGATAGCAAAGCCTCTGTCAGTCATAATTTCATCCCCAGGTTCAAGCAAGTAAGCAAGTTTAGGATGCCACAATCTCTGGTAATTTTCTGGGTCGGACTCCCTTTGCCTACATTTATATGTTGGTCGAGGTTTGCTTGCAGTTGGCTTGACAGGTATTGGAACAATTGTTGGTACATTATGAAGATAGGTCTTCTTGCCTCCTTCAAAATGCTTTGAACAAACCCTATGATTTTCAGTAGGTTGGAAGTCAGTCCTGCTTATCCAATGCAACCATGCTTTTCTCAGTTTTGGGTCTTGTTGTGGAAATTTATGAAAGGACAGTTCAGGATTCTTGCCAGTGTGGCTTTCACAAAATGGTACGCAGCATTTTGTTCCACTGTGTGTTCTCTTCTTTTCATTGACTTTTGCCGGCAATAACCCAGGCTCATTAACTTCCATTGAAGTGCTTGGTTTATCCTCCATTGTGTTTTTAATAATATATTTAAAACCATGCTAGACTATTTAGAATTTAATATATTAAAAATTTACTGCCTATATTTAAGTTCTATACCCTATTTACAAACATTAAAATACCCCTACCTACGAATTTATATTACTTTTAAAATAACTCATTAAAATCCTTATTAAAAACGCTTTGGTTGTTAATTTAGTAAAAAATACTACCGTATTTTGCTTATTTTAAGACTAATTTATCAAAAAATATTTAAGATATCAAGCTGAAAGCCTAATATTTACTACCTAGAATAATGTACAAACCTAACTTTTATGTTCAAGGATAAATACAAGCAAATACAACTGAGAAACAGGCCAAACAAAAGGTCAAAAACCAAGCACTTTTGATACTTTTGCAAAACAAACGTTGCTAGTCAGACGGAGTTTACAACTGCGTTTCTCTTCGGCTTTGACAAAAATCGAATGATTTGACAAAAGTCGAATGATTTGACAAAAGTCGATTTAAACCGCTTTGTGAACGGAGATCGGTAGGGCAGAATAGCAAAAACGTCAAATTTTAAGAGGGATCTAGCTTTCTGAACACGAACCGATTAGTTTACTCACTTTCGTAGCCTGTTATTTTGCCGAACACGCTTCACCTCTACATGGACTCCGATGCACTTTTCTGGCGTTAAAATCAACTGAAATTTGGACTAAATCATCACTGAAACATTTACTTTAAGGCGAAGTGCTAATATCGGTCGATCACACGCGATAAAGTGCCATAAATAACAAAAAACTGACTATGATTTATTTTCTATAATAATGATTTATATATACACACAATGAGCATTGAGTACACTAATTCTTAATTTAATTAAAGATGACCAACCTCTCTGCAGACAGCTTGGCATTTCTTATTATTAGCCAATCGACAACATTTGTGGTCTGTAGAAAATAATAACATCAAGACATTCTCTCAATTTCAATTTGGAAATGATAAAATCATTCAGGACTGGTTTAGATATAAAGTGCATTATCTGTATAGTTTCTATAATAAGTTGATGAGTATAACTTATAACTATAAGTGATAAATAAAATTTATGTGTACGTTCACAATATAAATACATAAATGATATATTCAAATATATAAATTACCTGGTGCTTTGGGTAATGTGACATTACTGACACATTCATTGACATGACGGTGTTTTCTTTTGCAATTTTTTCTCACATTTTTAAGCTTTTTTTTACTAGGCACCTTGTTTGATGCAAAAACCTAAAAGATGGAACAGATTGACTAATCACATATGTTGATACTGACATATATAGGGCTGTTCATGCAGTATACTGATATACCAAAAATACCAGTATTTATCGGTACACATGTTTTTCAGTTATACTGCTATACTGAAATTTCCAATATACCAAAATTTTCAGTATACCAAAATGTGTTGGTATACCAACAATTTGTTCGATATGCCAAAATTATCAATTTTGTACTACAATACAAAGAAGTTGAAATTTTGTGTTAAATATATTGTCTGTTTAAGCTTTATACAATGTATGAGTAACTAGGCAGATGTGGCTGAAATCTCCTCTCTACTGAAATTTTCCTCTCTACTTAACAAGGTCCAAAAACCGGGTATAAGATTCGGACATTTCTCGTACCGAACATCCCTTATTGAAATGTGCCAATTACTTACAACTTGGCATGCTCTTTCACATCTTCTGTGTGTTGTCCTACAGCATGTTCTACTTGCTAAATAAGAAATTGACCAAAAAATGTAAATTTGCTAGAATTACTGGCAATAATATACATCCACCCCTTTAATTACTTTTGATACAGTGCATATAAAATCATATTAACTACTGTTTAATCATGAGGCTGTTTATAATTGAAAGCTTAAAAGCTGGACAAATTTATCTTGTGTTTATACAGGCCTGCAAATTACTGTCGGTCATCGGACATCGTCCGGACAAATTTTACGTTTTGTCTGATCAAACCGTTTTATGACCGGACATGTGACCGATCGATTTAAGCTGGTGAAAAGTCCAAAAGCCTTACATAGCAAACGTAGCACTTGAAGCACAAGTAGTCCTGCCAAAATACATTGCGCTATTTTTTTAAGAAATGAAAAACTTTACTTGTCCATTGTCCAACAAGAACTAATAAATGTCCGACCACTTTTTGTCTTGGCCGGACATTTGTCCTGCCCAGCAAAATAATTATTTGCAGGTTTGTTATGAGAAAATTTCATCCCGCTTGCCAGAATGATTCATTTTTTTTAAAAATTGTTTTGACAATTCTTAAAATAGCTCACAGCAGCATCAACATGTACTGTAAAATCAAGTAGGGTACAGTAATAAAGATAAGTCATTTACCATCACTTCTTTCAATACAACGCAGCAAGGATTCCTGTTGGTAGAAAATGAAAAATTTATATGTAGGAAAAATTCAAACTTCTGATGGGTCAATACTGTCATTTTCATCTAAGGATGAATAGTCGCAGATAAAAACGTCAAGAGCATTTGACAAGTATTAATCTTGTCAGCCAATCATGTTCAACTAGCCTTTCACTGATTGGCTGAGCAACATTGAAGTTTCACTTGAGAATAAACAATGTTTTTATCTGTAGGTGTTCGTCCTTAGTTGCAAACGACGGTAATATATGTGGTTTTAACTTAACTTTGAAAGTGGGAGGAGAAGTTCTTGGCCTGCTTTTAAAAAAAAAGTTCCAATTTTTTTTCAAAAACAGAACAAGAAACATTTTCCAGCTATTTGTAGGAAGGAGTCAGGTTAGATTACAGTAAATTTTTTGGTTACAATCTTAAAGATTGAATGATTAAGCTAAGCTGAATATATATTGTACTCATATTGTATACCTCATCCTTTGCTTTGCAAGACTTCCGAAGGTCTTCATGGTTTGTACTCAGGAAACAAGCCTCTCTGCAAGATGCATCAATTCCAAGTAGGCAACAACTTTTGCCTTCTCCTTTTAGCAAATTTGAATGAGCATAGAGGTGAAGACCTAAATATGACAAGGAGATTATTAGATCTACCAGGGTTCTGTTCAGTGGTGGACACTGGGGGGGAGGGGGGGGGTCACTGCCCCCCAATAATTTCTCAAAACCATTGGATGATATCAAAGCTGTGTAACAAAGCTGTATTAATGATTTTACAACCACAAAAGCCTCAATAGGCTATAAATTAAGTAAATTTGCATGAGATTTAAGAAAAAGGTTTTAACAACTGAGAGATTTGCAGCAACAAAACCGAGGTTATATGTTGGCAACCAAAGGTGTGCGAATCCGATCCGAATCTGTGTCCAAATCCGATATATATATAAGCCAATAGTCTTTACTCTTGTCCAAATCGAATTAGTATAAACCTACTATATAGTAGAGGCTATTACAAATCCAGCGTTCTGATATTATGTCCGTTTCATTCTGGTATAAAAACTAACAAATGTCGTTGGCAACTGCTTGCAAAAAAAGGTAACATTTTTATGTTTTACTCATAGTTTTAAAGTTTTGAACACGAAAGTGACTCGCGAATTTATGAACATGGACCAAATTTTTGTTTATATTTCGAGCAAAATCATTGAAAACACAATCACTTGAAGTGATTAACTATATTGTTTTGGTCTTTAAAGCATTTTCTTGATTTAAGAATGTTTTCATCCATTTAGCTATAAATTTAACGTTTTTTTCCGTTTTTATGATTTCCAGACAATTTTACTCAAAGTGTTGGGTGTTTATGGTAAACCAGACTGTCTGCCCATATCTCTCTTTAACCCTATTAAGCCACAATTAATATGTCCAATGTAACCTACTTTACAGCTGCCATAGAGTAATTTAATAAAACACAAAACAATGGATACTTCAGTTTGTCCTGAGATGATTGTTGGTATATATAGTTGAAATGCAGAGAATTAAAATGTTGTCAATTTACTAGGCTATCCAATGCTGTACTTTTATTGCAACCAAATTTACTATTTTTATATTATTCTATCTGGGCCAGATAATTATAATGGTTAAGGAAGTGTTGGGTGTTAATGGTGTAATGGGGTATGAAAAATTAAACTTCCCTTGCCTCTGCCAGTTTTATAAATATTGAAAAATATATTTTGTTTTATTATGGTTTTATCAATCGTTACAGTATTAGGGCCTGTTTACATGGAGGTAGGGTGACCCTACCAGGAGGGTAAAAAAATAGCAAGTGTTTACACAAGGTAGGGTCACCCTACAGATAGGGTTATATTGCCTGGATAGGGTGACCCTAGTTAAGCGTGGTTGCTAAGCTGGCTGTATTCAAACTCCTGCGTACACAAAATTTTGGCGACAATTTTTATTGTTCCTTGTATATTTCAACGCTGTGGTCTTCTACTTTGTAAATAATTGCATCAAGGCATATTAAAATATTCCCCAGTTTGATAGTCAGAGGAAATAATATACATGGCCCGCTTGGTAGGGTAACCCTACCCGACGACAAAAAAGAGCCCTGCTGCTAGGGTTACCCTATCTGTTTGATAGGGTAACCCAACTCCTAGGGTAACCTGCTTGCTAGGGTAACCCTACTGCTAGGGTAACCCAGGCCCTTAGAACAATATTAATAGACAGTTTGGAGGAGCCCATTAAATGCACTTTAGTTCTTCTCTCTCACTCATCAGCATATATCAGATAGACAGGCTTAGGATACAAAGAAGAATTAATAAGATTAGGTGGGTGTAAATAGGATATGACATCCCAAACTAAATCCCCAAAAAATGTACACCTTTTTTAATCCTCTTAAAACATTACTGTCCTTGTTTATGAGCTGCTCATGCAATTGGCTTGAATAAAGGTGGGTTCTTGTAGAACTGTTATGATAAATACAGTGTAAACGCAATAATTTTAACACAATAGTCTGGGAACTGCACTGAATTGTATTAAAAAACAACAAGTTTTGTGCTGAAACAAATTATCTTTCATATTCAAATTCGCAACGGCCCAGCATGATACGTTTTGATCCGAGTTAAGACATTGTCTGAGCTGCATATAAATCCTTGCTCAATTAAGTCTTACACAATATGAGCAATTCTTTCAAACAATTTCAAACAGACAATGTGTTGTGAATATCAATCGAATTTGATTACCTTTTCAATAAAAGTGGGCTGCGTTGTGGTAATAGCTCAATTTAAAAGCTGTATGCAAATTTACTAAAGACAAGATCTTATCGTTGCTATTCAAATCAGTGTTTCGATCGCTTGAGTGCAGCCTTCCTATCTATAAACAGAACCCAAACACTCGATATTGGGTTAAATGTTATAGTATAAAAAATAAATACCGGTTTGATATATATTACAATTCGTTAAAAGCACTGCTTTTAAATATTAATAATGTAAGAAACAGCGACAAACAGTAAATAAATGCTGTGGGGCCAGTTTTTGGGAGCCACAAAAACACTGTGTTGCGGTCGCCAATGGAAGCTATCAGTGTATTAAAGTGAAACACAATAGACATTTGCGCAGCCAGACAAGAAAAACATTGCAATATTGTCGCAATATGCAATACAAAATATACTTCAATGTACATAGTCTATAAACGTAAGAGGTCTTAATTATCCAATGCGCGTTTGTACAAACTATCACGAAATGGTGTTAACTTATTACAACACACAAATACAACCCGGCCACAAGCTAGCATCTTTACAACTTGTGTAAAGAATTTCACTAATGTAAAATAATATTACTATATAAAGCCATGTCTGGTACACAGCCTGTAGTATATCAGCGCAAAATAACTTGCTATAAAGTAACACCTTGAAGATTTCAAATCGCCAACACTCGAGACATCAAACAAAACAAAGACAATCGACCGCCGGTTTATGTTTCACATGCCTCGACATTGCTATTAAAAAGCGTACAACGGAAAGAAACAATTTTGAAAACTTGCATGCGTAAAAATGACCAACGCGGCGCTTACATAATGTTGCAAATTTATAAACAAATGTAAATTTGAGAATGTTCGGGAAATTAACACCTCCGGCTTGATGGCACAGTCAAAATGTTTGGCCGAAAAGAAATAATGTCCAAGACAATTAAATCTCCATTACTGATCACCCTGTGTTTAACCCGCACAACGTATGATGATCGAATAAACGTTGATCATTTTTCCATCACACACATATGAAACTCTTCCCGTCTTTATAACATTTGATCATTTAGCGAACACTTGTGAAAATAATCAAGAATAATAGCGAACAAAGTCACGCAAACCTTGTGTTTGAAACAGTCTTAAAACATATCCCCCGGTCGAATCGAAGCGGGCGTCTTACATCAGACTATTGCGTCGTGTTTCCCTTCCCACAGACGTTTAAGTATTCGCGAAGTCATTTAGAAATAGGGATCAATCGATTTTCGTGTATAATTGGTCTATTCTTTTCGGCTAATGCGTTATTTGTAAAACTCCTTACGACACCCAGCGTAAGGCCAGCCTTTCACAGCATGCTAACAACGCGAACAAAACCTTACCTTTAATCGATGTATTTAAACACTTCCATAAGAAAACCTACGAAATTTAAACAGGATAGACTTTAGTAAAAGGTTTATGTATAATATAGCATATCAGTATTACATATTAAGACCCAGCTGCAAGTGTAATAAATCGGCCAACAACGATTTTATTCAAACGCCATTGTCTCATGAACTTACCAGATGGGACGGGCAGACTTTGGGTAAACTGAGAGCAAGCTGTAATTTCTTCCCCGAGTTTCGCTCTTTCCATGCCTAAACCCATACAAAACTATCATTTGATTATTTCTCAGCCTTTAGACTATTGTACTAAGGTTTTTGTACAGTAATAAAATAAAAATCTTACATCGAAATATGTATTCGTCGCTGACCCTGTTCGTATGAGTGTCAACAATCTGCTATTCGTTAGCAACATTGAACGCTTTACTTTTTCAGGTCAAGAAATTCGCATCTTCGCGCTCCGAACTTACACTTAAATTTACGTTAATTATACAAGCTACACGGGAGAGAGCGATCGGAGTACAAATGCAAGGGATTGAGGGAAAATCTATCGAATTCTGGGGTATTTTAACAAGTTGAATGTGGATAGTTTACGATACAAACCTTATTACATTCTCGCTTGCACTCCCGAAGGCCCCGTATATTCTCACAGCATTCGGATTTATATAATTGTTCTATGATAGAAAAGACAAACGTGTTAATGTTTGTGGGTAAAAGAAAATTAAGAGGGACGAAACCTTTATGCAAGTAATAAATACACAATAGTGCAAACCACAATGCTACCGGAAACTACCGCGTTTTTTCCAACAATCTTTTGAGACTCAAATGAGATTACAGTTAGGTTTTAAATGAAAGGGTAAACTTCCAATTCTATACCAATAATGTTTTAAATACACAATTATTTTAGCTAACACGCTCTAATTTTCGGCTCGATTGAAAAGTTCGTGCAAGCGAACGAGCGAAGTATAGATTCACTGACGCGTGAAATAGGAAATACAACAAAGGCAAACATCGAATAACCTTTAGATTTGTAGCAACTCTAGTCGCCTCTAAAGAGAAGTTACAGCAACCTAACTCACCTTTGGCACTCCCCAGAACAACGAAGGCACAGAACGCAGTTAAAGACAACGCGTACATGTCGAACGTTGACAAGAAATTGAAGGGATTATTTTGAACCCCATGATACAAGCCTGCTTCAAGTGGCCGTAACCTGCATCATGGCCGAACATACTAAAAGTCCTTGAGATTATCCGCCAATCAGAATCAAGGTGCATTAGCTGTGAACGCTGTGATTGGCTGATCGCCTTGGTGCTAATTAGACCTTTGACGGCTGTCTTTGTTATGAAAGAGGTAGAAGGTTTAAGATTAGTGCTTTGCTTCTATTTGACAGCTAGCCATGACAGATAACATACCGCAGAGCTTTATTTGCTTTCTATTGTCTACCGCAGTTAGAAATTCATAGTAGTGTTTACGGACTAGCCTTCGTTTCACAAAGTACACGGCCATTTTTTTCTTAATGTAACAAACTAGTGATGTTAATGAAAAGAGGTTAGCGGCTAATTGTCGAGCGTAAATCGCATTTTTAGATAGCCAGGAACGGGAAATGTATCCATTAGCGAAACCCCAGAAATTATTTTGAAAGTAAGTCGACACCGCTGATAAAGATGGCTAAAATTTCGCTTGCAATTAATAACTGCTAAAGCGAATAAAATCAATTTACGCATCAAATTACAATTGATTATATGACTTTCCAGCGCAAAACGGCAAACGCAACGTTTCAAGATCTAACATTACAACTTTAAAAGCAATATCTTTCAGACAAAATTCAATTCAAAACGTGTCAATGAAAATAAATCTCACACGTGTATGTACACAAGCCACAAGCAAGAATAAATTAAGACGTTTAATATAAAAAATGCTCACTTCGGCAAGGATTTTGTCCATCAACGGCATCGCGTGCCGTGCAGTTCGGTGTGACAATAGTTCACGTTTGAGTGACAATAAGATTGTACAATCGCGATATACGAACATTGGAAACATAAAAAAACATTCGCTTACCCATAAAATGAGATGAATGTTTAAATTTTTAACTTTGCTTGTCAACTAGAGTGACATTTGAGATGATTAGAAAATGTATAATTTACTTATTTATGTCTGTGAGTGTGACACCTGCACTTTGTCTTATGCCAAGCACTTCAGGTTGTGAAATTCAAAATGACATGATCATGTGAGACTAAAAACGTCTAGAAAATTAGGAGCCAAAGCTGAAGAAGATTTATTTCATTTTCATTCAGTTTGTATATTTATTTAATTTTGGTCCCGACTGCGGACTACCTGAAAATAGAACACTTCGTCTTCGACGTTTCGAGCGAAGACCCTTCCGTATTAAAGTCTGGAAGTACTACAGCATGCCTTCGGAACCGTATACGCGACTAAAATTCATCCGGTTCCATTTGTTCAGTCGTTATGGTTGGCTGTGACTGCATGCATGAATCCGTCAGGTTTCATGCGTCCTGTATGAACTCGAATGGTGAAATACACTTTATAAAATACCATGTTTACTACGCGAGAATGAGAGTTCGCATGAGAGTTTGTTTAACTCTCATCAGTCTCATGCTCAGGTCAAACGAGAACAAGAGTTGCATGAGAGTCACGACAGAAATCATTTAGCGCGCGAAACGGAGTCCTGAGAATAATTCTAAAATTTTGGTAAGTCACAAAGTGTTTAGATTTCCTTCTTAGCTTTTCTTGTCATTGACACAGTCATAACGTGTTATTTTGTAAAGCTAATTTTTATAGAAAGTCAGTTATAGAAAGTGTAAAACACCAGTCTGACTACAGTTGTTTAAAATTCTTAAGTCAACAAGGAAAACTTGTCAAAGTAATTTGAGCACTTTTAGGTGCGGTTGGTCAGCAATCTATTGTTGTATTAGCTATCATTGCGTGCAAATTTGTTGTTGGCAAATAAAACTTGTCATATAAAAACTTGTTATAGAAAACTTGCTCGTCTGTGAGAGGCTTACAGCATAAGAAATGCGGTTGTGTAGAGTCAAATCTAACCGTGGTTAAATTATATGAAATTCATGTACAGTGCGAAATAGCTGCATGTACTGACAACACCAACGATCCAGAGAGTAAAAGTCCCGAGGCCGGCCAAAAGCTGAACTGAAGAGTGAAGAGTGAAGAGTGAAGACAAGACAATTATACTTATACGTGGTAAGCACAGGCCCGTAGCTGGGGGGGAAAGGCACAGAATATTTGTGCCCCCCCCCCCAAGCATAATTGTGCCCCCCCAACAAAAAAAAATGAATGGCAAACAAATAACAATGCCATAGGAATGATAATATACTCTGAATCTCGGCCGTAAAAACATTTCGAAGTGGAAAGTCGAAAAGAACGAGTTACAATTGACCAGGAGGAACAGATGTGATCCCTGTACGACAAAGGAAACACGAGATAATTTTAAAGACAATTTGCAACCGGCAAGATTCCGTAAGAAAAGATTATGAATAATACCATTACTGGTTGCGAAGTGCTGCAAGAAAGGCCACGTGTCACTTAACAGCTCTTGTGTTGCCCCAGGCGGTAAATTCTATGCATGCGTGGACATGAATGCACGAGGTCTCTGCAAGCACTGCGAGTTTACGACCGTGCGAGTGTTGCATACTGATTGGGGTCGGCCAGGGGGTTTTGGGTATACGGTATCTAATGAGTTTTTAATTCAGGCATGCGATATATTCACATTGAAATTATGGGTATTTGGTATATTTAGATTTTGTGAATTTCTGGTATAAAATTTACAAAAGTCGTTTATAAGGTATTTGGTATACCACTAGCTACCCTCCCTGGCTGACCCCAACTGATACAGGATAAAAAAACTTGCAAGTATATTACATGTATATCATTTCATCAGTAGCTGAGCTATCTTGTGTTTCACTACAAGATACATAAGTATCCTTGCAGAGTGCAGATGGCATATCGCTACACATTTCCTTTTAAATATCTGCTCGTTTGTCACCAATGAAAACGCATGCAAGCCAACACCATTCATCAAACACTGACAAATTAATCTTTTCACTAGTACTGGACACTGAAAATCTGACATGCAGCCATTCTTTTCAGCTAATTCATTTTACTTGCGCGTTTGGACATTCCACTGGAGAACCCCAAAACGCTGGGTCCGACAGCATGCAAGAGCCTGCCTTGGAGCCTGCCAAGGACAACTCGACCAGTCAAAATGGGAAATTAGGAAGTAGAGATTACTAAGATTTTGCTCGGCATCTCGTTCGATGGGAATAGTATTTGAAGGTGTTTGTGGATGGAATATTCGAACGAAAATTTATATACATTTTGTATAGTATTTACCCATATACCATGATCATGCATATACTGGCACCCTCCCATATATATATATACACGTACTTGCGGTTAATGCTCAGCAACTTGACTCTGTAGCTCAGTTCAGTTAGAGCGCTGCACCGGAATGGCAGGGCCGCAGGTTCAATTCCTGCCAGAGGGCCTAAGGTTGCATTTTCCGCAACTGCTCCTGGCTAGGTTCGTAAAAATGTATATGGAGAATATTACATGGTTGCTTGGAAATATGGAATTTATTTCGAGTGTTGAAGAGAATATTGCTCACGAGTGAGCGTAGCGAACGAGTGAGCAATATTCTCTTCAACACGAATATTCTCTTCAACACGATTTTATAAACAAATTATAAACAAACGACAATTCATATAGAAACTCAAAACAAATATGTAAATAGTACACAAATAGTAATAGGTTTTTGATTGGCTTGCAAAAATGATATTTTCACACGTAAAAATATCGTATTTTTTACGTGTGTTTAAATACCTCATTATATTACCATTTAGCGCGTTTTATTTATTACCATCTAGCGCATTCTTTTATTTATTATCAAATATTAGCGTATCCTTTTATAATTTTTTTATCCAAGCCTCTGCGAAGGAGAGAGATAAAACTCTATATAACACTTATGTTTATATAATAAATAAATTTTCGTTCGAATATTCCATCCACAAACACCTTCAGATTGGAGATTACCCTAGCCCTAGGTCAGTCTAATGAGTATAAATGAATAATTGAAATCCCAAGAGCACATGCCGCACACGAGAGCTCTTGGCTGAGGTATATAACGACGTCACGAGGCCGTGAGACAAAGATCTATCCGAGGATCTATCAATGTTCGATATGAGAGTTGAGAGTAACTTGCTCAGCTACGCCAAGAGCTCTTGACGTCTTGTGTGCGGCAGGCTTTAGTCACCTTATCCTTATTTTATGCCACAATCAAGTCTAATAACTACCCTTATTGTTGTTTTTCTAGTAGAACAAGAGTCAGAGACAAACGTCTGCACTTTGAGTGTAGTTTATGACAACATCTTATCCACAGGGTGATCAATCATATACATGTCGATCTTTTCCGGAACTTTAACCGGTATATATATATCCAAAGTGATGTTGATGGGGCTTTGTGTTTAAGTCTAATAATAAGAACAAAAATGGTAAAATGCCAACGGCATGACATTAACAATTGACCGTTGACATAAAAAACCCCCGCCATTAAGGGCAGGCAGCGATGCAGAGGGTATACTAAAATCGTATGACTAAAATCGTGGACCGATATGGCTAACATAACTTCCCTTCCCCTCACCCTTCCCCCTGTTCAGTGTTGTTCAGTTCTCTCTGACTCTATCTTAAGTGATTTCGTGTGTTGTCGATAATTCTCCGACATCCGATCTATAACATTGAAACTTTGTAACGAAGGAGGGGAATTATTCTCCACAGCTCACGAGAATTTGTTATTATCTTACAAATATTTAGTAACACCATATTATTTAGTAAGCGTCACACAATGCTTAATGTTGTAAGACCGTTCTCGAAACCGAATTTAGTTAAGACAAGGCTAAGATCCTCGCAAAGGAAAATCTTGAGTCATTGATCAATATTACTATTGAAAAAGATGCTGCGCTGCAGTTAAAGAACAATAAGGAACAAATTACTGACAAGTTTGCCATAAGTTCTGAGCTCTTTACTTATAGTATCAACTTTCTAAAACAATAGTGGTCAAACGGACTTGTGTGACGTGATCATTTACGTTATGGTTGTTTGTACGACAGCTTTGACTTGATGAAACTTTATTTTACATATACTAACAATATTAAATACATCATAATATTTATACACTCGTATACTTGGACGAGTTCCTGACCGAGGCCCAAAAAGCTGTCAGTCCGCCCCTGCTCTAGAGTCTGTAGGGCTTAAAAAGACAAAGCGGAAGAATTTTCTTTAGAAATGTCTTTTGTTCTGGCTTAGCTTATGCTTATGCTTATAGGCTTGTGCTTATGTCGACGTTTATGTTGCACACTGCATCCCTTTGTTTTACCTTTTGCCTTCCTTATGCTTGTGCTTATCTCACTCGTGTGAACCAGGCTTAAACCCTTAATAATATCGTATTGTCTATTGATTAGAAATTTCTAAAAGAAAGAAAGCTGAGGTAGTAATCATTGCCCAGCATTTCCATTGTCTATTTAGTATCAGTTTTACGGAGTAAATGGTCAAGGAGTGCAAACAGGACTGCTAATGTTACTGAAGTTTGTCTTCGCATCAATCTTTGACCAAAACCAGGACTTTTCAAAGAAAATTATTTATTTGTCTACTCGGTGTCACATAATATTCCATTATTCCATACATTTCGCCTTTCGAGTGCTCGTACAGTATTAAACCAGCGCCATGCGGCGCTGGTATATAATTAAAATTATTATAGTTATTACCATAGGGCGTGTAGACCTGCAGGCTCCAGTGACAATGTCGTTTTCAAAGGTAAAAAATAGTAGCCAATTGCAACTAGGGCGGCATATTTATTTCAAATTCTAACTTAGGCTCTTAGGAGTTAGCCACATATTAATGACTTCGTTTACTATGGTTTTATTTAACAGAGACCGTATCGGATTTAACGAACGATAATTTTAAATATTTTCCCCAAAACAGGAAGGATCAGAAAATCTAACCGGCGCCAAAGCAACGATTACAATTATAACTTATAAGTGTGCAAATTTAATAATGCTCGAAAATTTATCCTCAAAACTATGTGAAATCTCTATTTTGTTTATTTTTCTACTTTTCTGTTTTTCTTCAGTTATCGCCGTGGGTTTGCCGCAAAAAGCAAACAATGCGATGACACTTAGATATCTCTAAGACAGCCTGATGCATTTGACTGCTAAAGTGCAGGTGTGACGAATTCCAACCATATTTTACTCAAGGTTCAAGAAGCTTAAATTCATTTTCAAAATACCTTAATATTATCAATGCAGATGAATTGACGGAAGGGTGACATATAAAAAATGCCCGTCTAATAAACCGTAAAAAGCACAATTTTTATCTTTCATCTGCAACTGAACTGTCGGGCCCGCAGTAATTGGCTAAACGCTGTTGCGGTCACCCAGCCGTGGTCATGTACTGTATTTCATTATGTACGTGTTTTTGTCCTGTTATGTAACGTAACATTATGTTTCATCGGCAAAGTTTATAAATAAAAAAAATAAATAAACCCGTACCCAAGTTTCGTCTCAGTTTTATACTCCTATTGTCTGATATAATGAATGTAGAAACTAGAAACTGCAGCGGATATAGACGAACTCTAGGGGGGGGGGGCGTGGGCATGCCTCAGTGATGCCTCCCCGAAAAAATTTAAAATTTAGTGTTTCTGAGATGGCATTTCCTGCGTTCTATAGGCAGCAAGAAATCTGACTTAAGTTCTCCCAGTCTGAACATTTTTTGGGGGGGGCTTAGACCATCATTTCTACTTTTGTGGGGGGGGGGCTATATATTCCGCCGTTTATGCTGCAGCAAAACATAGCTAGCCTCCTCCGCAGGCATCTAAGCAAAATATATGCCATGTTATTATTTGGTTGGTGATGTCATATAGTGTATATCTGTCTGTACACACACACGGACTCACACTCGGCAAAATTTCTAATGTCATAGTAAGAACCTGACAAGCTTGTCCTTATTTAACCCAAGCAAGCCCCATGCATTGCAAGCATGCATGACATCAGTCCTATAGTCGAACATAAACGCAACGTTAACTGACGCCCACCTGCATAGAGAATGACTGCATACTCATGGTAGGTAAAATTGTCTCTCAAAAATCAAACCGCACCATATTTATGGCTTTTGCTGCGGCTTGAAAAGCCTCCTTCGCAGAATTGCGTGTTAATCCGTGGAAAAGGTGGCAGAAGTGCAGAGCATGACGAAGGGAGCTAGTAAATGAGGGGAGGAGAGGCACCTGCAATTATCCCTCATACTCCCCTGTTACCGCCTACGTGTTCAAGTATCTTTGCTGATCTTGAATACCTTAGCACGCTTCACACAACTTCGTAAGCCAGGCTCTCTACCTCTGTTCCCGCCTGAACACGCTACGATAGTGGAGGCTGAGAGCTTGGTTTGCAGGAAGGCTAGTATGCGATCCCTGATCAAACAAAGACTCTCAAAGTTAATGCAAAATGAAATATAATTTTCCAGAAATTGCGACTGCTGCATTATCTGATAGCTAATATATTATCTGATTATCAGATCAATGGGAAAAAATCGTTAATCCGCACTTAATGCATATCACAGACAGACAAATGCGAATTCCATCTCGGTCGGATCAAACCGGTCTTTAATTTCCTTTGTCAGAAAGATATTTATAATCTTAAGAACTTAACGATAAATTATTAAAAAGTAGAGATCTGTGAGTTAAAAATGTTGGACGGATGGCCATGATGATAGCCTCCTTGCTTCGTTACTCAGACTTAATTCGTGTAGCAATTTTAGATTATGCATATATCATTCTTTGTAGCAGATTTAGCTATCTAGCTTAAAAATACCGCAAATATATTTGATGTTCGAACTGGGAGTTTCGATTCGCCTCTCTCCTCTTAAAGCAAATTAATCGATTAAGGACTATGACAGAAAACATTAAATTTCAACTCTAGTAGTTGTCTGCTTAGGCTTAGGCTAAGAGAACCTACCACAAAGTCAAGACCAACACATTATTCTTTATGCAGCCATGCACATGGCATATGAGTCCACCATAGTTTACCGGGGAGAACCTCGGCCGGGAAACAGGTAAACTAGGCCGGTGACCTACGTTCTAGATTCAAAAACTACCGGTCTACTTGTACTGGTGGTTTCAGGTTTGAGTGGGGTTTAGTGTTTTGCGTTTTTTTCAGCCGTCACGTCGTGTTTGGTGTGAAAGCCAAGGGCTAAAACTTTACTAAATCGTCTTCGTTTTAGTCGCAACTCCCTGAAAGAGGCCCAGTCACCCAACACACCAATTTGCCAAATCTGATCACTTTTGTTTACCGGCAAGCCTATCACAAAACCTGATGTTCTTTTTAGCTTCGTATTTTATAATACCGCTTAATGGAACCCCGCATTTGAGACATTACAAGTATATTTTTAATATAACAGAAAGTTAACTAAAAATGCTATAGAGCCAAATATTTTAATGGCAACAGCCCAATGGTTTTTATGCCCCCGCTTTCAACAAGGCGAAGATCCTACTTTTTCGCGAATTATGTCACTAACCAATCAGATTGCTGAGTCTATTTTTCGATTTCGCGCGAGAAGTCTCACACATTCGAAAACGGGCTTAAGTCGGTACTCCCGTCCCTGTGCATGTATGTTTATATATATGCATGTGTTCCCCAGTGCTTCTGTAATTGTATTGACGATACACACTTGTAACTCGTCAAATTCTTGTTCATTCTGGGGGTCAACGAATAGTACAATTTAATTTCCTTTTATGGAATAAGGAGTGGTAACAGAACGGTTCTAACAGTTTGGGGGGTGTTAAGGAATAACAATGAAGATCAATATCTCATCGGACCATTTTTAGCTTTTTAAATTTTAGAACAGGTTCTAATGTAATTAGTAATTAATTATTTGTAATCAGTAATTGTAATTATCAATTTATTGATGGACACAGGTTTATCAGTTTTGTAACTGTTACAAGCCTCTTTAAATAAAGTCTATAATATTCTAACCTATTATGTTTAGAGAGTGTTCAGGAAGAGTTAAGAGGAAAAACATACTATATTGGCCACAATAGGATGTACTTAATACACTAGTTTTGGCACTTCACCTCTTGAGTATTAGTTATGGAGAAATGAGAACATATATGGTAATTTTCGGCAATTAACTCACTTCTGGGAGGAGTCGATAAATTCCTTGCGATATAAGAAATCGAACGGCGACTTCAGTAAGAAGTAATATAGCTAAGTGGTGGGTGAAATCATGTTTTTCGAACACAGACTTAGGTGAAGTAATACAAGCAACAGTAATAATTCGGCAGAAGCTGATTTCAATGAATGTTAATTGAATTCTTCACGTATAATTACAACACATGAGGTGTCATGCGTATGAACATGCATTCTAGCAGGGATTATTCTAAGGTGCAGTGATAACCAATTTGTGCATTGATAAATGAGATTTGTGCAGTGATAAATGAGATTACGTGCAGTGATAAAATGCGATATGTGAAAATGTGTATATTTTTGCATGAAATAGAATATGCAGAATTCACATGCAGATTTGGGCTCATTAGCGGTGATTTTGGCTCATTTGCCTGCATATAATTAGTGACATGCATGGGGTAAACTTTAAGTTGCAGAATCAGAGCACATGCACCCATGCAGGGCAGTCAGAACGTTTTGTAAAATGTCGCTAAATTTATATAAATTTTATTATTTTTCGCGCTTTTGTGCAGTGATAAAATTTCCTTAGAATAATCCCTGCATTTAGTCTCATTCTTGTTAACTGATCAGTTTTTGTTGCCAGTTGTAGCAATTTTGTTGTTGTATTTATACTTTACCTATAGGCTATAGACAATGCGGCACCCACTCATTCTCCAAATGCGGCACTCAACCTATAATGCGGAGCCTGCCCGCAGGCTATTCCAGTAGACGGCCAAAAATTGGGTGCTCGTATTTTTTCGAAAGGTTTACAATCATTAGACTGTTTTGAACAAACTTTACTCTTTATAGGTTCATAAATAGTTAATGTTAGTTTTTTGCATCACAAGAGCTCGAGGTGAAAAAGAACCGGAGAGAGTTGAGAAAGTCAGCTGAAAATCATTCTTGGGTCAGGCCAAGGTTAGGGATTGTGTCCTTTGTACGGCACTTCACCTTTCACGCCATTTCGCTTACCATCTCAGCCTTGAGTATGCCTCAACTACTGTAGTACATAAACGTATTCTTATCGTATTCACTGGGGCGTGCAGTAAACTTAGTAAACCTGCATATATACATTTGCTGCCTACATGACGGCATCCAAGCATACACACGAGAAAAAGTTGTTTTGGGTTGTTAAGTTGTTATAACAGGAACGAACAATAGCTAGGCTACTGAACTCCTTAAGCAACTGATTGTTGAAAAGTGCGAGCTAACAAACTAAAGCAAATGCATGCACAACGTGGTTTATCGTTGCTTTATGATATATTGTCATACTACAATCTACGTGTCTAGTGTTGGTTTGTCCATGTTGAACAATGTTGATAATACCACGATGAACAATATGGTTGGCCTAGTGTTAATATGATATTGTTTAATGTTGATTGCTAATTGTTGAAATACTGATTATTGATTTAATATTGTCCAGCCAACAATATTGAAACAACTCGTAATTGGTATATGTGCATGGCTGTCTTCTTTCTTAAATATATTTTCCTTCTAAAAACAAGAAAAGTTGATAACGGGTCATTTTACGGGTGTGGTTGATAGTTATCACCAAGGGCAAGGCTCAATTAAAAATTGCTTTGACAATGCTTAACAGTGGTAAGTCAGTTTACCACTAGACGATACTTGCTCGGGGTTCAAAGTTTAATGATATTTATTTTCCTAACCATTTCATTCTCCAGTCTCCACTATAACTAATAACCAACGCCTGTCACGGCTAAAAAGTCTTATCAAAAAGCAAAAAACACTTATCAAAAAGCAAGGATACTTTGCGGCAGCATTTGAACCACCGACTCAAAACTTACCAGGTCTGTGTCTTAACAACTGTATGGATTACTTGCCGTCTTTGTTGGAAGCTTTGCAATAGTATTGCATGGCAATATGTACTCTTTCTATACCTGTTTCATTTTCCGATATAAACAGTAAAAATTTTGCAAGTTAGTAAAAAATACTTATTAAGTACCATATCAAATGCATTTCAAATGAATTTGTCGTTTGAACATCAAACACTATAATAATAATAATAATAATAATAATAATAATAATAATAATAATAATAATAAAAATAATAATAATAATCTTTATTTATACGTGTCAGGGGAATTTAGCATTTCTGCTAATGGAGGACACATCTAACTAATACTATATGTCTATAATACAATAACTTAATTTATCCTAATTAAGAATACATTCAGATTTCTAATAACTTTTACTTTTAGTATCTACAAAGGGAACATTCAGTTCTACAGTCACCATCAACCAATGTTGATAAATCCATAGTTCTAATTTTATTCTTCAAACTATTTAGAGTTGTTAGCGATCTTACATCATCGCTCAATTTGCGCCACAGTACCGGTCCTACGTACAGTACTTCATGTTTGCCATAAGTTACTGTACTGTTTTAAACCGAGGTATTACAAAATCTGAATTTCTCAAATTGTATCTTATATCATCCTTCTCAAACAGATCTACTATATATTTAGGACAAATCCCATGCTTTACTTTGAACATGATATCTTGTAGCCTTCGATTGTACAGTGCATGTTGGTAGTTTGGCTCTAGCCAAGAGCGCTACATAAGAACATTGGTGAGCCCTCTTTCTGGTACTCTTTCTAGCTTTCGTTTATCTGAAGCCTTGATAAAATGCCATATCATGGAACAGTAAGACAAATGAGGAAGTATAGCCGCCTTGAATAACTGTAACTTGGCCTCTTCAGGGATTAAATTCTTTAGTCTCATAAGAACCCCTACTCGTTGGTTCGACTTTGCACATATTATTTTGACATGCTCGCTAAAGTCTAGTAAATGATCTATAGTAACTCCTAGCGATTTCAAGAGACTAGTTTGTTTTATTTCCTCATCATCGACCTTGAAAGTTGCATTTGAAATTTTCCTTCTTCTGGTTGCTATTATCATAGCTTGGAACTTCTCTTTATTCGCCAGCAGCGGGAAATTGTCCTTATACCAATTTTTTGCCACCTGAGCTTGGTTATTCAAAGTCGCTTCTACTTCTATCAGATTTGTTCCTGTTTTGTAAAGCTGATGATCGCGTCAGCATACATAGATAGTTGACATTGTGTGATGTTATATGACAGATCATTTTGGAAAATATTCCAAAAGAGTGGCCCAAAACATGATCCTTGTGGAGAGCCCTTCTTTATGTCTTCCCAAGAACTAATGGTGGTACCAAGTCTCACTCTGCCCTGACGTTGCTCTAAGTAAGATCGTAATAGATTTGTTGCATTTTCCGAGAAATTATAAGCTTTCAATTTAGATATCATGAGGGTAGGTAGGAGAGAGTCAAAGGCCTTGCTGGTGTCTGTCGAAATAATTCCAACTATTACAAATAATTTCAACGGCTGATTTCCAGTCTTGAATTAGTTTCAGTAATGCTGTTTCACAGCTGTGCCTTTTCCTGTATGCTGACATATAAATACCAAGGTCAAGATCAACTTTTTCTCTCATCTACTTAGTCAAGTGCTGCTCAAAAACTTTATTCACCGCATTTAAAACTGTTACTGGTCTATAATTTTCTCTTTCTGTTTTTGCATCTTTTTTATGAACTGGTATCCACTCACCTTTTTTCCAATTACCTGGATATTTTCCTTGATCTATTGACAGATTAAATAAGCTGGTGGGGGAAGGTGCTAGTTCATTTGCGGCCACTTTCAATAGTCGCGGGGGAATTTTATCCCATGATCCCATCCCATTGCTTTAGTTGGATTTAAAGCTTTCAATGATTCTGTGGTTTCAATATCAGTGATAGTTTTGAACTTAAACTTATCCTTGTTCGCCAAATGCTTTTTGATATTAACAACACTTGGATGATCAACAAAGCTGTCCTCCGTTAGAGAAAGACTATGTGTTCCTCCAGTCCCATCTGCCATGGTTGAAAAATAGTTGTAGTACTGGCACTTTGGTTAAGCTTTCAAAACAGTGGGGAAAATAATTATGTTAATGAACATAATTAATGATTATAAAATTACAACCACTACAGGGTGTCCCAAAAAAAAGTAAACCCTTTGAGATTGAAATTAGCATTGCTGTCAAACAACCTATTGTATTCAATTGACACATGGGTATAATTAAGAAAAACTTGAACTGTGTGTTAAGAAAGGATTTAGAAGCTTTTTGCATTCGTTTGAGGCCTGTTTTAGATGACGAATTGCTGTCCACAAAGATATTTCATATTAAACTTGACGAGTTAAATTCAACGGAAATTCGACATGTAAAACAGGCCTCAAACGAAGACAAAAAGCTTCTGAATCCTTTCTTAACACACAGCTCAAGTATTTCTTAATTATACCCATGTGTGAATTGAATACAATAGGTTGTTTGACAGCAATGCTAATTTCAATTTCAAAGGGTTTACTTTTTTTGGGACACCTTGTATTTTGAGAAATATTCAACTTAATTTCAATCACCAAACTTTTTGAAGGAAATTTGAAGGAAATTTCAATACTTTTTGAAGGAAATTTCGATCAAAATCAGAACAAATTAAAACAGGAAATATTGATTTTAGAAAGTGGAAGCACTGCTCGAACCTCGAAGGGAAGAACAATTCTCAAATCAAAGTTTGATTTTGTACTCAAAATAAGGGTTTAATTTATATTTGAATTTAAAATTTTGGATAAGAAATAATTGCAAACGAGATTAGCGCCATTGAGCGAATAAAGGATACAACACGCACACTTCAAGAATAGATATTCCTGGCAATCATGTGGCGCGGATAATCGAATAGGAGTCAGAGTGTCAAACTAGGTGATGTACTTTATTGTGTTCAGAAAAGTTTTGCATAATGACAGACAGTTTGGAAGGAAATAATGCAGAACATACTGGAGACAAAACTCATGAATGTGATGTTTGTCAGAAGAGATTTTCACAACAATGCATTTTAGAAATACATAAAAGAACACACGCTGGAGACTTGCCTTTTACATGTGATATTTGTAACAAACGATTTTCCAAATCTGGTGGGCTAGAAAGGCATAAAAAATCACACACTAGCACTGAACTGAATCTTTTTAATGAATGTGATATTTGCCAGAAGCGATTCACAAGATTTAGGTATCTAGAAGTACATAAAAGAATACATACTGGAGAGAGACCTTATGAATGTAATGTTTGTCAGAAAAAATTTGCGCAATCAAGCACTTTGGCAACCCATAAAAGAACACACACTGAAGACAAACTTTTTGAATGTGATATTTGCAATAAACGATTTTCAATATCTGGCTACTTAACAAAACATAAAAGAACACATAGTGGGGAAAAACCTTATGAATGTGATGTTTGTCAAAAGAGATTCCTTAGACCAGCCAATTTAGCAGTACATAAAAGAACACATACTGGAGACAAACCTTATGAATGTGATGTTTGCAACAAACGATTTTCAACCTCTAGCAATTTGGCATATCATAAAAGAACACATACTGGAAATAAACCTTATGAATGTGATGTTTGCCACAAACGATTTTCACGATCAACCTATTTGGCCAGCCATGTACAAACTCACACTGGAGATAAACCTTATGAATGTGATGTATGTCAGTTGAGATTTTCAAGATCATACCATTTAGAAAGACATAAAAAAACACACACTAAAGAAAGAGATTATCAGCCTTATATATGCATGGATACATTTTCAACATGTGACTTAACAAGTCGTACATGTACAAAAATAGATACTGAAGATGAGCTGGACAATGATAACCTTTCAGGATCATTCCCTTTAGAAAGGCATAAAATAACACACACTGGAGAAAAAGATTATCAGCCTGACAGGTGCATGGACAAGTTCTCAACATCAACTAACATGGTCAGTCCTAGCATGATAGATACTGAAGACAAGCCAAACAATGATAATCTCTGTGGAAATGAGAGCTTTACACAACTTAGAAGTCTTCATAAGCATGAAAGAGAAGATTGTCAGATCGTTCAAACCCAAACAACAGCAAACTGTGATGAACCCCAAGTCTTATGCATATCATGTGGCAAAGAAGTTATTCAATCACAGGACATGCTCACAGAAAATGGCATTGAAATAGATCATTCATTTCAATGTTGGTTTTGCCGAGAACCTGAAGGAAGAGAACCAGCCAATATTGGATATGTTTGTTCTCTTTGCAGTATTTGCTTTGATACTGCCCAAGCACTTGAAAACCATTTAAGTACTCATACCTGATGGCTGACTAAACCATCGTGTTCATTGTAATATCTAATCATTTATTTTTTGTAACCCAAAAATAGCAAGGATCTCAGCCATGGGGTAAACAGGGGTATCCTGCTGCTTTGCACTCACTGAGGCTAGTGAGTACATTTCTTGGGGGGAGGGGCAGAGGAGGCAACTTGCAAGTCAGTATGATTTCTTTACAATGCAATGTTGTTGTATAGAGTCGTGCAACAGCTCATTTTTCTCCTTTTAGGCATATCTTCCATTGAAATGGTCCATTGTCTGCAGCTGACATACTAAAACTTGTCAACTTTTCTTTATAAGGAAATATATAGGCAAAAATACAAAGAATGGCCCCAGCAAGAGCTTCAAAGGACAAAGCACTTAATTCTTAAATTTTTGAGCTCCATTAGCTTTAGCAAAAATTCAAAGTTGATAACCAGTAACCTGTGCAGTTGAAGGTTTGAGAAAAGTTACGAGGTTGTAATTTGGCTTCTCTTTAGTTGGGGCGTGGTTAGGGAACGCACGCAAGAGAAGAGAAATGCGATGTAGTTCTCTGTCGTTTTGCGAACAGATTTGGCGAGTGATTACACAAAGAAAAATACTTTATTTTAATGTTTTTGCAAACTGCAGTGACATACAGTGACATTTGCGGCCTTTTTCCTTGCCCAACGCTGCCCCGCACCAAACATCAATCACAGATGGGCCGTCCATACGTATTACGTTAACCTACGTCATTCGAGTATGGTCTATTACGTAGGCAGGGGCGAAACTACCACCTTTTCTTTGGGGGGGGGAGTCTGGTAGAATTGCCATGCCAAAACTTATGATGCCCTGCAGCGCTATGAGGGACCGCAGATCATTTTTTGGATTGAGGGGGGGCTAAAGATCTCCGAGAGTGCAGTAACACTAGTATAGCTGAAGGAGCGGGATCTTTAGGGGGGTATGGGGGCATGCTCCCCCAGAAAATTTTGAAATCTACAATCTACATCCTCTGAAATGCTATTTCATGCACTTTGGGGGAAGATTTAAGAGCAATGTTACAAGAATTTTTGGTCGAATGAAAAGCTGCTCACTACCAAACCTACCGATCGTACCTACGCAAACGAATCATTACTTACTGCGAAGACTGAAGAAGGGAAAAAAATGCCTAATTTCATAAAATGCCTAATTTCAACATTCATACTTTTTAAAAAATCAATCTGAAAACCCACACCAAAACGTCCTACGATTCCCTGCTATTGGTCGATTTAAATAAACAATTAGCCTTAGACATAGGCCATAGCAGAGGTCTTGAAGTTAACTTCTTTATGGTTGTGAAAAATTACAATATGTTTAACTATGCCTATTCTACTAGAAATCACAATATGTATGACAGTTATACTTATAGCCTTTTATAGGTAAAAATTCAGCATGTAATATATATACCGCTGTGATGAGATGCTAAGGTCACTTATTGACAATTCCTACTAATTATAATTGATATGTTTTGGAACAGTATTCATCGTATTTTTATTGATCTGTACAAAATCAATACAGAATCAAAATGTTCTTACGTAAAACTTAAAAAATCACATAGGAAATGATTTTTTTAGTTCAACTAACCTTGTTCTTTTGGTCTTTCGTGTTTTTTTAATCCTTTGCGCAACTGCACCATGACTTCGTTGCCCTGCAAGACCATTGATTGCCCTGCTAATCGGCATTTTTTTTTATTCCAGGTGTCACCCCTCAAAATAAGCTCCTTCGCCCCTGCTTCCTTAGGCTACAGGCTTCGGGCTCAAAATAAGGCCGGCCGGTCACCGGTCAATGACCGGCCAAATTGTTAATACGACCGGTCAAATTTGTAGGACGCCAGTCATAGTGACCGGTCAGATTTTGGCTCTGTGAATGAGATTGATTTTTGAGATGTTGTGGTCCGTTAAATAAATTGTCAATGCGTGTGTGATTCACGCATTGATGTTTAACTTTCCCAACATGCTATGAGAGGTGGGACAAGTTGACCGTTCGGGACGACCGGACGAGCTGACCGTTTACGAAAGGGAAAATTGCATCGCCAACAGCCAAAACGATCTCGCCGAGAATGCTTCTTCGAAGATCAAGTGACAGCGCATCGGTACCAGCATAATAGCGCCGAATATCATTTATGCGTTTTTTGTTGTGTTGTGTTTTCATTGTTTTTGGAAGTCTCGAGGGAGTTGACCGGTCAGAAATCGCGTTTGACCGGTCTCAAATGGAACTGACCGGTCACCATGACCGGCCTATGAGTAAACGTTATTTTGAGCCCTGCCATACGTCCATTTCTGAACCAATTCAAAATTTAGGAGCGGGTCTAAAGTCATAAAGTCTGAAGTCATAAAAATGAAAGACACGGAGTCATAATGATATGGAAAACACGGAATACAACTTATTGTCAACGTGAAATATGGAAAACAGGGAGTCTGGCGTGAATATGAGCCTGAATATACCTTTAAAATTTTGGTTTCTCACAAAGCTCGTGCCACTATAATGCTTTTTTGGCTAAAATGAGCGTAAAAATCTCTACAACATAGTCGAATGTCTAAGCAATCGTGTGATTGCATTTTGCGCAAATTGTTCTGAATATATATTCAGGCTTATAGCACGCCAGACTTCCTGTTTTCCATATTTCACGTTCACAATACGTCAGACTCCGTATTTTCCAATTCTTTTTACGTCAGACTTATTTTGACCCCAAACAATAGGCTTTTTTTCAACAATTGGTCACGTGACCCCATCTCCCTTAAAACGAGCAGCTGTGTCAAAATAATTTAAGATGGAGCAAAGCTTGCCCACCAGAGCATTTCCCATACAAAAACCCTGAGAAAATCTACTAAGAAAATTTTAAATCTTAAATTGAATACCATTTCTTCCATATTGCACATAGGCGTACGTAGGAAGCAGGGCCGGACCTACGGGGGGTTTTGGGGTGTGACAGTCGGCACTTCAGGAGTTTCAGTCGGCAGAAGTGCTATTTTAGTTGGCAGACAAAAATATTTTTGATGACTAACAGCAATGTAGTCGGTACAAGTTCGTTAGTCAGTCGGTTGAAAGGACCTTACACCCCCCCTGATAAATTTTCTGAGGACGGCCCTGGTAGGAAGCAACTTCAACTTGGAGGGACACTTCGTCTTAAGGGCACCTCGATCTTCTATTAGAAAAGGGCATTTTTCCCATTGTTTTAGCAGAAGAAAAGGGCACTGTGAAGAAATTGGGGGGAGGGGGCACGTGTCCCCTTGGCCCTCCCCGGTTCCTATGCCACTGATATTAATATTATAAGCTAAACTTTGCACCTTTACTAATATTGAGGTGCTCTTTTCGTTTCTGGGGAGATGGGACACGTCACCCATTGTTGCAAAAGGCCTATTCACCTATTATTAGAAGGCTATACTTGGCAATTACAAAGGTAAATTACCTATGGACCAATCTGTTTTTAGAAATTACGAATATTCTACAATCTTTTGTGACGACACCAGACACTGCACTTGCTGACCTAGACATTTCACCGACTGTACTTCAATACTCAGCAAAATCGACGCTGGTCGTCACTCAAAATAATTTTAGTTCAATAAAATTTTATCGATATCCGTTAAAAACCATAAAATTCAGGAGTGAAATATGGAGGTAATTTCATTTAATTTTTAAAAGTTAGAGCACATGGGAATAATTCTATACTAGTATTTGCAAATAGTTCTAGTAGATAGTTTGCTTCGTATATTCACGTTTTATGATTATTAATTACATTATAAACACTATACAATCTATACATATCAGTGTAACGATTTCAGGCAGCTCTATTTAGACTATTTAATTGCAGATATCTGAAGGCGTATTAACGTGCTATATATGTCCTAATTCTGGAATCGTGGTTCCGAAAAGAATATTTGTTGGTGGAATTCCGTATGGCGTGAGTCTTAAATCTTAGTGGACCCTTAATTATACGAGTTTTTTTGTTGACCACGCATTTAATACTTATGTAATTTGCTCGAATTTTATGGCTGTGCAAATTGTATTCCATACATGCAAAATTCGACATTTGAAACAGGTCTACTTAGACGGGAAACTCGTCTTACGAATTTCCGTCTGATATGAATATGAACGACGTTACCGGTAGGGCCGGCTACGAAAGGCTGCGTTACCGGCTGAAAACTCCGAGTTCGCCCCGACTTAACACTAGCGAGTTTACGATTGACGACGCGGTGTGCGAAGACGCCGTAGAACCAAAAAGAAAAATATGAAAACTCACCTTAAAACATACTACGTTGTCAACACGACGTAGAATTGGAAAAATTGCGTTTCGTAGTGCAATAAGACGCCACGGGAAAAAGTGAAGACACCCCAAACGCACTACTCTTCAGTCCTCTTGCGGCGTCTTCGCACACCGCGTCGTCAATCGTAAACTCGCTAATAACCCTAGCGAACACACAGCGAAGAATTGGACGGAAATGCGACGTCTAAACTATGGTCTAAACCTTACTCTATATAGAAACCAGCAAAAAGTGTAAGACGAGTAATCTTTATATATAGCGAGAACCCATGAGTATATAAGCACAATTTAGTCTCGCACGCTTTTTGAAAAGAACTATTTTTTTCACTGCGGGTTTTCCACTGGCTGAATTTTTTCGCGCGTTGTTATTGGTTAAGATTCGTCTCTACTTTTTCGCGCTAAGATTCGTCTCTACTTTTTCTACTCGCTTCGAACGCTAGTACCAAACTATTAACAAACTACTAGACAGTTTTCCCTAAAATTCCTTAATTGCTTCATTCATTCACTTTTCTGTGACTTCTGCTCAATGACTTCATTATTTGTTAAATGAACTACATAACAGGTATAATTGTGCAATAGAGGTTTTGCACCATCACGTAAGGGACCGGTCTAGTCATTAATAACGGCAACTTACAGCACGGCAAACAAACCTCCTCCTTCAAAGAAATGATAGTAAAGAAAACTTGTCGTGTATTATCAATCGTATGAATTTAATACAGTTTAAGAAGTTGAAGACATGGGCTTTATGGTTAAGAGGAGTTCTACTGAACCAATTTGAAGTAGCACTTGTTTCGGCTTGAATTGCAGGCGTTGTATACAAGGCGTGAAAATCTGTGATTTGCCGTTGTAAACAGAGCGAGGACCGCGTCTAAAACTCCCGCGGGAGTTTAATTATTCATTTCTTTTCATCGACTTATTGTATTAATCGCCGTCGTCGTCGTGTTGCCGTCCTACATGCTTAAGGTCCCTAATAATGGGAGGGGGGTGGTGGGTTAGAAATTCCAAACTGAGACTGCCCCCAACAGCAAGACATTTAATTTCAAGACGCCCCCAAATCGATATCGAATATTTCAGACTGCCCCCCCCCATATCATGCTAGACGATTTTACTCTATATTAGAACACAAGACAATTTTACTTATCAAATAGCCATCCCTCAGGGATAACCAGCAGTTATGTCTCTTCTTAACCCACCAAGCGAAAAGCAGTCCTTTTATTAGTTTATTCTGTTTTATAACGTCATATTATTTTAAGCTATATATTAGCTTGTAGGCTATACAATTTTGTTGGGAATATTGCAGATTGATATTCCTGGTATTAAACTTGTTGCTTTCTATAAAGGTGCTCTTCCTATATCCTAAACTTTAGTGCTAAAATAGCTTGAAACAGTCCTGAACATGTGATGTCACATCCACATGAATTGTGAACAGTGTGAAATTTTTAATGTTATTATAAAACTTGTATGAAGTCATTTATATTACATCTATTGATTTATACTACATGGTCAATATTTTGTTGTATGGTCTCATCAAAACACTTCAAGTAGCCCCAGTGGGTAGCACATATTTTTAGAATTGAGGCTGCCCCCATTCAGGGTAAAAATAATTGAGGCCGCTCCCTTTTCTCACCCACCGCCCCCCTCCCATTATTAATGACCGATCCCTAAGCATTATTTTCTATTAAAATTTTTTAACGGCAATATACATGTATAGTATCATAATAAACAGAATATAGACATTTGTTATAAAACACATCTTTTCTTGAGCATTTGTATTTTGGCCGTCATGTTGGATACTATCAAATCATTAGCTCAAAAATTGCTTTATTAATAGCAAGATACTTCCGCCAGGAAGGTTGCATGGATGCTTTCTTCTGATCCAGCTACGCACGCGACATGGGCCACATGGGTATATAAATCTGATGCGAGTGCAGTATACAGGTAAATTATTGTACAAATAAATATATACTATGATTTTATATCTTTTGTAGTGTACATCAAATGAACTAAAGCAATTCTTTTCTTCTTTTGGTGTTGTCACACATTCTAAAATAATCACAGACAACAAAGGGATGTCAAAAGGGTATGCCAAAGAACATCGTTTCATATTTTCTTTTGGCACACTTATTGTTATTTATATGTAGGCTGTTTAGCTCAAATTTTCTGTACAGTGCTTTGAGCCATAGGCGGCGGAACCGGGGGGGGGACCAGAGTAGAAATGATGGGACTGGGAGAACTTAAGTCAGATTCTTTGCTGTCTGAAATGCAAAATGAACAAAATAACCTTGTTTCTGCAGGTCAAATCTTCCCTAGAACGCAGGAAATGCCATCTCAGAAACTCCCCCTAGAGGGTCCCGTCTAGCCCCCCACCAAGCTCAACTGGTTTCTCCCTTGTATCGATTAGTTTACTTGCATGTTTTATAAATACTGATGAGTCTGAAAGACGAACTAGTCATCTATTTGTCGTGTATGAAAAATTCGGGTGATTTTCCATATCCGACTATCCCGAAAAGACATGCAGCGGCACACCACGCACTCTACGCCCACCAGGATTAGAGATTAAAAGTAGGATTAGGGTTGGGATTAAAGTAGGGATTGGAATCTTATTTCATTTTAGTGTCACTATAAAGAACTAAGAAGTGTAGAGGGCTCTAGGCTTATAGACTGCTTATGGATGAATCATAAAATGGCTATAGCGCTGGCAAAATGTGTCGAAAAGACGCCGCGTTTCCCACTACTTTGATTCCATAATTGAAACTTCGTTGACATCATAATAAAAAAGATACCGACGAGGCGACGATCAAGGAAAATAGATTACTAAATTTACTGATCAAATAAATGAAACGTCAATGCGTAATTTTCGCACTCTGTTGGGAACAAGACGCCTGCTCAGGCGGACACTTCGGCTACGTAGCAACACCTGACAGGCACGGATTTTTGCAAGGGTTGTTGCCGAACTCAATCGTTATATTAAAAACTGGGTCATTATATTAAAATTGAATTTGTTACTACAGGATCCATTGTGCTTTATTTGTTTCATAGAAGTTTTCTTACTACAATATAACAATATTCAAATGACCAAAACGTTTTGAGTAGTTCTTCCTACAGAAAAATAGGAAGTTCAAATCAAGTTTTGCCTCCTCCAGCTTGCATAGAAATCACAATTTACGGCTATAGACCCCTCGCCTTGTTTACGTTTTTTCTGGCGGGCAAAAGGTTTTAACGAGGGGCAAATCACTCCGAAAGTCTCGCACACTTCGAAGCAAAATGTAAACAAGGCAATATATAGTTTTGTAGTATTGGACTGAAATTTGTAGGTTTGATCACGCTAGGCTGATAAGACTTTACTAGGCTACTCTGTCCATTTGTCTCAGGCTGGAAAATATGCAATGTACCTGCACAATGGCAATCGGTCAGTTATTTTTACCTGCACATGCAAGGGCAAGCTAGGTTGAGCTTTGATACCATCGGATACGTGGCCTTTCACGTAAATATATAGTACCCTTATCTAGGGTCAGTGCGAGCACAAGGGCTTCTTTTCTATTTCAAGCAACATCAGTACGTACCAGAGCGTGCACAAAGGCTACTCTTGAATACTCGAAACCTTTGCATTTGCCCAAACAATTTCCAATTATTGAAGCGAAAATACCAACCCAACTGTGCGAACTTTCGAGCGATCATGAGTAATCATATCGTGTCATAATGAAAAAGGATGCAGGCGCCTTATCTTCGGTTGATCAGGTTGTCGTGTTTTTGGCGTAATTGTCCGTTTCTCGACGCCCAAAATAAAACTAACCCAGAAACGTGGGGAAACCTCTACTTCGTCGTACAACGCTAACTGCTGCATGAAAATTCTGTAACTGATTTCTATTTTCAAGGTATGGCTTCATATCATTTGAACGAAAAAACGACGCTCAGAACGTTTTGCGAATGGTAATTAAAGTATCTGTGAACTATGGAGTAATATGTTATATTTTATAAACCAATGAATACTGCTTGCCGAAGAAGTGCAAATAAATGCGGTTTCTGTAAATAGTTTCTGAATAACCTGTCCATTCTTAGCCATTAGTGGTCTCATTGTAGTGCAAGTTTAGGCCATTATATAGGCAAGTTTTGTTTTATTTAAAAATCATACAATTTGTATGAAGTAAAAAGGAATGCAGCGAAAAATGATTGCTTGCTATAACTCAAACGTTTTCAAAAAAAAACAAAAAAAGAAGTAAACACGGAAACAACAGTGATCTTTCCGCGGTTCAGAAGTTTGAGATACTATATGTCTATATATCCAGAACTGTGGAACAGAAATCCCTTGCATATATATATACTAATTGGTTTTTGAACTTTGATTCGATGCCGAAGATTTTAACCTCTTTAAGCAAAATATATTAATATATATAAGTTGGTTTGATCACCGTCGTTCTGAAGCTTCAGCACACTTTTTGCATATACTTACTAAAGCCCGTTTTCCACAATAGTCTAGGTCTCTAGGACCTGTATAGGAGTTTGTATGCGTTTCATTTACCACAGGCAATCTCAACTGTTTTAGGGTAAAATGACCATGGCGGTCAACATGGCATATGTGCCAAAACCTGAATCCGGGACGAAAGTCCTGAAAATGACCCCGCCCTGAAACGGCAGTGCCAACATAGCTCTAACTTCCGAAAAGCAGAAGCGACAGCCTTTCTGAAGTGCTTATAGTGTTTCGAAGGTTGCTTTTAGGGGTAGTTATTGGAAGGAAAAATCTGTCTAAGTATAATATTTTAGGTAAACTGCTAATTATCCATGAAATAACTAATATACCTAGCAGAGATTAAATTTTCTTATTTCCTAACAATTTTTATCATGGGATGAAAAACTATGCTTAATTTAATATAATTATTGTAGATTTCATAAGGATTGACATTGTTTTGTTTAAATATAATACATTTTATTTCACTTAACCCCCACCAAAACACGATTTCAGCCATATTTTGCCGTCTTGTTTGCTTTTTATCGCCGAGTCTCGCAAGTATCATCCAATTGTTGTACTTTTACATAATGATAGATGGCTAAAGAAGATTTCAACCAAGTTTCGTCAAGTTTTGAAGCAGTGCAGTGTATTTTATCTTCGATATTGTGTCCTCCGATATTTCGTCAAATAGCGGTCATTGCAATGCCTCGCCGCTTCTCTTCCCGATAAATGCCACTTCTTCGTCTTCATATGTATTTAGATTACAGTATCCAAGAGTACTTCATTGTAGAATAGTCCCAATCGAAAAATTGAAAACATTAGTTGCACTTGAAAGGAAAAAACCTCCCAAAACAAATTTAGGATCAGAATCAAAGACACAAGTTTAAAAATAATTTGAAAGTCAAGCGCAATCTGCGCGAAAACTCCTCGTGGGCTACTTGACAGGGGGGGGAATATTTTCACGAAACGCTGGTTCGCCACAACAGAACCCAGTAAATATATTATATTTATTGTATTTTTATGATTTATGATAAAAACAATAGAAAATACGCAAATATTTATTGTTTTTTTCATAAATCATAAAAATAAAAAGCAAACAAGACGGCAAAATATGGCTGAAATCGTGTTTTGGTGGGGGGTAAGTGAAATAAAATGTATTATATTTAAACAAAACAATGTCAATCCTTATGAAATCTACAATAATTATATTAAATTAAGCATAGTTTTTCATCCCATGATAAAAATTGTTAGGAAATAAGAAAATTTAATCTCTGCCAGGTATATTAGTTATTTCATGGATAATTAGCAGTTGACCTGGGGTGGTGCATGGCCATTTTCTTGTAAAATATTATACTTAGACAAATTTTTCCTTCCAATAACTACCCCTAAAAGCAACCTTCTAAACACTATGAGCACTTCAGAAAGGCTGTCGCTTCTGCTTTTCGGAAGTTAGAGCTATGTCGGCACTGCCGTTTCAGGGCGGAGTCATTTTCAGGACTTTCGTCCAGGATTCAGGTTTTGGCACATATGCCATGTTGACCGCCATGGTCATTTTACCCTAAAACAGTTGAGATTGGCTGTGGTAAATGAAACGCATACAAACTCCTATACGTACAGGTCCTAGACTACAAGGCGAATTTATTCTCGTGAGGCGATGCGAAAAAACAAATTCGGCAATGACATGTGATTGCTTATAGCGAAAAAAATTGTCTAGGGGAAAACGGGCTTAAACTGGGATGAGAACGGTGTGACATGACCGCGATTAGGAAGAGAGAATGATATTATGTCTATGATGTTATTAATGGTGTTAGTAATACGTGTAAGTGAGCAAACTCTGTCAATATAAAAACAGTAAATTTTAATCAAATATAAAAATTGTAATTTGTTTAGGGAACGGTGTTTTTTAGAGAAAAGAAACTAAAAATCGGTCCTGCAATTCGCAGATTGGTACGTAAGTCCATACATTCAGATATGATAAACACAATCAGCTTTTCTGCTGCACTGAGCATAAGACTACCCATCGGTCGTTTGTTTTCAGTTTCTCAATCTCATTTTACTACACGCATAAAAATACATAACTCAGTGTAATAATCTTGCAGCAGACTTGTACCATTGCTGTTTCAAAACAATTTATCAGGTGTGTTTGCATGCACTGCTTGTTCTCTGGTCCTGTCGTGACAGCCTTGTAGTTGTAACATTCTGCTTCAGAGAACAACTAAACTATATAACACTTACCCTACAATACATTCTGACAATATTTTCCATCTCTGTCTCTGAACTAAAAAATAACAAAATTTTTAACCGGATAATTTTTGCCGTTGAAAAGTTCGTTTTTCTTGCTTTCGAGTTTGAGTTCCACCCAGTTCGATCTGAAAACTCTAGCCGCCGGTTAACAATGCCGTTACAAGTTATTCGCAGAGATGGTACAGTCTGACTTGTAGCATCTTGAAAAACGGACAATTTATATTACAACTTGCATGGCACTAACACCCTGTAATATTAAATAAAAGTAGTGTAACAAGCTTGCTACGGCAAAATAAAATAACAAGCTTGTTACTCCACTTGACAAGAACTAGTCAAGTGTCAGCCTAGTCCCCGTCGTTCTGAAGCTAGCATGTGAGCACTGAGCACCATGGCCAACAGTTGTGACGTCACCGCTCAAGGTGCTTGCCCCAGGAATAAAGCTAGTTATTAACAATTAGCTGGATATCAAAATATTTAACTGCGACGAGGAAGCGCCTGGGCTAGGCTGGTCAAGTGTGTAGTTGTGCACATGCATTAAGGCTGATTTCCACTCGGTCAAAATGTACGTCGCGCGATCGACTTTTTGCAATCGTTTTCTTTTGAATTATGAGCATTCGACTGGAACGGATCCGGTCGAGGGCTCATATCAAAAGAAAACGGTCGTGAAAGGTCGATCGCGCGACATTTTGCACTGAATGGAAATCAGCCTTAAGGCTCATACGTGTTATTCGTGTTTTCTGTCTACTATTTCAATTCATATTGGAATGAGAAGTCCTGCATGATCCCTCCTATGCTCCATTTCTGGGACAACTAGCAGCATGATAATAAAAATACTTAAGTACATTGATTCATTGTAGAGATTTTAATATAGCAACCACGCAAAATGATATTATTTCATTGAACTTCAGAATGAAGGAAGACATGCGAATAAAGGAAGCCTGGAAGACAGTAAGTCTGTTTGGAACAAAGACAACGCACCATCAGTCTCAATGGACTATCAGTCTCGAATATAGCGTGCTGACATCGGTGCCACCACTTAAAAAAGAGTTTTAAACACTGCCTGTTACTACTGCTTATGAATCCTTGCCCCCTATCATTCCCTATCAGAGAAAAAATAGATACGCCGAGCAAAGCTTAACGAAATGCATTGCCAATGAAGCGCATGCGAATGCAATTTTGGAATTTTTGGTTACAAGTGCTGAACGATGGACTGACTAACAGACCGATTGACTAGAAGATTGTCTCTTGTTCGACTCTCTTGTTTGCTTGCAGGGGCGAAACTTAAGGGGGGTATGGAAGGGGGTGCGATACCTCCCCAAAGTACAAAAAATCTCGATTGGCAGGACAATCAAAGGGGGCGACGAAGTCATGGTGCAGTTGCGCAAAGGATTTAAAAAAAAGAAAGAAAGACCAAAAAGAACAAGATTAGTTGAACTAAGTGATTTTTTAGTTTTTGATTCTGTATTGATTTCAGTTGTAGCGACTACAAAATACGATCAATACTGTTCCAAAACATATCAATTATATACAATAATTAGTAGGAATTGTCAATAAGTGACCTTAGCACCTGATCACAGCGGTATATACATTACCTGCTGAATTTTTACCTATAACTGTCATACATATTGTTATTTCCAGTAGAATAGGCATAGTTAAACATATTGTAATTTTTCACAACCATAAAGGAATTAACTAGAGAAAATCTTAATTCAAGACCAAATATTTTGGAAATAATTCTTGTGACATTGCTCTTAAATATTCCTCCAAAGTGCACGAAATGGCATTTCAGAGGCTATAGATTTCAATACCCCATACCCCCCTAAAGGTCTCGCTCCTTCAGCACTCATACTAGTGTTACTGCATTCTCGGAGATCTTTAGCCCCCTCAATCCAGAAAATGCTCCGTGGTCCCCCATAGCGCTGCAGGGCATCATAGGTTTTTGCAGGGCAATTCTACAAGACACCCCCCAACGAAAAGGTGGTAGTTTCGCCCCTGTTTGCTTGTTAATCTGTGCCGTTACTGAATACACGTTCTACTTTTCTTCAGTGGCAAGCAAAGGAATCCCTTCATCTTGGAATAATGCAATGTTTTCAAGTGGAGAATGCCCACCAATACTGACGGTTGAAGCCAACATGCCGTCACCATACCCTCTGACATCCACTCTTTACACTGGTTCACCTCACTGTCCTAAGGTACGCAATCCTCTCCTCCAGTTCAATGTTGCAAACAACCTCCAAACAGGTTTTGGTGATTTAAATGGACTCAAACTGAACATTGAGAGCAGGGTTTTACTCAAACTGAACATTGAGAGAAGGGTTTTACATAGTGTTAATCAGATAACAGGAAACTTATAGCCTGCGTATGCGTAGCAGGCGTTTATTGTGGGGAGCGAGTTTTGATAAGAGCGCACGCGAGACGAGAAGGATTATGCGAGGTGATAAGAAAATTGGGGGACTGGAGAAAATTCTGCCCTCAAATTTTCTGCCTCCCCCCTATTTTCTTCTCACCTCGCTTAATTTTTCTCGTCTCGCCTGCGTTCCCGACAAAACTCCCCACAGTAGATTGAACGCCAGGCTAGCGAACACGTTATCTCAACCACTTATATCGAAATTATGGTGTGTTTCATTATGCTGTACTTCGTTATTAATTCCTTTTTCGATTCTTTTACTTTTACGTTCTAAGTAAAAATGCCACAAAAAGTGGTGTGGAAGAGGGGGGGACTGGGGAGGGCATGGGGGCAGACCTTACAGGGGGATTGAGCATCAAGAGTGCTTGCACATATATAATTTTCCATAGTTTTCATTCTCCAAGCAACATTTATGACTATTTCAGGCATGATATCGTATAAAAATGCGGTCATGGAATTGGCGAGTTACTTATGACGTCATCCATACAAGGATGGTTTCACCCTCTCCTGTCTAGAGCCCCCCTGCTTATGAATTTAGTTCTACAGCACTGGCATTAATTAATTAATTAATGTAGTGTTTTTCAAAATATTTCTTTGAAATTGCTAGAATCATGCATTGTCTTATGGCTTTGTGACTGCTATTCAGTCACATTTCGCCAAAGCTTTAAATATTATACAGTAGAACCCCACTATGTCGAACTCGCTTTATATCTCGAACATAAACCCATTTCCCGTGGGTTTGCCCAAACTATTTCAATCATTTTTACTCGGTTATCTCGAACTTGGTTAACTCGAATTCCACGCTATCTCGAAATAATTTTGCTTCCCTTGATCGAATCTACCCGGTTATCTCGAACTATGAGTGTACGTATTTGATTTTGCTGCGTAAGCATGCACGTAAAACGGACTATAATTACAGCACAATAGTTGAATAAACTGTATTGACAGAATGGATCATTGGATCTGCCACGTTAATTTAATTTCATGTATAAATAATTATTATAATTATCTTTTTGTAATTTGACACTGATTCGGTTATCTCGAATTGTTCGAGTAGCGGGGTTCCACTGTATATATTTTGGCAATTTTTCTCTTTAGGTGTTAAACTACCCAAAATTCTGCTCTTTCAGTGGATGGTTGGGGTCACAAAATACAAACGAATGTTGTGCAGTTGCAAATACGGCTCTACCACAATCAACCATCTTACGACGTGATTTTTACAACCCGCGATGCGCGTACATCGCATGCTCAACACCTTACAAATTAAGATAGAGTAATTTACATAGAGCAAATGGTTGATATTTGTTTTATAGTTAGTTGTGCTTCAGCTTTTAATTGACCTTGGAAATAAGAGTAATGTAAAGTCTATATGACATGATAGCAAGAATTTTTATAACAAGATTTTCATATCACACTGAATAATTATGGTGTTTTCCTGCAGCGCAGTTCAATCCTTCCCTTTTTGAGTTCTGAAGGCTAATCATTTTCAATTTTCCTACTGTTACATTTTCAAATTTTCCTTCGAATGGTTGACAAAACACAGACGAAATAACCTAAAGTCCGCCCGCGCGTAGAGAGCTCTTAGCTTAAGGCCGGGCTCCACTTGCACGTACGTACGCACAATTGCACGCACGTACGTGTTTATACTTTCGTGAAATTTGATTGGTTAAAAACTTGACGGCCGCACAGAAAGTAGAATACAGTTCTACTGTCATACGTACAAAAAGTTAGCCGCGACGGTCAAGATTAGCGATCATTTTCGAGTCACAGAGCACTTGCACGTACGACCAGCGCGGCTAAAATCTCTCGTGCGCGACAGACTTTAAATTCTTCTAAATGTAATTTTTACTTTCAATGCCCTTTAACGTGCTGATATTTCTGGCGTCGGAGGTGGAAGCGAAATAACTGCGATGAACTATTTATCAGTAATCAAATATCATTCCATCCCGATTCTGGCTAGCTAGTTTGTAATAATTTTGTTTTGTTGCATGGGCGCTGGTTGCCCATAATGTATGAGACTTGTTTTGTTTGGTTATTATATGGTGAATAAATTATTTTGAGTTTTTGGTTAACTTCGAAAAAATTGTAATACATGTAAAGATAATATCAAATATATATAAAAGTTCATATTACATGACGAGAATTTTGTCAATTGTGGAATAGTAATATACATATGCATGAATGAATACATTTTGGAGCAGAGCCAGAGGTGCATATAAACGTCTATTTTGCTGATCGCCCCGGCGCCACCCAGTGGCGCCACCGGAAACGGAATGAAAGGTCGAGATCTTAACTAGTCGCGGCCATAGAATGAGAAACTAAATCTACGGAAAACGGGTGGCATAGTAAGAGAACTTGAGCACGTGATTCTTATTGAGGAAAGTTTCCTAGATTATTTAAGGAAAAGGTGTGCCAGGCGCCACCGGAAACGGAATGAAAGGTCGAGATCTTAACTAGTCGCGGCCATAGAATGAGAAACTAAATCTACGGAAAACGGGTGGCATAGTAAGAGAACTTGAGCACGTGATTCTTATTGAGGAAAGTTTCCTAGATTATTTAAGGAAAAGGTGTGCCAAGCTACTGAAAAATGGCATGGTATATTTACTTTAGGCACAGGAAAGGTTTCATATTCATATGAAATTACATACCCAATTGGGCAGGTTCCAGAGAACACAGAAATTGCTAGAAATACCGTAAGTTCTCTATTAAGCCCCCATCAAAAAGCAAGTTTGAAGAGAGGGGAATTGGAAAAGGGGGCCTAATAGAGAGGATCTTGAAAGCGTGGTTTCAGTGTATAGGTAGCGATAAACGATACACTTGAGGGATTACCTGAAAAACATAACAAAGACTTCGACGTTTCGAGTGAAGTCCCTTCCAGTAAAAGTCTGACGGTAGTGAAAGGCCTTCCAGACGAAGGACCTTTGCTCGAAACGTCAAAGTTATTGTTATATTTCTCAGGTAAGTTGATCCTATAATCCCTAAAGTATATCTAAATTAGAGAGAGGAGGGGGTCTTATTTGATTTAGCCGAAACGCAGTATGTAAAACAACACATCAACTAAGTAACTAACGTAAAACTACGCAAATTAAGAGGTCTAATCAGCACACGCGTTTCTTGAGAGGGCGGCTAAACAGAAGATTTACGGTATATATTATTATTAGGTCTTTGAAGGTTTTTCCCAGAATGTTTGTCCTTTGGTCAACCCGGCCTTGGTCCACACTTCCTCTCCACGGAAAACCATGGTCTGCGCCGTTGCGCAGAGAGCAACGCGGGCACATATGATGTCAGCGGTGTACTTTCCAAAGAGAAGAAACAATCAATTCAATCAAATTCGGATCTCAATGGCAAAGATAAAATAACAGTGCCCGTTTTTCTCTCAAAAATGGCTTCTTCTGTGAAGGATCAGAATTTTAAAGTAAAGAACAAAAAGTTCAAGGCCAAGAGCCAAAAAGTAAAGCTTTTTCGCTCGAACGAGCCGCTGTTTAGTGTGTTTATGTGGGGCGTGAATCATGCGGTAAATAGCGATAAACATTTTTCGTGATTTTTTGCTGTTGACAAAAGACTTAGACTTAAAATTGGACTTAATATTTGCAGATTAACGAACTGAGTCTAGTTCAAGTGCCTCCGATGTTTTTACCTGAAGATTTCAAAGCTTACTCGAAAATACGAGTGGACAACCATCTGTTCAACAGGTATGTGACTCGACTCTGTTTGATTGTTGTCTAGTGTTGTCAAAATTCATTTGCTAACTTTTCAAGTGTAACACATAGAACATTATTTAAAAAGAAACAAAATAGAGACGTGGAGTATTAGATGATTTTTTCATGCTACGTTAGCTTGTTAAATGGGTGAATAACACTGTACAATGCACTGACACTCGCGCTAGAAGACGCTTTGCGAACCAAAGCGTTTTCAAATATACAATGAAGCCGGAATCCGGGCCAGGTGTCTGTAGATTATAGTTGTTCGCATACCTAAATTTCATGTCTGAATGACATTTTAGGTAAAATACAAGAGCTCTGGCCTATCATTACTGTATTCTATATATTATCTATGTGTTTTATATATGAAAGTAACTACCAAAAAGTAACCGATTACAGTATTAAAATTGTTTTCATTTTATTGAGAATATTGCATACAAGTAACATTTTATAAACACACAGGTTTTTTAGTTTAAAATAGACAAGCATGCATTTTTATTATAAAGTGTAAAATATCCAGTCCTAATGTGTTAAAAAGCTGCTTTATTTTATACAGCAGATTTATGAGGGTTTTGGATGCATACTGTAGAATAGAACACAATTAGGAAGTATATATTGTACTTGAAATTTGACGTTGATGCCTTCAATTATTGATGATATTTTGTCGCTATTAAGTCAAGTTGCAAGAAAAAATGTGGTCAATGTTTTGTCAGGTTTAGATTTGTTTATCATATGCTAAAGTTCAGAATATTTTAGCACTATTTTGTCATTTTTCTTTGAGTTAATTGTGTAATGATACATAAAAATATAAAATAGAATCACAATTAAACTTAAGCCAATATTATTTTTTTCATATTTCCTGGGCTGTTCACATGATCCCACTTTGCTGAGAAGGAAGCAGGATGATGTTGTATTTAAATAAGTCACTCTAGGTATAGTCAAGATGTAGTCTGGAAACTTGGCCAACTTCAAAGTGTCTATAGTAAGCTACAATTTTATGTTGAGATGGCTTCACACTGCACAAATCTTTTGAACTTTTGTCTATTAATATTTCAACAGTATGGTTGAGTGATTCAGTGAGCTGATGCCATTGGATGATTGCTTCATTATGCCAAAAATTTATTGTCTTCACCGTGCATAAACAAAAAAAAAATAGAGCAAAAGGGATTGACCGAGATTCCAGACCATGTCTTGATTGATTATGCACTAGGCCAATCACTGAGGCCAGAGTTACACTACAGAGTTACTTTTTATACCAGACGGCAAAAAACAAGCGTGTTTACACTATGCTGCTCTGCTCCAAATCCATCTCCTCCTCTTTACCATGGATTTTGTACCGAATTGTACTGGATTGCCCTGTTTACACTGCTTTGGCACATACCGGATTACTTTTCATATCACCTCCAAAGCGGAATCCTTTTGCTCCACGCAGGGCCGTTGTGAAGAGGTATAAGCAGGGGGGTGTGTGAGTATCTCCTTTGCTGACAAAAAGGTGTGGTCTCTGGGTGTGGTCATTCCTGGTTGACTACTCAATTACACATCAATTTTTGGAACCTGCATAGTTTACATTGACGAAGATTTTTTTGGACAACGTCTTAATTCAAAAGGAATAACAGGCCAGGGGTAAAATCTGACCATTGCTCCCCTGAGAAAATTTGGAAATTTGAAGCCCATGAATGCCATTTCCTGCATTCTGAGCTGTGGATTTACTATCAAACATTTCCCCCTAAACATGCCTAATTTACAGAAAAAGGAACAATTGAAAAAGATGCAGAAATAACAAAATTGTTTTGTCAATACTTATAACACTAATTTAATTATCGTAGTTACAAAAAATTCATTTTGGTTCATGTTGTAACAGCAGCACAAGTGCACAACATTAGTTGAGATTGTAAATAATTTGTTTAACCCATTAACTGGCAGTACCCTACCACTGACGAGTAAAATCGTCTGGTGTTAGACAGAGTAAAATACTAAAGTAGGGTGCATCTGAGTGCATTGCCAGCTAATGGGTTAATTGTATTTAAAATGCTGCGTTTTAAATTTTCTCCAAAAAGACTTTGTTTGCTGATGGACAGATAATGCAGCTTCGCTCCGATGCAATCCGGGATAGTGTAATCCGGAGCCTGAAAGTCAGCTTAGCAATTAAGAGGGTTTAAAATATAGTTGATTATTAGCATGCTCCACTTCAACACAAGAAAATCAGATCAAAAAAAGTCCCTTGGATTACAAGTGATATAAAGAAGCTTATATGTACAAGGGACAAGTTAAAACGAAAAGCCATTTTAACAAATCTCGAAAATGATTGGTTAAATTATAAAACAACGAGAAATAAAATAAATATAGAATTAAGGAATGCCAAAAAAGATTACTATTCCTCGAAAATAGCTGGTCAAAAATTCGATCCTAAAGCTAGATGACAATATTTTAACAAGTCCCGAAGATATTGCAGAGGGATTTAATGATTATTTTTCAAACATTGGCCCTGATTTAGCTAGCAAAATTGATTCTTCAAATTACAATTTTGAAGCGTATGTTAAAAATTCTAAATCAGAGTTTGCTGCATTCCAACCTGTTGCTGTCAGTCATGTCTGTCGTCTTTTGCTTGGGCTTTCTAGCAATAAAGCCACTGGCATTGACAAGATTTCTTGTAAAATTATTAAAATAGCTGCACCAGCTATTTCAGATTCACTGACACTTATTTTTAATCAGGCTATTACTCTATCTACATTTCCTGATGAGTGGAAAGTAGCTAGAGTAATGCCTCTGTATAAAAATGGCCAAAGAAATATTCCAGGTAACTATAGACCAATATCAGTTTTGCCGGCCATTAGCAAAATTATGGAACGAATTCTATATGATCAACTGTATTACTATTTAACAAAATTTGAACTTCTCAGTGATTCTCAATTTGGTTCGAAAATTTCACTCCACAGCTACTGCATTACTAGACTGTACAAATGATTGGTATATGAATTTAGACAGGAAAATGTTTAACCTAGTAGTTTTAATTGATTTAAAAAAAGCATTTGATACTGTTGATCATCAAATTCTATTGAGGAAATTAGAGCTATATGGAATAAAAGGACACGCTCTAACTTTGCTCAAATCTTATCTCACAAACCGAAATCAGAAATGCCAAATAAAAAACTCCCTTTCATCTGGGCGAGTAATTAAATGTGGTGTACCACAAGGCTCTATTTTGGGACCACTATTCTTTTTGCTATATATAAATTATTTACCTCAATGTCTAAATAAAACAAAACCTCGTTTGTTTGCTGACGACACAAATCTGACAGCTTCGGGAGATTCTATAAATGACCTTGAGACTGCAGTAAATTCTGATTTAGAAACCTTAGAAAATGGTTAATGGCCAATAAACTTAGCCTTAATGTAGCAAAGACTGAATTCATGTTGATTGGTTCCAAATCAATGATAAAAAAGATCTCTGATTCTCATCTGAATGTTTTCATTGATAATAAACAAATTAAACAAGTTTATGAATGCAAAACTCTTGGAGTAACAGTTGACCAGCATTTATCTTGGAAAAGTAATACTGAAAATATTTGCAAAAAAATAACTTCAGGAATCTCTGCTATTCGTCGAGTCAAACCCTTTGTTGACACAGAAACACTTATTTCCATATATAACGCTATTGTTCGCCCATACTTCGATTACTGCTGTGAAGTATGGGATGTGTTTGGTGAAACACAATCAAAACGACTTCAAAAACTCCAAAATCGAGCTGCTAGAATTATCTTGAGTATGAGCAATGACGTAGATCATTCTATTGCTTTGCGTGCATTGGGTTGGGAACCACTCCAAACAGAAAGGAAGAAGGCTAAAGCAAGAATGGTATATAAAGTATTAAATAAAATGGGCCCCAAATCACTCACAAATCTATTTTCATATAAAAGTGAGAAAACAAACTATCACCTTCGGGACATTTCAAGTGGTCTTTATTTACCAAAATCGCGTACTAATAATATGAAAAATAGTTTCATGTATGACGGAGCAAACCTTTGGAACTCCATTCCAAAAGAAATTAGGGAAAGCAAATCACTTTCTTCCTTTCGAAATAAAATCGCTGCTCACATCTATGTCTATGAACAATAAGTATTGTAAATAATATACCCTGTAAATAGTCTACCAACTATTTTGATACTCTATATATCTTTTAAAACTTATATATTTTGTAAATAACTCTGAATAACACTTTGTAATTTTTTTTGGCACACGCCCCTCGTGGAAATCAGCTTCGGTTGACGGGGTCAGCGTGTATAAATAAAATTTCTATCTATCTATTAAATGGTATTCAAACCTTTTTTGATTTGCTAAATAATATCAATCATGAACCATTTCAATACCTTAATAATCATCCAACCACTCATCCTGTCCTAGTGAAGTGGAACCATGTAACCAAACCGTTATACAAATATGGAATTGCATTTAGAGTTGGGTTGTTTTTAGAATGGCCAACATGAATAAACTATGTGATTTTGTACCAAATTTGAAGATGTACTTGTTGGTCACAAAGAGAAATACAGAACTAGTAACATACTGGTACAAAAACATGTGTCAATTGTTTATTATCATCTTGTTTAAATATGTTATGTTCTATACTTTGCTATACCCCCCCCCCTCTGATTGTCTAAACACCCTTCCCAATGCCTGACCATGCATAACAACACTCCTAAATAGCCTTGAGAACATACATGTAGTGCCACTGCTTTCACAACATACTTTGTGTGATAACAATACTTTTCATTCAAATGTGCAAACATTTCAACAAATGGAGTGCTAATCTAAGTTAGTTAGAGTGAAAAAGCACAGTTATGTAATGCAAGACAATTTAAATTTTTACTCATCAAAATGATACCCATACTACAGTATGCGCAGTAGATGTAGATGATGATAAACTTTATTTAACCACGCTAACATTGTCAGCTAAAGCTGGAGTCCACAATGGGCGTGTAAAACATTAACAAATAATTACAAATTAGCATGCAAATATAAAATATACAATGACATTGTCAGTATGGACACAAAAATGTTCAGCAGAAATTAATAATACTTCCAACACATATTTATATTCATTAGGCAAATTGTCTAATCATGTGTGCCTATTTAATCACATGCAGGTGTTTTGTACCTGGTAAAATTTGACCTGACACCAGCTTGTAAGGTTATATTACCTTACAATGTTCTGATAAAGACCAAGTGAGTGTCGGGTACCTGCTCGCCTGGAAACATGCTTCCCCTAATATCCTCCATGTGAACGTTGAACAACTGACTTTGATCCTTTGATAAGCTCCTCTGTCGGCTGCCATGTCAATCAGTTGTTTCTGTGAGATTTCCCAAACTTTTTAATGATCATGGATAATTCAATCTGGTTTTGGTTAGGTATTGTTTTTTGCCAAATTACTGGTAGCCAAAATTGTGTGCACTGTATAGATGTTTTCTTATCATATATTTGATACTTTTTGAGTGCCGGATGGACAAGTCTGCTTTGGAGTGAGTGCTGGGTAGTGTTTGCCCGGTACCGCCCACTGTTGGCAGAATCCTGGCCATGGCTTCTATTTGTGTAGTTCTAAATTCTTATCAAAAGGGAAGAGGCTCGCCCCCCCCTTTGCACACAAACATGCTTTTATAACTGCCCTGTTTCACTGTGAATGTAGAATATAGTAATTTTGAAATAGAATAGGCATCCAGAAGCACGCAAATTACAAAAGTGTGTATTTAAACTCAATATTAATAGCACTACTGTAATCTATCTCTGGGCAACTGGCATTACACATCACATTGCAAGTTATGGAGGTTTAACAGCTATTAACGTACATTGAGCTGTAATGTGCCCTATATAATATTATATGCTTATTTTGTTGTGTTAATTCTTTTGTAAAGGATAAAGTGCTGTGAAATGTGTTGTGCAGTAAAAATAACCACTGAAGACTATCTGCACATGTCTCTTGTTAATCCATTGAGCTGCACTGCAGCCTAGTATGAACTACTTTGTCATTTTACTCTGTTTAATGTCTAATAAGGGGGGAATTGTTGGCCATTAATGCGTTAATGTACCAAGCAAAAAGAAGTGCATTCAATTTTACTCTGTTAATCTCAATGAAGATGAATGTGTATTAAATCAGCAATAATTTCCAAAAGTTGTACAAGTATGTATTTTTTCCTTTAGAGAGAAATTTCCCTCACACTTTAAATTCAAAGAATATTGTCCCCTGGTATTTAGAAAGCTGCGTGAAGGTTTCAACATTGATGATCAAGCTTATGCAGTAAGTACAATCTATGCTTAAGTGACAAGAAAACTGTAACAGTAGCTTTAAGTGACTAATCTTTTGTGTTAAGATATAACTCAACAAAATTCAACGTGGTCATATTTTTTGTGGTAAACAGATTAAATCATTAACTTTAACGAATATTTATAGTGATTATTGCAAATGTTAAAATCTCACCATTCAGGACGTTTTGAACCAAGTATGGTCTAACTTGTGTACCTATAAATTTCAAGGTGCTTTTTCCATTGGTTAAGTTTATTTCCTAATTTTGTTACTTTTCACATTTGGTGCCAGTCTCTTCATAAACTTTGGAATGGTCAATTCAGTGTGTATGTGCTGATGTGCCTGAAAACCTGCACTCCTGTGCCACGTTGATGTTCGTACAAAGTGTGTACAAAACAAATATTATTATTATTTCTGAATTTTTATACAGGATTTATATACATAAAATATATATACACTTCGGTATGAAACATACTGCTATCAATGTACAATTCAGAAAAAAGAAAACATATATATATATAAATAAGTCTAGGGATAAGAAATGTAGAAGATTTAAAAGTTAATTTGTTACATACACATTATAGACAAAATCTAAAAATCTTTGATGAGTTGTTGTTTAAAGCTATTGTAATTGTTTTGTTTTTGGAGTGCTCTTGGTAGTTCATTGTATAGCTTTGCTCCAAAGAAATAAAATCCTTTTCTCAAACTCAGTTTTCACCTTTGGCAATTTAAGTAACGTATTATTACCACGAGTGTTTTTTGAGTGAGAGTTTATTTCAAAGTAGTCATCGAAGACGGCACAGGAACGTTTTTCTAGGCATTTTCGTACAACAGACAAGTTTTGACATTCATGAGCTTCTCGATATTTGTTACAATCAATGTAGGATTATCGATGAGTTTCGTAGCTCTTAAAAATATCGAGTTGAGTCTACTTGTTTATGTCACCGTCATGCTTGCGTGTAGTTGACTGCAATACGTGATGACAGGTGTAATCATCACGCTGTAGACGTTCTCAGCTGCCGAACTGTTCAGGAATGGTCGGATTTTTGATAGCAGTCGAAGTCGCTTTGTGTCGCCTTTTTGTACTTTTGGTCGAAATCTGCGCGTTCAATGTTAGTGACGAATCAACAATATTTCCCAAGTATTTGTACTGTTCCGTATTTTGAACAGGGTCACCGCTATAGAAAAGTTTGAGGCCATTTTCAGCTTTCGGTATTCGCTGTGCAATGCCAAATAACATAGCCTCTGTCTTTCCCTTTTTAAGGTTTAGTAGCAATTCATTCTCGAAGCAGAAATCAGATATATTATTCAGGTCTTTGTTTAACAGCCTCGAAATTTCGTTGATATTGCTGTCTGCGACAAAGATTACGGTATCGTCCGCATATTGAATAACTTCAGAGTTCCGTAGAGTTTCTCCAAAATCGTTGAAGAAAATAACAAAGAGCAAAGGTCCCAATATTGTTTCTCGGTGAACAAAGGTTCTTCATTTGAATGTGTTCCACTGATATCAACAAATTGAGTTCTCTGGAACAGATAGTCTGTGAACCAGTTTAACTCTCCTCCGATAATTCCATACGTACGCAATTTGTTAATCAGCTTCCCATGATTGACGGTATCAAAAGCTCTGCTAGGATCCAAGAATACCGCACCAACTAGTTTCTTTTGTCCGACTTGCTTTCTTATCAGGTTGCATAATAAGGTAGATAGATAGATAGATAGATAGATTTATTAAGAAAACACTTTGCAGTTTACAATAACTGAATTGCGTGTTATTTTACATCCGTTGATTAATTTAAGTTCTATAATTATATAGAGCAATAATTTACAAGAATTACTATTTTAATTCATATAAGGTTAATAGAAATATTAAACTATAATTTTACTATATACTAATACTATATAATTATATATATATAAATTTAAGTTAAAAATGTATCAAAAAATTAACATCTAAGAAAATTCTTTGATGCAGGCCGGAATAAAAGTTTTTAAAAATCTATCTGTTTTTGTCTTTGGGAGTTGAAACTCGGGAGTTTTCCTGAGATCATAGTACGCAGAGTGACGGTCTGGCAGAAGGGATGATAATTTATGATGTGGATCGTTGATGAGTTGTTTGAAAAGTTTTGAGCAGGCGTTGTATCGACGTTCGCTGAGGGGAATAAGGTTGCACTTTTGCAAACGGACAGAATACGGCAAGCCTGGGAAAATTATTGATGTGACTCTTCTTTGGACTTGCTCAATGGCGTCACTAAGATAGTCAGGCAAGGCAAAATGGAAGACTTCAGAACTGTACTCCAGTACAGGCCTTACACAAGTACAGTAAAAATTAATTATTTCTTTGGCGGGCACTTTTGCACGTTTCAGTTGTATGATGAAATATTTTCGTTTGTTAACTTTCTTGATCATTTCCGCAACATGTTTGGTCCATTTCAAATCGTTACTGATTATCAGTCCCAAAACTTTGGCTTGTTCAACTAATTCAATAATTCCAGAACTTAGGACAACACTGGAGAAAGGGCTTCTAACTCTCGTGAACTGAAACAGCAGTTCTTTACATTTTGGAATTTGAAGTTGGAGTTTATTCTGCACAGTCCAGTCTTCTAATTGATTTACACCTGTTTGGATAGTACTGTGACAGTCTTTTGGTATTACTTCAGCAGCGGTAGTGTCGTCAATGTATTTCCACATTTGGAAATCAGTTAGATTCAAATCGTTTATCATGAGAATAAAGAGCCAATCCCTGGCGAGTTTAACTCGTTGTTCCCTTGAAGTTAAAAAGTCGATAATCCAATTGATAATAGGTAGTGGAATTGAAAGCTTCCGGATTAGAAGCCATCTCTGTCGATCGCTTTGGTCGGAAACCGAATTGATGTTTGAATAAAAGGTTGTTGCTTTCCAGATACGACGAGATTTATTGATGCACAGCTCTTTCCAAAATTTTTGACAGCGCAGGGAGAATCGAAATTGGACGATAATTTTCAGGTAGTGACGTTGCTCCCGACTTGTGGATAGGTACAATACGTGCTTTTTTCCATATCGTTGGGAATGTATTAGTTTCCAGGGAGAGGTTGACAATATAACGTAAAGGCCCACATATTATGTCAGCTGCGTCCTTCAGAAGTGATGGTGGCAGATTGTCTGGACCAGTTGCCTTCGAGCGTTTCAGTTGGTCCAACTGCTTACGAACAAAAACTGCAGATACATATTGAAACCGGAACACTTTATCAGTACGTTGAATCGCGATAGTTTGTATTTCCAAACAAACTCACGAAATGGCATGAATCGTTTTTTGAGATCTTGTACGACTGTGGGAAACCAGGTACTAAATTTGTTGGCCAGGTTTTGGGTTACAATTCCATGACACGCACGAAATAGGGTTAGGGATTGGGTCGGGATTGGGGTCAAGATCAAAGAGAAATATTCGTGATTGCGTGTCATGGAATTATAACCAGGTTTTGTTTGTCCTGTGTTTTTGGAATGTTCGACTGCTGTTTTGTTGGAAATATTTTCTTTATAGCGTTCCAAAAGCGTTTCGGGTTTAATTGGTTTTCATCCAGATGGTCACGATGATATTTTGCCTTGGCTTGACGTAATAGATTATTACAGCGATTCCGGAGCTGTTTATAGATAGTCCAGTCTTCTTCTTTTTGACTTTTTCGGGCTTTTCTCAACATTTTATCACGTTTGTTCATTGTGCTCTTTACCGTTGGATTAAGCCACGGACAAGGTCGGCCTTTAACCCTTTTGTTTATCAGTGGAGCATGAGTTTGAAAAATGTTCTCAAGTATACTGTTAAGGGCAGATATCGATTCATTTACGCTACGGTGTTATAGACAGATGACCAGTTAGCTTCCCTCAGGTCTTGTCGTAAATTATCAGCATTGTAATTTGAGTTATCTCGACAGCGGATGACTTCTGGAGCATTTTTTTATGGTTTACTGTAGCTTTCGTAAACGGGTTGGGATAAAACACGGATACGGATGGCACGGATACGGATACGGATGAGGGGATAAAACACGGATATGGGGATAAAACACGGATGGGGGGATAAAACACGGATGAGGGGATAAAACACGGATGGGGGGATAAAACACGGATGAGGGATAAAACACGGATGAGGGGATAAAACACGGTTGGGGGGATAAAACACGGATGAGATAAAACACACACGGATGAGGGGATAAAACACGGATGGGGGGATAAAACACGGATGAGGGGATAAAACACGGATGGGAGGATAAAACACGGATGAGGGGATAAAACACGGATATGGGGATAAAACACGGATGAGGGGATAAAACACGGATGAGGGGATAAAACACGGATGGGAGGATAAAACACGGATGAGGGGATAAAACACGGATATGGGGATAAAACACGGATGAGGGGATAAAACACGGATGAGGGGATAAAACACGGATGGGGGGATAAAATACGTGGATGAGATAATAATTGCCCAACATTTTTTAGTATTTAAATGTACTGACAAATAAAGCGTTGATACTCTCTTCTAAAACTGGAACTCGTAGACTAGCATAGAAGTAAAGTTTCTAAAGGCTGATATACGTAGACTGCGCATTCAATAAGTGCGAACTTCTGCGCGCATTTGTTGGAAGAAGATAAGGTAATACTTTTTATTTAATATACTTTTGAGAATACCAGATAACCGATGGAGATTTGTTTCTTGTCAGGAGTTCCCATTTACGCGGATCTGATTATAATTAACTCGCAGTGCTTTGTTTCCACTGTTTATGCGGTAGATTATTTTATAATGCAACATGAATTTTGCTTGTATAAGGATAACACTTTTTAATTAAACTTAAAATTAAACTTGCCACACTCTCATGAGGTTGTATTCCCACGCTTATATATACAACATAATAACTGATCCGTAATAATCTACGCCATAACACGCCGGCAGATCACATGGAGTCATGGAAACGTTTTATTTTATACAACTGAGGCTGCACTCTGGAAAGCACCCTTTATTAGTAACTAAATAACAATATTATTAAAGTTCATGTATATTATCTACATACTTTGACAAGGTTAATAAAGTCTATACCCATAGATCGTATAACTGAACAGTACTACAAATGTTATGCAAATGTTAGCAAAACTTATGTTAAAATCTTAACTAATTATGGATACATTCAATGCATTGTTTAAATTTATTAAATGCATTTTTGGTAAGCCGACAATAAATGCCGACCGCGTCAATTTAAACCAAGGGCAACAAAACAACTTGTCAGGTAGAACATGAGAAGCCTTTAATTTGCAACACTTGTCATGAGAAGCCTTTGCAACATTTGTCATGAGAAGCCTACTAATGACTTCACATGAGAAGCCTTTGCAACACTTCCCATGTTTTGGCATTTATTCAAAATCACCTTATTCTGGCTATGAGTTGTATCAAATATATAAAATATCTTGTCGTAGACTGTATACAAAAAAAAAAAAAATAACAACGCGTACTTTTTGTGGTTATCAAACTATAAATTCGTCTTGAAATCTACATGAGAAGCCTTGTCATGTCGCTTCCCATGTTTTGGCATTTATTCAAAATTACCTTATTTTAAGATTTGTATCAAAATTCATTACAAAATATCTTGTCATAGATATTAAACTATTTTTAAAATAAAACATTTAACCCGGTAACATAAATTAAATGACAAACGCGTACTTTTTGTGGTTATCAAACTATAAATTCGCCTTGTAATCTGCCGGCGTCTTGCACTGCGAGTTAATTATAATCAGATCCGCGTAAATGGAAACTCCTCTGACAAGCAACAAATCTCCATCGGTTATCTGGTATTCTCAAAAGTATATTAAATAAAAAGTATTACCTTATCTTCTTCTAACAAATGCGCGCACTAGAAGTTCGCACTTATTGAATGCGCAGTTCTACGTATATCAGCCTTTAGAAACTTTAGTTCTATGCTAGTCTATGCATGGGTTCCAGTTTACTGAGAAGAGAGTATCAACGTTTTATTTGTCAGTACATTTAAATACTAAAAAATGTTGGGCAATTATTATCTCATCCACAGAATAGGAAACTTCCTATTCTGTGCCTCATCCGTATTTTATCCCCATATCCGTGTTTTACATCCTCATCCGTGTTTTATCCCCCAATCCGTGTTTTATCCCCTCATCCGTGTTTTATCCCCCCATCCGTGTTTTATCCCCTCATCCGTGTTTTATCCCCCCATCCGTGTTTTATCCCCTCATCCGTGTTTTATCCCGCCATCCGTATTTTATCCCCTCATCCGTGTTTTATCCCCCCATCCGTGTTTTATCCCCCCATCCGTGTTTTATCCCCCCATCCGTGTTTTATCCCCTCATCCGTGTTTTATCCCCCCATCCGTGTTTTATCCCCCCATCCGTGTTTTATCCCCTCATCCGTGTTTTATCCCCATATCCGTGTTTTATCCCCTCATCCGTATCCGTGCCATCCGTATCCGTGTTTTATCCCAACCCTTCGTAAACACGCCACCATTTCATGATCGCTTATTGCCGTTGGGATCACCTGAGCAGTCTTTACAGTTGTATGTTTTCTTTGTTTGTCGCGATAATGTCTATAATCGTTGCTGACTGTTGCGTGATACGCGTTGGTTGATTAATCAGTTGGGTGAATCCCATTAAGCGATATAATTGACTTGAATTCACGATTGTCTGTTTTATTTGCAAAGTTAACATTGCAATCTCCCATGAATAAATTGACCTTATAAATTACACTATTTTCAGGGCTCAAAATAACGTTTCATCATACGCCGGTCATGGTGACCGGTCAGTTCCATCTGTGACCGGTCAGTTCCATCTGTGACCGGTTAAACGCGATTTCTGACCGGTCAACTCCCTCGAGCCCTTCCAAAAACAATGAAAACGCAACAACAAAAAAACGCATACTGTAAAACTATGAAAATACATGTAATTATATTTATCACTTGATCTTTGAAGAAGCATTCTCGGCGAGATCGTTTGGCTGTTGGCGATGCAATTTTCCCTTTCGTAAACGTTCAGCTCGTTCCGAACGGTCAGCTCATCCAACCTCTCATAGCATGTTGAGAGTTGAATGTCAACGCGTGAATCACACAGGCATGGACAAATTGACATAATATTTAACAGGTCCACAACATCTCAAAAATCAACCCGTTCCCAGAGCTAAAATCTGACCAGTCACTATGACCGGTCACTATGACTGGTCACTATGACCGGCATCATACAAATTTGACCGGTCATTTCCCAGATCTGCCTTAGGTTACAGTACTACACCTTTGTAATTCCTATATAGCTGTGTTATTTTTCTTGTTGTAGCGATCATTCTGTGTCCCACCATCAAGAAGTCTATCATCAGGAAGAAGTGGTGCATCCTTTTTAGCCTCGAGAAATAAGAAATTTATTGCCAAAACTCTGTATAAAGAAGAGGTTGAAATGATGCATCAGTTATTGCAAAAATACTATCAGGTAAATGAAATTATTTCCTTGAAGTGATGTAAGATTGTAGATATATAACTTTGCAATATAAACAGCGTATCGAGGGCTCTTACAGTCGTGAAGACTTGCGAAACAAATTTTTGAGATGCGAATCTAAGTTGCTAACATACTCATTCTCATACTTTTGTTGCTGCAAACTTCAGTTAGACTGGTTAGAATAATGTTAAGTAACGTGATTAAAACCTTTCATTAACATAGTTTGCTAGTACGAAGCGATCGAAAAAATCAGCAAAGTAGGGACGATTTCTACTTTTTGTGGCGAATTTTGTCGCAAACCAGTTACGCCGTTTTTCGATTCGATTCGCGCGAAATGAAAATCTGCAAACTTCAGTTAGACTGGTTAGCCTTCTTCTGATTTTAATGTGTGGCGATATTGAAACATGTCCTGGCCCTACAAGATGTACGACCTGCGAGAAATCTATCAGGAGAAATCAGAGCAGTATCAACTGCAATGATTGTGAAAGGGAATTCCATGCATCTCAAATGTTTTGATGAGAGTGACAAAGTTGGTGTTTGTCTTCGCTGCAATGGTTCAGTGAATATGGCCCCCACTCAAAGTGATACTCAAACTGGACAAGGTTTGTTTGATTTACCAATCTTGGAAGGACTATCTATAACATTACTAAAGCGAAGGGCATGAGGTTTCTTCACCAAAATATCTGTGGTTTGGTTTCTAAAATTTCACACATTGAATATATTTTAAAGAACTTTAAAGACATTCACATGTTCACCCTAAGTGAAACGCATTTAGGCGAAGAGAATAGTACTTTATTATCAGATATCCCGGGATTTAAATTGGCTTTTAGAAATAGGCTTAACGGAACTTATGGAGGCGTCGCGGCGTTCATATCAGATCGAGTTCAGTGGTTAAGAAGAGACGACTTAGATCATCCTGAATTGGAGTGCCTATGGGTTGAAATTTTAATCAAGAATGCTAAAAGTTTGTTAGTTGGGACCATTTACAAGCCCCCAGTCGGATCTAAATTTCTACCAAAAGATTTCCCTGTCTATTTTGATGATATGCTATCCACAGCGACTGCTGAGAATAAGGAGCTAATTCTAATGGGTGATATAAATTGTAATTTTCTAAAGAAAAGCAGCGATGCGGACATAAAATCTATAATAGATTCTAATGGCCTCAAACAATTGGTAAAAGGTCCTACGAGAATTACTAGCGAGTCCTCAACGTTAATTGATGTCATCTGTACAAATAAACCCCAGAACATAAATAGGGTTGATGTAATCTCGGCATGTTTAAGTGACCATGAGTTGATCGGATGTGTACGAAAACTAAACAGTCACTCATTTAAACCTCGTACTATTAAAACACGTGATTACAAGAATTATAACCCGGAGGATTTATGTTCGGATTTGCGTCAATCGGGTTTTGAACCGGTGTATTCTTCAATAACAGTTGAATCAGCTTGGGGAAGCTTTAAAAACATTTTCAACTCTGCCGTGGATAAGTATGCACCTCCAATTACAAAGAGAATACGCGGACAACCTTGTCCGTGGTTGAGAAACGACACGAAACATGAAATGATTGATCGGGATCGGCTCTTGAAAAGAGCAAGAAAAACAAATACGGAGAATGATTGGAGTAGGTATAAACGGCAGCGAAATCGTGTGAACAACCTGGTAAAGATGAACAAAAACCGATATTATAAAGATTTACTAAGCGAGAACTCCAGAAATCCCAAAAAGTTTTGGAGTACAATCAAAGATATTTTTCCAAGCCAGGTAATTTCGGATAACAAGTGTATAGCAAATGCCTTCGGGTCATTTTTCTCTTCGATTATTCACAGACTGAAGGAACAATGTTTCCCATTGGTTAATTTTGCATGGAGATATCGAAAGTCATCTGGTGCACGAAATAGCTTAATTTTTAACTTTAACCCGGTTATTGAACAACTTGTGGAGAAGAAGTTGAAACAGCTTAAAAGATCAAAAGCTGCTGGTATTGACAATATTCCACCAGGAATTCTCAAGGATTGTTCATCTGTGATCAGAAAGCCTCTAGCTCATATAATTAATATGAGTTTAATTACTGGAGAAATACCCCAAGAGTGGAAAGAAGCTAAAGTTATCCCAGTCCATAAGAAAGGGCCTACCAATGATTTTGATAATTACCGACCTATTTCTGTATTACCGGTCATCAGTAAGATCATGGAACGGATAGTACATGATCAGTTTATGGATTATTTAGAGTCAAACAATCTGATAAATGATTCTCAATTTGGATTTCGGCAGAAACGTTCCACACAATTGGCTGTGACATTATTTCTGGATAAAGTACGTGCAAATATGGACAAGGGTCTATTAACGGGTGTGGTCTTCATTGATCTCTCGAAAGCCTTCGATACGGTGTCTCATTCCAATCTACTGAATAAATTGGAGGCGTTTGGCGTACAATCAGTTGAAATGGAATGGTTTACTAACTACCTGTTCAATCGGTCACAATTTGTCAACTTTGATGGCTCCGTATCCGAAAAATTCCAACTGACATCGGGGGTTCCGCAAGGTTCCATCTTGGGACCCCTTTTATTCATATTATATATTAATGACATTGACGATCACCTAAACAGTGCAAATATAATAAAGTATGCTGATGACACCGTCTTGTTTCTATCTGGACGTGAGACTGATAAAATTGAAAATCAACTTACCGATGAAATGAAAGTGGTTGCTAAATGGCTAAATGAAAACGATCTTGTGATAAATCTCAACAAAGGCAAAACTGAGTCTTTGCTATTGGGTACCAACAGGAAAATCCGGAACAAGACCTTGAAAGTCCATTTCAATGATCGGCTAATAAATTTTTCAAGCAATTATAAGTACCTGGGAGTTTTGGTGGATCAAACCGCAAACTTAAATGAGCATTTCTACTTGTCGTTCAAGAAAGCATCTGGTAGATTGAGGTTACTGAAGAAAATACGATGGTCTTTAACAATGGACGCCGCGGAATCCATATATAAGTGCATGATTATGCCCTTATTAACATATGCAAGCATTGTTACTCTTAACCTGAATGCAACTCAACTTGCACGAGTTCTAAGCCTCCAAGATCGAGCTGCTAGAATAATTGATCCAAGTCAATCTGCACATCTCAGAGTACCGGATTTGATGAACTTCGCAAAACTTCAAACTTGCCTGCTGGTAAAACAGTGCATAGACAAGAACACTTGCAGTAATTTTAACAATTATTTTGAGCGTTTACAACATGAGAAGAACACGCGCAATAACGGATTCAGTCTCAGAATCCCAAAAATAAAACTTGAATGTACAAAATGCGCCTTTTATTATAATGGGACGATTCAGTTTAACAAACTACCCTACGATGTCAGAGTAATCGATAGTTTCATGCTATTTAAAAGAGCATTGAAAGAACATTTTAGCTTGTAGTACAAATGAACGATAGTACTCTTGGTATACCTATCGCTTTCCTTAGTTTATATAACAATTAATATTGATCTTAATTAGTTTCTTATTTTAGTTTGCATGTTTTTATTGTGATACTGTACATGCAGGACACGCGTTGATAGCAGTAATCCATTACTGAAGTGTTTTATCCTGTGTAAATATTTTTTAATAATAATAATAATAATAATAAATCTAGTGAAAATACGTGCTGCGCTATCAATTTTTGCTCTGGGACGAAGCAGAAAGCGTCGAAACGCGGAAAGAATAACTCGAAATTTGCTGTGTAAATACACTGTGCCTAGGCGAGATTCTCCCAGCTCTTTATATCCAGATCTCGGCAATGCGAGTCACCCATTTGTGCCATGTAAGCAGTTACGGGATCTCGATGACGCCCAGTACCCCTAACTAGCTGGCTCCATCAACGGTCAGACCGGTCAAATCGATTAAATTGTTAAAGGAAATAAACAACTTTAGGGTTTGATTTCTGGTTTGACCAGAAAATTTGGATCAAAACATTCAGTTCTGATCAGAAGTTTGAATAACTTAGCCCAGGTCTTTCTATCAAATAAGAGACAGAATTTTGCTCTGACTGGTCTGACCCTGGCCTAATATCAAGGAATGAACCAGGCAGGAATGGGGTCGTCCATTTAGTACATACGCAACTAAGGGGGGGAAGGGGGGTCAAGCTTTTTGCAGTTTTTGCGTTCACCTATTGTTTATGTGACGTCATTTCTATTGTTCTTTGCGTACAGGGGGGAGTGAGGGAGTACAATTTTCGAAATTGTTTGCGTACGTACTAAATGGATGACCCCAATCGTAATTGTATGATGAAAATCAATGCCCAGCATAATGCACGCAAAAGAGCTATCGCAAAACGATTTTTTTAAAGATTTATTAAGGAACTAACGTTTCGTCTTGACATCTTCAGAGTTAATGTAAATGGAGCGCACTTGTTCTGTTTTTTCGCAGTTTGTGATGGAAAGAAACTCCAACACGTTACTACCTCATTACTTGGGCATGTATCGCGTGACTGTGGAAAACAAAGAAACGTATTTTGTTGTTATGGAAAATATATTTGGAAAACCAAAGATCCACAAGAAATATGATCTCAAGGGATCGACGGTTGACAGACAGGTTAAAACGAAAGAAAAAGAAAAGGATAAAGAAAAGGCACGTCGGAAGGTAAACCACATATTTGGAGGGGTGGCACAGTGTATTAGTGTATGTACCTTTCACCTTTGAGACTTGTGTTTGAATCCTGCAATATGCAGTTATTTGATTATAGTTTTACTTCAGTTTCTTGTGACAAGTGCTTCCAGTTTGACATTATCAACGACCAGGGATTGTTGAGGGGAGGGGGTGCTGAGTGGGCGATGTGACTGTTGACCAAGGCAGGGTGCATCATCACTGAGGACCCCCGACAGGGGCTGTTGTCAGAAAATGTGTGAAAAATAGGATTGCCTGGATGGTCAAAAAGGCCCCCAATGGCCCAATATTTTATTTTTGTTTGATAAATGCCATACCAAATCCTAAATTTGGATTTGATATGGAAATTGGCACCCCTCCTGCACCCCCCCCTGGCCAAGGCTAGGAGGGGTGCTCACCCCCCTGCACCCCCCAGTAAATCCATCCCTGCCAAAGACAGTAAGTTTCTACCGAATAGTCCGGTTTCCTCCTGTACTACAAACACTGTGCCAATAAGGGATGACCTTTACCTGATCTCTAGCGAGAACTTGTTGCACATAACTCATAGGGCTTTCCGGTATAAACTGCGTTTGTTTAGTTTAGTAATTTTGGTCATTCAAGACTCCACTAGAAAATCATCAAAAATTGCAGTTTAATAATAAGTCGTAGTGTTTCTATTGTGTTCTGCAAACATTGGGTAGTTCAGCTTAATGCAAGCTAAAATGACCAATGGATAGTCATGCTGTTTTGAATTGGTTATATTTTCTAAGGTTGAAAGATCTCCTACATGGAAGGATCAAGATTTCCTAGCTGATGGTATAAAAATTTATCTTGGAGAGGAAAGTAAGAAAGATGTCATGGAAAAATTAAGAGATGATATTGATGTAAGTCTTGTCCTTTGAATTTTAGTTCATTCGAGTTTGTTTCTTTCGAGTTTATTTCTTTGCTTTATTATTATTAAGTAGAGTTTGGTTGGTTCTCTAGCTTCTACAGGATTTTTCTCCTTATTCCCCAGTTTTTCTCCCTCACCTAAAACTAGTCCTAAGGCCATAGTAGTCGAGCACTTGTATCACGAGCTTCTGGCTCAAGTGAATTGGGTGACCACACCCTATGTACTGGACACTGAATAATATGAGTAACTCGCTCACTGTGTGTTTTAAATTGCAGTTTTTGTGCAAGCAAAAGATAATGGATTACAGTTTACTGGTTGGTATCCATGACCTTGATCGAGTGGATGAGGAATCGGATGGTGATGATGGTATAGACAGTCAAGATGAGAGTGATTTAGAATCACCCAATGATTATGATGCTTCAGGAACTAATGAGTCAGCAGGGGATTCTCCTACAAGTACACCTCCAGGCACACCCCCTGCCACCCCACCTAGCACCCCACCACCCACAGGCCTCACGCCAACGTCAAGACCTCCGTTAAAAAGTAGAACTGTAAGTCAAGATAGCAATGAATTACTTGAACCTGAAGATGTACTAGGATTTTTTTTCCTTCCCTGTTCAGAAGGTAAGTAAAACTTTACACTTTAATAATATAATATAATTATTTTTATATTTTAGCTTGGCCATACGTAAATAATTACAAAGTAAAAGAAAATAACATACATAGTGCATAATAAAAGTTACTTCATTTAAATAAACCAGTACACGGAATAAAGTGCAGGCTGCAGCGTATGTACTTCATCTTTTGGAGCTATAGTGGATCCGTGCACCACACGGGTTAGAGCATGGTTTATTGTATATAGAGCTACTCCCATCGGCATATTTTCGTGATCGATTAATCGCTGTCAACAATCGATTAATAGCGATTAATCGTATTGAATAAATTAAATTATGATACGTCAAAAACGTGACGTAATCAGAGAGAAAACGTAGCGTTTCGAAACGTAAACGTCGTCAAAAATTTTGCAAGCTCAACGCTTGCTTGCAAATGGTAGTATATAGACGATGCCAAATTGACAACGCGGCATTAGTGATACCAGATATCTCATCGGTTCACTAGAACATTCTATTTCATCAGCAAATGAGAGTGCGCTTTTTCACAGGTTTACTACATCCCGGGCGTTTTTTGACTGCAACGAGAGCGCCATAATAGGACGTTTAGGTAAATATCATGCTGTGCATGTTTGTTGTCGATGGTCCGATCATTGTTAAGAATAATCGATTGCCAAAAAATAATCGATTTATCGGGAGCAGCTCTAATTGTATATACAGCTATTTAAATTAAGGTTGTCACATGCAATAGTCAAATGTACAATCCAAACGCGAACAGCAGGATGGGTATACCTAATTTTGATATTTTTAGCCTATGACTTTAGTTAGCTCCTTTTTGTTTTGGTAATTCCCAGAGCCAGACATGCATACTTTTCTGGGTTTGCATTTCATTTGTCGGCGACAACGCGTACAGAAACATACAAATGAAGTTTGCAAGTAAGAAGCTGATTCTTACACTTCCAGTAAGGAAGGGGCGGCGGGTGCCAATTACTGCGGGTCCATTTCTATAGCGCTATTTCCCTGTAGTCAAACTTACAATGGTATGTAAAATATCTGTAGTACTCCTATGGTGTTCAAATTCAGAAATATTAACGCTTATAGGAGCAAACCAATTTAACTACATTTCTTCCTTTTATTTGTTCGCCTCCTTAATTCATTTTGACTACCACAAAATTTGAGCGAACTTTTTTCTTTTTTTTGTTTCTTTTTTTAGTTATGCAGTTTTTCTTAGTTATGTAAGGTTATGCAGGGGGTTTTGCCGAAATGGGCGAGTATTTTGTAGTTTCTATGAAGTGTTTAGAGATTACCAAAACCAAACTCTTGACGCGCGCAGTTAAAAATGGCTCGCACACTAACCAGAAACTCTCTCCTCCGCAGAGGCTTTCGATCACCTCAGTGCTTTATAGTTATACGCTAGATGGTAATACGCTAGATTGTAATAAATAAAATGCGCTAAACGGTAATATAATGAAGAAACCGCTAAAATTCGGAGCGCGGGCGGGGAGGAGAACGGGGGGGGGGGGGGGAGAAACGGAAGAGAGAACCAGAAACAGAAAACATATTTTTACTTAAAACAGTTAAAATAATAGTGGGGTTTATCAGGGCTTATAATAACAGGGCATTATCTCAACTTTTAACCTTGATATATTGACCTCAACGGTTTCTGGTCAATACAATATCAAGTTTAAAAATGTCACGCGACAATGTCGAGCGTGGTTGTTGCAAGGTCGTCCAACTTGGCTCAGAAGTTGTTTCAGTCCAGTCCCATGGTCATGTACAAAGAATTGATGTGATGAAACAATAAGTCGGCGTGATAAAGAAATTCATAAAAATAAATGTTGTGGTTGGTTTTCGTCGAGCTATGTTGGCTACTGCATGCGGTCAGGTTAAGTTGTATATAAACTTCATTCGTTCATATACGGCACTACTTGACCGCAGTAGTAGTAACATGTACGTTAGTTTACAGAGCTCAAGCTTCTTCCATACTCTGTACCCGCGTTGTGGAAAGTTCGCCCTATACGCAAGGTGAAATGTTTAAAATAATGCAAAATGTGATGTCCAATCTTGTCCAATGAGAATTGAAAGAAATTCGGCGCAACGTTCAGAAGCCAGTGCGTGCTGTAAGCAGTGCTCTGCAGGTTCTTGCAAGCTTAGATTGTTATCGCATGAGAAGGGTTTGATGGCAAGTCTGTAGAAGTGTTCAACATCGCAACGAAGACACGGCGTTTGCTATCAGAGATGAATGAATTATGAAATGAAGCAAGTTTCATGGTCATTTGGTCAAAACTGGTCCGGTTGATATTTATTCTTGGCCAATACCAGTAAATCTCGCTCAACAAGGTGGATATTGGGTAGAATCTCTTTAATTTAATTAAAAGCGGTCATCAAGAGTCGATTTCCATATACGACACACTCAGGTCAGGCGTGTGTGATATATCAAAATCGTCATTGATGACATTGTCCCAGCAACCAATAACTTGTAACCTGACCCAGTAACCTGTGTGGCAGCAATAGCTTGGTAACATACCAAGGATGGCAACAGTAACTTGGAAAGACAATGTGATCGTCCTTGGCGAGGAGGACAAGGAAGGCAATAAACTCAATGCTATGATAATGTATAATGTTACCACAGGAAGAGGGGAATGACCATTCGTGATATAATCAAACTGTCTCTAAACTTAATTTTGTTGAATCACTCTGTTCGTGGGTCTGTGTTGAAGTTATAACATTCAACTTGGATGTTATAATTTTGACTTAAACACATGAAAGAACGAAGTTGGATGGACCCCCAACAAGAAACCGCGTCACGGTCTCTGACGTAGGCTAGTCGAAATGTGGCTCCTCATATACTCATCGGGATGACGTCATCGGTCAAATGAGTGGAGATACACTAAATAAAATAGCTACCAGCATCTCTATTCAATGCACGATGATTTATGTTCATATGCCACGTTTCTAGGTAACGTCTCTGGCAGAGATAGTAAGCTTTGAAATAAGACCAAAGTCAATATGAAAGAAGTAGCATACTTTAAATAATTAACTTTAATAGTAAATCTACGCTATCATTTATAGTATTATAAATTAATCATCTCATGCTTTATTCATCTCGCAAAGCATTAAACATTTTCTCCACTCTTATATTCTAATTTTTCATTTTAGGAGCACCTAAAGCAGAAAAATATTATTTAGGAATTGTTGACGTATTAACTTATTATGGTACGAAAAAACGAACTGCGCATGCGGCGAAGACAGTCAAACATGGGGTAAGATTTACTATTGACACTGACTCGTACCCAGTCATCATTAAATTAATACAAGTACATATAAAAAGTACATCGATCAGTGGACTGAGGCCTTACCTTTCCCATCATGCATCGTTATTTTTTCAAACGTCATTCTGGGACTGGGTACGAGACAACTACTGTCGTAGGATAATGTCTTTAATTAAATTAAGAAATGTCAAGTTAAAAATATAATTGTAAATGTTAAAATTAACTACGCGTTTAAACATAAGAGTAAAATAAAATTAAACTAATGCAATGAAAATAATAGTTAACTATAAATAATATATAATATTAAATAATAGTTGATAAGCGTACGGATTTTATAACAATTAACATGAGGTGCATGCGAACATACCGGTAATTCAGAGCAGCCAAGGGCATGGGGGTGTGCTAATCATCCTTACTTGCAGCTGAGAGCGGAGCTGAATTACGAAGGACGTAGAGGGACGTAGCTCGACTTGCTCGAGTCTAAGGCTTATTTAAAGCGCCATATGATTTTAGATATTATCAGGGTTTGTTGGTGGAAACCTGTGGGAGGAAACCGGACTACCCGGATTAAACCCAACCGAGTACCCGAAAAAACCCACGAGTTTCGGTAGAGCGTTGAAGTACTCGTGTCATGAGTCCGCAGGAGAATCGAACCCACGATCTCAGAGGTGAATGGCGTTTGCTCTGACGACTGCGCCACCGAAGCCCTTAAAATTGATCTATTTAGGTTGAAAAATTTTTAGTTTGTAGTTATTTCAATGACTGTTGATTCTCTATTTTGGTCCTATTCACAAGAAGGAAAAGTCTGTGAACGAGCGGTAATTCCCTCGCAGCCTCTCTTTGTATATATACATCGGCTACGAGGGAAAGAACGACCTTTAGGGTTTAATATAGGGTTCAAATAATCAGTGTTTCTACTTGAATGAAAAAAATTAATGTTTATGTTAAAACAAATTATTGTGTTTCTTCTTCAGGTGTATTCTTCGATGGATGTTTTAATGTCGCGAGGTCAAACACAAAACACGGTCCTTATTTTTATTAAAATTCTAAATTATCAATAAATAGTTTTAAATTTTTACACTTAAAGTAATTGATAAATTTAAATAAAGAAATATATAACATAAAACAAATACTGGCGAAAGCACATGTCAAATATAAACTTGTTTAATAAATAAATAAATTTAAAAAATAACTAAAATATATAACACTTCACACTTAAAGCACATAAGTAATTCATAAAACAAAATAAACAAAAAATTATAAAATAGTCATAAATAGAAGTAAGGCCAGTTAAAAAAATATTTCTGTTTTTCATCGCCGCCCGCCCTCGAAATTTGGCCGCCCCGAATATTTTTTAAAATATTTCAAATATTTGTCGGTTTTGATCGGCAACCGTCGGAAAATAATCAGATACCAAACAGTGGGTGCCATGATGCGCTGTCCTTTTTGGTGTTTTAGAGCAAATACCGGAAATAAAAAGTTAAAAAAATCGTCCGGCCGCCCCAATTATTTTCCAAATAAATGATGAAAAACAGAAATATTATCGTAATAGGCCTAACTGATTGAATTTATAAATCGATACAACCACAACACGTAAAACAAATGACACCAATAAATAGTATTAAATACTATATTTACGACATACAATGGGATTATCTCACTAACAAAACTACTTGGCAATAAATAACATTTATTCATTGTATGGCTTCAGGCAGCCAATCACAGCCACAGGACTTAGTAAAATGCATTTAGCGTTCCAGTTTAGCCAGAGTTCAATTTTTAGTACTACTTGTTTACGGCAACAAGACGTAATGAACTCCATGTCACTGCAGCACCGTCAATCATAAAGGCTGATTTCCATTCAGTGCAAAATGTCGCGCGATCGACTTTTTGCGATCGTTTTCTTTTGCTCCACCACCTTTACGTACACATGAGTGGTTGATCATATTAAGACCTATCAAATGCTATTGACAAATATGAAAGTTTCACGTGAGCGTATACAATGTTTTTATCTGTGTATGCGAACGACGGTAATTACGTAATTATAATTTATCTAACCTTTCTATGCTTTTCTTTCAGCATGGCCAAGACATATCGACTGTGAAGCCTGAGGCGTACGCCAAGAGATTTTTAGAATTTGTAGAAAACGCCATGGAGTGATGACAACATTGGTGGATGATAGATCATCCGCTGAGCAGAATTTCAAATGTAGTATAAGATTGTTATGTAGCTCAATAGCCTGTGAATCCTTTTACGCATGCGTGAGTCTAAATGATACGGTTAAAAAGTGCAAGGAAATCTGTCTAACACCAACTCATCAAAATACATGGACGGAACAGGAACTCTCATTTTTGAAAGATAGGATAGGAAGTCCATTCACTGATAAATCAAATATTTAATTCAGAGACTTTTAACATGGCTTTTAACACTATTCAATATTTTGGGGGAGTGGTCTTATTGGTTTTGCCGAAACGCAGTAAGAAATATCAAATTGTGGTAAATGAACGTGAACTTCCTATGCCATCCCTAACCACCAACAGATATCAGAAAAAACCTAACCCTGACATCAGAAAACCTCTGAACCCAGGGTATGGACTTCCAGGCCAGATAACAAATCTAATCAATACATATGTGTTTCTTGCTTGTGAAGGGGAAAAGGGCTTCATAGAGGATTTGGGGTTAGTATGTGATCGCTTTGCCCGTGTGGGGCGAGGGACCCAGTTGTGCGGAATCCTGCACCAAGAGAATGTAATTCAACTTCCATTTGGAGGCCGCGAACACCAAACTGGACAGAAAACTGTCACGGCGCAAGACACCTTTACTGCTTGACACCTACACAACGCATAATCGAACACTTTGGCTTTTCCCGCGCGGACATATTTATTAACTTTTAATACAACCTTTTATCTGAACCTTTTATCTTTCCACAGAAATCAGTGCATGGCTAAAGGCTGATTTCCATTCAGTGCAAAATGTCGCGCGATCGACATTTTGCGATCGTTTCCTTTTGATTTATGAGCCCTCGACCGGATCCGTTCCAGTCGAGGGCTCATAATCAAAAGAAAACGATCGCAGAAGGTCGATCGCGCGACATTTTGCACTGAATGGAAATCAGCCTTTAGCCATGCACTGATTTCTGTCATAGTCCATCAAGACATAGTCTGGAAACTCGGTCAAAATCTTTGTTCTATCTTTTTCTTCATGTTGATGCAAACTTATGCACGGTGAAGACAATGTATTTTTGGCATAATGAAGCAATAGTCTAATCATAGTCCCTATAACAGTGTCTGGAAACACATCTAAAGCTTTTCTATGTTTTTGTTCCTGTTTGTGCACCTTCACGCTCAGTAAACACATTGTTCTCTTAGCATAATGAAGGAAGCAGCCAATAAAATCCCTGCAGCTGAATATTAACATTTGTAAAACAAAGAAAACGTGCACTCTCAGTACACCTCAACATCAACCCACGAACATGGCTATAAACTTTCAAGTTTGCCGCGTTTCCAGACAAATGTTTTATAGGGACTATGGTCTAATGGCATCATCTTGTCACTCAAGCGTACTGTTGAAATATTAAATAAGCAAAATTTCAAAAGATTTGTGCACGGTGAAGCAGTCTCAACATAAAATCTTAGCTCATTATAGACGCTTTGAAGTTTACCGAGTTTCCAGACCATATCTCTATTGACTATGTTTCTATACTGTATAGTAGCTTAGCGCGATTTTTTCTCCTCGTCTAAAGCGCCTGGGTACGAGTAGGGCACTAGGGACCAGTGGCGTAGCTGGCTCAAAATAATGGTCACGCCGAATCCGGGCTAATCGCGCCGAAAGCGCGTCCATCCTAGGGGGGTCCGGGGGCATGCCCCCCGGAAAAATTTTGAAATCTAGAACCTCGGAAATGGCATTTCCTGCGATTTTGAGGGTGGAAGGATGTCACTAGACAAAGTTTCAATACACCTCTGAAAGGAGTATTTTGCCTTGGTAAAATACAAAAAATGCCATCTGGCTCAGAGAAGATCTGTGTGGGCTCAGAGAAGTGCTGTGTTAGGCAAAAATATTGCCTCTGCAGCACAACGAAAAACTCATCACGGCCCGAATAAGAATTGAGAATAATAAAAGTAAAGAAGAAACTAACGAGCTTTTCACAATGCTGCATCCTGCATTTATTTACTGAAATGTGAAAACGAGAAAAAATATCGATGAGGTCATATGTGAATGAATTGCCCATAAATTCAACAGCACACAGGTGCAAGTATATCAAATAAACGTCATACGTAGAAAACACAGAAAAAATGTAAAGATCAGTATGAAGAAAAAATACATAAAATGAGGTCACCACTAGTGTGGGTATCTCCCCAGAAATTTAAATATGCATTTGTATGCCTTAATTAAATGGGGTCACCACTAGTGTGGGTATCTCCCCAGAAATTTAAATGTACAATTGTATGCCTTAATTAAATGGGGTCACCACTAGTGTGGGTATCTCCCCAGAAATTTAAATGTGCATTTGTATGCCTTAATTAAATGGGGTCACCACTAGTGTGGGTATCTCCCCAGAAATTTAAATGTGCATTTGTATGCCTTAATTAAATGGGGTCACCACTAGTGTGGGTATCTCCCCAGAAATTTAAATGTGCATTTGTATGCCTTAATTAAATGGGGTCACCACTAGTGTGGGTATCTCCCCAGAAATTTAAATGTACAATTGTATGCCTTAATTAAATGGGGTCACCACTAGTGTGGGTATCTCCCCAGAAATTTAAATGTACAATTGTATGCCTTAATTAATGGGGTCACCACTAGTGTGGGTATCTCCCCAGAAATTTAAATGTGCATTTGTATGCCTTAATTAAATGGGGTCACCACTAGTGTGGGTATCTCCCCAGAAATTTAAATGTACAATTGTATGCCTTAGTTAAATGGGGTCACCACTACTGTGCGTATCTCCCCAGAAATTTAAATGTACAATTGTATGCCTTAATTAAATGGAGTCACCACTAGTGTGGGTATCTCCCCAGAAATTTAAATGTGCATTTGTATGCCTTAATTAAATGGGGTCACCACTAGTGTGGGTATCTCCCAGAAATTTAAATGTACAATTGTATGCCTTAATTAAATGGGGTCACCACTAGTGTGGGTATCTCCCCAGAAATTTAAATGTACAATTGTATGCCTTAATTAAATGGGGTCACCACTAGTGTGGGTATCTCCCCAGAAATTTAAATGTGCATTTGTATGCCTTAATTAAATGGGGTCACCACTAGTGTGGGTATCTCCCCAGAAATTTAAATGTACAATTGTATGCCTTAATTAAATGGGGTCACCACTAGTGTGGGTATCTCCCCAGAAATTTAAATGTACAATTGTATGCCTTAGTTAAATGGGGTCACCACTACTGTGGGTATCTCCCCAGAAATTTAAATGTACAATTGTATGCCTTAATTAAATGGAGTCACCACTAGTGTGGGTATCTCCCCAGAAATTTAAATGTGCATTTGTATATACTATTACTGACTATATTGATCAGACTATTAATTACCAGACAGACCTGAAAAAGGAAATCATTCTAAGAATTCATGAAAACAGATAAAGATACTTACTTTCCCTAAACCAAAATAAAATACTGTTAGTATCATTTATAAAGAAAGGCAAGTCTCCTAGGTTTTTCAACAAACTTCTTAACAACTTGATCATGCAAGACATTGGTATCTTCCTTAAGTTTTATAATGTCTTTGTGAATAGAAATCCTACAAAGAGAACTGAGCCGAGCCTGACCCATTCTGTTCCTTAAATATCCTTTCACCCTTTTCAAACAAGAGAATGATCGTTCAACCGAAGCACTCGACAAAGCCAAGACTCCATTCATTTTCAATAACTTTACAGCCTCTGGTAAACTAGACTGAAGATTAAATTGAAATATATATTTTAGTACTTCATTACTAGACTCTTTGTGGAAATCCTTGTCATTGTAAATAAAAGTAAGTTGGCTCTGAAGCATTGGGAGATCAAAAAGGGTTCCATACATTTCTTTGAGAACGTTGAATTTCTCAGGAGGTGCAACCCCATCCCACGTTGAAAATACCTTTGGATTTACAAGATCTAAAAACTCAAATTGTTTCATATCTTGGAATCTCTCACTTAACATTCCTACAATGGAATCAATTATCTCAAAATAAAGTTGTTTGTAGTTGTGCTTCTTGTCAGCCCTACTTACAGGTTGGCCTACTTTGTCTACTGCTTCTTGGTAAAATTTAGCAAAATCTTCATCAGTACGAAGAGAAGAAACAAAGTTCTTAAAATGTTCAATCCTGCTTATGCCATAGCTAAAGTCTGTACCTGTATTTTGAAGCACTGAATACAAAATAGAAGACTGCTCTAAAATTTTGTAAAAAACACATACCAAAAAACAGAAAAGGAAACTATTAAGATAGTGCAGTAAGCCACTAAACTTATTCAATGATTCATCATCCCAACCATCAGGTTGCTCAGTTACTTCATCAAAAACCTCTAGAAGTTTCTCATAATTTTTATATAAAACATTAATGACACGGGCTCGATAGTACCACCTAGTATCACCAGGGTTGGGAAACTCAAGATTATGGGATGTCAGAAATGCCTTCCTTCTAGGAGCATTACTTGTAAAAGTACTAAAGGCACTTGTATTAATAAAGAAAATTTTGACAGGAGCAACAGATGAGGCAGACTGGCACAAAACAAGATTTAACCTGTGAGCTGCACAATGGACAAAATGAGCAAAAGGATACTCTTGACGAACCAAAGTTTGAACACCATTAATGTGGCCAGACATGACAGAAGCACCATCATAAGTTTGCATAATTAGTTTCTCCTTGATGTTAGAATACTGACCAAGTTTATCTTTGACAACTTGAGATATTGCTGCAGCATTCCTATTCATACTGACATCCACAAGTCCTAATTGTCTTTCGACAATTTCCCTATCTTTATCTAAACGGACAATCATACTTACCTGCTCTTTGGTGGAAACATCAGATGCCTCATCAACCTGCACACTTAAAAAAGTACAATCATCTTATCTATCTCCTTCAAAATTTCATCATCAATAACAGAATCAAGACAATTAATCAAATCATTTTGAATTTCAGGAGAGACCCCAGTAAAACGTCCACCCCCACCCCTTTCAGATTCAGCCAATCTACCATGTAATCTTCGTTCAAATACAGAATCAAACTTGGCAAAAGACTCAAGCAACTCTCTATAATTACCTTTACTCAAGCTGTCTTCTGATTCGTCATGACCTCTGAATGCCAACTCCTGCTTAGACAAATACAATACTGCTTCAGTAACTGTTTTTAAAATTTCACGGTTTTGCCTTACCTCTTCGTTGTGACGCTGAATTTCATCTCTTCTTGCTTGTGAAAGAAGAGAATCCACTCGCACATTCACTCCATACGTTTTCCACATTTTGAAAGCAATTGCGACTTCGACTTCTCATGTTTCTTGCCATCAGACATTAAACTTCTCATGTCGGTGTAGCCAGTCTTTGTCCACGTTGGTGAAGTTCCCGGACAAAACAAAAGACAAGGCCAACAGAACAATTTTTCTAAAATAGAGCTGCCACAAAGCCAATCCTTTTTGCAATACCACTCCTTCATAAACGACCTCCCCTTATTCTTAATCGTTAAATTCGGAGTTGGTCGCTCGTTAACAATAACATTTTGTTCGGCAATTGGTCGAACAGAGAAAGGCCTTATCAACAAAGCATTTACAATATCGGCTTCACTGCCTTCACATAGTTGAATAGCAACAGGATTCGTCACGCTCGTTGAAGCCATTGTATACAAATCACAATGTATTATAAGAATAGGTAATAGAACCTCCACTGGCGTTAAATAATTGGTATGTTGTGTCCTTTATGTAAATGTGTATGTATGTATGTTCCATATTATATAATGAATGGTGTAGATGGGTTTTAAACAATCTTGAGGGTCTGAAAACTAGACCGTGCTGTAGAAAGTCCAAAAGGCATGTGAATAGCCTGCACTGTATATCATACAGCCTTAAAATAACAGGTCTTATAGATTGTGTAATTTAATGAATGGTGTAAATGGCTTATGAACAATCTTGAGGGTCTGCATGACAACTATAGACCTTGCTGTAGAAAGTCCAAAAGGTGTGTGAATATAGCCTGCACTGTATATCATACAGCCTTAAAATAACAGGTCTTATAGATTGTGTATTGTTGGTAGTTATTGTATTATAAGAATAGGTAATAGAACCTCCACCGGCGTTGAATAATTGGTATGTTGTGTCCTTTATGTAATTGTGTATGTATGTATGTTCCATATTATATAATGAATGGTGTAAATGGCTTTTAAACAATCTTGAGGGTCTGAAAACTAGACCGTGCTGTAGAAAGTCCAAAAAGCGTGTGAATAGCCTGCACTGTATATCATACAGCCTTAAAATAACAGGTCTTATAGATTGTGTAATTTAATGAATGGTGTAAATGGCTTTTAAACAATCTTGAGGGTCTGACAACTAGACCATGCTGTAGAAAGTCCAAAAGGTGTGTGAATAGCCTGCACTGTATATCATACAGCCTTAAAATAACAGGTCTTATACATTGTGTATTGTTGGTATAGTTACTGGATGTAGGTGTGTACTCGCGCAGAAAGCTTCGTGAGAAAGGTGAATATTAACAACCTCCGCCTTTATAAAATAGCGGGACTTCGGCATTAAAAACAGCCGTTCTGGGCATGCGCAGCGCCAATTATCCAACCAGAAACCAGAATTTCTTGTATAAAATAGTATTGCATATCCCGCCATATGAAAATCAGCGGAACACGAGACATGCGATCACACGAATTGCACGAGTAAGCAATAAATTGCGTGGAAATTAGCTAATTCTGGGTTTCAGTTGCTAGGCAACAAAGAGGTCAAAGAGCAGACAGCAACATTGCGTAAAATTTAAATAAATAACAAATGAAAGCACTGAAAAATGATCATAATTAATATTTAAATTTTCAGAATAAGCAAAGCTGTGATTTTGGTTTCACTATAAAACATTTCCTCATTTTTTTGGAAATTTTTAGTCCCGCCCGGCGGGACCGCTAGCTACGCCACTGCTAGGGACCATTGAACGTGCCGAAGCAAACTTTGCTCTTTAACTCAGTCTTTAAATCTGAAGAAATATTCTAGAAAACACTTCGGCAGTCCCCAAACTGATTTTGCACTAAACTCCAGGTATTGCTTTTTATATTGCGCTTTTAGTCCTTCAAATTGACGTTTTTCAAGTGGTGTTATTTTCTTATTTTCGGCTTCGCGCCTTGTTGGCCATTATTAGCACTTTGTCTTGGAATTTGGCGACTGAGCTAGCTTATATAAGTTTTGTTTTGTTCCTGGAATATTTCAGTAGCTGCACAATTTATGTTTATTGTGTGTTCTTGGGTAAAAATTTCTGCAACAAAAACCCCTATATTTCAACAAAATTTTGTAAAGGGACTGGCACTACCGACAAAGCACGGCTTCAATCCCCCCCGCTAACTTATCATTCCAGTTTACTTAGAGTTCAATGACTACGAGGCTGGTACGATAGGGTCAATGTGGAAAACAGCCTTTAAAACCGCCAGATATGCAGGCTACCATCCATGCAGTCACAGTGTTAGTGATTGGAATTTTCCATTGTCTTTTTTTCATTAAAAATCCCACTATTCTTCATGCCACCAGTCACTCATTCCTATGACATCGATAGAAAACGGCACTAGAATTTCTAGATTTCGCGGGCAACTAATGTATTACTAAAGTTGTAAAAATAATACAAGTATACAACAAACAGTAAATATATTATAAATGAATATAATTTGTTAATTACGAATATATTACAGTGTATTACTCGCAATTTTATTCAATACTTCAATACATTAGAACTACTGTATTATGGGTTACTTTCACATCATTCATCATTCCTCGACATTGCACATGTGGACCAGCCACGTGTACTCTGCAGTAAATGATAATATGAAATTCCTTTTTGAGCTAGAATGATATCTGAACATCTTTAAAACCTCTGTACTCTTTGGCATAGTGTACTACCACAGAAAAGTGTAGCTCCACCCAAGCATGTTGACAAAACTTCTTGTAAAGTAAACTTCGAAGATTTTTTTGCACTTCACTTGGTTGAACTAGAATACTAGGTTTGGTGGATAATCCAAGTGAGTAGATATATACACAATTTAAGACCTAACCAGGTCCTCTTTGGCATAGTGTCTACCACAGAAAATTGTGTATCTCTACTCACATGTTATGAACCAAAACCCAGTATTCTTGTAAAGTTTAAAGCCTGGTTCACGCGAGTGAGATAAGCATAAACAGAAATACAAAAGAAAACTTTCCATCTATGACTTAAAGGAATAATTTTCCGGCTTAGCTTATGCTTAGAGGCCTGGCTTGTACTTATGTCAACGTTTATGTTGCACACTTCACTGCATCCTTTTGTCTTTCCTTATGCTTGTGCTTATCTACAGGTTAAACTACTTATTGAAAATACTAAGAGGGTAAGAGATTTTACGGCATTCAAGACACACCATTCCCACTTATTAAGGAGATAACCCTATATACAGAATTATATTTTAACTATATATAAATGTCAAGATTGAAGTTATAATTTAATTTAATATTGAAATGTCAAGATGAAAAATTGCTAACTGGAACCCCACCAAAACAGAATACCTGTAAGCTGTAGCTCACAGTCACAGTATAGATATTTGTGCAGATGCTGCATACCAGATGCATATATCATAAGGTAGAGTGTAACACATCCTCTTTACAGAAGACTTAAAATATTATCAATAAGCAAATCATATATATTATATGCAGGCAGTTTTCATAAAGATGGCAATCAAATTCACTGACAAGTGGAAAAGTTAGAGGAAATTGTTTAACTTGAACATACTGTATATACTGTAATCAGACAGCACTGTTGCCTTGCTTTCAATGGATGTTTCCACTGCAGTCAGTTGTTTCCTGTGATTTTAACAATTTCCCTCTTTTAGCCACCACCATTATGAAAGACAGACTTGTGTCACACACATGCTATTTCCCTGAACCACACAATGTATGCAACAGTCTTTTACACATACTACTTTAGGATAGACCAGCTATCCATTTTGGTACTGTGCTTACCACAATGAATATGAATGTCAGATGTTAACATACAGCAGCAAGGTCAGCATAAACTGACTTGGGAAGGGGGTCACAACTATCAGGCTCCTAATGGCATGGAGGCCCAAACATTAATATAATATGCTTGTGTAAGGTGTATACTGTACATGAGATTGTGATTAATAATATAAACATACTTTGTGCTATTTACAGGTAATATAGTATTCTACAGTCTCAGTCAGCATGGAGTTTTACTTTTGCTGGTACATACTCAAGCATTGCCAACTGTCGTCCAATTTTGCCCACTGTAATACCACCAGAAAAGAACAAACATGGAACCCATAACTGGTTTACCAATGCCATTTTCTCACTGAAAAATAAACTAAAACAAACCAAAGAATAAATACCGACAGGGACTTGATTTTTATAAACTTCTTTGCTGGCAAATATTATTACTGTAGTAAAGGGTTATTAAAGAGTTAGGTTAACAAATATCATATTGTCTAAAGTAACGTATTGCATATTCTTGCAGAGTTTTAAGTACAACATTACTAATGTTAGACTGTATACTGTAGGTAAAAAATTTTGCTAACCACTCTATAGCTAGTAGCTGGATGCTATTTCAAACTGTCTTGCATAAAAATATTTTTTGAATACTTATTAAAATACAATTGAAACGGACAACTTGAATCTGCTCATTCCTACCTGTACACACTATGTGAGCCAAGAAACCACACACTGGTTGTTGCAAAAATTGCTACCAAAAGTGCAAGACCAAAACCATTTTTTGATCGATCGAAATACCACCACAACAAAACTGAGAAAGCAGCAACAGTGATAAACAAGTGGATATCACTTTGAAATCTTAATTTCTGTTCAATACGTTAAGGAACAGAGTGTGAATTAGAGAGGTAAAATTGATATGCAAATATTCTTTGTGAAAATTTTGAGGAAATTACAATTTTGAAAAGTGGAAATACTGACAAAATGGCTTAGTACAAAAATAAATAAGGGGCAAAGTACAAAGCAAAATTACGTTGTACAAAGCAAAATTACGTTGCACATTGCACACGGTTTATTCGAACCCTGTCAAGGAACAATACTATTTACTAGTTAGTGCATGGGCACCTACGGATAGTGTGCACCATGAACCAGTGACAGACACTGTAATTTTTTATTGGTACTGACTGGCTGGCATGCTAGACTGCTAGTAGAACACATCCTGATTTAGACGTGACACATCTGAACAAACCAATTCCTAAAACTGAGGCAAAACAAGCATAGGGTACGAGCATAACATTAATTAAATATGGCATCTCATACATCATATATTTTGGTTTGCTGTCAGGAGAATAATTTAAATCAACAGTGTTCTTTACTGTGCAATGGGCATTCTTAACAACGCAAGCTGTACGGTCAAAAGCTAACCTAATTCAGACAATGAGCCAATTTGATTTATACCAAGTGCTATTAGCGAACTAATCATATAGAGGGCAAAATTACTCAAATTTGATAGGCTAATGAGCAAGGCATTTTTTGTTAATTAATTCAGGGCAAAATTACTTGTACCTGATTGGCTGAAACGCAAGCACGGGAAGTTTTTGTTTTAATATTCAATAAAGCAATGGCTTCTAAGTGCGAGCTTGACCCAAACCAAACGCCCGTCTAAAAGATTTATTCTTCATTCTGATTCAGATTCTGATTAACTGATGACCGAGTTTTTACAATGCTTATTTTAAAAAGTTAATATTATATGTTGAGATTTGTAAAGTTTATGTTTCATGTCAATTTCATTCACACTTAACTGGCTTCCTTGCTGTGTTGTTTACGTGCTAATATATGCAAATATATGCAAATTTGCTGTAATAAGTTGTTGATTGATTAAATAAAGTTATTTTTAATATTAAATTTTCACTGTTTCAGACTTTTTGTGTTTTTCCGGCGTTGTCTTTGATTGACATTTATACAATTGGCTATCTCACTTGTTCACCTGCGTAGCCAATCCAAACTGAAAGTACAGGTGCGTAGCAAATAATACTTTACGAATAAATTTTGCCCACTATGATTAACAAGTAATCACATAGTTCGTAAAATTAAGCTCTAATTTCACTTGTGTTTTCAAAGTTACACAAATTGCCCTTGTTGCTTCGCGACTCGGGCAATTTGTGAAACTTTGAAAACACACGTGAAATTAAACCTTAATTTTATTCGGCAGTCGGCCCATGCGATTACCTATACTAATTAGCCACATTATTGGTTCAGTGTACTCACAGCACTCTGTATAAACCAGGCATTGGTTAACCATGACTCTGTCTACTGCCAAATGATTTTACTCATCAAGGGAAGAGTGCTGGGCTTCAATGGTTTGGTAGAGTTTTGACTGTAATTAATCCTAATAATCCAGTTGATCAACATGTGTAAGTAATCAATAACCGACACCCAAAATTGTCCAATAAACTGCTAATTAACATTCTTGTGCCTCTCTTGTGCAAAGTTCGAAGCCTATTTAATAGATCAAACTCAAAGCCAATTTAAAAAGAAAATGTTTTAAAAATACGAATCTCGGAGGAATATTGGATAACTGTATTTTTATAAACAATATCAAATATGCTAAATTTACAGTAAAGGATACGACAACAGCATGGATTATTCCGATAAAGACAGCACCACAACGAACAACACTAGACCATTCAGTTCGGAGATGATGTGGTTCGCCTAAACGTGAGTCCATACATGGGTAGATCAGTCCGATTAAAGCCGATGCAAGGCCACATGAAGGCGCAAACCACCACATTGTTGCGTAAAGTCTCTCCAAAAGATCTCTTTCGTACACAACTTTGCGTCGTAACTCAGGTAAAATTAACATAACATTTAAAACGCAAGATATAGATATGCCTACGATGAACAAGCACAATGCACGAATGCAAAAATTTAAAGTTGTTGGACGACAAACGCGATCTAACACCAAAGGAAAAGAGTTCGCCATTTTATAATAATTTCTCCCAGAACTTGCCGACTTGCCCTCCATCTACATTTCATTCTTTATTTTCAACAAAAACCCACCATTTTATATACAAACATGTCCGACTTTTGGGAAACATTCGATGTTATCCTTCGTGCTCAGCCAATCAACACGCTCCTTTGGTCGTGTGATAACTATCTAGCCAATCGGAGGACAACGGCTGACATCGGGTGATTTTGTGGCATCATTATTATGCTATGGCCCTCTGCTATGGCCCATATTATGAATTATGGATCACTGTTTGCGAAGAACTAAAATATTACCACTATAACTTTACATCAAAATTGCTCCTTTTTTTACATCAAAATTGCTTTATAAAAAGGGCAATTTCTTTCAATATGGAAATTTCGAGAGAAAACTTAAGGCCCATTTCCACTCAGGAAAATTTTCCTCGGACAACAGGAAATTTTTAGTGGAACCATGCGAAACTGTTATCACGAAACGACGCATGCGCCATCCGGAATAAATTCCTGTCCGAGGAAAATTTTCCTGAGTGGAAATGGGCCTTTAATACATTGCTAGACTTAATTAAGGTGTCTCCCTACAGTTAGTACAGAGTGCGTTACCCTTGCGTCTCACGCAGAGCGTCTCACGCGTGGAATCTTCTACCCTTGGGTGCCTGAGGTTTTTAGGAGGGTTTCAGCGTTTACCGCAGTAGCGTTTCTATACTGAACAAGGAAACTCTGAAGCCTCTGGAACCCAGGGTAGGAATCTTCGTGCTCCCCCGAGAAAATTTTGAAATTTGAAGCCCAAAAATGCCATTTCCTGCATTCTGATCTGCGGATTTACTATCAAACATGTCCCCCCCCCTTTTAACATGCCTATTTTAGAGAAAAAGGAACATGAAAAAGACGCAGAAATAACAAAATTGTTTTGTCAGTACTTATAAAACCGAGTTTAATTATCTAAAACACAAAAGGTTCATGTTGTAACAGCAGCATAGTGAAATTGTAAATAATTTGTTTAATCAGATTTAAAATGCAGCATTTTAATTGCATCTTTTGACCACATTTTTTATCACGACATTTACAATTAAGGATATGGATTTCCCCCTTTAACGTATCGTACGTTCATTTACGGTGATATTTTTATGGCGACGGCCCTGGATAGAGCGTAGTAAAGGAGCCGGCCAAAACAAAAAAAGTCTATTGGGGCACCCATCACGCTAGCGTGAATACGCAGGTATCGTGTGCCAAAATCACGAGGGCACTAGGGGGTATGCGGGCATGCCCCCAGAAAATTTTGAAATCTTGAGTCTTTGAAACGCCATTTCATGCACTTTGGGGGAAGACTTTACAGAATTCTGATGATCAGAACATGTCGTATAAGCAAAAGTGGAAAAAAGTGGGGGATAATTACATATTGATCCCCCTCTGCCCAAAAAGTAGGGGGATTCGTCCTGCCCCCATCCCCCCCAGGATTGACGCCCTTGGAATTGTTTGAACAATAAAAACAAATTTAAGAGACGTTGGATTAATTCAATGCGTAAACCACCGACAAACCAGACCAGAAAAAAAGACCACCAACAAACAATCTTGGGTCCAACAAGCCAAGGGTAACGAAAACGAAGAGAATTTTGCTCGCAACAATTTGTAAACCATTTTGAAAAAAAAACAGCCTGTTTTACAGGCAATTACAGTTGAAATTACATCAGATGATCAGATGATAGTTTAATTATCACACAATTTACAGTAATGTTACTGAATTACATGGTGATTACAATTAGTGAGATAAAAATTGAAATTACTTATTTGCTACTTTACTACTTATTTACAGATAAAATTAAATAAAAATTACTATTTATTTGCATTATGACTACTTGCTATTAAAAAGGAGTTTTTATACCGTTCTGTTTTAAAATTTGGACTGTGAATTCTTGAGACGAAGGTAGATCATGAGACGAAGGTAAGTCCACTATTGATATAAATTTAGATAATTTATTATTAGGGTCTTCTAAAATTTGATTTAAAAACTTCTTACAAGCCTTGTTTCTTCTCTCGTGGAGTGTTAATAACCACTTTCCATTAGGGCGTCTTCTTATTTGAATCCTGGATATATAATTGAATGTTTTTGTATCCGTTCTATGTCTTCACTGAGGTACTTTGGCAGGGACTGGTGGAACACGATGGATGCATACTCCAAAACTGGTCCAATACATGTCTTGTAAAACTGTACAATATCATTCTTAGAGACTTTCGCTCGCTTTAACTTGACCAAAAGATATAGTCGTTTAGAGCATTTTGATATAATATTATAATTTACATGTGTGTTCCATTTTAAGTCGGATCTAAGAGTACCAATAGTTTTGCTTTTTGTACGATCTCTAGTGGTTTTCCATTTACGACAATTGGAGAAAAGGTGCTCTTAGTTTTCTTAAAGTCAATTCTAAGCTCCTTGCATTTGTGGTCATGCAGACGAAATAAGTTGTATCAGACCACTCTTGGATGTCATCAACAGAATCTTGGATCATGCTTGAGCTAAATTTAGATACTGTTTTCGATATTGTTAAATCGTCAACAAATTTAGCTTGATCAACTCCTATTATAAATAGCCACGGTCCAAGTTTGGCGCCTTGAGGAACTCCGGCAGGAACGTTTCCCTATTCAGAAAGACAATCGTTGGCCATTTTTACTTGTAGTTTCCTATTATTGAGAAAGTCTATAATCCAATTTAGAGTTGGCACAGGAAGGCGCAATATATAATTTAAGTTTTGATAAAAGAATGGTGTGGTCGACATAGTCAAAGGCCTTTTGATAGTCAAAAAGAATGACCCGAACGGAAGATCCATTCAGTTCCATCCGTTGCCTCAGTCCATTCATGAATCATTTTAATCAGCGCATGCATGACTTGTTGATGAGCCTGGGAGAAATTATTGCTTGATATACGAGGAATAAAAGCCTTACTCAAAAATTTGAGTTTTCTAAGCTTATAACCTTTCAATTCAAAACACTGATATCTAATGGAAACTGTGGGGAGCCTCCTTAACCGAGACCAGTTGCGAAAAATGCAACTTTAATAGGACCGAATCGAACCTACTGCCCTTTTGATTCCTGCCAGAGGGCTGAGGGCCTATAGTTGCATTTTTCGTAACTGCTCCTGGTTAATAGGTCAAAAAATATGTATACAATTTTCGCTCGAAATTTCCATCTACGAAAAACTTTCAACATTCAGTTCTATCGGCCTTTTTAGTCACTGGGGCAACAGCGACTATATCACAGACCAGGGGTGTAGGAAGCTGGTTAAACCCAGGGTGGCCGCCCTCACGAGGGGTGGCCCCCTTGAGTATGCCACCATGGTTGGGTATGCCACTATGAGTTTCATATCTGTATGTATGCAATACTTAATCTGTGGTGAAATGGTCTCGCGGGAAAGTCTCGCAACATAAACACGCGTGTTTTGACCTCAGACACGAGTGTCTGAGGTTAAATTTGGCTCAAGGAATCGTCTGTTCTGTACCGTTCTCTTCAGTTTTCAGCTTTAAAATGCTCACTATTATGTTTATTGCAAAAATGGCTACAAAAAATGTCATTTTTGGGCATAACATGACGTCATACGATGACGTCATAAGCGATTGAAAATCCTAGATTTTCATTTAAAAAAATTGAAGGAGCAGCCAAAATTGTAATCATTAACTTTAACACTATACTTAAATCTCCAGAGAATAAATTGACCACTACTCAATTATATGTTGTTATCTATTAAATCGTAGCTGTGTGCAGTGATGACGTCATCATTTTGGCGTTAAAAATCTACACTTTAATACCTGAACGCAGCTACTTGTGAGCCATGTTCTTGCACGAATTGTTCTCGTTTCTGTTCGCAAGTAACCGCAAATGCCAGTGCAGAACAATTCTGACATAATGGAACCACATCGTAGTGTTGTTCATTCGCTTTGGCAAGAACAAAATTAACTATTTCCTTAATTGTGGGCGTCTGGGATCAGTTCCATTGTCATGGGATCAGTTCCACTGCCGTCATCACCTTTCTAGCATCCTATTAATTCCGTCAGGTTTGGTAGGGAAGGTAGCTGGCAGGATGCCTGTTTCCACTGCACTATTGCTTGATAGTGAACGCGCTGAGGGAGTGCTGTCCTTAGTGGGGTGGTAATGCTTTTCGAGAACAGAAGAACTAACGTGATTGACAGATTCAGGAATCCCACACTCATACATTGCACAGTAAAGATCCCATAAGAGGACAGCACTCCCTCATCCAGCGGCGCAAAGAGGTGATATTTCTGATGGAAGATCTTATACGCTGACAATTTGGTTTGGTTGTATATACATGACGTCGTAGCGTCCAGTTAGCGCATGGAAAGGAATGGTAGACCCGAATCGGTCGTAGTATCTGATCTGTGCTGCTCTTCCGGCCATTATCCATATATTTTCTGAACGAAAAGCAGATGCATGTGCCACGAGATGCAGAAGTACATCCGTATCCTTTACCGACACAACTACAGTATCGCACTAGTCTTCACAATGCAGTGTAGCACCAGTCCCTTCTTTCCCATTGATAAATCCACCAGCGGTATCGATGACCTTCTCTTATGGTGCTTGTATTTAATAATAACGCGATCTGTTTCATAGAGCTGCGGCGCGGAAGTTATCAGCCAAATCCCGGAAAGATTGAGCTTCGGTAGATTTCCCAATTACTGCAACGAGTACCGTTCCATTGATCAACAAGTAGCACTCTCCGTCCCCCAGGGGTCATCCTAAGGCCTTCCATTTTCCAAAATGGGCAGTTCTAATTGTAAAATGGGTAGTTCTAAAACCTAAAATGGGCAGTTCTAAAAATTGAGTTTTGGATTCACAAACCCGAAAAGTGTCTAAACATTCAATATTTAATATATTGTTTGAATTGGTCATTATGATCATATTTAACAAATTCCTAAAAATTTATATCTTTGGGATAACCCTGTGACAGTGCTTGAAGACAGGCTAGCCAGCTTCCCCCTCCATAGGCGGCGGAACCGGAGGGGGGGCTAGAGTGGCTAAAGGCCCCCAACTTTGAAAAGTAGGGAAATGGGGGGGGGGAGACTGTTTCAGTCTTTCAATTAAATATGTTTATATAACAAATGTTGAATATTAGATTATTGAACTATAATGTTTTTAGTACTCGAGATGAAAGCTTGCAACGTTGAAATTTCCATGAAATTCTCCCCACAGAATGCTGGAAATGCGGTTTTGCAAGATACTAGATTTCAAGCTGCCCCCTCCCCTCCCCATTGCCTGTTCTGCCTTCAAATGGGTATCCTCGTACCCAGTCTTTTCCCTCCTATAAGAGCCTGTGAAAGAGGTTGCAAAATGGGCAGTTCTAAAATTTTCTTAGGATGACCCCTGCCGTCCCCGTCTTTATTGATAGCATTCGGACATTCCAGGCAAATAGTAACCCATCAGTCAACAAAGCTTTCTGCCCGGTTCTTAGTCTCCCATTTGTCTCTACATCAGTTCATGTGAAATGACATTGAGCAAATCTACTCGACGACCAGTCTTACAAGCAAGGACGAGGCGCTGAAGAACACTGGAAAAACGTTTTCCTCTTCTGCCAATCCAAGAGTTTGCTCAACAATCTCCGACTTCAATTTAAAAACAAAGTTACTCTTTTGGTGAAAGACTTCACGCAGCAGCTGCTCCATCTTTGTGATTAATACCAATCACCATTTTGCGTAGTTCAAATGGTTGAACTTAAAGAAATAAGGAAACATACAGCGGAAACTGTGTACAAATACAACTCCCATTCTTCTTTCCTTTGTGCCCGTGTAAAATCAAGGATAGCCACATGAAGTTGACATTCTCCTCAAACGTCTGCGCTAAAAAATCTGATCAAGCACCGTTTGAAATCACGGCGACTTTGAAGATGCAATCAGTTCGGCTTTTGCTCCCTGCGTTGATGACTGAAGTGAAGATCCGAGATCTTCTTTTTATATGATCCCCTATGGTCTTGAGAAAACACATTAATATTGAAGACCGCCAAGTCATATGACAAACTTCTTTTGGTATTCAAGTACAGGCAATACACTTCTTAACGGTATTAAGAGTGCCCATTTCACGCAAATGCTTCTTGCGAATGTTTCCCTTCCTTTGTCACTTCTAGTTCTTCATCTCGTGATAAGGACTGGTTAAACGCCGCCCATGCATCCGTTTTTGATTACGGTATTACACCGCATCATTTTAAGGGTGCATGAAGGCTTGTAGTGCAAACATCCGAGGAGAATGTCAGCTTCACGTTCTAGTGAGGCTATGGTTGGTGTATATCCTTCGTGTGAAAAACAATCGCCGTTTCGAATGATAGATAATTAACAATTCAAATATGTACGTACAATCAGTAGGTTGCATATCATTTTAAAGCCTACGGGTCATCCATTTCACAAGCGTACAGAGAGTACTCTTTGCATCCCAGGCCCCCGCCACCACCACCACACCCCCTTAGAAAGCGTATAATGGTCACTAACATCCTCCCCTCAGCGTACGGTTTGTACGCTTGTGAAAATGTTGATAATGATGGATGACCCATTCCAAGATGCTGAAAGCGAATATCATAACGAAAAGTTAGAAGTAGTTTGGTTTCTGAAACTTCCACCTGTCATACTTAAACTGAAAACTTTAATACATTTAAAAAATCTTTGCAAACGGGATATCGAGGTTAAAATGTCTAAAAATATTTTAAACAACTTTTCAAAGATTTTAACTGTTCTTATAAGGTTATTACCTGAAGAAAAACAGTTAAACTGTTTGAAACATTGCTTAAAATATTTTTAGACATTTTAACCTCGACAATTGCGTTTGAAAAGACCTAGAAAAATAGATATATATTTTCTTGTCAATGATCAGTAAATGGTACTTATAGTGTGATCATCCTAGGCAAGTAACTTTTGCTTTTGTAAAATGGATGTTTTCTTCTATCTTGAAAACTAAACATTTTATTTAAATCTTATAACCGGGCCAATAACGCGAAGTGCCGTTCCGGATTATCTCGAAATATCAAATTGTTTTTGAATCCATAATTCCAAATTTGCTTAGTTACTGTTCCTTTTCGTATTATATTCTATGTTTTAACATTCTAATTTTTGCGATTTACAACAACAAAATACCGCTTTGCACTCTTGAACTAAAAATAACTGGGTAGATGACGTCATCTTAGGTGTAAGTCATTATGACGTCATTTTGAGCCCTTAAAACGCAAAATCGGCCTTGGCGATAAGTAGATTCGGATTCAGCGTAAAAATTCACATAAGAAGGCACTTGTTGCCAGCTTTTACTAAAAAATGCTTCATGTGTCTTAAATATTCAACTTTTTCAGTTTTTCGCCCAAGGTTCCGTCTTACTTTATTTTGTCGGCAATCTGCATCGGCAATCTGCAATCACTGTCGGCATCCTCGGTGATCGGCATGAATGGTCACAAATCTAGTTAAAAACTTCATGTAAATCGGAATATAGTTAACACAGATAATTCAACAGTCCGGTAGTAAAAATTTAATTTTAGGAATGCCTTCCTCTAACACACAACTAAAACCTAATCACAAAACATCAGTCCCTCATCATAGAGACATCGAGAAAAAAAACTTAGATCGCCGAGACCTGAAACTATTAAATAGTGAAAATAAGCCCCTATAGAGAATCGAACTCGAGCGTTTGCGTGTCAATGCATTACCGCTAGAGTACGAGAGACGGCATGAAGATTAATCGTGAAAAATGCCGCTTTATATTGCATATGATAATATGGATGTGTTTCGATGCGAGTGCATTTAATCTTTTTGGGTATTGAACGGCCTGCACGGGAATTTTGTCATTTTTAGAGAACAAGACAGTTATTTCCTTCAATTTATCACCTTCTTGTTAGGTTGCTTTTCGTCGATGCTCCCCCCTACTAACGATTTCTTAAAAAAAGCCCTGGGTTACCTTTTGGCAACTGGACCCTGTAGCTCAGTTGCATGGCAAAGCGCTGCACTGAAATCGCTGGGCTGTTGGTTCGATTCCTGGCAGGGAGTATATATAGTTGCATTTTTGGCAACATACATGTAGTATATAATTTCGTTCGAAATTTCCATCTACAAAAACCTTACAAAAATTGGCATGGTGGAAAAGACGGAGTACGGAGTCAAAACGTCTTTCTTTACGATAGGCAATCGATTTTTATCAGACTCCGTCTTTTCCACTTTATGGGGGGATAAAGTGGAAAACGCGGAGTCTGTCAAAAAAGTGCTCCTCGAAGCTTAACATTCGTTTTAACTAGACTCCGTCTTTTCCGCTTTATGGGGGGATAAAGAGGAAAACCACTTGAAGGCTGCCAGTCGACGACGCGAAATCGCCGCGGCAATAAAATATACTATAATAGTATATACAGTATAAGCGGCCGTGTCGTATAAGATAATTACACGAGCCGTAGGCGCCGCGAGTAGTTATGAAAATGAACATAAAGTTTGTGTAAATTTAATCAGCAGGAATTCGTAGCAGATATACAAGCTCCTTCGCGGTCATGTTAGATTGTTAGTATAATTTCCTTTTGTTTTCTTTATAAATATATTAATGAGCATTACATATGACATTGCAATTGAGAAACACACAATATAATATTGTTTAATCATAAAACTAATAATACAATTGAATCGATTATTTATAGATTTTGCTTATATCCCCTCATATTCCCCTTTGCCCTTTGGTCAAGATCAAAAAGAAATATATTCATGCGCATGAGGATGTTACCTAAATTACATTTCTAGGTCTACACGTCTAGTCTACAATAACCCTTTAATCTAAGATACATCTGTTTAAAATTTCAACTGAGATATTTTTACACTGTAATTTCATCTTTATTTCTTTCCGTGCAATGTTGACAAATAGTATTATCCATGTCTCTGTTCTTACAGCTCAAAAAAGCATAAAAGAATCCCTACTTTCGGAGGTAAAAAAAAGTCCATAACTGATTAATATCGTAAGTAATACCAACGACGACAGTAGGAAGGCAGCAAAAATAATTTTTCCTGAACCAATCTAAACTAACAGCTAAAATTTTGCTCTACAGACTACAAAGAAGAACAATCATTCCTGTTATTAATATATAAATAGTTTAATTTTGTTAAATTCTATACCGTTAATCCTCTATTAAACCTGATGATTTGTCTGTTTGCTCACTTTGCTTCGTTTCTATGCAGACGAAATATTAAACGAACTATACAATATATTTTTCCCAAGTTCACCAGAAGGATGATCCAGATGATGTTTCTTTACCTTGATCAAGTAATTTTACAGTGTTTTCTACAGTTCTGTGCTACTAATCATAAGCCTCGCATTTTGTATCATTTGTAAGCGGGACAAATTTCACGTTAAAATCTTCTGCGGAATGAGTCTTCATAAAAAACGGCACTTTTGATTTCACCACGCAGCCCGGCAAGCACTGTTGGTACGCCAGATATTGAAATTGTGGGAGCGTGCGATACGGATTGAGCCGTTTATATCTTGGTTGTGGCTTGTCGCAAAAATCACACTGACTTCGCAGATTGACTGGATTATTTGGATATCTTGCTTTAAAATATTTTTCGGGCACTGCAATTAAGAAGAATGCCCATAGATTGAAACTAAATGTAGGGGGAGCAAATCATCTTTCCTTGCAGCTGAGAGCTAGCTGAATTGCAACCTCGTACCCAGGCTTTTCCCCGGAAAAAGAGGAAAAACCAGGACGCCAGTCACGCCACTGGCTGCCACTATAGATGAATTCGTAGTTTTGACTGCGTGTCCAAATGACGCGTTCTCCGCTGGGCCAACATTGCATTTAGTCTAGGACCTGTATAGGAGTTTGTATGCGTTTCATTTAGCACAGGCAATCTCAACTGTTTTAGGGTAAAATGACCATGGCGGTCAACATGGCATATGTGCCAAAACCTGAATCCGGGACGAAAGTCCTGAAAATGACCCCGCCCTGAAACGGCAGTGCCGACATAGCTCTAACTTCCGAAAAGCAAAAGCGACAGCCTTTCTGAAGTGCTTATAGTGTTTAGAAGGGTTGCTTTTAGGGGTGGTTATTGGAAGGAAAAATTTGTCTAAGTATAATATTTTACAAGAAAATGACCATGCACCACCCCAGGTCAACTGCTAATTATGCATGAAATAACTAATATACCTGGCAGAGATTAAATTTTCTTATTTCCTAAAATTTTTTATCATGGGATGAAAAACTATGCTTAATTTTTTAATATAATTATTGTAGATTTCATAAGGATTGACATTGTTTTGTTTAAATATAATACATTTTATTGCACTTACGCGCCCCCCCCCCCCAACAAAACACGATTTCAGCCATATTTTGGCGTCTTGTTTGCTTTTTATGCTTTTTATCTTGTTGTACTTTTACATAATGATAGATGGCTAAAGAAGAATTCAACCAAGTTTCGTCAAGTTTTGAAGCAGTGCAGTGTATTTTATCTTCGATATATTTGTGTCCTTCGATATTTCGTCAAATATGCCGCCATTGCAATGCCTCGCAGCTTCTCTGCCCGATAAATGCCACTTCTTCGTCTTCATATGTATTTAGATTATAGTATCCAACTAATCCAAGAGTACTTCATTGACAGATGTCAAAAGTATATTTTGACTTGCGATTTAGTATTTTATTACCAATCAGATTTTTAATGTCCGAGACAGAGTAAAGAAACTCGTACATATCTGTATAGAATACCCTTGAAATGACGGTGCAAAAGTCCCTCGGATTTTCTTGTAGTTAAAGGAATCCAGAAAATACGGCAAAAATACGCAAATATTTATTGTTTTTATCATAAATCATAAAAATACAATAAATATAATGTATTTACTTGGGTGCTGTGGTGGCGACAGTGTGACCAGATTTTGTCAGCGGTATTTACCAAATGACATGCTGAAATTTTACCAAATTGGATTATTTCTTACCAAACACTTGTTAAGCACGTGTTTTACCCTTTTTGGTAACAAAATGTGCATCAAACCATCAAATAATTAGCCTGCGTATTTCAAACTCTTTTCGTGGCGTCCAATAAGATCTTGTTAATAGAATTGTGAATAATGCAAGGGATAAGTACAGGATTAAAAAACTTATATGAAAACTCCTGATGAGCAATGATATATTTTGAATTTAGACAATTTTTATTTATGTTACTAATTATGTACCTTCGAGCACAGTTAAATACTGCTCATTAATGAGGTATGTGTTTTGCACTTTTTCCATGTAGGGGAATTGTAACCAAACGAGCTTGAATTTGACATCGACATACTTTGTAAAACGCAAAATTTTCCGTTGAATCACTTTCGCTTAACCATTTCGAAAATTCTGGCTTCAACTCCCATTCAGAGAGATATTACTGTCCGATAGTATTGTCAGATTCAGTCATTGTCGTAACAAATTATTTTAGCATATTAAAGAATGCGATGACTGAATATGAACATGTAAATAACTGAATTGGGGATTTCAGGCTAGACATCCGGGGGGTACTTTAAATTACGAGGTATCTAGTGAAATGACAGCAAACTAAAGCAAACTAGATTTTACCAAAAAAGTACTAAATTTCTCTATTTTTGAGACATTTTACCAAAAAATTTACCAAAATTTTATTTTACCAAAACTTTGTCAAAATTTACCAAAAGTAAATTAATTTACCAAATCTGGTCACACTGGGTGGCGAACAAACGTTTCGTGAAAATACGCCCCCCCCCTGTCAAGTAGCCCACGAGGAGTTTTCGCGAAGATTGGGGGCATTTGGGCGTCAGGGCGTGACCAGTGTGACCAGATTTTGTCAGCCGTATTTACCAAATGACATACACGTGTTAAGCACGGTTTTACCCTTTTTGGTAACGAATTGTAACCAAACGAGCTTGAATTTGACATCGACATACTTTGTAAAACGCAAAATATTCCGTTGAATCACTTTCGCTTAACCATTTCGAAAATTCTGGCTTCAACTCCCACTCAGAGCGATATGCATAAAGAATGCGACCACTGAATATGAACATGTCAAAAAAACTGAATATACAAATTTCCCGCCAGGGCGATATACGTAACCATAATTAACCCGAAATACCCACAAATGACCTATTTTAGGTGCATGCCTGAAATTGGGGATTTCATGCTAGACATCCGGGGGTGACTTTAAATTACGAGGTATCAGTGAAATGACAGCAAACTAGACCGGAAAAGTACTAAATTTCTCTATTTTTGAGAAATTTTACCAAAAAATTTACCAAAATTTGATTTTGCCAAAACTTTGTCAAAATTTACCAAATTTTACCAAAAGTAAATTAATTTACCAAATCTGGTCACACTGGGCGTGACTTTCAAATTATTTTTAAACTTGTGTTTTTTATTCTGATCCTAAATGTGTTATGGGAGGTTTTTTCCTTTCAAGTGCAACTAATGTTTTCATTTTTCGATTGGGACTATTCTACAATGAAGTACTCTTGGATACTGTAATCTAGATACATATGAAGACGAAGAAGTGGCATTTATCGGGCATAGAAGCGGCGAGGCATTTCAATTGCAGCATATTTGACGAAATATCGAAGGACACAATATCGAAGATAAAATACACTGCACTGCTTCAAAACTTGACGAAACTTGATTGAAATCTTCTTTAGCCATCTATCATTATGTAAAAGTACAACAATTGGATGATACTTGCGAGACTCGGCGATAAAAAGCAAACAAGACGCCAAAATATGGCTGAAATCGTGTTTTGGTGGGGGGTAAGTGAAATAAAATGTATTATATTTAAACAAAACAATGTCAATCCTTATGAAATCTACAATAATTATATTAAATTAAGCATAGTTTTTCATCCCATGATAAAATTTCTTAGGAAATAAGAAAATTTAATCTCTGCCAGGTATATTAGTTATTTCATGGATAATTAGCAGTTGACCTGGGGTGGTGCATGGTCATTTTCTTGTAAAATATTATACTTAGACAAATTTTTCCTTCCAATAACTACCCCTAAAAGCAACCTTCTAAACACTATAAGCACTTCAGAAAGGCTGTCGCTTTTGCTTTTCGGAAGTTAGAGCTATGTCGGCCTGCCGTTTCAGGGCGGGGTCATTTTCAGGACTTTCGTCCAGGATTCAGGTTTTGGCACATATGCCATGTTGACCGCCATGGTCATTTTACCATAAAACAATTGAGATTGCCTGTGTTAAATGAAAGGCATACAAACTCCTATACAGGTCCTAGACTAATTTGGATCACAACATGTAGCTGAGACTGGAAGATTTCAAATATGCATATCAAAGCCAATTTAGTAAACGGTCCAATCAATGCGATTGAACTGCAATGTGATTTAAATAGGCAAAAAGTTCCTCAATGAACAATGAGTTTTCGCACGGTTGAATCGCTTCAAATTACAAAGATATTCCCCTCAGTGCGCCTTTCTTTATTATACTTTACAGTTTACACAGTAGACAAATATGCTACAATTAAAATTGCTTAATGACAGTTCTTTTGTGGCTATATCGGAAAACAGAAATGATGATTGAACAGTTCGTTGAGTTGGCGTTGATATGCATAAATTTAATACTTCCAGTCTCACTGTCTTAGCTACAGGTTATGATTCGACTGCAATTTTGGCCAAACGCAAAACGCGTCATTTGGATGCGCAGTCGAAACTACATCTATGACTTCGTCTATATACGACCCATGTCTGATTACGGAGCACATCTAAGGTCATGGAGAAAAACCTCGAAGTGCAGGGTAGAACCAACGTACCACAACTCTATTTCCGTTTCTCCCCCTCCCCTCGCCTCCCCTTTCAAACGCCTACCACGGCGAAATTATTCGCGAGAAATTGTGTCTGCAGAATACGGATGGCTGCACATCAGTGATTCTATTCAATTTCCCCACTTTTTTCGCTTTCGCAGTGAGTAGAACTAAATTCTACTCACTGGCGAAGCGAAATTTTTTCTCGCGAAGCCTGATTTATGTTTTCTGCGCATGCGTCAATTCATTTCGTGCGAAATTTTTCGCATTTCGCTGAGAAACTCCACTCGTGGAATCAGACCTTTACACGAGTGTTCAAGTAAATTACCCAATTTTCAAGTAATTACCCAATAATTAACAATACCCTACCCTCAACCGACCATTGCCTCAACCTACAGTATCAGGCATAACTCATTGGTAAGGGACACTAACCGTTTCTGCCACACGCGTTCGTCTGATTATATTGTATTATACATAATATTTCAAATCCAAAAACGAGGAGTGGCGGAGTAGTTTGTTCCAGCCCGAGACAAATGACATCTCATAAATCCACGTGAAGTAAAGTGAATAAATTTTGATCCAGTCCTGGGACTGAATGAATATACTTCTCCAGGTATCATCATGTGAGCAAAATACAGCAATATGGTTGGCCGATTTCCTCGTGCATTATTTATGAGTTTGAGATGGTATGGTAACGGGGTCGCCACCAACTTCGTACCCAGGCTATGAACAGGTTTTGTCATGGTTGTTTATAACAATAAAACACAATAAAACTAATTAGTAAAATTACATACGTGATTATTGAAAATTCTCAACGCTGATTGGTTGCGCTACCTCGGATTAATACGCGATAATCACCTAAAGCGTTTTTAAGCCGCTTTTATCATAAATATTCAATTAAAATATTTGTGAAATGTGCATTTTTTATATTTTTTCCAAATAATCACCTATGTAATTTTATTAAAACAATTATTCGCCTCAGGCTCGGTGAATATCGGTGAATAAAAACCGAGACGAAGTCGACGTTTTTATTCACCGATATTCACCGAGCCTGAGGCGAATAATTGTTAAATAACATATTCTCTAAAAACGAGTCACAAACACTAATCCCTTTTGTAAGAAAGCCAATAAAAAACATGTTTATATGTGGTAAGTGGCGAAGTAGTTTGTTCCAGCCCGAGACAAATGACATCTCATAAATCCACGCGAAGTAAAGTGAATAAATTTTGATCCAGTCCTGGGACTGAATGAATATACTTCTGCAGGTATCATCATGTGAGCAAAATATAGCAATATGGTTGGCTGCTTTCCTCGTGAATTATTTATGAGTTTGAGATAGTATGGTAACGGGGTCGCCACCAACCTCGTACCCAGGCTATGAACAGGTTTTGTCATGGTTGTTTATAACAATAAAACACACTAAAACTAAAGAATATATTCTCTAAAAACGAGTCACAAACACTAATCCATTTTGTTTAAGCAAGCCAATTAAAAACATGTTTATATTAGGTTGGTATTTACTCATGGTAAGCTGCACTAACCTTCGTTGTTAATTATTTTCTTGTACAGTTTCCTCTGCTCAATGTATCGTGGCCGCTCACATTTACAAGACGTGTGATTATATACTACATATCTGTAAAATTTGTTATTGTTGCCAGGACCCCGATCTTGGTTTGTAAGATCCGGAACAACTATCTCGATTTCTGTCATGTTTTCTTGAACGGGATATCCGTCAAAGCATTCCCAGATATCATCCTCACTAACTTTAACACAGCGATAAACCTCAATGAAATATGGATATCTGGATGGCGGGGTCGTAAAGGTATCATTGTAGATTGAAACCACTTCTATTTGTGGTGCCGCTAAAACAATAATTCGAGGCATTTGTGAGTTTGAGTAAGAGTTATGGGGCGGTAGATGATGGTCAACCTGACTCTTTTTTTATTAGTTTCGCCATAGATATACAAGTTGGTACAAAGTGTTACAAAACAAACAGCTACAAGATGTGTACATATAGACATACAAACATAATAAATCTATTGCAGGGTTACCGCAACAGCGTGAAGCTAATTACTGCGGGTCCAAATATATTATAAAAATTAACTGAAGATGCTAATGCTAATGAAAGTCAGTTACATACAATATGTAACCAAATACTAATAGCAGCATGTGATGCTACTAGTAAGACTGTGGACATTATTACAAGTAAGACAAATAGATTTAAAAGAACGTGGGTCATTAGGGTGGTAGGTATTTCTAAGAGCAGTAAAATAGTAAGTAAGCGTGACAGATCTAAATGAAGCTAGCTAGTTCTAGAGTATTGAGATTAAGATCGTTAACGTTACCTAGTTACCTAGTTACCTAGTTACCTAGTTACGTTAACGTTACCTAGTTACCCCAATTTACAAAACAAATAAAAAAAATGAATTTAAGAATTATCGACCAATTTCTGTTCTCACTTGTTTTTCTAAATTACTAGAAAGGCTAATGTATATATAAGAGATTAATTAAGTTCATTGAAAAAAATAAATTGTTAACACATAGTCAGTATGGTTTTAGAGAAAATAGATCCACTGAGCATGCAGTCATTGAACTTGTTGACAGAGTTAGTAAAGCAATCGATAAAGGCGAATACACTATAGGGATCTTTCTTGACTTGTCAAAGGCCTTTGACACTATTAATCACAAGATTCTGATTCAAAAACTGGAACACTATGGTATACGGGGAATAACACAACAATGGTTTAAAGATTATTTAAAAAATAGAAAATAAATTGTGAAATACGAACAAGTTAGGTCAAATGAAATGGTGATTAGAAGTGGTGTCCCTCAGGGATCAATTCTTGGACCAATTCTATTTTTACTTTACATAAATGATATTGAACAATGCAGCAAATTACTTTCATTCATATTATTTGCTGATGACACTAATATATTTTATAGCAACAGCTGTCTTAAATCGCTTAATGTAATTTTACAAACAGAAATTAACAAAGTTACAGAATGGTTAAATGTCAATAAATTATCTCTAAATATCCAAAAGACAAAATTCGTTTTATTCAGATCCTCTAACAAAAGACCAAAGCATGAAATTAAAATTATTATGAACGATGTAAATATAGAACAAGTTAAAAGTACAACATTTCTTGGTATTATCATTGATGAATGTCTGACGTGGAATGATCATATAGCTAATGTTACAAAAAAACTCATGAAGGCGTCTGGAATAATAGCTAAAATTAGACATTTCTTAAACCGAAATGCTATCAAACTAATTTATTATGCATTAGTCTATCCATATCTGATTTATGGCAATTTAATTTGGGGTAGCACATACAAAACCCGTATTAATAAAATAATGAATATCCAGAAAAAATTGTACGTCTAATGACTTTTAAGTCGTATTTGGAACATACTGAGGCTATATTCAAAGAATTGAATATTATAGATATTTTTAAAATCAACAATTATTTAACTGCTTTATTTATGTTTCGATATCATCATCTTAAAAATTTACCAGAATATTTTACTAACTACTTCGTTACAAACAACCAAATTCATCAGCATAATACGAGAAACTCATCAAAACTTTTTAAATGTTATAAGAGAACAAATTATGTAAAACACACTCTTTTAAACAAAGGAGTTGATGTGTGGAATGAATTAGAAACAAATCTGAAAGAAATAAGTTTCTATAATACCTTCAAAAAACAAATTAAGCAACATTTTATACTAATTCCAGCTACGAATACGTAGATCCAGAAAACACACTGTCTTTATGCAGGCAATGTCCATACATTGTCATTGTATACAAAGTAATACCATATAAAAATCTAGTTATTAATATATCTCTTTATCTTAATATTGTAAACACTACAGTATTTACCCTTCTTACTTCAAAATTGTAAATATACTGTTAGGTCTGTATACCATAATGATTATTTCCATTTAATAACTGTAAATATTAAATTAATCTATATAGGAACATGACTAGTGGCCTAGATACAAAAGCCTGCGAAGGTTTCTAGTAGGTCTCTAGCCCAAGTATTTTTTTTTCTATTTTGTAATAATGTATTAATAATTATATTGTATGTACATGGGGAAATAAAAATAAAAAAACAACAAAAAAAAACGTAGTTCTGCATTTACGAGTGACATAATGTACAGAGGTAGGATTAGAATTTGATCGAGTAGGCTTTGTGCTGCGGACCATACTGATGAGTTGAGATTTATTAAGCCTTTCGTTACTTTGAAAAGGAAAACCATGCATGTCAAATAATTCGTGCCAACAACATTTGGAAGGTTTAGTTTATTAAGTCGATCTTTATAGGACTGGTCACAAGGAAAAGGTAAGTTCAAAATACATTTTGATGCCCGTCTTTGTACTCGTTCAACCTGGAGGATAAGCTCTTTGAGAATAATTCGACGCGCAATCGCGCATATACTTTAGTGTGTGAAGCTGGCACTCACATGTAAGTCAAAGTCGTCAAACACATCCATTCAGTATACATGTACATAGTGCTATAAAGAAGTAGTAGTGGCAAAATTACGGAGCGCAGGGAAGAGAACATAATATAGCATTATGGCGAAACCATTTGAACCTCGGTTTGAAGTTACCTCGGAAGTTACCAGGAATTCAGTGGCAAATCAGAGGTTGTTGGCGGGTAAGATTATGCTTTTTTCCTCTACATGTAAAATGCTTTTGCCGAAACGTCACTCTTTGAACTTTTTCTATCGATTTAAATGATGTTACATAGTAACCAAGGTTAATATCATAGGAACCGCACGCAGCCTGGGCACGACGCTTGCCCTCAAGGCGTCGGATATAGAGAGTGATAAGCAGGTTCATTGCTCGTTAGCTTACATATAGCCAACTGGCCACTGGGGTAGTACTCTGCTGAGAGAATATAATCCAAACATGTTTTTTCTTTTTTGTTTGTCCTTGTTGACATGCAATGTCGGTACGGGGTTTTCTAATTTCCGCCGAACACTTTGTTCGGTGTGATAAGGTGCAGACGTTCGGTGGTAAGGTCCTGGCTGGACATGCTCACGTGATTCGGACCTGAATTCAAGTAACTCAAATTCCCAGACTATTCACCGACCACGTCTGCACCTAATCATCCACACGGGTAAGTATGGTGACGAAAGATATTAAACACATATATACAAGCTCATGAATCAAATTGAACCGCGCATTTCCGAAATTATGCGCGCCATTTGCCAAATGACGAGCAGCGGAGCATGCAGGTTACATTATGATTAGATGATTAGCGGATGTTAAATTTCATCGGCAGATTTAGATCAGAGAAACTGGCCCCCCTGGCGAATATTTGTGCTCCCCCTGTGCCCCCCCCCTGGCACAATTGTGGAACCCCCCCCCCAAAAAAAAAGTAAGTTTCGGTGTGTTAAATGTGGTTTTTTTGGCCAAAAATAGTGGTTTATATGGTAAATATGCAGGTTTTGTACCTAAAAAGAGATGGTAAAGGTGATAGTTTCCGGGAAAATTTTTTTAACCACGCCCCCCCCCGGCGACAAAAAAATAGAAGAATTATCAACGAAAAGCAAAAGTGTGCCCCCCTAAGAATTCAGGGCCAGCTACGGGCCTGATACTGTTACAAGTTTACCCCTTCATGGAGAACGCTTGTATATAAAAAGCGATACCTATGTAGAGAAAGCTAAACAGTGTTTCCGTTTAAAAAAATTTTATTTGGAAGAAAAATATTGCCTATTCGTGAAATAATAGCTAAAAGTTAAATTACCGTAAATCCTTTATCAACCCAGGTGTGTGGACCTATTTTCCCCAGGGATGCGTCATGTTAGCACATAAAAAACGAGATTGTATACACAATCTGAAGTAAAAACAAGCAACTATTTACAGCGGTCTTATACCTAGTGCGATAATAAAAGGAACCAACATGAATATAATATATTAATAGCATCATCAAAAAAGCACAAGTACATAACAATCCTGCTATAAAGCAGAGGCAACAACTATAGCGTAGTTCTCCTTTCTTTAATCTATATCTTTCAACGCCACAATTGATTTCTTCCCGAGGGCGGGTTTCAGCCATACGGGTATAGAATACTAGCGTTTGCCACGCAAACGTTAAGCCAGCTTAACTTTTGAACTTTCGGTTCGCTCGCAAAATAATCCAACGCGATATATATGTTAATGGCTTTCTCGCATGAGATTTTTGACTGAGACGTCCGATCCTTTGGCTTTATTTTCTGTAGTTGTCTTAAATGAAAATACTGCAACAGGCGGTAAACTAGTCTACATGCAGTATATGCTCGTTTTCAATTCCTCACACGAATTCAAACGATTCAAAAGCTCATCAGCATAACAACAGTTTCTTATGTTTCCCTCATGTAGTTGTTTATTCAAACAATCAAACCAGTCATGACCATAGGACACTCGATTATATTTTCTTTTCATTTACTATGCACGCGATCGTTTGTATTTGCGAGATATTTTGATGGGACGGCAAGCTTTTTGTTTGACCCTTCAGTTTTCTCGTGGCTGTGCATGCCAATATCTCATTACTACGTTTTCTCATGCGAACGTTATACTAAAAGTTTAAGTTTGAAAACAGCCCGGTGTTGCTCGCATGAGATGGGATGTTTGATTGCCATGCAGTACTGCAATAATACGTTTTCTTTGTGCGAACGTTATCAAAAAAGTTCAATTTTGAAAACAGCCCGGTGTTTCTCGCATTTTGTTTTTATTTCTCTATATGACTATATGACCATGATGTCATTTAGTCATGGGATGTTTGATTGCCAATAGGCAATAGGTAATATAATACTGCAATAATACGTTTTCTTTGTGCGAACGTTATCAAAAAGTTCAATTTTGAAAATAGCCCCGTGTTGCTTGCATGAGATGGTTTCTTTCTTTCCCCATATTGTCGTTTACTCGTGGGATGTTTGAGTGCATGCCAGTAAGGCAATAATACGTTTGCTTCATGCGAACGTTATGAAAAATGATTAAGTTTGAAAACGAGTTTGAAAACAGTCCCGGCCCCCGTGTTACTCGCTTGTTTCCCCAAACTGTCAACTTGTATGCGATCAATCAAAGACTATACTTTACTATGTAAACTTACCCACCACCGTTTTTATTCTTCGCATATTCTAGGCTGAAAATGTTCCTGTCTTTTTATTCCCGCTGTCTGGACAATAAACACTTTTTGATGCTCTCCCGAAATATTTATTACCGTGCGTGATCAAGCCTATTTTCAATACCTCTTATAATCCGGTGATTTTGCTGAACTTTTGAATGTTTCAGTTGCACGCCTCGCATATACACGAGTGACATAATTGTACACAGCATTGCGGCAGCTCATTTCGTTAATAATGATAAGCCGCCCTACGCCGCCAACTCATGCGCCACGCGCCAACTCATGTACCAACTCAAAAATCCGGGTCGATCGATATCGGCCTGTATATTATTACTACTTCTATCAGTATGACTGCCATACCATGATCGAAGCCAGCCCGATTATTTGGTCCTGTTATGCAAATTTTAAATAATTATCATTCATTTCTTTAGAAATTGATTGTTTTCACAGTCTATGAACACGAAAATATTTGCATAGCATGACCAAATAGTCGGGCTGGCTTCGCTACAGTCTGTCCATCCTTACCTCAAAGGAGTACAGGTAAGACCTGTGTAAGTAGAGTTATAATAATGGTCACGTGTCTTAATATGTTAAGGTTTTTGTCACGTGACAAAAATGGTGCGTAAATGCGTGATATCGTTTTAAAAAAAAATTTATCCCTTAAATTTCTCCCTTTAATTTTATGGCTTTATCGGGTATGCAAAAAGCATGTTTTGACCAACTTTTTCATGTCTATGATTAAAGCTTAATGATTAGTTTGCCCTGTATGATAGAATAATGATAATGACTTAGCACACAAAAATTTACTGCATATTAAATTTCCAAATGCTGTTGTAAAGTCTGAATGTTATAAATGTGCATCTGTTATAAGTACTGGGATTTGAAAGAAAAGGAATGTTTTCAATTTGTTGGGAAAAGTCTTCCAAATTTCATAGTCCCTGGATGTACCACAGGCATCCCAAGCTCACATTGTTGCTATATTAATTTTTTTTTTATTAATAATTTTTTATTATTGCTGTTTGTATGTTATGGTATATTATGTGTATGTGTTATGTCTGTTACGTTATGTGCCAGAGATGGTATGATGGAATTAAATATATATTTATTATTGATGGTTAGGGTACTTTATATTAGCAAATTATAGTAGACTTGATAGTCGAATATATATTGTCAAAATATTGTTAAAATATTGTGTCAAATGAAGAAATAAAGTTACTTACTTCTACTACAAGTTGCAATCGACTTTTCGGTGTTGACTTGGTGTGATTTTAAATCCACTTTGAGGGGATGGTATTATATAACACCGAAAAGTCGATTGCAACTTGTAGTAGAAGTAAGTAACTTTATTTCTTCATTTGACACAATATTTTAGCAATATTTTGACAATATATATTCGACTATCAAGTCTACAATAATTTGCTAATATAAAGTACCCTAACCATCAATAATAAATATATATTTAATTCCATCATACCATTTCTGGCACATAACATAACAGACATAACACATACACATAATATACCACAAAATACAAACAGCAATAATAAAAAATTATTAATAAAAAATAAATTAATATAGCAACAATGTGAGCTTGGGATGCTTGTGGATGTACTGTCCAGTTTCTGAATTCTGGTCTCAACTATAAATCATAAATGTGAAGCTATTTTCATTCAAGCATATTTTCACGAAAAACTAAAGTCTCCATTATGAATGTTTGCATCTTTTCGAAAAATATTCGATAATAGGTAACAAAGTAGACAATTATTGGCTAAAATTTATATGTTATGTGTTTTTTCATACATTGTTTAGCGCGTATATTCCGTATAATTGAATCGGGAGAGGCACCAAAGAAGTTTTGAAATATCAAATATTCGGAAATTGCCCCGCACTTGTAAATCCCCGCGGCCTATTTTCCCGTCCAGCCTCTAGTGTAAAGAGAAATTAAACTCGAGATGAAAGACATCCTGCTCCCGCATTTCATATTAGAAGAGAGTTTAAGCTTAGTTTGCGTTCATACGTCAAACGCTAAACGTCGGTAAATGAAAAATTTTACGCTATAACTTATGTAACGCAATAAAGAGTGCAAACTGAATGAACTTGTCATATTAAAACTGTAATGTGTAACGATTCTTAGAAAATTTGACTCTGTAGAGTGTAGTTTCCCGTTGCCCTCAAACGTGAAGCTTAAACTCCCTATAAGAAAACACTAGACCATAGCTGCATGTGCATGGTCAGCATGGACAGTCCCTCAGCGACTCCGAACGTTTTCCCATTGCTTTAACCTCCTCCGCAGGCTGCATGCATGGGTGTGCACACAGAAGTAGTTATTGTGCATCGGCTTACCGCTCTGAGCTGGACGGAAAGCCGTAACATGTTTTAACAACCCAATTGACAAAGGTCTCTGAGTTATGGTTAATGCCGGAAATATGCCCATGGGATAGTTTTTAGTGAGGGAGGAAAACCGGAGTACCCGGGGAAACTTTAACATACATGCACAGGGAATTAGTTACCCAACCTCAATAAATCCCATCTCGACATGCTGTGTAGACGCCGGCTTAACTCAGAGTTCAGGGGAAGCGCCAAGCGCGCTAACCGCACCTGCCACCCGTGCTGCCTGCGAAGGAAGCTACCATTGCTGATAAATACACGTCTATTCAGTCATGGATATTATATAAATATGATATTTATAAGCGATCATAATCTAGAATAAAAGTAACAGTCTTTACCTATACCCTCCCCATTAGCATTGATTTCAGGTTTGTAGTAACTGCATATGACTGTGATGCACAGAAAGATGATAGTCGCTTGCCTCATTTCTTTACGGCAACAGCAAACGCAACACGTTAAGGCAGTAAGCTTATCACGTTTGCCTGAAACAGTAAAAGACGTATAACTAAAAGTATATCCGATGTACGATATATTTATGAACCATGAACACAATTAAAGGCAAGATAACAATACAACGTGATGGAAGTTTATCGATTAAGAACTATATAATGTTATTAATATAATTATACATATAAAATAAATCATCAATACCTGAATTGGCTGTAATATATTTTTCAGGGTATGAAGTTTATTTTCGTCGTTCGCAGCAAAATCAATATGCGACTTTGCTTCTTCCTCGTCAAGACACAAGTTGGTCGAAAATAAATTTGTCGTTTGATTATAACAGGTGAAAACAGCGGACAGCTATAAAATTGATGAATGATGGTAGTAGACAGCCACTTCTCGACAAAATATTCAAGTCACGATTCCACCGCATGATTGACTTTTTGAAGAACAAAACTTTGGAACAGATGTTTATTGTTTGACTTTTATTCCTTTCTTGTGTAAATGCATGTAAGGTAAAATATATATTAGATGACGCCACAGGTAAATCGAAACCTTTCTTCGTCGCACGGTTCTTTTCACGTTTGGTCGTTGCTGTCAAGCAATTTTTCAGCTTGGCACCACTCGGAGTCATCTAATTAAATATTTTATCCGAATTCTGATATTCCCCCAATCATTAGCTAGAAATTCGATCATAAGATATATACAGATATCGAAGGAACTAGATCAAGCTCCGAAATATCACTCTATACGCAAATGCTTTTTGAAGAAACATTTATTGACAGTGGTGTAGTCCAAAAATTTTAACAAGGGGGCTCTTCAAGGCCAGGGAGGCGTTGGGTTATGAACCGTCAGAAAATGTTCGATTTTTGGGTTTCTGAAACACGGTTCCAGCATTATAAGTGACATTATAGAATGTGTCATATTAAGACAAGAAAATACCATCACTACATGGCTCATTAGTCAGAATAGCAATTAACTTTCTACTAACATTAAAAGTTAATTCTTATAATTTCAATTGCATGAAACATTTATCACCGCATGTTTCATACTAGAAACTTCTGTTTCATACTCCATAATTATTCGCAAACGCTTTCAGTATCAAAATAAATTTACAATTAACTAGTTCAACTTTTGTGATACCGATAACTGTAACGAAAAGGAAGGAACATAATACAGTAATAGGGGATAGATACAAAACATTCTCATTTTCTCCACCTCTTCGCCTCCTCACTCGAGAATGCCCACGACTTGCTCTACCACAGTAACCACGTACGACAGTGCAGCATATTGTGGTAGACGATATTCGGACAGTGAGGTATCATATAGCCTATCATAATGCAGGATGAATTTCTCATTTATAAAATTGCAAGTAAAGTTATGATGTTGCAATAATTGCCAAATATATGATAAATAGATTCATCATTTGCATGCTAGCCTGTCTATAAAGCCATAAATTCTTGCATACAGACTACAGCAGCAGCCAGCTAGAGAGCATTTGAATTTGACAAGTACTTCATGCAACATTATTTATAATATTATTATTATTATTCACTTTATTTCAATACGGTGTCTATTTCACCAAAAAGCTATTTACAAAACAAAAAGGTGATCTTCCAATAGGCCGTATAGCTAACTAATATTACGAAAAACCTATAATTACATACAGTATGTTAATACAAATGATTAATTAAATAAACAATATATTAATTATTACATTTTTCTGATCAATGTTTTAAAAGAATGTATCGTCTCTGCCCCTTTAATATCTGCGGGCAAACTATTCCAAAGCACCGCTCCCCTGTAGCTGAAAGATTTTTTCTTAAAATTTGTATTCGGTTTAGGTGGTAAACTTGACTGTCTAGTTTGGTAGCCGTGGACTTGGTCAATACTTGTAAATTGATTGGACAATTATTTAGGAACCATATTGTGCCTAACCTTAAACATTAAAGTTTCTAGTTGCTCATTTCTTCTTGTTTACAGGTTTTTCAAATGCAGCTTTTGCAAAAGATCTACAGAGCGGTACTCGCGTATCCACACCTAGTTAGAATGCGCACAGCTCTGTTTTGTAAGCTCTGTAGTTTATCAGAAAGTGTGGAGGCGAGACTACCCCATACCTGGGAACAATAGTCAAAATATGGTTGTGAATTGTGATTATGGTTTTGTAGACAGTTGTGGGCGTATTAATGTACAGGAATTCCCTTAGTCTCCTTAGTAAATTTAATCCTTTGTTGACCTTAGTTATCATTTCAACCTGGTCGCCCCAATTTAGTGTTTAATCTAACATCACACAAAGAATCTTATCTGAGCCAAGACGGATGGATCTGAATTTACTGGGTGTAATCCGACTGATGAGATCCTATGATCATGTATTCAGTTTTCTTGGCATTAAGGCTTAATCTATTTGCCGACATCCATTTGGAAATATTTGATAAATTTTCATGTAGCGCCCGCCTCGTATATAATGTAGCGTAAATCATTACTTGACACGTCAATTTGAGTGTCATCAGCAAACATGTTACAATTTTGCGTCTTTCAAACTGTTAGGAAAGTTATTAACATGTAAGAGAAATAGTAACGGACCAAGGGAGTGATCCTTGTGGTATTCCCGTAACTATTTTCAAAGGTGTAGATATTTTACCATTGACTTTGCAATATTGTGTACGGTTTGATAAGTATGATTTAAACCAATTCAGAGTATCACCATAACATTTTAATTTATTTAATAAAATGGAGTGATCTATCTTATCAAATGCCTTTGATAAGTCTAGAAAAACTACTCCATTTAATTTGCCAACATCAATATTGTGATACCATCTATTCGTGATATTAAGTAATGCAGTTGTTGTAGAGTGACCTGGCCTAAAGCCATGCTGAGTACCAGATAGTAAATCTGCAAAGTTCATTTATCTGCCGAAGCGTTGATCTAAATAGTAAGCGTAGTTCTTGGAAATGATTTCACAGACGGCTTTGTGGATGTTCATACAAGTGTGAACGCGGTGAACCTATAGCAAAGATGAACTGTTTTGGTTGGTATCTTCTAAGTCAGCTCGCTCCAAACGAACAGAGTATCCATGATGTTGCAGGATCTAGACCAACAATGGAAAAAGTTAAAAGCAAGTAACGACCGCGATTGATTCCATTCTTGAAAACAGAAAGTTTGAAATCAAAACTTGGCATTCCAGCAGTAAATAAGTCGACCAATCGAATGGTGAAAGAATCACAGATCTACTCGGCAATAAGTGAGATAAAGAGACGGACAAGTTTACAAAAGAAATCGTCTCGAGCTCCTAAGCTGTGGGATCCTATTGGTATTATGTCGCCTGTGACAATAAAGTTCTGGATTGATCTACAAGAACTTTGATGTTTATGTTACGGGTGGGATAATGTTATACCGGAAGCAAAAATAATGAATCATCTTCTATCGTTAGAGATTCACTGGAAGTTAAAGCTAACCCACACGAGTGCTTCGCCAGAAACCATGCATTTTTCGATGCTGGCGATCAGCGCTTTCGTGGCACCAGCAAAGAAGAATATTCCTAGGCTGCCACTGCTGGGCAGTTCAACTCTTGCAAGGCTACCACGCCTGCAAGATAATGCTGAAGTTTAAGGATATAGACCAAGCCAAGAACTTATGGGTTGATTCCATAATGGTTTTATCTTGGATAAAGACTTCGCCAAAAGAGTTTCGTCCTTTTGTATCCGCTCAAGATGCTGAAATTCAGGAACTGTGGGTTGTGAGGACAGAGTGAAATTAAGAGAGAGTTAAAACCTCCAAAGAAGCAACCAAAAGGCAAGAAAAGCTTTGTACAACTTACCGTTCATGTCACAGAAATGGATGATCCTGATAACCATAGTCGAGACAAAACTCCAGAATCAAAAGTGGAAGAAATCCCATTCCTACATATTTACTAACAAGATGTTCCTCCTTCTCAAACGTTCGACGAACTCTAGGCTATGTTAACCGGTTAGTTCAGTATGCAAGACGCAATAAATAGAAGGGAGTAATCACTTTCGAAGAATTCGAGAATGCACAGAAACAGCTATTTCACGGACGGCTTGAAGATATCAGATCTCTCCCACGTGACATTCGAAACCTGATAATTCTATCACGAAATCGCCCAATGGTATATTTACTCCTTCAACGTATGCACGAGACCCGGCGTCATTGTGGATACAAACGTCTGACGCATGAAGCAAGAAAAAAATTCTGGATAATTTGATTACCCGAAATGCCGAAGTACCTCACCAAGAAATGCATAGTCTGTCCAAGACAACGCGCCAGACCCCTTGAGCAAATAATGGGTCAAATACCGAGTCTCAGAGTAGCAACAGGACGACCTCCGTTTAACGCTCCTCTAACACTGCGATTGTTATGTCTGGACCGTTCCATATTAGACTGAATCGGAAAACGCTGAAATAGGCACAAATTATTATATTCACCGCATTCTTGTAAAACTTGTACTGCAGTGACTCGGCACCGTTTTTATGGAAACCATTCGGTCGAAAGCATTAGTTATGTCAAATGCTAGTCATCCACGGGACGTCTAATGAATTCACACGAACCTTCTTAGTCGGCATTAAGAGGTTGAAACATTAAAAACGTTCACCAAATCCTAGCATGATTCTATAGAGATGAAAATAGTGTGCGCCAATGCCCAGATACCTTCTCATCTCAGACCTGGGACTAGCCCGCTTATCGCGCACGAGTACAAATGAGCAGAGTAACGATGTTCTGATCAGAGAGACCAAAGGGCGGGAACAAACGTGGTTCTTCATAAGATTCATGCATATTAGTCAGTATTAAATCAAGAATTGCGTTCCTTCTGGTGGGCCGAGCGGGAAAAATTTGTTTAAGACGTGTTAATCGAGTTGGCATCCAGACAATTGAAGTCGCCTGCAACGATAATTGCGCAATTTAGGTATATTGAGTCTGCCATAGACAAACTGTGAAACAAATGTTCGTATGTAGAATCGTTCTCACCCACCGTCCAGTGAGGGTGGTAGATTACGGAGTCAATAAGATAAGAAAATCCTCTAGGTAGACGATTCGGTCGTAAATGAACCCACAAAATTGCCCGACGTGGCTATCTGATTTCCGATCTTTTCTTATGAAAGTATACCCAGCAATATCAACAAATTATCTATGATAGCTGATTTAGCTAAGTTTCAGTAATAAATGCAATGCTGATCTGATTGTGATTAACAAACTCTTGTACTTCTTCGATCTTAGGCGTGAGAGACCTATAACATTTGCAACCATGATCTTAGGGACATGATAAACTCTTTTCCGAGAGAGTTGATCCGTATCAGAGTCTTGGGAGCAAAAATCTCGTGCACATGCAATCAGCACATGCAATCAGCACATGCAATCAGCACTATATATTATAGTCACACGGCACTCGTGGAAAGCAGGTTGTTTTGTTTTGTAAGATTATGTAATTTTGTAATTATTTGATGTCATTTATGTAAATATGTAGATATATGTAACTTCTTTTTGTAAATCCTGATGAGTCTACCGTGTTTAAATAAAGTTCAATACAATACAAAATACAATGCATGACGTGTTTTTCCCGAGTTATATAAATATTGTTAACAAGAAGAAGGTAGTTTTGATCTAACTTTGGGACCTCCTTATGTGATCGAAAGAATAGGTAAGTTCAAAGAAACATTATTTCCGTACTGGGGGGCGGGGGGAGCCTGAAAACAGGATTGCCCGCATGCGGGTTTTGTTTTGGGGACAATTCAGAGCTGACTGTATGTTTATAATTTAGTTTAAAAACGTTAAGTACTTTCTGACATAAAATAATTATTCTAAAGCAACCGGACAGGCTCACGAAAATTGTAAGTCGTACTGTCGGTAGTTTTGTCTTTGGAAATTCCTAGTTAAACCGGGCCCGGCAGTGGCGAAGCCAGCCTGACAATTTGGTCATGCTATGCAAATATTTGCGTGTTCATAGACTGTGAAAACAATCAATTTCTAAAGAAATGAATAATGATGATTTAAAATTTGCATTGCATGACCAAATTGTCAGGCTGGCTTCGCTACTTAAACCGTATAGCTAACCGTTTTAACCTCACCAATGTAATGCATTTTGTTTATAGTTGACTCGTATCTCATGTTCGTATTTGTACTAAAAATCTAAAATATATTATCATATAAAACAAGTATGGTCTACGTCCGTGGTAACGTCCGAATTACGTATAGTACTCCAAGACGAGTGTGCGAAACCATGGGAGGCCAAATAGGTAGTTATAATTAGCAGAAAAAAAGACTAAAATTGTTTAAAATTCAATAAAGCTTCATTAATATATTACCGTGAAATAATGAAATTGTTCTGACAACTATCTTTATATAGTAACAAGTGTTCAATACTAGTCATAACATTGGCCTTTGTGATCACTTGCCCGTTTTCGTTTTAGAAAATATGCGCGCGAGAGCCTCAACTGTGCAGTAACCGTACAAAAGAGTCTCGAATTACATACCGTGACATGAAGCGACTTGATGAAAAAAAGTTTAAAGAAACTCTGAAACAAGCCTCTTGGGACACTGCCTTTGTAAATGAGGACATTGATGATGTTGTTAATTTTGGGAACAGACATTTAATTATGCTATTGACTCTCATTGTCCTTGGCGTGTGAAAAGCGAGTTAAACAGATTACCCAAGCGCCGTGGATGACAAAAGCAGTCTGTGATTAAACAGCTCCATATTAGGGATCACTTACTGAAGGTGGCAAGACGTACTGATCATTTGGATGACTGGGCAAATGCAGGCGGTTCGCTAGAATCTAGCAAGTATAATTACTATCAGATTGGTCAGAGGGCACAGTAATTATACTGCCAGATTGGCCAATCTTTCCAATCTCGCATCTCAATCTAAAGACTAGCGCCAGTCTGCGAATATTGCTATGACAGCGCGTTCAAAATGGCGGACTAAACGAGCGTAGCTGGCTTAAGCTGCGTAATATGTTAAACAAGAACATTACATCGGATCATCTGATTATTTTTTAACTTTAAAATCAACACAATGTTTTGTCCTTGAAATTTGCTGTATGTTATCAAGTGTAATCTACTTTGTTTGATCGATATACGTGTAATTTTGTATCTTACAAATTGGTGCACAAATCATATAAATTTATAATATAAGTATAAATCGTTATGTCTATCTACTGGATATTAAAAATTACCATTCCGTTGTGTGTGGAATGCAAATGAAACGTGTTAATTCAAGTTAAAATACAGCTTTAATATTAGGAGTTTGAAAATTAGCGTCATATTTCAGTGAGTGAGTTTATATTGAGTATGAAAAATAGAAGTTAAGAGATCTAATGTATGTCAGATTGCAATTACATTGTTATACTATCTTATATATTAAAAGCAGAATTAATAGAACCAAATCAAATTCAAACTCGAATGTAATATGGTCTGAAATTATAGAGTTTTATTCCCTTGAGTATAGAAGTTATTAAGAGATTCCAATCCCAAGTGGTATAAATAGTCACTCTTGTATTATCTTGTATTATTGTATATTAGCAGATTTAATAGAGATTTTTAATTTAACTCCAAATCCGCATATTGATGAACCACTATAGTAGAACCACTATAGTAGCAACATCTACAAAATAAGTAAATCATTATCGCATGGATAAGCTTATTGTTTTCTAATAATTATCAGTCTGATTACACAAGTCATGCACACAATTACGTTGTCTTGTTAGCATGTTAAACATGACACAGATTAAGTATAGATATCTATACTTAATCTGTGGTCATGACTTTGTTTACAGGGGCATAGGAACAGGGGAGGGGGTGCACAAGGGTCATGCCCTTCTGAAAGATATGAGACTGAGCCGGAATTAGTGTGGGAAATAAAACAAAAATTGGAAAATCAAAGCAACGTGAATTAAGCCGCAAATATCAGCATCGTTTGATCATCATTCAGCTCCTGCAGTGGCGCATCCATGGAGACGTACCATTTGGCAGTTGGCACTGCAACAATGTTGCATCGAAACTTGCAACTGTTTCAAAGGCGCAGTGGTCTATAAATAAACGGATCCCCCCTTCCTTTTTAAAAGAATGCTTACATATTAAAAAATCGATAATATATTAAAGAGGCAGTATCACACAAAATCGTCTATTCTATCCCCTCCCGAAATGCAGTTCGAACCACCCCCTTAGATGCATGTGCCTTCGGCGCTCGATGTTGCTTCCATACAAGTAATGAGAGCCCTCTTCTTATAAATTTAGTTCCACAGCACTGTGTGTTCATCAATTTCAGACACATATTCCATTACTGTTCAGCCTGCGAAAACAAATTTACTTGAGGGTGCCCTTATTGAATGGAAAACAGGGGCTGCGCCACGGGGACGACTGTGGAGTACACGTCCTCCTAGTTCTCTTCGAAGTCAATTTTCTAGTTCGTCCAAATCCGGCGACAAAATTGGAAGATGGACAACGTGACTGAATAATAATAACATACGTATAATAATGAAATATCATGTGTTTCGTGTACTTTATAATATTCGGAATTCTGTATAATCTTGACCACAAAATGCGGGAAATCGTATTTCAGGGACTCTTGATATTTCAAATTTTGTTTACTTGCAGACATTTCTCTCTTACCAAGTTATCTAGCGGAATCTCAAATTTTCAATCTCAAGTCATTTATTCTATTTCAGTTTGGAATCTAATTCCAATCTGAAGTCATTTATACTATCTCAGAGCGGAATCCAATTTCAACCTCAAGTCATGCTCATTTATACTATCTCAGAGTGGAATATAACTCCAATCTCACTTCATTCAGTTATATTATCTCAGATTGAGTTATCTATACTATCTCAGAGTGGAATCTAATTTCAATCACAAGCCATTTATACTATCTCAGAGTGGAATCTAATTTCAATCTCAAGTGATTTATACTACCTCAGATTGGAATCCAATTCCAATCTCACGTCATTTATACTATCTCAGATTGGAATCTAATTTCAATCTCTCGTCATTTATACTATTTCAGAGTGGAATCTAATTCCAATCTCACGTCATTTATATTATTTCAGAGTGGAATATAATTCCAATCTCAAGTCATTTATACTATCTCAGAGTGGAATCTAATTCCAATCTCATGTCATTTTATTTTATACTATTTCAGATGGGAATCTGATTCCAATCTCACGTCATTTGTACTATTTCAGATATATATATTGCACTCTGAGATAGTATAAATCACTGAGATAATATAAATGAGCATGACTTGAGATCGGAATTAGATTCCACTCTGAGATAGTATAAATGACTTGAGATTGGAATTAGATTCCAATCTGAGATAGTATAAATGACGTGAGATTGGAATTAGATTCCAATCTGAAATAATATAAATGACGTGAGATTGGAATTAGATTTGAACCGGTGAGATAGTATAAATGACGTGAGATTGGGATTAGATTACAATCTGAGATAGTATAAAGGACTTGCGTTTGGAATTACATTCCACTCTGAGATAGTATAAATCACCTGAGATTGAAATTAGATTCCACTCTGAGATAGTATAGATGACTTGAGATTGTAATTAGATTCGAACCTGATATAGTATAAATGACGTAAGATTGGAATTAGATCCGAATCTGAAATAGTATAAACGCTTGATATTGGAATTAGATTTCAATATGAGATAATATAAATGAGCATGACTTGAGATTGGAATTAGATTCCACTCTGAGAAAGTATAAATGACTTGAGATTGGAATTAGGTTCCAATCTGAGATAGTATAAATGACGTGAGATTAGAATTAGATTCCAATCTGAAATAATATAAATGACGTGAGATTGGAATTAGATTCGAACCTGAGAGATAGTATAAATGACGTGAGATTGGAATTAGATTACAATCTGAGATAGTATAAATGACTTGAGATTGGAATTATATTCCACTCTGAGATAGTATAAATCACTTGAGATTGGAATTAGATTCGAACCTGAGAGATAGTATAAATGACGTGAGATTGGAATTAGATTACAATCTGAGATAGTATATATGACTTGAGATTGGAATTATATTCCACTCTGAGATAGTATAAATCACTTGAGATTGGAATTAGATTCCACTCTGAGATAGTATAAATGACTTGAGATTGGAATTAGATTCCAATATGAGATAGTATAAATGACGTGAGATTGGAATTAGATTCCGATCTGAAATAGTACAAATGACGTGATATTGGAATTAGATTCCCATCTGAAATTGTATAAATGACATGAGATTGGAATTAGATTCCAATCTGAGATAGTATAAATGACGTGAGATTGGAATTACATTCCACTCTGAGATAGTGTAAATCACTTGAGATTGAAATTAGATTCCACTATGAGATAGTATAAATGACTTGAGATGGTAATTAGATTCGAACCTGATATAGTATAAATAACGTAAGATTGGAATTAGGTTCGAATCTGAAATAGTATAAATGGCTTGATATTGGAATTAGATTTCAATCTGAGATAATATAAATGGGGAAATTGAGATAGCATAAATGACCATGACGTGAGATTGAAATTAGATTCCACTCTGAAATAGTATAAATGGCTTGATATTGGAATTAGATTTCAATATGAGATAATATAAATGAAGGAAATTGAGATAGTATAAATGACCATGACGTGAGATTGAAATTAGATTCCACTCTGAAATAGTATAAATGACTTGAGATTGGAATTAGATTCCACTCTGAGATAGTATAAATGACTTGAGATTGGAATTAGATTCCAATCTGAAATAGTATAAATAGCTTGATATTGGAATTAGATTTCAATCTGAGATAATATAAATGAGCATGACTTGAGATTGGAATTAGATTCAACTCTGAGATAGTATAAATCACTTGAGATTGGAATTAGATTCCACTCTGAGATAGTATAAATGACTTGAGATTGGAATTAGATTACAATCTGAGATAGTATAAATGACTTGAGATTGGAATTATATTCCACTCTGAGATAGTATAAATCACTTGAGATTGGAATTAGATTCGAACCTGAGAGATAGTATAAATGACGTGAGATTGGAATTAGATTACAATCTGAGATAGTATAAATGACTTGAGATTGGAATTATATTCCACTCTGAGATAGTATAAATCACTTGAGATTGGAATTAGATTCCACTCTGAGATAGTTTAAATGACTTGAGATTGGAATTAGATTCCAATATGAGATAGTATAAATGACGTGAGATTGGAATTAGATTCCGATCTGAAATAGTACAAATGACGTGATATTGGAATTAGATTCCCATCTGAAATAGCATAAATGACATGAGATTGGAATTAGATTCCCATCTGAAATAGCATAAATGACATGAAATTGGAATTAGATTCCAATCTGAGATAGTATAAATGACGTGAGATTGGAATTACATTCCACTCTGAGATAGTGTAAATCACTTGAGATTGAAATTAGATTCCACTCTGAGATAGTATAAATGACTTGAGATGGTAATTAGATTCGAACCTGATATAGTATAAATGACGTAAGATTGGAATTAGGTTCGAATCTGAAATAGTATAAATGGCTTGATATTGGAATTAGATTTCAATCTGAGATAATATAAATGGGGCGAAATTGAGATAGTATAAATGACCATGACGTGAGATTGAAATTAGATTCCACTCTGAAATAGTATAAATGACTTGAGATTGGAATTAGATTCCACTCTGAGATAGTATAAATGACTTGAGATTGGAATTAGATTCCAATCTGAAATAGTATAAATGGCTTGATATTGGAATTAGATTTCAATCTGAGATAATATAAATGAGCATGACTTGAGATTGGAATTAGATTCCACTCTGAGATAGTATAAATGACTTGAGATTGGAACTAGATTCCAATCTGAGATAGTATAAATGATGTGAGATTGGAATTATATTGCACTCTGAGCTAGTATAAATCACTTGAGATTGAAATTAGATTCCACTCTGAAATAGTATAAATGATGTGAGATTGGAATTAGATTCCAATGTGAAATATTATAAATAACTTGAGATTGAAATTAGATTCCATTCTGAGATAGTATAAATGACTTGAGATTGGAATTAGATTCGAACCTGATATAGTATAAATGACGTAAGGTTGGAATTAGATTCCAATGTGAAATAGTATAAATGACTTGTGATTGAAATTAGATTCCACTCTGAGATAGTATAAATGACGAGAGATTAAAATTAGATTTCAGTCTGAGATAATATAAATGACGTGAGATTGGAGTTATATTCCACTCTGAGATAGTATAAATGAGCATGACTTGAGATTGAAATTGGATTTCACTCTGAGATAGTATAAATGACTTGAGATTGTAATTAGATTCGAACCTGAGATAGTATAAATGACGTGAGATTGGAATGAGATGCCAATGTGAAATAGTATAAATGACTTGTAATTGAACTTAGATTCCACTCTGAGATAATATAAATGACGAGAAATTGAAACTAGATTCCACTCTGAGATAGTATAAATGACTTGAGATTGTAATTAGATTCGAACCTGAGATAGTATAAATGACGTGAGATTGGAATTAGATTCCAATCTGAAATAGTATAAATTACTTGATATTGGAATTAGATTTCAATCTGAGATAGTATAAATGAGCATGAGGTGAGATTGGAATTAGATTCCAATCTGGGATAGTATAAATCACTTGAGATTGAAATTAGATTCCTCTCTGAGATAGTGTGAATGAATTGAGATTGGAATTAGATTCCACTCTGAGATAGTATGAATGACTTGAGATTGGAATTATATTCCACTCTGAAATAATATAAATGACGTGAGATTGGAATTAGATTCCACTCTGAAATAGTATAAATGACGAGAGATTGAAATTAGATTCCAATCTGAGATAGTATAAATGACGTGAGATTGGAATTGGATTCCAATCTGAGGTAGTATAAATCACTTGAGATTGAAATTAGATTCCACTCTGAGATAGTATAAATGGCTTGTGATTGAAATTAGATTCCACTCTGAGATAGTATAGATAACTCAATCTGAGATAATATAACTGAATGAAGTGAGATTGGAGTTATATTCCACTCTGAGATAGTATAAATGAGCATGACTTGAGGTTGAAATTGGATTCCGCTCTGAGATAGTATAAATGACTTCAGATTGGAATTAGATTCCAAACTGAAATAGAATAAATGACTTGAGATTGAAAATTTGAGATTCCGCTAGATAACTTGGTAAGAGAGAAATGTCTGCAAGTAAACAAAATTTGAAATATCAAGAGTCCCTGAAATACGATTTCCCGCATTTTGTGGTCAAGATTATACAGAATTCCGAATATTATAAAGTACACGAAACACATGATATTTCATTATTATACGTATGTTATTATTATTCAGTCACGTTGCCCATCTTCCAATTTTGTCGCCGGATTTGGACGAACTAGAAAGTTGACTTCGAAGAGAACTAGGAGGACGTGTACTCCACAGTCGTCCCCGTGGTGCAGCCTCTGTTTTCCATTCAATAAGGGCACCCTCAAGTAAATTTGTTTTCGCAGGCTGAACAGTAATGGAATATGTGTCTGACATTGATGAACACACAGTGCTGTGGAACTAAATTTATAAGAAGAGGGCTCTCATTACTTGTATGGAAGCAACATCGAGCGCCGAAGGCACATGCATCTAAGGGGGTGGTTCGAACTGCATTCCGGGAGGGGATAGAATAGACGATTTTGTGTGATACTTCCTCTTTAATATATTATCGATTTTTTAATATGTAAGCATTCTTTTAAAAAGGAAGGGGGGATCCGTTTATTTATAGACCACTGCGCCTTTGAAACAGTTGCAAGTTTCGATGCAACATTGTTGCAGTGCCAACTGCCAAATGGTACGTCTCCATGGATGCGCCACTGCAGGAGCTGAATGATGATCAAACGATGCTGATATTTGCGGCTTAATTCACGTTGCTTTGATTTTCCAATTTTTTTATTTCCCACACTAATTCGGCTCAGTCTCATATCTTTCAGAAGGGCATGACCCTTGTGCACCCCTCCCTGTTCCTATGCCCTAAACAAAGTCATGACCACAGATTAAGTATAGATATCTATACTTAATCTGTGTCATGACGCTTAGCATGCAACAAGACAACGTAATTGTGTGCATGACTTGTGTAATCCAGACTGATAATTATTAGAAAGAAAACAATAAGCTTATCCATGCGATAATGATTTACTTATTTTGTAGATGTTGCTACTATAGTGGTTCTACTATAGTGGTTCATCAATATGCGGATTTGGAGTTAAATTAAAAATCTCTATTAAATCTGCTAATATACAATAATACAAGATAATACAAGAGTGACTATTTATACCACTTGGGATTGGAATCTCTTAATAACTTCTATACTCAAGGGAATAAAACTCTAATTTTCAAACTCCTATATAATTTCAGACCATATTACATTCGAGTTTGAATTTGATTTGGTTCTATTAATTCTGCTTTTAATATATAAGATAGTATAACAATGTAATTGCAATCTGACATACATTAGATCTCTTAACTTCTATTTTTCATACTCAATATAAACTCACTCACTGAAATATGACGCTAATTTTCAAACTCCTAATATTAAAGCTTTATTTTAACTTGAATTAACACGTTTCATTTGCATTCCACACACAACGGAATGGTAATTTTTAATATCCAGTAGATAGACATAACGATTTATACTTATATTATAAATTTATATGATTTGTGCACCAATTTGTAAGATACAAAATTACCCGTATATCGATCAAACAAAGTAGATTACACTTGATAACATACAGCAAATTTCAAGGACAAAACATTGTGTTGATTTTAAAGTTAAAAAATAATCAGATGATCCGATGTAATGTTCTTGTTTAACATATTACGCAGCTTAAGCCAGCTACGCTCGTTTAGTCCGCCATTTTGAACGCGCTGTCATAGCAATATTCGCAGACTGGCGCTAGTCTTTAGATTGAGATGCGAGATTGGAAAGATTGGCCAATCTGGCAGTATAATTACTGTGCCCTCTGACCAATCTGATAGTAATTATACTTGCTAGATTCTAGCGAAGCGGGTGGCAAATTACCGTGCTGCTAGAAACAAAGCTGTCTCAGTCCTGCGGTCAGCCAAGCGCGAATTCTACAACAATTCGTTTGAGGAAAATAAGAATAATGCAAGGGCCTTTTGGAAGTCAATAAAAACGCTGACTGGTTCTAAGAAGAATACTAGACAAATAAACAAGCTGAATATTGATGGTCGCGATGTGGATGATAAAACCGAAAGAGCAGAACAATTTAACACCTATTTTTCTACAATTGCTGATACTATAGAGACTATAGACACTATAGACACTATAGACACTATAGACACTATAGGCACTATAGACACTATAGACAGTTTAGACACTATAGACACTATAGACACTATAGACATTATATAGAGACTATAGAGACTATAGACACTATAAGTACTATAGATGCTATCATGCTATAGAGACTATATATGCTATATATACCGTAGATGCTATAGAGACTATATATGCTACAGATACTATAGACACTATATACATTATAGACATTATAGATACTATAGAGACTATAGATACTATAGATACTATAGAGACTATAGAGATTATAGATGTTATATAGATGCTATAGTTACTATAGAAACTATAGAGATTATAGATGTTATAGATGTTATTGAACTGCAAACTTTATTGTTGATATATCTATTAACAGCATATTTGACATCTATTCCACCTACTTTGACAAGTGATGCCATTTCCAGAATATCCAGCAATGCAGGTGCATTCAAATGAACCATCTGTGTCTTCGCATGTAGCTAATGTATCGTGGCAGTTGTCAGTTCCTGTTGTACATTCGTTAATATCTGCAACCATAAAATGAAACTTTACAAAGTACAGTTGAAGAAAATGATATATATTCGGTCATCATTCATAAGCGATAGCCCAATTACATTTGTAGTGATAATAGATGACAGGGAGAGAAAAATCGCTAACAAAATTGCTAGTGGGATCCAGGCTTAGAGGAATTGCCTAAAGTATACAAACTTTACTCAGAGCTGGGGATCTATGCTTTTTCTAAACATAAGTTATTAACAGCTACTCTTTAGCCGATTTCTTGTTTGAAATAGAGTTAACCTAGAACTTTATCGTTAATATATATTTTACCATGCTTTTTGACATCTATTCCACCTACTTTGACAAGTGATGCCATTTCCAGAATATCCAGCAATGCAGGTGCATTCAAATGAACCATCTGTGTCTTCGCATGTAGCTAATTTATCGTGGCAGTTGTCAGTTCTTGTTGTGCATTCGTTAATATCTGCAACCATACAATGGAACTTTACAAAATACAGTTGAAGAAAATGATATATATTCGGTCATCATTCATAAGTGATAGCCCAATTACATTTGTAGTGATAATAGATGACAGGGAGAGAAAAATCGCTGACAAAATTGCTAGTGGGATCCAGGCTTAGAGGAATTGCCTAAAGTATACAAACTTTACTCAGAGCTGGGGATCTATGCTTTTTCTAAACATAAGTTTTAACGGCTACTCTTTAGCCGATTTCTCGTTTGAAATAGAGTTAACCTACAACTTTAACGTTAATATATATTTTACCATGCTTTTTGACATCTATTCCACCTACTTTGACAAGTGATGCCATTTCCATAATATCCAGCAACAGTGCAGGTGCATTCAAATGAACCATCTGTGTCTTCGCATGTAGCTAATATATCGTGGCAGTTGTCAGTTCTTGTTGTGCATTCATCTGCAACGATAAAATGAAAATTTATAAAATACAGTTAAAGAAGATCATATATTCGGTCATCATTCAGAAGCGAAAGGCCAAATTGCTAGTGAGATCCAGGCTTATAGGAATTGCCTTACAAACTTTACTCAGACCTGGGGATCTATACTTTTTCTAAACATACAGTAAGTTTTTAAAGGCGACTCTTTAGCAGATTTCTCGTTTGAAATGGAGTTGTCCTACAAGATGCATATTTGATTATAGATGCATATTTGACATGACACTATTCCTACTCAACAACTCTACCATCCTGGACAAGATTAAACTGGTCAGTTTTAATATTCAAAGTATATAGCACTCGCTACTGATACACAGACAAAAACCGAAACTCAATCATAGCATCGAAGCATCCCGAGAACTATCCATTACCAGAAATCTGGGACATTTTGCGACTGCGTTTGGTCAGCGGGTATTCACTTCATACTTAAGGGGAATTTTCCTACTGCAGACGGCTTGCGAAGTCGTAACTTCCCAATTTTCCCACCAAAATGTTCGCAAGAACCCAGTCGTTTTGAATCTGTGAGTATATTTTAACATTGCGCACGGCAAAACAGCGTTGAGACGCTTCAAACACGAGGCGCAGGCTTATTTTGCGATGATTTTATAGTAAAGGATGCAAAGTCACGCGACTTTGAGGCCAAAAGTACCGCACTTTTTATCACTTCCAAAACAAGCATCCACAACAGGAGATAGCGCAATATCTCAGGAGTATAAAGCTGTGCGTATATCTTAAGAATGTTATAAATAAAGCGAGAAACGAGAAATTTAAGGGGGAAAATGCATATTTTTGTCCCGCGATTGTAGTATGAAATCCCAGCATGACGTGACACCTGATACTTGCTGACCTTTTGTCAGTACATGTTTTGCCATGGAAAATTGCTCGAAATATATGCACGCAAATTGCTAATTCGACACGAAACCAAGTCACCAGATCACGCAAATCTCTCGGATTTTCTTAGGTAGCAGACTGGTAACAAGCCTTGCTAGTAAACAAGAAAGATGGCTGCTCGAACTTTTATATATTTAAGACTTCAGCTTGTTATTTTCGGCTTCAAAGATATGACCTTATGCTAGTTATGGCGACATGCAAGCACCATTAAAAAAGCAAACTTTTAAACGATTTTGGAACCGGTTTGTCGTGGAATAACCAGCACTTTTTTGGGCAATATTAACTGTTTGAACTTCGGCAAATACATCGCGAGGTCCACAGTTTGCATCGCCCGAAAGGATATTGCTTTATTCGACGGAGTTATAACTCGTGTATAGCCAGATTTACTATAAATTACACTATCAGATGCATCGAATTGCCAGTGAAAATACATCGATCGCGGGAACCACTTAGACGGAAATAAATGCTGGCAAAATTTATGAACAAATATTGCTTGTTCAGGTCGCTCTTATTATCGAAGTCCACAACCATGGAATATTTAAACAAAGTAGCTTAAAATTTGATATTTTTATCAACTCCAATGTAGTTTATAGTAATTCTTGGTTGCCATATTAGGGCAATGTGCGCATGTCCGTCGCCATCTTGTCCCAAATTTCTGGTAATGCGGTTTTCAATTGACAGATCAATAGATCATCTAACATCAGACAAACGAGAGCTAACTGTAAATATATAAAGCACTGTTTAGCTTGTATTATTATCCATTTCTGCATGATAATGCCTAAAATATAGTCGAACAGTAGAAATAATAAAAATGTTTCTATATTCGGAGTTATTGTTGTGCACCCTGCATGTAAAAATTAAGGGCGTCAGTGTCTTTAGTTCAAATGTCTATAATCTATATCAGTATAGTATCTATAGTGTTTATAGTGTCTATATAGTACCTATAGTGTCTATATAGTCTATATTGTCTGTAGTGTATATAGTTTCTATAATGTCTATAGTATCTATACTATCTATGGTCTCTTAATAGTGTCTATAGTGTCTATAGTGTCTATAGTGTGATAGTGTCTATAGACTATACTATAGTCTCTATATAGTGTCTATAGTATCTATACTGTCTATATTGTATATAGTCTCTATAACGTCTATAGCATCTATAGTATCTACGGTCTTTATGATGTCTATAGTGTCTATAGCATCTATATATATAGCATCTATAGTATGTTGAGATATTTAGGGACATATAGACACACCAATATTTGAGGACACATCCATATTTGTAAATATTCAAGTTGTACCGCACACACGGAAGTGTCGTTGACTCTGCCTTTTCGGATAATTTTACCGTGCGTTTGCTAACAGAGAGTCATACTTCGACATACTTCTTGATCGTCGAGTTTCAGCGATGCAAAGGTGGGATATTTTACAGTCTTTAAAGAGCTTTAATCATCGGAATAGCGATTGTTTACACAGAGTAGGCGACTATAAACGGTATTTCAGAAAACAAAGTCAAAAGGATCTAGGATTAAGACATTATTAAATGTTTTCGACCACGCGGACAATGGAATATTTCGTGCTGAAAGAAGCGCCGATAAACTCATAAAAGCACATTGCTTTCCTCTAGAATGAACAGCCGACACTAAACAGTTCATCACCTTGATAAACTATACGTGCAGACGCGGATTTGTCAGCGCCCTCACTTTTTGACGTCATTGCGTGCTACTTGGCTGTATTCGATCACGCAAAATATAGTTTTGTATGGCGATTAAACATGAATAATCAGAATGTGAATGGTTATTCAAGCATTCGCGATTTATATAGATACTTGACGCGTGCATAGGTCGCCCACATATCAATAATTCAGTATTAGTTTTACTTATACAATACAATATACAATTTGTCATAGAATACAATGAGTAGAAATGTAACTGATGCGTTAAGGCTAAGCGAAGATTAATGAAACGACTAGATTACGCGTTGTGTTATCGTGTGACAGGCACTACAGATATTAGGATATACGATATCATGATATTGTGTCTGCTAGTTGTCCGCGATATGTGTAAAAATCAGTTTCCACGTTTTTATCAGGAAATCATGTACATGCACTCCATTTCCTAATTGCATGCACTTATCTATTTTAGAGCTCAGTACCATCAGATGGTGAAATGTTATAGTTTTGAAATGGTTACAGAGAGAAATCTCTGTGGTGTGTGGCGTTTGTCCTGAGATATAGCATATTTTATTGCAGATCTCCAAGAACTTTTAACTGCCTACCATCTCATCTATGTCAACCTAATATATCTATTGGACATAAATCGCATCTGTTCACTTATTACCAGAACATTGCAGAACAAATTTATGACATCGACGTTCCACAAACGTTCAAAACAGTCTGTGTCAAATGTCATTCGTGTCGTCCCTTGTCTAGTCTTTCTGTAAAAATGTGTTGTCAGTAATTTGTAAACAATGTTTTGTACTTGTTAGTTGCGGTTACCCGTAATGGAGCAACATGCTCTGTGGGATTAACCTGTCTTATTTGACAAAGATTGTAAAAATATGTCTGGGCGACAGCAATGAAAGAAATAGGTATGCTAAGCGTACATGTATCTGCTCATGGCGATGCCACAGTTGCCCATGAAGGAGTAATATTGAATAATTCAACAATAGGCAATTTCGCAATTACGGGCGCCATTTAGAAAAGTGGCAAAGGGGGAAAACACAATAAAGCAACAATAGCATGACTCTAGGGACAAGTATTCCCATTGGGACGAGGTGTATATAGTTACTACGGCTGGCAGAGCCAAGTCGTCCTGGTTTGTTTGGGGTGTCACAAATTTGCACTTCCACAGTCACCCAAGTCACCCGCACAAAACGCATGCAATTTTCTTGTGTGCATCGTAGAATACTTGTGCATTTTGAGTTACGTACTTGTGTTTTAACCAGATCAATAACGTATCAAGTAGGTACGCTTAGCGTACGCTTAATAGGTACGCTTAATAGGTACGCTTAATAGGTACGCTTAATAGGTACGCTTAATAGGTACGCTTAATAGGTAATAGGTACGTTTAGCGTACCTATTTTTTATACTTACGACAATGGCCAAACATTTAATAGCTAGACACAGACAAAACCATTTTGTAACGCAATCACAAAATATGCACGGGAGATTAAAGTAGCGTGGTAAAGCATAGACGGAAATACGATATCATATCCATTGCTCACATCAGTGATAATATAATTCGAGCACATCAGTTTTGGAGCTTTTGTAATCTTTGAATAAATTTTGTTAATCTAAATGATTAAATTTCACCGCACTTCACAAGAATAACTAAAGCATGGTTGTACCAAAGGCATTGCTTTGGTTGTACCATTGGCATTGGCATTGCATTATACAGGGTGTATAAAAAAACGGAGCCCATTTTGATGCTTAATAATTTTCGGAATACTAGACCTTATAAGTTATAAAGTGATTTAGGTTTAAAGCCTGTTCTTTTTTTTTTCGAACAAACCGTCATTGGTGTCTTTAATGCAAGTAATAATTATTATTATTATTATTATTATTTAAACTTATTTAATCACGGTAGCCTTTCAGAAGTACATCTGTTTTTCAAAGGGCCGTGAGTTCATTAAAATATTTACATAATTAGGAAAAAAGAAAGTTTAAAAAGCGAGAAAAACAGGAAATTTAAGTAAACTATTTACATGGATGTAGTTAATTACACTATAAATGGGATAGGACCAATGGTTAGGACATACGTTTTATGACATTCTTAAAGGAGTTGACAGAGACATCATCTATTAAGGCTTGGTCAATAATATGATTAGGTAGGTTATTCCAAATCATAGCTCCTCGATAGGAAAAGCTATTTTTTAGAAAATTTGTCTTTGGCTTAGGTAGGTGAATATTTCTATTGTTGCTACGTAATTGATGGCTGTCGTTTCCGTTCAAGTTAATTGTCTGCGTTAGGTAGTCGGGAACTAAACCTTTAAGGGCCTTAAAAATCATTACAAGGTCGCGCTCATCTAAGTTGTCCTTTATAGGTCTCCAGTTTAAGGTTTCAAAAATGTTAGTTGATCTTATCTCGTAACTGGATCCTGTTATTACGCGGGCAGCCCTTTTCTGTAACTTATATAGTTTATTAATGTGATCGGCGCCAAAGCCATGCCACACAGTTGAGCAGTAGGTAAAGTGCGGAAGTACAAGTGAATTGTACATTGTAATTAAAACATCTTGTGTGACAAAATCTCTAGCTCTTCTTAACATTCCGATAAGTGCTGAGATTGTTTTACATTGTTTGTTGTTATGTTCGTGCCATTTTAATTGTTCATCTATAATAATGCCTAATGATTTTGTACTTTCAACTCGTGTTATTTGCTCGCCTGCAATTGATATGTTTGTAATATTTGAGCCAATAGAATTTAATTTTTGTCGTGAGCCAATAATCATGTATTCAGTTTTTTTACGGTTTAAGGTCAGTTTGTTTGCGGTTAACCATGTGTGAACTATTTCTAAATCGTGATTCAGTTTACTTTCTATATCTGCAGATGATAATCCGTTGCATGATAGATTTGTATCATCCGCAAACATTGTGGCGTTTGTTGTTTCAAGGCAATTTGGCAGATCATTTACATAAAGGAGAAATAGCAACGGGCCTAAATTTGTCCCTTGAGGAACTCCACAGGTAATTGTTCTTGTGTCCGACATTTTTTGGTTAATTTTGCATACTTGCTGCCTCTCCTTTAAATATGACTGAAACCATTTGTGTGCTGTGCCCTTTATTCCATAAGCTGTCAATTTGGATAAAAGAATATTGTGGTCCACTGTGTCAAATGCCTTTTGAGATCTAAGAATAGAACACCATTGATAAGGCCCTGATCCATGTTTATTAACCATTCATTTGTTGAGCTCAGAAGTGCAGTTTCAGTTGAATGGAGTGATCGAAACCCGGACTGGTTTGGCGAAATGATAAGCTTTTCGTCTAAATAGTCAAGTATTTGTGTATAGACAATTTTCTCGAAAATCTTTGCAATTGTTGAAATTATTGAAATAGGTCGATAGTTTCCACAGTCTGATTTTTCACCAGATTTATAGATAGTAACCTTGGCGACTTTCCAATCTTCTAGAAAGATCCCAGAACTTAACGATAGGTTGAATAAATAATTTAGGATGGTATTATACTGTCGCCAGCTTCCTTGACCAATTTTGTAGAAACGTTGTCAAGACCTGGTGATTTGTTAGTTTTAAGGTTTTTAACTACTTTTTCAGTTCATCATAAGTTATGGTTTGAAATTGAATGAAGTTGACACTGGAGTGACATAATTCAAAGGATTAGTGTTTGTGATGGGAATGTTACTAGCTAGTGTAGGCCCAACTGAACAAAAATAGTCGTTAAATTCCTGGGCTATATTTGCATCACCGGTTATGTCAATCCCATTGACCTTCACTTTATTAACCGCAGTGGATTTGGAGTGTTTATTTAATAGTTTGTTAATAGTTTGCCAACACTCTTTTTGCAATCTTTTAGCTTGGTATTAAAATATTCAGTTTTGCATTTCTTAATGAGTTTCGTAACTTGATTTCGGCATTTCTTGTAAGCCTTATGGTAGTATTCAGAGTTTAATCTGACAGCTTTCTTTTGAGATCATCTCTTTGATAGGAAAGAGATTTAATTTGATCTGTTAGCCATGGTGCATGAGCACTTTTAACTCTACGGGTTTTTATAGGTGCATGAGTATTGGCAACGTCTAGAAAAATTGTTTTCCATTCATTCCATGCAGTGTTTGGTTCAGCATTAAAGCTGTACGTTTTAAACGTTTCCTGTAAATCATGCTGGAATGCTGCCGTGTTAAAATTTTTGAATTGCCTTGTCTCGACTATTTTGGGAAGCTGCTTAGGGACACTCACTTTACGGCAAATGTATACAAGGTTGTGATCACTAATCCCTAAGTCTATCACCCCACTATCAATAGTTTTTGTATCTTCTACTTTTGTGATCATTAAATCTATTAAGGTTTTGCTATTTAAGGCAGTTCTTGTTGGCATCTGTATATGTTGCTGTAATTGATATATGTCTAAAAGGTCTGTGAGTTTTTTAGTATGTGCGTCTTTGTTTGTTGAAAGTACATCACAGTTAAAGTCGCCGGTGATAATTAAGTCTTTAAAGTTTAGTAGCACTTAGATCTGCACAAAATAAAATTTAGTAGAACTCATCAATTTTAGATGCCGCCTAATGATGCAATTTTACTATGCTATTTCATAGTCGCGTGTGAAATTCTTGAATTTTGTTGTTTAAAGTTTAAGGTGGTCTCCCACTCAAAATTTAAAAAGTTTTAGTTTTGATTTAATTTATAGTTTTTTGGTACCAATTTATGTGTCGGGGGGGGGGTGTTTTAAAATAAATTTTCCCGGACTACTAACGTTGTTATATTACTATTTAACCAATAAATAAGTTTGTTCTTTACAATTCATGGGGGGGTGTGACACCCCCCCAAACCCCCCCGTAGATACGGCCCTGCGTAACTAAAATTAGTAAATAAACTAAAAGTAGTGCATAGAAAACGCGCCGTAGTTGTTTGGTTTTGACGATTTATTGATTTATAATAAATAGAAGAGCTGGTAGGCATGTTCTTAAAGATGGTTGATCCATCAACGTTTCTGTTACTGCGTGACCTTACCTTATACTAAAAGCATAACATAACACTCAACCAGAACATACAACATCACGATACAACGCTAAAGACTAGGCCATTACGAACATTACAACAACACTTTCACACAGATAGTTAAACCTGACAAACACATCAACATAATTTACAAGATCCAATACGCAGATTGTACCTGGTCGTACGTGAGAGAAATGGTGAGAAAGAACACGTGAGAAATGTAGCGAATTAGACAAAATTAATGGCTGTGACATAGCATCAAGTGCATGGCCATGGGGAAATGGGCATAGATTTGACTTTGAGGTTATGGAAATTGTCGAATAAGAAAATTATTGAAATTATGGCATACAGTATGTCTCCAATCATTACAATTACATACCTATGAGAGGTTTGCACGACAGGTTGCCACTGATGTCACAATATTCGTTAATACCACAAGGAAAATAAGGACATCCACCTAATTGACAAAAATATATTTCAAACACTCATTAATAATTCATAAGCTTTTAATAATTCATAAGGTAAATCATGTCAACCATAATATGTCACGTGAAGTGGCGGCTTTATACCTGATAAATCTCATCTTAATTAGTATTTTTTATACAAAGCTCGTCCTAACTAGTATTGAGCCTCTGTATTGAGCCAGTATTGAGTCCTATTTTTCTGCGAGTTTCTAATTTGCCGTGAGTTTTTATTTTGCCGCTAATTTTATATTGTTGTAGCAAATAGAAATTGTATTCGTGCAATAATTTATATTTTGCTGTCAATTTAAAGGAAATAGGTTACAGTCTGTTCTGCGCAATTGTTCTGCCTATAACAAATGTTTATTACTCGTGCCCAGGCCTCTGGACAGCGAGTCTAAAAATGGAAATTCCACAGGTCATCCGTTCAAGAACGATTGAAGATGGCCGTGGGCGATTGAAGTGGTTTTTGTATCTGCGAATCCAGATATATTGCCATTGTCTTGTTAATGTTGATGTTGATGATGTTGATGATGATGTTGATGTTGACGACGACGACGACGACGACGTTGATGTTCACATTGATGATGACGATGACGATGACGATGATGATGTTGATGATGATGATGATGATGATGATGATGATGTTGATGTTGTTGATGATGTTGTTGATGTTGATGATGTTGATGTGTTGATGATGTTGTTGATGCTGATGTTGATGTTGACGACGACGACAACGACGTTGACGTTGATGATGACGATGATGATGCTGACGATGATGATGATGCTGATGTTGATGATGATGTTGATGATGATGATGTTGTTGATGATGATGTTGATGAATGATGATGATGATGCTGATGATGTTGATGTTGATGATGTTGATGTAAGAGTGTGTTAGCTTGTAGCCAATCAGCGACAGCTAGATTAAAATGACGTAATGTCACTTTATGTGTCCTACATTCTTGTACTTATGTTTATTGCTGCCGAGCGCCAGCGAGGCAGCACACTAATCTTGCTCGTGCCAGTCCCTTTTGCCGAGTTATGTATAGTCAACGATATCTCAGTTTGAAAATTTATCTGTTAGCAAACCGGGGGAACGGGCAGTCATCAGGCAAACGCCTGAGAAGCAGCTGCTCAACTGCGCATGTTTTGCTGGCACGTTGTATTCTCTGACCTTGTCTTCTACCAGGTTGCCTTGTCGTCGAATATTTTATTTAAAGTCGAGTCTGTTCAAGCGTTTGGGTGGATCGAAGTATAATAATGAGGAGCTATAGGATCATCTTAAAATATTGCAAGATGTAGAGAGAACTAACGTCTTCGGTTTTCTTATAAAAACATGACCTGTTTACAGTGTAATAATTATCAAGAATATGTTGATAGCTGACTCTTGAACTCTAATAAATAGAGATCCGCGTTATTGCGCGTTTATGTCTCAATTATATTCAACACTAATATCTAGTTTCCCACAAATACAAATAAATACCCACGCATGGTACGTTCGCTCAAACTATTGTAGAGTATAGATGTTTTAGAGCGATGCGCCGAATCAAGTGTTGAAGGCTCAATGTTTGTTGTTGGAAATATAATATCCCTCATATTATTTGTCGCCAGGAATGCATCTCGCTGAATACTGATATGGCGGTCTGTTCAAGCGTTTGGATCAAATCGAAGTAGAATTAATAACGAGGAGCTATAGGATCATCTTAATAGGCTCTTCGGTTTCCTTGTAAAAACTTGACCCGTTTTAATACAGTGTAATAATTATCAAGAATATGTGACAGCTGACCCTTGAACTCTAATAAATAGAGTTCTTTATAAATTTGCGCGTTTATGTCTGAATTATCATTCAACACTGATTTCTAGGTTCTCTTTAGTTTCCCACAAATACAAATAAATACCCACGTATGGTTCGCTCAAAGTATTGCAGAGTATAGATGTTTTAGAGCGATGCGCTTTACGATCGTCAAGTCTTGAAGTGGTGGGCGATATATCGAAAAAATATCTATAACTTCGATATTTGCAAGTATCGTATCGGTATCGATAAGTATTTTCAAGTATCGACAATTTCGATACTTGTCACGTGTTACGAAATTTTGAGTTTTAGTCACTGAACTCTTGCATAACCGGACTGCGATTAACAGGGGGACTCGTATATGAGGAGCAATTGGTAGGGGGAGGGTTAATGGGGATATTATTGGTGCATACAAGGATAGAAGGGACACGGACACTTGCTTTTCTTGAAATTCTTATTCTTCTGCGCTAACCGCTTGCCGTCCAAAAATCGGCAAAATGCCAAGTTGAAAAACATGGCGAGCGACGTGCACACTGTAATCACTTGTGAAAGCAGTCATAATCCTCATATGAGTCAAGTTTTAGGATGAGACAATTGGCGTAGAGTTGCGTGTAGAGCTCTACAGCGCTACACCGGAAATGTGTTGAGTATGCGGAGCACTGATTTCCTGTTATTGAACGCACAGCTAGACTTTCGTAGACGACATAGTTGGAACTTGGAAAACTATGGGAAAACAGACTTCGTAGAGATTGTAATATTGTAGCTCATACTAAAATATGGCCGTAATGAAGTTGTAAAAGCTTATCAATTAAATTATAGCAAAAATTGTGTGACCGTGATGTGCTTTAAATACTTTTATACGGAATTTTTTGATATCCTGATAGAATCAAGTAATCAACCGCGTCCAGTATCGACCGTGAAATAACAAGGGAATCTCATTCTCACTAGAATCAACCGCGTATACTAACGACCGTGAATATAACAAGGGAACCTCTAGTCAGTCTGACCATATGAGCGGTTGAATATTTTGAATAAAAGTTTTCAGATTATTGCGTGTTTTCAATTTTTAACGACTGACATGGTATTTCCTGTGATTGATTGCAACACGCCAACAGATATAATAAATGAACACAGCTTGAAATTTAGTATAGTACATCTACATTGTACATGCAAGCAGCAGACAAATTATAGCTTTAAACAATGTCAAGTAAATCCTTTTTCCAAAACATCCGAGAGAGAAAACGAATTAGAAATGAAGTGAACGAATCGTTGTCGTCGTTTGAAAACCTATCACTAGAAGACATGGAATGTAGTTTTAACGTCCCGCACATCTCTCAATCCCATGTTCTAGCACTTCTTGTGTTACGTTTTGGTGTAATGTCGTTGTTCTTGGCTAGATACGTCATTAAGAAAATCCCCGTGTTGCTTCCTACTGAAATGAGAAAGAAGATTCTACTTGAATTTTTTCCTTCCAATACGACAGCAGAAGTAAGTTTCTTAATGAGTCATCTGCCCAAAGTATCCGAATTCATGAACACTCAGATCATCGACGAAAAAGTTCAGCATGCGTGTGAGAACAGTGGCCTTCCTTTCAAGGAGATTTTATGCCCACCCGTTGAAAGCTGTGTAAAATGTGGTGGGAATCTAAGCCTCCATAACAAGCCAGCCAATGTTACTGTTTTTAAAATGTCTGGGCCAGTGCGAGCTATTAAACTTTCATTTAAATGTTTGTCTTGTGGAATTATATATTATGATGCTCAACATGGTACTAAATGTGAAGGTTACCAGTTTTATCCTGAAAGGCAGCCTTTCGTAGAAGCCAGTAATGTCGCATACTTGGAAAGACAACTTTGCCTTTATCAGGTGTTTCTCAGGTAAAGCTGTATTATGTTGCATGCAGTATATATAGTATATATACCGCAAAATATGCATATATATACATACATATATACAATACATGTGCAAAAGCTCACTTCCCTTGTGGTCGTTTGAGCACTCTGGCCCCAAGACACTTCACGCATGTCTGGATGCGCATGTGTCTGAGTATTGTACCACATGCGCTTGGTGAGGGCAAGAGTATGGTGTATAAATGCGAAGTCACTCGCATCTAGACTGCGTTACAAGCTGCACTGACGAGCCGTTGAACGGCGAAACATGCATGTCTGCAGATTTGACTATATATGCTCCTTCACTTTGTGTTGTTGAGCACTCTGTGAGGTTAATTGGTGGCTATAAGCTATAATGCAAAAGCTCACTTCCCTTGTGGTCGTTTGAGCACTCTGGCCCCAAGACACTTCACGCATGTCTGGATGCGCATGTGTCTGAGTATTGTACCACATGCGCTTGGTGAGGGCAAGAGTATGGTGTATAAATGCGAAGTCACTCGCATCTAGACTGCGTTACAAGCTGCACTGACGAGCCGTTGAACGGCGAAACATGCATGTCTGCAGATTTGACTACAATACATATATATATATGCGTATATATACATACATACTACAATCATACAACTAGATATATTTATGTAATTTAGGCTAGTATTATAGGTATTATCTTTTACCATTATAGGTATTATTCTTTGTACCTCTTTTGGTACTTTGTTTGGAATAAAATTATATAAATTATATATATGTGTGTTACCTGTTACATATACATTGTTGCAGTATATATGATTCACTACAGGTCAAAATAGTATATAATTGCTTCAAACTCTCCATATATAGCAATCATTCATGGGTGTCGTACAGTGGATTTACCGAAGCGTGCAATGATGCGACAGAAAATGACAGCCGTTCAGGTAGTAACTATACTGTATAGTGTATATTGTATATGTCTATATTGTTCAATTTATATATTGCACAAATTACAGTCAAAGGCGAATGGCATGAATTAAGTTTGTAGTAGGCTAGTAGACGAGATAGTAGAATCAAATATAATGATTTTTAGCCGTAGACTTTAAGACGGGGATGTTTTACAACTCTTTTATAGATGTATGCATGCTGCTTGACCGCAGGGTAACCTCCAGTGCATTTATCATACATGAACTCGAGGAAGAATGCCGAGAACGAAATATGGTGTGGTATTTCAAGGGTGAAAGAGAAGCAGCAATTGACGCTTTGATGGAGGAGGTAGAAAAGCTGCGATCCTCAGAATTATACCCACACAAGAAGGAAGATTGTTCTGAATTGTGCAGGAAGAGAGGTGGCCACTTAACTTAAAATGATAACGCGAGCGAATATAAAACTGTAATCTGTATTCTTGCTGGCGTGCTCAACAGTACTTGCCCTGACGGGGTAAAATTTCGCAATATATTGAATTTTATGCCTGGTTCAAATGTCGAACTTTTTAAGTGTATTCCTGAGTGATTTACGTAGTACAGAAAAACCAACTTGTTAGAGTGTAGAATTACACCGCCGCTTTAGTTTAGAGTTTTTGCATTCAAATCAATATGCGCAAAATTCAGCCATACGGTTGCATCGAAATTCGACGATATGTTGTGCAAATTTAACGCTCTTTGTAATAGTTGTAACGGTAGTACTGTACAGACCTGGGAAAGACGACAATTTAGAGATATATTCAGGCCGTGAACAGTCGATAATTTAGAGATGTATTCAGACTACAAATACACGCAACGGGATGGTATTCGCCTGTACGTGATATGCACATGCAATTATAACATTTTACTTTCCCAAATAGAAATGCCCCAAGATGAAGATGTTACCTCGGATTTAATCGGGAAGAAATTGGAGAAAGTGTCGGACAAAGGCAAACTGCCGGCTAATACTGCTGAAGCTCACGGTGTGTAATATCATTTGCATTGGCATTGCACGCAGCAAATTCTAAACACGCCTACATACAAAATGAAAGAACTAGTTTCTTCTGATTCACAAGATGTCTCAACTGCACAAAAAGGTAATGAGTAAAACGGTGCTTTCTATACACAATTTGTACCATAACTACAGTAAATATATTGGAGATTGGTTCACCTGAAAATCTTCACTGGGTGAGCAAACAATTCTAATTAAAATATTGCACTCAAAAACGTGGACAATCATGTATATGCCAATATGGTCGTCTTACACGTACGTTTGTCGCTTCGTTCAAATGATCCTATGACCCTGTCAATAGCATAATGTTTATTTAAAAACTGATACTAGAACGACTTGTCTGTTTTTTCAGGTACGACGCTTCCATTCAAGGTTGCAACAGCAGCCATCCGAAAAGGGATAAAAAGAAGATTACCATCCGATCCGGTAATCAGGATTTGAATGAATGCCCAGAATGCAATACGAAAAGAAATGGCGTGTGGGTGCAATGTGATACTTGTAAGCAGTGGTTCCACTGCCGGTGCCTAAATATGTCTGCGAAAAAAGCAAAAGATGAACATTTCAAATTTATCTGTTCTGGGTGTACATAATTAATAGAAATGTACATACAATAATCAATATGATTCACTCCATCTCCAGGATTTGACTTCGCCTTCGTCAAACTGTATATTATTATATATTTCATTAAACTGTGCATGTATTATATATGAACTATATCTACTTTATTGTATCAATGATTACTTGTTTCAAAACTTTCCTTTAATGATCATGGTTTTAGATTTTCAAGTAATCTATATTTCATCAAAGAGCAATAGATAATCGTATTTTTGTGGAAAACACGACGGTTGCAGTTACGACTTACTGTTATTCAGATTTAATCGTGGTGTTTTCAACAAGTTCGTACAATGAACGCTTGGGAAGTACTTTGACGCTTAATCTGGATGAGGGGCCGGGTTCCCTAGTTTAGCTAAAGATTGCCTGCAGCATGCATGTACAGAAAAAGCCTACAACCGTCCCTTGGGCCCAGCCACCCAGGGCATGCAAACCTGCAAGATCGTGGGCTTATGCCCTAGCTGTAGGATACAACGTAAATAAAAACATCCTATACTATATATAGTCAATATACAAATAGAAATGTATTTATCCTTTTTACAAAGTCATAATCATCGACAGACTTTTACTTTTACATCATTTCATTTTCTTATAATATCATAGTGTTTAAAGTGTACTATAGGACACAAGAATTCACAATGCTGAAAATAACTAAAATCAAATTCAAAACCACACTACATTTTGTTAAAACAAGATTACAAGTTAAACTATTCATTACAAGTACAAGGATTGACTGGAAAGATACTGATCCGACTGTAAAATTGTTTAGCCATTTAAAGTAAATATTATACAAAATGTTCTTGGACCTTATGAAATAAACGGTTAAAACAAGTTATTTACATTTGCAAAAATATTATTAGCCATTTGGATATAATACATTGTCAGAAATTTATGCGTGTTTCTCAATTCAGTACATTGTTCATAATCCAGCACCGACCATACACTGCCACTGAAGTGAGCTACAATTCTCAAGTTGTCGTAGAGCGGCTGTAGAGCCTGTACAGTTGTAGAGCCTGTACAGTTGTAGAGCTGTAGAGCTGTAGCGTTGTAGAGCTGTAGCGTTGTAGAGCTGTAGCGTTGTAGAGCTGTAGAGTTGTAGAGCTGTAGAGTTGTAGAGCTGTAGAGTTGTAGAGCTGTAGAGCTGTAGAGCTGTAGAGTTGTAGAGTTGTAGAGCTGTAGAGTTGTAGAGCTGTAGAGTTGTAGAGCTGTAGAGTTGTAGAGCTGTAGAGTTGTAGAGCTGTAGAGTTGTAGAGCTGTAGAGTTGTAGAGCTGTAGAGTTGTAGAGTTGTAGAGCTGTAGAGCTGTAGAGCTGTAGAGCTGTAGAGTTGTAGAGCTGTAGAGCTGTAGAGCTGTAGAGCTGTAGAGTTGTAGAGCTGTAGAGCTGTAGAGTTGTAGAGTTGTAGAGCTGTAGAGCTGTACAGTTGTAGAGCTGTAGAGTTGTAGAGTTGTAGAGTTGTAGAGCTGTAGAGCTGTAGAGCTGTAGAGCTGTAGAGCTGTAGAGTTGTAGAGCTGTAGAGCTGTAGAGCTGTAGAGTTGTAGAGCTGTAGAGTTTAGAGCTGTAGAGCTGTAGAGCTGTAGAGTTGTAGAGCTGTAGAGTTGTAGAGCTGTAGAGTTGTAGAGCTGTAGAGCTGTATAGCTGTAGAGCTATAGAGCTGTACAGTTGTAGAGCTGTAGAGTTGTAGAGCTGTAGAGCTGTACAGTTGTAGAGCTGTAGAGCTGTAGAGTTGTAGAGCTGTAGAGTTGTAGAGTTGTAGAGCTGTAGAGCTGTAGAGTTGTAGAGCTGTAGAGTTGTAGAGCTGTAGAGCTGTAGAGCAAGTAGCGTTGTAGAACTGGAGAGTTGTAGAGCTGTAACGTTGTAGAGCTGTAGAGCTGTAACGTTGTAGAGCTGTAACGTTGTAAAGCTATAACGCCGTGTAGAGCTGTAACGTTGTAGAGTGTAGACTGAATGAAACAGACCACTGTGATCTTTCATCTTTTAATTCAAACATTTTTCCAGTGGAAAAAAGTTCATCCTTTTCCGCCAATTTCTTTTTAAGAAACTAGTTGTCGCCATTATTTACCATGAAAGGCTCTAGTGGAAAAATTATGTTGTCATGACAACAGATTTTTCACCGTGGATTCCTTCCGGTGCAAATAGGAAGGAAAACTGTTTAGGCTGAAAGCCCTTGGTGTAGCGCTGTAGAGCTCTACAGCAAACTCTACGCCTTTTTTGCTTATCCTGAAACTTGACGGGTCTAATAATCCTGCTAAACGTCATACTCGTAGTCCTGTTTGGGATTATTTTGAGAAACTAGACAACGATGGAGAATCAAAGTGTTCATTATGCAAAAAGATTGTGAAGCATCTCAGTAACACTTCAAACCTGGCAAAGGTATTAAATTTTAATACTAATTTGCATTCTACTTTCATATGGTAATTGTATGCGAATATATTTTAAGATGAAATATTAATACAAAAGCTGGAGAGTTGGTTTCACATAAGCGAAGTTGCTTGAAACCAAAGAATGTAAATATGTTTCTCTTTTTAAACCAAAACATTTAATACTTTCAACTTGACATTTTTGAACAGAAGCTTACCATTTATGTATATACTTGAGTTGAAAAATATCATTTGAGTTGAATTTACTATATTGAAATTTCGGTATACATTCATATACAATTTTGAGTATCGGTATCGAATATCGTATCGAAACAGTGGTATCGAGGCAAAAGTAACCGGTATCGTATCGAAGTCAAAATTCCCAGTATCGCCCACCACTAGAAGGAGCAATGTTTGTTGTTGGAAATATAATACTCTCATATAGACTGAAGTATGTCGAATATTTTACATAGTGCGTGACGAATATCAGCATGATTTGTACGTTTCTCGTTCGTATTGCATTTATCGTACCGTTTCTATTGGTCTGGTTAAAACACAATTAGTAACTCAAAATGCGCAAGTATTCTATAAAGATGCATACAAGATTGACAAAAAAATTGCATGCGTTTTGTGCGGATGACTTGGGTGACCAGGGGAGTGCAAGTTTGTGACACCCCCCAGCCTCGTACCCAGGCGCTTGAAGGAAAAGAAAATTTACACATTCAGCTAATTTATAGAGATCAATGGCTAAGCTGAGCGAGCGCGCGGGGGTGCTTGGGGAGGTCGCGAAACGCGGAGGAAGTGGGGAGGTCGCGAGCTTAGCCACGGATCTCTATAAATTAGCTGAATGCGTAAAAGCGCCTGGAAAGTCTCCCAGGATTTGTTTTCAAGTAAAAAACTGGCTTCCCTTGGCAATAGGCTATGGCGTTGAGGCAGCATTTCACTTGCGATAGTAACTTCTAGTAATATGTCTATCTGAAACATTGTACACTAGAATCGAATCTACTAATATACACGTATCTACTAATAGGATTGCCCACGTACTGTACTACTGTTACAAACGCGTTACATGTAAACAGTTGGTTGTTATGAACTATCAACAACATAACAAATCCTAAATGAACACGCCCTACTCCGGCACATGAAGAACTTGTAGCCATGTTCTTCAAGGTGGATGATCCACCAACGAACTGAAGTTACGTGATCTTACCTCATACTACAGCCATAACATAACACCTAACCAGAACATACAACATCACGATACAACGTTAAAACTAAGCCATTACGAACGTTACAACAACACTTTCACACACAGAGTAAATCTGACAAACACATAGATCCCATACGCAGATTGTACGTGGTCGTATGAAGGAGAAATGGTGAGAAAGAAGATGTGAGAAATGTAGCGAATTAGACAAATGGCTTAAACGATGCATGGGGAAATTGGCATTGAATTGACTTTGAGATTAGGAAAGTTATCGAACTAGAAAATTATTGAAATTATGGCATACAGTACGTCTTCAACCATTACAATTACATACCTTCGAATTCGCAAGAGGATTCATTCCATCTAAAACTAAGATGGCGTTTGCACGACAGGGTGCCATTGATGTTGCTACATGATTCATTAACATCACGAGGAGAGATAGGATATCCATCTAGTTGGCAAAAATATATAAAAAGATACATTGTTCATATGACGTAGAATTAAACATGGAGTATGGGCGCAAATGTTCAAAAATAAATACATATACTGTAGATTTCATCGTGATTGTTGATGATCCGAACGATGAAAGTCTATTTTAAATGTTCTTTTCAGATCCAACTTCTGTGTGCTAGTTGAAATATAATCATTCGATATATAATAATACTTTACGATAGGCAATCGAGCCGAATTTTTACGGCTAACAAGCTTGAGCAAAGCTGAGATTCATGGTGATATATTGATACTGAGCAAAGGCTGAGCCTGGGGCCATTAAATATTTTGTCAGGCCTATTTATATTTGTAAGGGTTAGCTAATTAATATTTCATGCTGAGCAAAGGCTGGCGTTAAGGTAGACTTGCTCCAAGTCTGTCTCTTAAAGGGGTTTTATTGTGGAGTTATAAAGGATTGGGGAGTTATAAAGGGCGCACGAGAATGCGGGCGGGAGGAAATGAAAGCGGGCAGCGGGCGGGCGGGAGGCGAGAAAATTGGGAGAGGAGAGACAAACAAGTCTGTCTCTCCTCTCCCAATTTTCTCGCCTCCCGCCAGCCCGCCTCCCCCCTTAATTTCCTCCCGCCCGCATTTTCGTGCGCCTTTATAACTTCGTGCGCCTTTTATAACTCCCCAATCCTTTACAACTCCCCAATAAAAACCACTTTAAGAGACAGACTTGGAGCAAGTCTAGCGTTAAGGCTGCTTTTAAGGGTGTCAAGGTGAGTTCGATAAAAATTCAGTCAGGGATGCCAGGGGTAAGCAATAGATAGATGAGGGAGCGTAAAAGTTATACGTCCAAAATATTTTTACAAGCGTTGCTAGGCTGTTATGCACTCTAAAACTGAAACACTAAAGCCTTATAAAGTCATTAAGCTTCAACTTTATTTGAGAAAGCTTCGTTATTTTGTCTTCATTTCCACACTATGATTCGCTATGCATGTAGTCTTTACAGTCCATGACAAGAGTCCAAATAGTCATACAAGTATGCTTGGTAAATTCTATGTTCTCGGATTCAGAACAGCTTTTATGTGGGGTCCGACAAGGAACTATAAGCCTATACTCCGGAACCGGCAAACCGGCATCGCCTAAAGTCGCCTGAAATTGCCTAAAGTCGTGCTAAGTCGCCAAACGTCTATTATCTAACGGTTAAGTTTTCTGTTCGTTACTAACCCACGAATGTCAAAGAATCCCCCTTTTATAAGCAAAATTATCCAGTAGTAGTCACAGTAAAGGCAATCTTGGTGCATTTAAATTTTCAAGAGCCCCTTTCCCTTCCCCAAAAGTGAAATCTTCTGGAAGAGAATGTAGAAAAAATAGCAAATACTTGGGTAATTTTCTAGATTTGGGACATCCCGCTCAATACAACTGACTGTTAATAAGGTGTTTTTAATTTGTAGATAGAAATTTCGAGCGATAGTTTTATTGTACATATTTTCAACATTCAAAAAACCTTCAACATTCAGTTCTGTAAAGCGAGATGCCCCAAATCTAAATATTACTCTTATACCACTCACTGGCATCACCCATAGATATGGGCCTATGGGTGTTGCATCCCCGTTTTTTTAATGTAACTGTCGGTAAATTGACTTCGTCGGTTAAAACGTAGCATTTGAAAGTAACTTTTAAAATTTCAAACAACCAAAGGCGGTCTTAACACGTACGTCCGACAACTGCATGCTACGAGCGTGCTACGTTCCTGCGTCGTCGGTAAATTTTGGAATGGGCAACCCCCAGTGGAAACGTTTTCAGTAAGCCACTGCTTGTAAGGTAAATGTTGTTTCATCGTATCTCACCTATCGGGTACTGGGATTTTTCTATGACGGCGAGGTAAACCAAACCGGAGAACGGTTTCGGCAAGGAAATATTTCGATATACAACACCAGTAGATCCATTCATCTCCTGAATCACCCGGGTATCGATTTTTTGCCAGTAAAGAAAATCTCCGAAGACGGCCAATGCACCAATGTCTACTTCATTCAACGGGATAGTTTTCAAAATATCACCGTTATAATTCATGGAAAAAATATTTTTGCTTTTATCATTTTTGCTCTTTCGATAGTAGTACAGTTGTTTGTTGACATAATCAAGATGAACCACAAAGTCGTCGATCTTCGTGTGGAATTCCTTAAGATCACCTCTGGTAAGATTGATTCGCATCAGTGTTGATCGACCTTTTTTATAGAATATATATCTAAGTAAAAAAAGGATGTAATGGTAGTTACTAGTCCGAGGACCTGCATATCAGTTTGTATTCATTTCATTTAGGACAGATAATCTCAACTGTTTTAGGGTAAAATGACCATGACGAACAACATAGCATATCTGCCAAAATTTGAATCCAGGGCGAAAGATCCAGAAATGTCCACGCCCAGAAACCGCACTTACGATACAGAATTATCTCTTAAACCGTCGACACATCATGTTGCCATCCAACATGGCGGCCAAAAGGCAAATACTCAAGAAAAGATGTGTTTTATAACACATGTTGATATTCTGTTTAATATGATACTATATATTACTTTTAAAAGCTAAAGTGAGTTTTTCGCGTTAGGTTTGGAAAAACGCAGCTTTTGACGGTATTTGAAAATAATGCTGACGTCAGCAATAAGAATTATTCAAACCTTTTAACTCGCGACGGAATAATTGTATCGACTTGAAATTTGTTATGAATACCTGTTATAATGACATACAAAACATGTTAAACAGCCAGCTTTATAGGTTCTGCGTTAAATATTTTAGAATTTTGTCACGTGACGGTGCAACTTCTCTATGCGTCAAGTTCAACTCATCCCCAGGGCGTTTGTTAAGAAACCCCGTGTCTCTTAACAAAGGCCCTGGGGACGAGGTTACGTCAAGTTAATGATGTTGTAAAGGCAAGGACCATGTTTTACACGTGTAGTACTGTCAAAAAGTTCCACATGAAAAAATTCCTGCCGGAAAAAGGCCGACGGACAAAACACACGACAACAATGCGGCCAATGACAAGACCCCTAAATTACAATTTCTGATAGATCCCCACGTACGTTCAACGCATTCAATGGGTTGGAAAAAAATATATGAAAATATTGCTTGGAATAACGTTACAGTGAAGAATTGAAATAGAGTAGAATTTGAAAAGTTATTGTTATTAACAGATTAATAAAAATATTGTTCAATATCAATGTTCAACAAACTTCTAGAACAGCCGCCATTTAGTAAACTAACTTTTGGAAACTAACTTATCCGTGTGATGTCATAAAGTAGATAAACCTGCAAATTTAACGCCACTTGGCGAGTAAAAAGCTTGCTGGTTTATGCAGACGTAGGCTGAAAAACAAGCTTACGAACATATATCGTTTATGAATGTTATCTTAGGCAGCAAAATCTGTCTAGAATAATAGTTTCCTTCTTTCTATAACTTTTTGAGAAAATATTATTTAGTTTTGATAATTTAACCATTACTCACCCTGCATTAGGATCTACTGCTAAACTTGAAATATTTTCTTCACTGGAATGGAAACATTTTCCTTTAGTCACATTCATATTTTTACCCACAAAGATCGATTTGTTACTCTTTGAATACACCAAGAACATACGTCGTTTTATCCAGTCTAATGTAAATAATCGAATAGGATTTCCGTCATCTTCATAAATTACTTCTTTATCTGAGCCATCAAAATTCGCTCGGTACGTTCTATTCCGAATTTGGAAATACATTTTCTCATCTACAGGATCAATGACCAGGTTTTTGATATTTTGACGTTCATCGATGACAAATGTTGAATAATTGGATGTCAAATCAACGACAGCTATCTTTGTTTCGCTGGCAGCAAGCAGGTACGGCTCGGGGAAGGGACCTGTAAAAGATACCAATAATAATTTATTTATTCACTACGAGCATGTAACTTTACCATAGATTGGGATTAATTTTATCACACTGTTAAAGCTAAACTTTTAAGAACTCCTAAATAACTTACAGACTTCTAGACGTACATACCACTTGTCAAGAGGGTCAGTCACACTTGTCGAGAGTCTAATTTCCTAGATGCTCGGTAGCCGTGGAAACATGATATTTATGAAAAACAGATATTACATTTTTCAAACCAAACAACTATAGTACCCAAACATTGTTTCAACATAATCCATTTCCAGCCAACAAAAATTCAAGTATTACACTGCAGGATGCATTGTTCAGACTTTGTTTTATTACGCAGGGTTCGTACACCTTTTCCGATTTAAAATTCCATGACTTTTCCATGACTTTTCATAATTTCATGACCATTTTTACAAAAAAATATTGGTAAATAAAGTCCCAATAGCCAATGGAAACACCGGTCAAACCTTGCTGGTCAAGTATTGCTTATAGAAACTACCATCACAATATTCTCGCAAAAGTACTTGTATACGATTTATATTTTTTGTTATGACTGACAAATGATAATTTTGTTCATCTAAAATTCCAATTTCCATGACTTTTCATGCCACTAATGTATGTATGATTTTTGCACCAAATTTACTTATATAGAGAGGATATTACCGTACGGCGGCGCGAAGATATTAATTAACAATTATTCGCCGAAGGCGAGGTGAATATCGGTGAATAAAAACCGAGACGAAGTCGAGGTTTTTATTCACCGATATTCACCGAGCCTGAGGCGAATAATTGTTTTAGTAAAATTACATAGGTGATTATTTGGAAAAGAATAGAAAATGCACATTTCAATAATATTTTAATTGAATATTTACGATAAAAGCGGCTTAAAAACGCTTTAGGTGATTATCGCGTATTAATCCGAGGTAGCGCAACCAATCAGCGTTGAGAATTTTCAATAATCACCTATGTAATTTTACTAATTTTATTTATTATATAAACATAAGTGTTATATAGAGTTTTATGCCACTGAGAAAAATCGTATTTAAACACACGTAAAAAATACGATATTTTTACGTGTGAAAATATCATTTTTGCAAGCCAATCAAAAACCTATTACTATCTGTGTACTATTTACATATTTGTTTTGAGTTCCTATATGAATTGTCGTTTGTTTATAATTTGTTTATAAAATAAACAGAATAGTACATGGTTGCTTGGAAATATGGAATTTATTTCTCGTGTTGAAGAGAATATTGCTCACTCGTCTATATCTTCAAGCCACCGTGTAATGTTCTTTTTATTATATAGTCATCGTCAAATTGACAACTTCAAAACACATTAAGTAACACAAAGCCATTGGCGGGAAGTGATCACGTGATCGATATCGGGCCGGCCACGCAGGCTACCTCACTAGTGAAGATATGGAAAATATGTCACGGCATATTTTCCATATCTTACTGTCTACTATAAAATAAATATAAGTATAACATTGCCGCATTGGCAATTGCCATTTAAAATTTATTAACGCGGTGTTTTCCCCCAAACATTAATCTTATTTGTACACTTGCTTGATGCTACAATTTCAAGTAATAGTCATTAACAATATGATCGTTTTACCTTCATAAAAGCACATTTTTCTGTGGCTTCGTCTCCTCTCTTCAAAATATTCTTTCTGTGCTTGACAACATGGTGTATCAATTTCGTGATCTCCATTAAAACATTGTCCACGCCAGTCTGCCAAATCTTTCCCAAGGTCGTTCCATATCTTATGACAAAATGGAATATCTTTGTTGCCAACAATAAGACTTGTACCATAATATAGCAAGATCAACGAGGAAAGAAGAAGTCTTGTCGCCAAAATTACGGAACATTGAATTCCGTTGTAGTTGACTTTTTCAAAGCGAAGTAACATCTAAAAACATGGTCATGGAATATACAGTAGTTAATTAGTTTAAGTATTATCGCCAATATCATGAATTACATATTGTTTAAATGTTCTCCCAAGGCCAAGTAAGATGGTGTGAATATAAGACATAACGATATAATCATGACGAACACTTTCCGTCTTTACTCTGAGTTCCATATTCTTGCACTGCAGCCACTGGAATATACGTCGTGAAGAAGGCCAAGTCAACACTCAAGTTTCTGGCATTCAAATTTTCTCGCTTAGGGAAAGTTATCCGCGGTGAATAGACACGTAGAAGTATAGAATGGAATTTGAGTTAATATGAGGCTCTAGATTAATTTACTGATCATGGATTGCCGAAGAGTTGCCTAACAAATCTTCCGAACAGTTTATACTAGGGCGCTTATATATAGGGCTGGGTGACTCCATTGAGGTGACGCCAGTGATTTGTTGATCGACGTGTGAGGCAGACGATTGGTGTCTAGAAATGCTTTTTCTTGGTCAGCGGTGCGCCGGTGCCATGTATTTATTTGGCTTGGTTCTTTATGTAGCCGTACACGAGTTATGTCTGTGACTTATATATAGGGTTAGGGTCATAGATATAGGAGACATAGATTGCTGACTCGAGGTCACGGCAGGCGCCATCATACAAAATGGCTGCTCAACCGGTCAAATTTTGTTTGAATTTTGGCGCATTTGTCAATATAGTGACGTATTACGAGTCAGCAATCTATGTCTCCTATATCTATGGTTAGGGTTGGGGTTAGGGTGGGGATTGGGATTAAATTATACATTTCGTGTAGGGCTACATAAAGAGCCTACCTTTATTTAACATCTGTTATTTCCTGATATTAGCTGAATAATAATTTTTTCAATATCTTTATTTAATAGCTAATATCAATAGCTAAATTTTTCAATATCTTCATCATTTTTAATATCTTTATCAAAATGTTGGGGAATAGGCCGTAATTCGCAAAAAATAGGTCTAAACAATTCATGACTTATGTGAACGATATCTTTTCACTAACAGGTGTCTATCTTCAGGTAACATTTGTATTGGAACTCTTATTTGATCAGTATATTTAATATGGGGTAATTCATATACAAATAAAAAAAGGATTCAAAAATTAATAAACATACACGAGTAAAATTCTAAATTTTACGGTGAAAATTATCCATCAAACCAACGATATTTTTAATTTCCTGAACTAGTTTGAACATAGCATAAGTTGAGGGAGTATTTTTAGTAAGTATTGGAAGTGGTTTGATAACATTTTACGCTGTGGAAATGATTTGCCAATTCACACAAAGTATTGACTTTGATACTCGACTTGACCTGCTATATGTCAATGTCATTTGAATCAGGAAACAATGTAAACTTTTTTAAATATTGTACGAATATTCTGCATTATTCGAGCTTTAATTTCGACAATGTTCACTCATAAAAGGGTTAAAATAATGCAATATTTATTCTCAACACTGTTTGTGTTAAAATCGTCAAATCGAATTGTCAACATCACCTTCTACTTTAACTTTACTTTTGATATTTGATTGGTATAAAGATATAAGCACAGTTTGGCATTTTGTTCCAAAACTGCTGTGACTAGGGGAACTAAATGAGTTGATGGTATGTAATATTTATATGTGGTGTGTAAATAGTGTTGTTATATACAACTTTTATTCTCAAGTATAAAAGACTAAAATCTGAACGTTTCACAATTGTTTTAAACATTGCTCCCATGGGCTATAGTGCATCCCCTCTATGCACAGTTTTTTAAAAGAAATATAAATGTTCACGCACTCATTGAGTGACATTGACCTCATGCATTGACATTCAATTACGCTATTTAATTATACAATTGTGCAAATGCGCATGCGCAGATACATGTACGCTTTGCGTACCTACTTTTATATAAGCATTGATTATGATATTATAAATTGATATATATTTCAGTAGAGCTAGGGGATTAAAGGATTACCAAATGGTTTTTCGTGCAGGATTGTGTGATCCTAACACGCGGGATGTTGCAAGACTTTCTGAAAGCGTAAAAAAATACGAGCCGATAGGCGAGTATTTTTTAGCTTTCAGAAAGTCGAGCAACATCCCAAGTGTTAGGATCACACAATCCTGCACGGAAAACCATTTGGTAATTATTTTATAAAATAACGACAAAGAAACAACGGACATTTTAAAAACCCCGCGAAGCGCCTAAAATTTTCCGTGCATGATTGTCTCATCCTGCACGGGTATTGACCAATCACAGCGCGCGTAGTAAACATGTTATTTTATAAGCCTCTTTCCCAGTTAGGGCTCCGGTTCATAACAGAAGCTTTTTGCATTTCATAAACCATTGGCATTGCTAGGCAGAATTTTACGATATGATGTATTTTAAGTGGACACCTGCGAAGAATTTAAACAAGACCTGAGTGGAAGCAAGTCAGTAATGTACTAATGTGGGAAACTACACCATGAAATAGATTGTGTCTTAAATGTATTTATGGTGTTGAAAACAAACAAATTAACAAAAATGCAAGGAATCACTACACTCTAGTCGAAACGTAGATTAAACAAATTTAACTGAATGTGTACTGTTTTCGGAGTTACTATTGTTTTGCATTTCATAAAAGCACTCAGTGGTTCTCGCAATGCATGCAAAATGCATTGACTGTCTTGACTGTCTTTTCAGCTGACACCTGCAGCTATATCCCTGCATGCTCCAATTCCATAGATGTCGATCACTTGCTTAATATCATCATCACAGCTTTAATTTATCCTCTAAATGATTGCGATATCTATTAAGCCCTAGCTTAGCAATACAGGCGCAAAGCTACACTTAATTCACTTGATTACTAGATCTATTCAGCTTACAAAATTACTTATACTTATCAAGAAAAGGCGGTAAATGCATGCTGTCCAAGGCGGCAATTTTTCATGTTGGTGACTTACCCCCGTTTTAATTTCAATGTCCTTGTTGTTTCGCGCGTTATTAAAGCTTCAGCAGCGGACATTTTAACCTCAATCTTGAATGCTTTCCATGTCTTTGAGAGGTTGACGCATGGTTAGGGTACATAGCTATAGGGTGATAATGTGCTTCGACCAACTCTTACGCTTTTTCGTGCTCTCCCAACACCTCCCGTGCTCAATAACTCGATTGAGCACGCCAAATAATGAAAAAATTCTTAAATTTTGCCATGTAAGGTCTTTTGCAGCCCCAATTTCTGCTCGTTATTGGCATGCATATATCTGAACTGACTCGTCACTCGTAGATATTCTCTATATATTTTAACTATTTAGATCTAGCCAAAGGTCTAGCCAAGAGCAGTTGCGAAAACTGCAGGGCCGCAGGTTCAATTCCTGCCAGAGGGCCTAAGTTGCATTTTTCGCAACTGCTCCTGGCTAGGTCTAAAAAATGTATATAAATTTTCGTTTGAGTATTCCAGCTATACAAACACCTTCTACTATTAATCCCGTCGAACGAGATGCCGAGATAAAATCTTGATATTTTAACTATGTACGTTTATAACCAGATATTGTAATGTCTCTAATACTCTATATGTTCCCCAACGCAGTGAAATGCACAATATTTCGAGCAGAATAGCATCGCACTTTTAAACATAAACAGCGAAAGTTCGCTGCAAAACTTTGCTTTCTCGTCCGCCATTTTAAAAATATAGTTGTATTATTAATACTTCGTTTAGCCATAGAATAACTTCTACATCAAATTTGTGAATGAACCGCGGGGGGCTCAATATAGGGCGAGAGGCCTTGTGTTTCGAGGCTGATTATGAGCGCGTTCTATACTAAAAATGTTGAATATGTTTTCCCGCCTAAGTTTAACTGATAAGTTGCTAAAAACGCATCTGTATGACTTATGGTTAATAGTGTAGGCAAGCATAGTTCAATTTGTTCGGATTGAGTTTGTGCGCCCGCGAGGTGGGCGCGCTGACTGGCCCACAAATTCTGTGGCGACGAGTTTACATTTACCCCAAGTAAATATCATTTGAATATTGTCGATTTAGCGTGCAGTATGCACTATCGTGTGCCGTATCCTGCCGATACACGACCAGATGTATTATTTATTCACGCAGGGATACTGGTAATATCTTAAATTACTCCAGCACTAAAAAATCATGGTATTGGATTTGCCTCGCAGCCCTCGCTATATGTATTAACTATCAAGCTACAATAGTTGTCACCGAAAATGAGCAAATTTATCATATTCCCAGCATACATTAGTCCCAGTAACCATGAATAATTTTAATATCAATACGGCCAATACCATGTTTCTCTCAATCATAAGGTGTGCGCGGTTAGATAGGTATCAGTTTATTCTGAACTTTTTAACCAATGGCAATGACGCAGTTGTCATAATGAGCGTTATTAACCTTTTAGAGATCGTGAGTTTATATCTTTCTATATATAATTTTGCACTGGACGTAATTATGTAGAACGAACGAAAATGTCAACACACTGTCGCATTTTCCGGCACTCCGGTTTCCTCCATTAAAATTTAAAAGAAGTCATTTGCGGAACACAAATTACGGAAAATTCTTAAATATCCAACATATCGACTACAATCAAGATATAATTTATAGTGTTTCGCGTTTATTTCAAACCTTCCTTCAGACCAACATTTTATCTTTGACTCTAATATATTTAGTCCGATTTTTCTACATTCGGCTATTCTATCGAGCACCCACTAACCCAGTGCTTTCAGAACCTAGTTGTAGATTCTGATGTATATTTTAACATAATGGATGCATGTCGACTTCTATCAGTTAGGTTTTCTATATTGATAACAGAACTTCTAGAGCCCGGCTTTTTCCATACAAAAGGTTACCCTGTAATTTAAATCGATTCAAGAAAATGCATGCTTTTGAAAAACTAAAGTAAACATTGTAAACATAAACTGTTGCTAGGGCAAAATTTTAGAATATCTTTTTTAAATAAAATAGAGTTTTCGCGAAAAATATCCGGCTTCTTAAGACTGAGTCTGAGGAAAATATCATGTATAATTGTCGCAAGCTTTACAGCTCCTAGCTGGTATTCTTGATATTTCTTTCCACTTCAAAATTAATGCTGCGTGTGGCGAACCACAAATTTTTTCAGAAAATATTTATTCGTTTAATAGTCACACATTCCAAATTAAGCCTTTTATGTAGTTGTAAACACTTTATAATAGACTAAAATGTAATTTCAAAACTTACCTTTCAGAACGTCCTTTCTTTCTTTGTTTTTTTTTGAATGATGTAGCGATATGTGTACACAAAAGCAGAAAAAAGAAAACGACGACTGGAAGAGAGTAATAAGGTGTAACATGTCATTACCTTGAGAGAACTCAAGTGTCAGCAAACTACAACATGACATAAACTGTGCTTAAAACTCTTAAAATCCATATACGGTCTTAAAAGGAAGACAGATGCAAAGACAGATTATTCTCCTACATGCTTTATGTCTTGTGAAGAATGTTAGTTTTATAGGCAAACATAATCATTGTAAACATATTTAACGTCGCCAGTCGGTTTCCATCGCTGACTAAAGGCTGTTTTCCACTTCAACCGTATCACAGTATAGAGACGACCAGTAGGGCCACTCATTTGAAATTTTGCATGGCCGCTCATTACGCATTGGCAGCCAGTCAATTGTATTTCCTGGCCAATAAGCAAGCTGGACTAACTTTCCTGGCCAGTAAACTGCATATTTTTGCATAAAAAGCCGGCTACATGTTGCATCGCCGAGTGGCCCTACTGGTCGTCTCTATACTGTGACCGTGTTGTACCGAAACGTAGCGTATTTCTTTGCTTCCTGAGCACTCGGGTAGAACTAATGACTTCGACACAAAAGAAAATGCTACGGTACGTTACGATACGTTTGAAGTGGAAAACGGCCTCATATAAGCTTCTTGCAATACATCTTAATTGTCAAGCTATAGACCACTTTCATAATGACCACCGTTTTAAATATTCTTTAATGTGCATCTAAATGAGACTTTCTGGCCTCGTTATAAAGCAAAGCGGATTCTTTTGAATTACAGACACACAAACGAGGCCAGAAAGGCTCATTTAGATGCACATAAAAGAATATTCAAATCAGTCACTATTATGAAAGTGGTCTATGCAACACTTACTCACTCAACTAGAAATGCATTAATGCAAACCCCTCGTCCTATAACAATTATCTGACTAACTTATCAGCTCGAGAAATTTATCCTTTTCAGTTTTTCAATTCAGTTTCACCAATCAATAATTATAGTCATTAGATGAGAAATGACCCAATTAGGATCCCCATGATTTCAGCCTGATGACAGCCACCAGCATGACTTATGATGTACCAGTGTGTCAGTGCTTTGAAGATAAGAGGTAATTTTCCGCGGCGCCCAAATTTGTTTGACTTGTTATTGAACAACAAAATTGAAGGGAGGAGATATATATAGGCAAAAATATGATAGCTATGATGTTGGCTACCATCATCTCGGCATTGCTCATACCGTAAGAAGGTTCCCACCAAGATTCCAGCAAAATATCTTAGCCACCTTAAATCGTCAAGATCAGATCCCAGCACAGCCAGCCTATACAGGTGTTATATACGGGTACGTACGGGTACATAATTATGCACTAGTTATTATAGGAGCAAACAAATGATGCCAAATCTATCTTCCATGCATGTATCTGCCACCAAAATGGTCATTGCATAATAGACATTGCAGCTGCTGTGTATAATGAAAAATTAATTACCTTGATAATTCACAGTACCAATGGAGTGGACCACAATATACTGCACTCATTACTGAAACCCTTTCCCGAAATTCGCACGACCTACGGCAACATGCAGTGATGCAGTCCCTGCTATGAAGCGGTGAAGAAATGAAAAGATATAAGAGAATGTTTAATACATAACACCAAATTTTAAAGCATCAGTTGCACCTTCGTGCAATTTCACGACTCTTGCTCTATTGGAATTTGAGCGTCTGTTCTCTGCGAAATGAAAATCTTTTTTATACCAAATTTCTAAAAACTATATTAAAGAACCAAATTAAACTCGTCGTATTTTTGTATATTTTGCTATATTATACTTCCCCAAAACCTTGTTTTTGCTACCAAGTCTCTCCCACAGAGTTAAATATATCTAGAGGAAGTACTCCTAACGTTCGCCAGGCAAAAAGTGTCCCGCATTTTCTGACGCCAATTGGTTCCTTTTTCCATGATAATTGCCACTGACCAACCGCGATCTTCTGGTTTTTAACAATGATTGTCCTTCACCCAGGGACGTAGCGGAGTTTGGAGGGGGGGGGGGGGGAGGGGGTGTCAAAGAATTTTATCTGAAAATTGAACTTCAATGTTAAAATTTATTTAAAGTATATAAATGATTATATTCGACCTTTTTCTGATTGATTATCATTGTATACGGAGTTGTTTAAAAGATAGAGGTCTTCCGCCAGAAGATTTTTATATTTGTGGAGCTCTTGGACTGCATTTCTGGCATTTTCTGAAGTGATTTTGCAAACGAATTGCGTCCAAATTGACAGTATTTTGCACAAGATTAGTTTAGGTTTTTAAAGAGATCAGGTTCTTTCAAGGAATTTAACATTCAACTTTAGTTATCACATTACAAAATATAACGACTTTATCACCCGAATTTTACCTGAAAAGGTCAAAATTTTACCTCAAATTTTACCTGATTCTTTTCGTAGCGAGCCTGCTTCACCCCCTGGTTTTTGCCCAAATATTAGTTATGTTTTGATATTTTTCTCCCACATTGCTTGTCGAGGAAAATATGCATTTTTGCTCCACTCGTGGATGCAACAATGCACTGTAACAGAAGAATATTTCTACTCACAGGTATAAGATTTGTCAAACATCAAATGCGTAAAATAACTAAATAATACCACTCACTGTTGACATGAATAAAACACATCTACACGGCTTACTTCTGAATCTCTTGCATGTACTTAGACTTAATTAACCGAGACCAGTTGCGAAAAATGGAACTATATATAAGCATAATATATAGGCAGGAGCAGTTGCGAAAAATGCAACTTAGGCCCTCTGGCAGATATCGAACCTACGACCCTTTTTATTCCTGCCAGAGGGCTGGAGGGCCTAAAGTTGATTCCTGCCAGAGGGCTGGAGGGCCTAAAGTTGCATTTTTCGCAACTGCTCCTGGTTAGCTCTAAAAGTATGTATATAATTTTCGCTCGAAATTTCTATTCCATGATTCTATCGAGCGAGATGCCAAAAATCTAGAATATTACCTTGGCACCACCCAATTACGTATATGTACATGAATTTGTGGTTAGCTTTTGGCAACTGGGGTCACTCTTTAGCTGTTGACAGAGCGCTGTACTGGAATCGCAGGGCGTAGGTTCGATTCCTGCCAAAAGGCCCATATAGTTGCATTTTTGGCGACTGGGCGACATGTATATAATTTTCATTTTTGTTTAGAAATTCTCTAGGGACCCGCTAAGTACGGTGTGCGTAGGAGACTAGAAATTCTCGTGTGCTGGATGATGTTGGGAAAACGGACAGATGCCTTGAGTATATTCTTTCTACTTGAGTATATTCTAGTTGTTAAATCTACTCTGCTAATTTGTTAGATTGGAGTTAGATTGAATTTTTAGTAATTGTTGTATAATTGATCAATCTAATTGGTCCTTAACTGCTTTAATGAAGCCCCATTTAATTCGCAAGCGAAGCGAAAAACAATTTCGGTGATTGGTTAAAGAAAAAGTAGAAACCGATCCATATCATTGATTGCCGAATTTATTTTTCGCTTTGCCGTTTTCCATTACGGTCGCTGTGCCCGCGTGGATAAAGCCAAACAAACGAGTTTATAAATAGTTCGCTTTTTGAAAAAGTGGCATTCACCTGAAGAAATACATAGTCGAAACGTTAAGAATTACAATGTTAGCAATTTACGCAGTGTCTAGTGTTTTGGGTTTATATTTGCTCTAGACATAATCCGCCATCAAATATTCAATTTATTTTCAAACAGGACAACACAGTATTTATACGGAATTGAGAAAACGCTGAAGTCAAAATATATAGTAAGTATGAAATCAGCGATTCTGCTAATTGGACGTTTACGGCTTTGCGGAATTGTAGTGGTTGGAAACCACCTGAAGGCTGCCAGTCGACAACGCGAAATCGACGCGTTTATCCGGTATACATCTATCCGGTATCCGTCTATCCGTTTATCCGGCATCCGTCTATCCGGTATCCGTGTTTTCTACCATGACGGTAATGTCATGTTTCGCGCACGAATATATTTCTCTTTGATCTTGACCCCAATCTCAACCCAATCCCTGAACGCTAACTCTATTGTGCGCGATATACATATACAATGTGAGCGGGCCGTGTTGTATAAAATACTATAAACACGAGCCGTAGGCGAGTAGTAAATAAAGTAGTAAATACAAGCTCCATCGTGGTCATGATTTGTATAATTTCTTTTGTTTTCTATATAAAAATATGAATGAGAATTACATATAACATTTGCAATTGAAAAACACACAATACTAGTACTATTGTTTAATCATAAAAGTAATAATACAATTATTACAACTATACATTTATAGATTTTGCTTATATCCTCATATTTCCCTTTGGTCAAGTTCAAAGAGAAATATATTCGTGAGCAAAACACGAGGATGTTACCAAGATTATATTTCTAGGTCTACACGTCTAGTCTACAGACTACAATAGCCAATAGGCCTTTAATCTGACAGATATTTTACATATTTATAAACTTAAATATTTGCATAGAAATATTTTCATAATTTTGCTTACCTGTCGTTGTCTTGAAGAAACGAAACTATACAAACAATTTGCTTATGTATAAAGACAGTTTATCACGCATATTGCCAAATGCTAACAAATGGAATCTACAAATTCTCCTGCCGTTCTCGCTATTAATATGTGTTTATTAGACTAATTTTTTTTAGTTCAACTTTCTTAACTCACATCTTCAATAATAATTCCCAAGAGTTCTATAGCTGATGTAGATTTGATTGAGTAAAATGTATGTGGATGTTCACTGATTCAACAGTTAATTATGACATGTATAACTACATTAAAAGTTAAACAAAAAAATCTGTAATAATATCTGTGTTTGGAGGTATATGCACACTGCAACAATGATAATATAAGAAACACAGCATTTCCAACCTCCTAACTACAGTGGTCCCGACGTAATTCCAGCCAGAGTCCTCAAAGAACTGGCACCATCCACTCACACTGGCTTTGTTTCATATTTCAACAGTCGTATGACACTGGTACTGTACACTTCCATCTGACTGGTCTAAGGCCCTTGTCTCCGCTGTATTTAAAAAAAATATAAAATCCAGCCCAGCCAACTATCGTCCTATCTCTCTAACATGCCTGTGTCGCAAGGTCATGGAACATATCATTCTTAGTCACACTGCTAAGTATTTAGCATATCATGATATTTTAATTGATAAACAGCATGGCTTCCGTTTAAAAGTATAAACCAAAAGAAACAAACGGATGCTATTTTACTAGACTTCAGTAAAGCCTTCGACTCCGTCCCACATCTTCGCCTAATGTCCAAAATTGATTACGGTATTAGAGGACGTACTGCTAATTGGAAGGCTTTTCTCTCTAACCGTTCTCAAGTTGTTTCTGTTAATGGCTCCCACTCTGAACCAAAATCTGTCATATCTGGAGTACCTCAAGGAACAATTCTCGCACCCGTTCTATTTCTTCTTTATATAAATGACATTTCTGAGAACATCAAATCTGAAATTCGTTTATTCGCGGACGACGCCATCATTTATAGGGAAATTAGCGACTACCAGGATCAAGTCACCCTACAAGAGGATCTCAATAAACTAAATAGTTGGGCTAACAAATGGCAACAAAATTTTAATTCCTCTGAATGCTACCACTTTGACTTAGGAGTTACAAATAAACCGCGTGCCCCCAGGGCCTTTTTGAAGAAATCATTAGTGGGGGGCCATCATCGAAAGGGGACGTAACAAGTAGGTGGTGTATTACAGGTGTGGGAAGGTGAAGAGGGGTCTGGGGTCCTCCTCCAGAAAATTTTTGTGTTCTTGAGTCTCTGTGGCTTGATTTCCTGCATTTTCAGAGAAAATTTTTTGATATATTCCATCTAAACGGAGCCAGGTTTAGTTGTGAGAATACCATAACTTTCCTCTAAACTCAGTTTTTTCCCCTTTCTTGCTTATACTTTGGAAAAAAGGGACCTTCACTGGGGGGGCCAAAATAGCTTACTGGGGGGCCAACATGGGTGCTGAGGGGGGGCTTTGGCCCCTCCAGTACATTAGTTAAAAAAGGCCCCGCGTGCCACTCTAAACTTTAATTATAATCTCAATAATCAAATTATTATCAGAGTATCCCCATCAAAATATTTGGGTATTACTATATTCTATAAACCATAACTTAAACTGGAATAAACATTGCGATAACATTTGCAATAAGGCAAATAGTACTCTTGGCCTACTTAGAAGAATCCTTGGCGAATGTAGCCTGGCATTGATGTCAAGTCAAGAGCTTACACCAGTCTTGTTCGGCCAAAACTTGAATATTGCTGCTCAGTGTGGAACCCCTATACCAAGAGGAACATAGATAACATTGAAATGATCCAACGTCGAGCTGCTAGATTCGTTTATAATGACTATTCTAGAACTAGCCACGTCACTCCTTTGATCGACCATCTGGGTTGCGATTCCCTCGAACAGCGCAGATTACTACATCAAGCCACCTTGTTCTTCAAGATCCATCAAGGCCTTGTTGGAATTAATCTTCCTGACGAAGTGTCTCCTTTAAATAGAGCATCAAGGCTTCCTAATACCTCTCCTTTCCGCCAAATCCAAAGCAATACCAACGTGTACAAAAATTATTTTTATCCGAGAACAGTCATCATATGGAATCATATCCCATTTAATCCCTCCTCTAAACCAAGCGCTATGTCTTCAATCAAGTCTTTCACAGTTTAACTTACTAATGTTTCTTGTTTGTATTTTGTTATTCTTGCTGTTGTTGTTGTCATATTGTTGTTGTCGTGTTTTGTTTTGTTTTGTGTTTTCTGTTTTTTTTTGTTTTTCTTTCGTTGTTCAATTCGTTAATTTTATATAGCAGTAAATCTATTCTACATTTTAATATATACATAATTATATATGGGGCCATTCACAAAGGATGTCCGAGCCGAGGGGGGGAGGGGGTTGGAAAATCAGGACAAACTCGGACATAGGGGGGGAGGGAGGCTTTTTAGCAATCTGGACGTCCGGATTTAAAAAAAATTCAAACCAAATTTCTTTTTGCCTCTATTTTGAACTCTCCTTCCCATTGTGAAATTGGCATTTTTAACACTTCATAATATTTATATCTATTATTCTTTCCTTCAATGATTAATTCAACAGTGTCGTGAAGATTGCGTGAGTTTTTGCGAGACATGGCGGATGTCGGGGGGAGGGGGGGTCACCAATTCGGACAATGCCGGACAAGAGGGGGAGGGGGGCCTGAAAATCCATAATTTGGCCGGACATCCTTTGTGAATGGCCCCTATGTTGATTAGTTAAATCCTCCTAGTATAGTTTACAGTAATACTGTTTTAGGAGTAATTCATTAAAGCATTAAAGCATTAAAGCATAGTGTGTTATCTTTGATGGTGCAGAGCCAAAAAGCACAGATCAAGTTATGACTTTAGTTCTGGGCTTACTAGATTGAGTTGCAAACGATACAATTGTAGGCCTCCTTAAATGTAAACATATGAAGTAGGCAATAATGCTCGCATACAATTGTAAGAATGATGCGAGTAACTGATTCTCTCTGACTATTAATATAGGCTATTGGGTTTTGAATCCGTTTGAAAATTTTCTTTAGATTACGTCTAAGCAACAAATTTATGTGAAAACCACAAAATATGCCAATATTTGCTAACAAGATTTTCCAACTCTCAAAACAGAAATGCATTAAACCAATGTTGCGATGGAAAGAAAGATGCTGTAACCTGTACTAACTTTTCTTTGTCGTCTGTGTTCAAACTACATTATGTCAAAAATCTGGTGTTATTTTGCGAAATGGTTCGGAGTTTATATCTTCATAAGGAAATTTTACGTCGTCAAGTGGAAGCACAGTTGAAAATTTCCTTTCAGTTGTTTTCACGATGGATTCCAAGGTAGGAAATTAGTTTGTTTTGTTTGCCTAACCCAGTGAGTTCGATACATATCTGGAGTTATATTTTGTGTGCAAGTCAAATATGGCGGGAATGGGAATGGAGTTATTACTTATCAGTCCCTGTCTTCTGCGCAGTTTTTAGTACGGAAAACCGCGTAGAGTACTAAGACTCCGTAGACGCGTAGAGTCCGTTATCTACGCATGAAAACTCATTAGAGACTTCGGTGGCGCAGTCGTCAGAGCAAGCGCCTTTCACCTCTGAGTCTTGAGTTCCATTCTCGCTGAGGACTGTACTCATCACACTCATGTGAAAAGAGTAAATCAACGCTCTGCCGAAAGTCGTGGGTTTTCTCCGGGCACTCCGGTTTCCTCCCACATGGAAAGTTGACTGGGTGGGTTAGGATATACAGATTAGGAAATTAATATCACAATTGTTGTAAAAATAAATAATGTAGGCTACGTACATAATATAGCTAAGCGAGAATGCGAGATACTTGATGTAATCGGTCACTCAAAAGCCCCAACGGGGAGTCAGCTGAATAATGTATGAATCAACTATGTATGAATCAAGATAGACAGAAAACAAATTATACTTTACGAATGTGTTAGAATATTTCTCATTGTGGCCACGGGCCATAGATATACAGATGATTACAATTTATAATTACAATGAGCTAATTAGCTAAATAATTAGTTAGTTAGCTTGTTAGTTTGTTAGTTAGTTAGTTAGTTAGTTAGTTAGGCGATCAGACGGTCAGGCATTGTGTATACTAACGGTAGAATAGCGTGGTTAAAGAAAGATAATACATACCTAGCTGATTAACAAAATTGCTGAGAACTACAGTGAAAGCACTGCCGATTAACTCCTCGAAACCCTCACGGATCATATCACAACCGTCCAAGCTGTTGTTGAGAGATTCATCACCATAACTGACAGTAGAGATACAACCATTGGGTGGTGCATGGTTGTAACTGTCTAAATCACCACATTCTAGAGTCCATTCTGGTAGCTCAGCATGGTCACTGCAGGTGGATTGTGTTACGTAAAAACCACCATCACCATGATTGCCACAGTTTATATCTCCATTCTCCAGATCACTTTCAAACAACTCGTCAAAACAGCTATTTCTTGATGGTGTTTGGTTGAAACTGTCATCACCATCGCTGTTCACCATGACTGGGACTTCATCAGATCCACAACTCAAGCAGGATACCATCTCCTTAGGAACAGGGCTATGATAATAGCTGTGAGAAGACGCTAGGCTATCTACATCACTGATCACATCATAACCCTGCCCTGACTCTATTCCGGTACTATAAGTACCACCATTATCCGAAGTCAAAGACTCCTGACTTGAGTTTTGAAGATCTAAATAATCCAAGTACTCGGGATCCACAAGCAACCCGAGCTTCCCAGAGTTGGTTTCACATACCTCCAACTTATTGGGTGGAATCTTGATGAAGACGGGTATGTCCTCAACACTGGTTGTAATGCTGTCGTAATCAGTGTGCACGTTGCTGTCACATGTTGGGTTAGTGGTTACGTCATCATTGTTCATGTAATTATCACATGATATGTCGGTGGGTTCGTCATCACTGTTCACGTGACAATCATAAGTGTTCACATGCTCGCCACATGTACATGATATGTTATTTATGGCAGCAACTTCCTCATCACCACTGGTCACCAGACTATCACATGATGAGTCGATGGTTTCGTCATCACTGTTCACGTGCTCGTCACATGATAACTCCGTGTTTGTACTGGTATCATTATCAGTGTTCACGAGACTCTCACATGATGATCCAGTGTTCACATGCTCGTCACATGCAATTTCATTCTGGATAACTATGATTCTCTCAGATGGAATAGTTGGTATATCTGTACCAGCTGTCTTTGAAAACGAGATCTTGTAATTTGAAGGTATCTCTCTCTTTGGTTTACCAAACAACTTGGAGCAGATTTCGGAGATGATCGGCCTACAGAAACAGCAACGAGAGGAGCCTTAGAAATCTGTTGATCTGGCACAATGCTTAGTGCATGTGCTTTTCACTGAAAAAGGGTTCGATTCTGCAATATGCAGTTGTTTGATTATAATTTCACCTGAGTTTCATACGAGAAGCTAAAGAGTACTTCCGATTTGATTCTCCCAAACACGACAAGTTTTCTCCTGTTGTAGTATTAATAATACGGAATAATGGCTTCTACTGGACCTATAGGCTATAAGGAGAAGTGTTTGGTAGTGATATTGAGCTATTCTTGAGTTATCTTTTTACCAAATCGTTATATCTTACCAAAGTCCAGCTCCATGATACTTGCAGAGGGCAAGAAGATAACTGAGAACAATCCAAAATTTCTGGCTTTCACACAGGTCGAAGATGTAATTGATACTTTCTAAAATATAGTGGAGAAAATAATCATGTCTTAATTAATATATTCATCAATTGCAAGGGATGATCTACGCGAGTGAATAGCTCTTATACATAATTCTAATGCTTAGTTACTTTTGTTCTATTCTATGTTTTCGCAAACTAGAACAATAGTAACTAGGAATGCGAGTTATCCAAAGTTGTGAATTGGGTATCAACGATGTAAACAGCGTTAGCGAAATTTGTTTATTGTGGTTAAGATTAGGGTAAAGACCAATATTAAAATTGATAAAAATTGGTAAGAACAATCAAAAGAAATGTGAGGCTTACCTTTAAAGAATGCCTGAGCTTTATTAAAGCCAATGGTTTGGTTGTTAATACTTGATGTTTCATCTGAAATAAAAAAGAGAAAAATTCAATCTCTTTTATGCTTAAATATGTATAAAGTCTTAAAGAAAAAAATGTGTAAATAATTGATTCGCTACACTACAGTTCAAAATAATATTAAATTTAAATGAAAAATACTCAGTTTCAGAAACAAAACTGAAATTATTAGAGAAACCTCGCTCAACAAAACTAATTTAAAGCATATCCACATGCAGAATGCTTTTGCAGAAATTGTAGAAGTTAAAAAACACAAAACAGTTTAAAAAAACACAAAACAAAACTTTGATACCTTTAAGTAAGAAACAAGCTTGTAAAAACAAAACAAAACTTTTTAAAAAAGTTTCTCGAAAAAAGGCAACAAAATGGCAAAAAAATCGCAAAAACAGTTTTGTCGTCTTACCAAAAAAGCGTAGATTTTCCCGCTCAGCAGTAAGATTCAGTTTCTTTGTTTGTTCTGTTAGATTGTAAAGTTCTAACGAACTGTTGTTCTTCTTTAAACTTTGAAAACACTGCTTTGAAGTGTTTAAATAAAAAGGACTTTCAGCAAAGCTATCAGTGATGGATTTTTGAAGCTTGCTTTGTCCTTCATTAACATCGCTCACAATGTTGGTATTTGTGGCGAACGAAGGCACGAACCCATGTTCGGCGTTCATCGACTTATCGTCGTTGCCTATCGAGGATAGGCAAACGATTGAAAATATTATTTTTATGGCAATATCTTTATAAAAAAGCATTTTTACAAGAGCGCACAATTTTAGAACTTCTTCTCGAGAAAAAATTATGCGTATTGATGTTGCTTGGAAACAACGTCAATTTCTGATTGTTACGTCATATAATTGGATAAATACGTGATCAAGCAATTGTTACGTCATGTAATCAAGTAATTGGATAATTGGTCCCGCGTGTAATTGAGTTGAGTTGTTAAATTGGAGGACGATAACAAGTTGTTGGAACAACATGCAACAAGTCTGTTGAGTCAACAACCTTGTAGCAAGTTGTTAACAAGCCGATGACAACTTGTCAACAAGCTGGGAACAAGCAGTGTTCGACACAACCTGATAACAAGTTGTTGAAACAACATTGGTACAATAATTTTCCGTTTTTAAATTTAGCAATTTGTCTGGATGATTGCAATGAGCCATATGGAACTTGCACAGACCCTGGCGTTTGTGGGTATATGTTGTATATTAGGGAGTTTAAGCTTCACGTTTGAGGGCAACGGCAAACGGCAGAGTCGAATTTTCTTGGCAGAATTTTCGCTTAACTTCTTCGCTCCTTATTTTCTTTCTATCTCAAAAGAATCATCAATATTACAGTTTTAAAATAGCAAATTCATTTTCTCTTTATTGCCTTATAACGTAGATTTTTTCTTCGCCTGGTCTACTGACCAGTGGCGGGCACTTCGCAAAATATTGGATGGAGGGGGGTGGGGGTGGGTTATGTTGCCGTCATATTAGCACCCTTGTGTTGCTGCAAATCTCGGGTTTTATTGAACTTTTAGGCCTAAATTTCATGCAAATTTGTTTAATTTATAATCTACCAATGCTTTCATGGTTGTAAAATTATTGTTGCAGCTTTGTTGTACGTACAGTTAGTTATTCAGCTGCCATTCGAAGGCTTTCAGATTTTTTGGGGGGGTGGCGGTTGCCCCCCTCCCCCCCAGTTTCCGCCACTGTTTATGAATTATGTCCTCTACGTAAGATGGTGTAGCTTGACGGATATGATAATCCGTCTCTGGTAATAAATTATATCATTTCTAATATGTTAGTTAATTTTCACAATTTTTCTCGCTCAGATGTAACATGGGGTAGGGATTATCGTGTACAGAATGTGTTCCTCGCCCTGAATGTCTCCACGCAACCTGCACAGATCCCCGGGGTTCCTGTGATTGCAAGACACACTGGATTGGTACAAACTGTAATGTCTGTAAGTTGTTACGATCCAATTTGTCGGATCCGCGATTCTCCCCCTGATGTATGTGATTTCACACCAAATAGCCTTACTCTTACCAAAGAGCCAATAGCCTTACTCTTGTCAGCAAATCCAGTAAATCGCATAAGTCAAGCGGAGAATCGGATTCGACAAATCGGATCGTGTTAAGGTACGTTCACACGTTGCAATTTGTCGGGCCGATTTCAGATGCACGTTAATGATATTTGAAAAATACGTGGCAAACGTCATCTGGTGACATCATCAACTGAAAATATTCGTCATTAACATTCAGCAAAACCTAAAATCGGTCCGACAAATCGCTGTGTCACAACTTCGGGCACAGTATTCCCCTATCCGGACCTCGCAGCCATTAAATAACATATATATACTTAATACATTTCATTGTCATTGTCATATTGATTCTGCATGAGTCCTTTACTGTATTTTTTTCGCACTTTATGTAGTTAGGGACTACTGTTCACACTACCATCCCTGTAAAAGTGTGCCACAATAGCAACACAAATAACTTCACATGTACTTGTTCTTCCGGGTGGACTGGCCAAAAATGTGAACAATGTAAGTTATACTTCTTAGAAGAACGATCACTATGTCTTTTGGAGGGTTTTCAGTGAGCGTTGCAGCGCAGTATAGATTGTGCCTAACTTCTGAAATGTCGACATTTAAGGCTTTCTTAACTGCGACTTGCAACGCAGTTTCTGCACAGAGCCACGTTATGTAGAAATGTACGCACAGAAAAACAGCGAGCATGGCCCGCGTTTCACTTCACCGCGATATTAGGCTATCATTCTCATTCATTTCTTTGTTGCCTTCTGGGCATGTTTCGCAAGAAAAATATCGGCAAGGAAAACGAGATTCATGCTCACAATATTTCTGTGAATATACTTTTTACCTAACATCGCTCTGTGTCCGAAATTACGTTGCAAGTGTGACATGACCTTATATATGAGCAAGGAAATTAGACTGTTATCTATCTCTCTTTATACTCAGTTGCCCCCAAGTACAAGACTAACTAAATTATGAATTCGCATTATTTTCTCACTCTGATAACTGTCGATTGACCATCATCTACTGCACGATAGTGCTTAGTGAAAGCCACATATTTGACAGGTGTTTATTTTTCCATTTAGCTCTTTGCCCTCCATCGTGCAATCATAGTAACGCTGTCTATCCAAAGCAGGGTAACAAATGCAGGTAAGATTCAGTTTAATTGCTCATACATTGTTTAATTTTTCATACACGCTAGAATTGTAGTTGATATCTTGTGGTTTCCTTATGAGATAATGTTTGTGATATAATTTGTTGGTTTTACTAAACGGGACAGGGCAGCACAAGCTGGTCAACTCTAAAAGAAAGGACAGTTATCGGAGTGACTGAATTGTTCAGTATATGCATTGATCGTGAATTAGGAGGATACATTAGATACTTAATGAAAATATTTAGCATCATTTGCTCACTCCTATAAGTGTCAATACATTTGAAATTGACCACCATGTGTAGCACCGTATAAAACGCTCATCGAAACCCTCCTATTAAATATTAATACACCTTAAATTTCTAGATGTAACGATGGTTGGAACGGCACACACTGTAACCAATGCATACCAACCACCAATTGTACGCATGGTTATTGTGAGGAGGGCTGGAGGGGAGAGAATTGCAGTGAGACCGTGCGCAAACCCTTCTGTAGTGAGCGGAATCCATGTCAGAATGATGGAGTGTGCAGAGACGTTGGCATGGGCAACTATAGTGTAAATGCAGGGGAGGCTTTACTGGACGACATTGTCAGGATGAAGGTAAGTCAAGTGCGCAGTACCGCTTCTAATGGGTTTCAGTAAGCGTTACGAGGTGGGGGAGTCGGGGCGGGGTGACACGTGCTCATTACCTTTGTGATTAGTGTTGGGTTTACATTGTCTATGTTTCTTGGACATACGAATGCTGGTGTCACCTCTGTGACTGGAGTTTGATTTAGGCAATATTCAGTTGTCTGATTATAATTTCGCCTCAGTCGCATGTGAGAAGAGTGCGTCCAGTTCGACTCGATCTACCAAACATCGCGAGTTTTCTCCGGGTACTCTGGTTTCCTCTTGCAGTAACACTGTACTGGACGGATGAGAGATGGTTCTTACTGCACCTCTAGGGAGAACAGTTTAGAACTGATAGAGCTATCCAGTATTAATATAGTTAGTTTATCTCTATTTAGTTGTAGATCCATGCATGGTGCAACGAGAGTCAGGGCTATTGTCAAGACAACGAGTGCAGGTTTGTGCTTTTAAATGTCACTAGCTCTATTTCTAAGCTTCATACTGTACATATACTATTGACTCCATTTTCTGTTTAGGTGCCACAATGGCTGGCAAGGTCCAAATTGCACTGAATGTATAAGGAATTCATCCTGTGTTAACGGTTACTGCCGTAAACCTGCCGTAAACCGGTCCGTTTTGTAATATAAGTCAGAATGGTATGTGAGGCTTGTGAAATGACATTTGTAAATTTGGAAAAAGGTGTTAAAATGGAAGTGTTAGTGTACAGTGGTACTAGCATGTGCCTTTCAACTCTGTATCTGACAGGGGTCACCCTAAGGCCTCCCATTTTCTAAAATGGGCAGTTCTACTTGTAAAATGGGTAGTTCTAAAACCTAAAATGGGCAGTTCTAAAATTGAACTTTGGAGAGAACATGTTGAATTCACAAACCCGAAAAGTGTCTAAACATTCAATATTTAATATATTGTTTGAATTGGTCATTATGCACGATCATATATACTTTCAAATACTTTTTACATTTTAACAAATTCCTAGAAATTTCTCTTTGGGATAACCCCGTGACATTGCTTGAAGCCAGGCTATCCAGCTTCCCCCTCCCACGCGAGGGAATTCGCGGCCCATTGCCTGCTCCACCGCAAAAATGGGCAGTTCTAAATTTTTCTTAGGATGACCTCTGTTGTCTGATTATAATTTCGCCTCAATCGCGTGCGACAAACACCGCACGTGTCCGAAATATTTTGTTCAAATTGTTTGCTTGTCTTTTATGTAGAATGTACTCCAGAAAACAACAGTTCAAAATGCGCCGGAAATAAACGAATTGGATCTGAAGAATCAATTTCAGGTAGAAAATCTAGGCTACTTCGGTCTCCTCCTGTGGTAACCCTGGGCTTATAATGAATGGCCGCGATCGAGAATACCGTCTGTCCGCCCTTATTGGACCTCGTGGGAGAATAGGTCAGAACTGATAAGTTTAGTTTAGGTTTCCTCCTGTAGTAGTACTGCATCAACAAGGGGTGGCACTTACTGGACCTCTTGGGAGAAAGGTTTTGAACTGATACAGCTATCCAGTGTAAATAAAGTTAGTTTGGTTTAGGTTTTTCTCCAGCAGTAACATTGGACGAACAAGGGATGGCCCTTACTGGACCTCTAGGAAGAACAGTTTAGAACTGATAGAGTTATCCAGTATAAATAAAGTTAGTTTATATATACTGAAATTGTTTAAAGAGCGACGAAGACGGAGGGGTCAAAAGTGTTGTAATTTTTCCGTGCAAATATTTATAGCTTGGGGTCTGGGAACTAAAATTCTCACGCAATATGAGTATATGACTCCCGGGAGCTTTTCGCATAGCAACCGACCATTATATATATATATATATATATTTGCGTCTGCGTCTGTCAGTTGTCATAATTCCGGGCAGAAAGTCGAGCTCAAGGTAAATTTTTAATATGGGGGGAGAGAGCGAGAAAAATTGGAGAGGGCGCGAAAATGGGAGAGGGCGAGAAAAATTGTATTACGCGCGCATATTTTGTTCCATGTGCTCTGCAAGTTCTCAACTCTCGAGAGTCGAGATTTTACAAGCTTTTTATGGCATTTTGACACAATATTTAAACACGAGTCGGGACTATATTTCACACATTTCACCAAATCGTATGTAGAAACAGTAGAATTGAAACATTGTGGCCCGCCTGTACCATCGCGAAAATGTGTTTAAGTTAAGAAGATGCAAGATGTTCTCGTGCGCTTTTAAATATATTTCCGCAAAATATATTTCCGCAAATAGCTGGGTTTCACTTGCCTTCACAAAATTCTAGAATTAAAACTACAATGCTGGCTCGGTTCCCTATAGTCATATTATTACGAGTGTTGGTTAAGGTTAAGAAGTGATTTCTGATCCGGCTTTAAAGAGAATCTAAACATTTTTGCTAAAACTCGTCGTCCTTATTTTAGCATTTGTTTTTTGGCAGCTATGTTGGTTATTAAACAGCCTTGTATCGACTCAAAAGTTTTTCGTAACACTCGTAGAAACGATATATATAGTTCTAGCTTAAATTTTAGAATTTTGTGAAGTCAAGTGAAACTCAGCCAGAGTTGTAGACTCGAGTCGTGCGACTTGGACTCGAGTCGCAATTTTTGTGACTTGTGACTTCACTTGTTACCGAGACTGATGAGTTGACTTGGACTTGGACAAAATGACTTGTGACTTGACTTGGACAAACGTAAACTCGAAAATATCTAGTGAAAATCAAGTTTTCCACCACTGGCACTGTAAATTCGTCATCTTGATCGATCGATAGGCGTGTTGTAAAATTTGGCGCATCGATAGAATTTGCGCCGGGGTATTTTCCTACCAAACGGGTTTTTTTTCGCGACTTCGTGATAAAATTTCTGAAATAAAATAGCGACGCACAGACAAAATGACGTATGACTTGACTTGCTACTCGGAGTGAATGACTTGTGACTTGACTTGGACTTAGACTAAATGACTTGTGACTTGACTTGACTTGAACTCAGACTAAATGATTTGTGACTTGACTTCGACTTGCAACATAGGACTCGTTAACAACTCTGAACTCAGCTATAGCGAGCAACACCGGAGGAAACACCGAATATTTATTCGAATTTCCGCCACAATGTTTCCTAGTTAGGTGGCCTTCTAAAATATTTTATTCTGTACCCTGCTGTATTTAACATTATTTGTATTGATTATTGAAACGTGTTCTTAATTAATAATTCAATCTATTTATTAAAATATGGACTGTCATTTCTATTTGATGCAAATTGTATTTCTGCCGTCATCCCAAAGTCAATTTTTCTACCTGATATTAAAGTGATTCGTACATCATCTCATAAATCAGGATATGGTCTGGAAACACAGCCAAAGCTTTTTGTTCTATTATTTTGTTCACGCGTATGCAAACTTGTCCGCAGTGAAGATAATAGATTTGTGGTATAATTAAGCAACTTCCCAATGGCATCATCTGGTCGAATCACTTAACCGTGCTATTGGAATATTTATAAACAAAATTCAAAAGATCTGTGCGGTGAAGTCGTGTCAACAAAAAAACATAGCTAATTATAGACTCTTTGAAGTTTACAAACCACACGTCGATTGACTATGATCCTATCTTGGTAACATTTCGTCCATATCAGCTACAACATAAGCAACAACAGCCCAGAGTGCAGCACAAAGATCTAAATCATCTGGATTCTCTACTGTGATTGTATCACCATTACTGTGGTGAAAATAGAAATACTCAGCATTATCGATTGACAGACTACCACCAGGCACACCATTCTTAATCCATAAACTCACATCCTCACCATCAGCTGTGTGGTACAGAGTTGAAGCATTAATCGGTTTAAGAAGTGTCATGACGTTCTCCATGATTGCAAAAGCTTCATCATTCCCAGTGAACCTCAATCCATTTGGTGTAAATGTTCCATCGTCACTTTCCATGACCAGGTCATAGTTAGAAATATTTACTTTATGTGTGTTATAATACTGTTGTGATCCACTCAAGTCAACCTCTTCACTTGTCCACAGAACAGCGCGGACAGTTCTCTTGGCACGCAGGTTAAGTTGCCGCATTATTGATAATACTTGCCAAGATATAAAAGCACCACCACCATCGTCCATTGCGCCTTGACCAACATCCCAACTATCAAGGTGACCACTTACCAGAACCACCTGAAAAAAACACAAGAGAACAAATTAACATTTCAAAAAGACATTTACAGGGAACTTTTAAAGAAAAGAGTCATGGCAAGAAATAAAAGAAAATGTATGTTGGTTTTCCACTGGGTGCTGAGCTGCCAGATTCCCGTCCAGGAGTAATCAACGAAGCTCATTTGGAAGGATTATAAATCTACAATAGAAAACAGAGACACGATCGCTGGCCCACAGATAGGCCACCCCAGCGCAACAAACTGGAATGGAGGTTGTTCCCATCTCGCCCATTGACTTTGATTTTGTAGCACACGCTTTGGCTAGCAGCACCCTCACTAGAACTTTATGATGTTGATATTAGAAACTAGGTGGACAAAACTACATACCCCCCCCCCAGGCTGTTGTTAAATTTATGTCTTTTCTCAAAATCTTTGAGACACGTGATGAGCATGGATCAAGGTTTTCTTCCAGGGAAGCGAGAGCGTGTGCGAAAGAGCCTGGCTCGTGAAATCTTCGTGTATTTCTACTTGTAGCTCCTTTGCGAGCGAGGAAGATCCTTTAGTCCCTAGAAAAGACTTATTAAATCTCATACATTTCATACCTGGTCTGGATATGTTGTACCAACAATTTCAGCGACGGTGTTTCTTGACGTTGCGCGAGGCAAGTTTTGTGCTTCCATATATAAATGAATAACAATCCTATCACCTCTGGCTGCCATTCGCGACAACATTTCAGCATCTTCAATAGTTATACAGGCAGTTGGAATTTTTGTTGTGTTATTTTTGTAATCTTGCCATCCTGTATGTGGGCTGTTGATTGAGAACGGAGCAATGGATCTTATAAGAGAAGCCACACCTCCAACTTTGCTTGCTTCATAGGCACCGTAATCTCGATACGCAACTGAAACTCCATAGCTTACATACACTTGGTCAAAAACAACTATCTTGCCTTTTGCCTGGAAATTGGCAAAAACCACGAACGTGAATGTTGCATTATTTTCCGTGTTTGGTTCCGTGTTTGGATTTGATCCAACACGCGGATCTTGGAAAGGTTAAGAAGGGAAAAGGCGAAAGAAACGAGGCGGAGGCGAGTGATTTGCACGCTAACTTAAACAACATTCAACCGTTGGATTGGATCGACCATCCAAACACGAAAACCAAGTTTGTTTTATAAAATAAAATACAACAACAACGACTAGTCTTCCGTGTTTGGATGGCCCGATCCAAACACGGGTTTCGACCAATCAGAGCACGCGTTATATACATGTTATTTTATAATGTCGATTCCGGGATGGCAGGGAAGCGTCCTTCTTATGGGGCCCTGGTCATAAAGTGCGAGCTACGGCAGTGGTCTAAGATGCTTAGCTTGCCAGATTTCTCGAAAAAATAAGTTTGCCTATATTCTCAGAGTCCCCTAAAGGTCCAACATAGCTATTGGATTTGCTTAGGTCCAGGTTGCATTGAATTGAGTACTAAGCTATTAACAAGTTATTTAAAGGATTAGTGTCACACCAGGAATTCGCGGGCTCAAACTTTTCGGGCCCACTGGATAAGATCTGGAAAAGATTTTACAATCCGTCATATATTTAACCTGTAATCCTTGCTCCTTTTATCTGATTTTTATCGGAAATGTACCAAACAAGGTATTTATATCGTTATTTGTTGCATTTGGGTAAGATGTAAACAATAACACAAGCCCGCAATGCATGACCCGGACACTAATCCTTTAATTTGCTAAGTCCATTGCAAAGCAAATGCGTAAAATAACTAAGTTCAGGGATGATTTTCATGACTTACTTAATCAAAAGAGTTAAGTAATACCACTCACTGTTGACATAATTAAAACACATCAACACTTACTTCTGCAGCTCTTGCATGTAGTTCATCAAATGAATGTACCACTAATACTTCTGCAGTAATTCCATTAGCTGGTGTCCCTATGCTACCACCAAGACCTAACATGGACATTTCATAATGACGAGGTTTTAATAATGTTGCTGATTCTTTTCCTCTGACCCAATGAGGAATATTTGTGACTTGTTCTCCGTGAACATTTTCCAATCCATCCGCCTTAAACTGGTCTAGCATGTAATCTATGACATTCTCCAGTGTTTCTGAGCCGACCAATCTGTTTCCAAATTTATCTGTCATCGCCGCGAGACGGTTGAAAGTTTGATGCCTTCCTTCACCTTTGGTCACAAAATCGATAATTTTCTGTGATATATTATTGTGATAGGCTTTAATTTGAGAGCCAGTGTTATACGAGACCAGCGGTTTGCTTGCAGGTATCGAAAATGATGATTCCAACATTGCAAGCAGGAGCAAGCATCCACGTAGAATATCGGATCTCCCAAGGGACCCAAACATCTATAGTGGAACATGAAATAAATATATTAGAACATGCAGAGTTACCTTTATGACAAATGATAATATAATTTGCGCAGACCTTATAGGCTTTAAAGTGAAACTTAAGTTCGTTCTTCTCATGTCCTTGTCTTGCTCTCCCGTTAATTATATTAGACGATAAAAATTTGCTATATCTGAGATTACTAACTAGTCACCTTAGATTATTGATGTTTAAATCTTGCCTAAATTTCACTCGACACTCGTTATTGTTTGACAGTTACAAGAACCGAAGTTTTGTCACGCAATTTATTAGCCATCTACGCCAAGTTCTTTTTTGAAATATCTGACAGTAAAAATAGTTTAAAAATTACTTCACTACCAAAGCTCCCACCACATCACATATCGATAGTTTATCTTTGCATTGTGTAAACCCGCAGCATATCATGCAACTCTACGTACACTGGATTCAAGATACTAACCTTGACAACCTCTATTTCCTCGTGAAACTAGTTACGACAAAAAACTGACAAGTTTTCCTTGACAAGTTTCTTTTTCAAAAAGCTAGTCATGCCAGCTCTTGGCCAAGGAAAACTTGGTTTTAAGCCTAGAGACTTAAGGGGGCTTATTAAAGTATGAAGAAAAATCAGTTCATTTTTGTCGTGCACACATCGCCGAACTCTTTAACTCCTTCTTTATTAGCCGGTCAACCACAGCGTCTCTTAGCGTCTATAAAGTCTACTTTCTGTGAGGAATCTCTACTAAACTCACTACAGGGATGGAAAACTTGCCAGATTAAGTTTGAAATTCCACATATTTCTCCTGAAAAGATACTTCAGATGCTAAAGTCTATGCCAGGCGATAAAGCAACAGGTGCTGACAAATTGAGTCCTAAATTACTGAAAATTGCTGCTCCATCTATATGTAACTCAGTCGCACGTCTCATAAACCATTGCATATCCACCCACATCTTTCCATCCAAGTGAAAAATGGCTAAAGTCACCCCCATTTTCAAGAATCAAGGTAGCATTGAACACAAACAAAATTATAGACCAATCTCTGTTCTTCCGATCCTCTCGAAATTGTATGAAAGACATCTCTATGATGCACTTTATTCACATATGTCCAACAACAATTTCCTATATGGCCTACAATCTGGTTTTCGCCGACGTCACTCGACTGAAACTGCTCTAATTCGCTTATTAGACCAACTCCTTTTTGACCTTGATAAAAACAATGTCACTGGACTTGTTTTCGTAGACTACAGTAAGGCGTTTGACTTGATTGACGACCAGCTGTTACTGCGCAAGTTAATTAAGCGCTTATGGTGTGGATGATGTTTATCTCGGGATTTTCAAGAATTACCTCTCAGAACGAACACAGTTCGTATAAATCAACGGCTTGAAATCATGTCCATTACGTATAACGCATGGTGTCCCTCAAGGTAGTATTCTTGGTCCACTTCTCTTTCTTGCATTTATAAATGATTTGCCATCAACCATCCCAAACTCTACTGTTGATGCATATGCAGACGACACCACTTTCTCCTCTAGTTCCCACTTCTCGGTTGCGTCGACCGAATTACAAGTTAGCCTTCAACACGATATAGACAAACTATGTCAGTGGTCAGACCAAAATCGAATGGTACTTAATGCTGCCAAAACTAAATCAATTCTGGTTACCGGTAAACGCCTTAAATCTCGCCTACAAACTTCTTCTCTATCTCTTACTGCAAGTGGTGCAAATATTGAATCGGTCTCCTCACAAAAATTACTTGGCGTAATCATTGACACAGATCTAGCTTTCAAAGAGCATGCAAACAAACTTTGTAAAAAGCTCAGTCAAAAAGTCGGACTTCTGAGAAAAATTCGAGGATATTTGCCACTGCTTGAACGAAAGACGGTTATGATGTATGGTAGGTCAATCATCAAGCCGGTTATGATGTATGGTAGTTCAATTTGGAGTTGCTGCTCGCAAAGTGATATTCGGTAGACAAGCTCGACATGGTGAATACAATTTAGTTTGTCCTAAATTTAATTATGTAACTGAAGGAGGGAAATCTGTAACAGTCAGTAGCATTAAGATATGGAACAATCTCCCCAAAGAGATCAAGACAAAATCTAGTGTTACTTCTTTTACGTTTGCCCTTAAAAACCACTTCCTGGACTCATATAAGGGTATTGATCGATTTGATTGATCAGTAAAGCTTCAGTAAATTGTAGATATGTATATATATAATCCTAAGATCTCTTCTATAGTTCTCTTTCTAAATAGCTTTATCATTTTAAAGTAGATATAATCTATAACTTTGTATATATTGTATGAGGGCCACAGGTTTTTCAGCTGTATTTCTGTCATGTGTTATTTTTACCCTCTTTAAACAAAGTTGTTCATTCATTCATTCATTCATTCCACTCTGTGGTGGACGGAAAGCCTTGACCGCCTTCATCCACTGGCATATTGCCAGTGGATGTCATGGAGCTAGTAATATGCAGCTGTATGTGACAATCAGGCAAATTACTGGCGAATTACTGGCATATGCTATTAGGCTTTTAAAACCCATTAAGACTAGCAATAGTTTATAATCAACTTAAATGCCAGATATGACTTTACTTATCAAGGGATGAATCTTGGATGAAATGTCTAAGGTTATAAGTAGACTATCTGCCACTATGTCACAGATTTTTTACCCATTTTCAAAGTGGCAATGTGCCTCTTTCATTATTGTATTATATCAAGATATTATTATACTAAATCAAGGCACAGAGTAAAGGGGACTGTTGCAGGCAGAGTGGTTAGTGCATGCATGTGCATTTACCAGGGTTCAATACTTCAATTCCTGCAATATGCAGTTGTCTGATAATATAATAATTTCTTAATTTCCCTTCAGTAGTTGCAGAAAATGAGGGTGCTTCCAGTTTCCACCTAGAAATCTATTGGAAATAGATTTAATAATCACTTTGAATAAGCAATGATTGATCTTCATAAGGATGCACACCACCTTATTACCATCTACCTCCATACATACACAAAGGGCAGTGCCACAGCAGGGGTACTGCCTCTGTTCCCCCTGTGATTCTGGTGTGTTCTTGTATCTCTGGCTATAATTTTCTAGCCATACAGCTGTTTAGAAATGGTTTATTTCTCGTACACACTTCCTGTTTAAAATTTATGCCCTGCTATTTATATATCAAATATATACTTCATGGTAGAATGCTAGTAGTGCCAAACAATACATACGGTACAATTTTGACAATAGAAAGTAGATTCTGATAGCAGAAGGTACACCTATGCATTATTGTAATACTCATAAGATTTTTGTAGTGATTAATTTTTTCATTCAGTTCAACATTGTTTCTATTTTGTAACATACTTGCAGGTCATATAAAGTCATATGATGCACAATACGTGTTAGTACATTTAATACAGTATATTTATAATTAAAATACAAACCTTCTTTAGCAACTTCAAGTGACAGTATTTCGCTGATTTATTAAAACTGCAAAAAGCTTAGTTCTGTTTTATATAATGTTTTGCCAAAATTGACAAAACATTTGCCGGTTCACTTCCTTGAAAACAGTATAAAATTCCGGAAATACCATTGGGTTTTGAATCCGAGGCCGAGGTATGGCCGAGGTTTCCAACACCGAGGGTGTGTGCACGAGGTGTTTAACTTTCACTTTTTCAATTTAATCTTTCAGAGTGGAAAACTACGATCGCCGGCTATGTCACACTATATCGGATAGGTTTTCGTATCGGATAGTCATTCCGTTGACATTAAATTACTTAATTAACACTATTTTGGAATTTCGGAGCAATTTTCGCAACGGAGACACTTCTCCGCTCCGCTTCTCAAAATGGTAGTTTTCATATCGGATTAGACTTGCTACAAGTCGACTCACATTCTTTAAAATTTATTCTTTTGAAAAATTTAATAAATGTGTCGGGTCGACTTGTAGTCTAATATTTCCCAATATCGGATCTTCCAAGCTTCCAAGAAACCTCGTACTCAGGGCATTAATTTCTCTTTTCAATATTGGAGTCATGTTATCATCTTTTATGTGCAGTTTTTGGGTTAATATACAAGCAGTTTTTAATGAGTATTAGTATAATTTTTCAGTCAGTATTTCAGTATACCGTAGAATCCCGAAAGTAGCGTCCCCCTTACTTTCGGTTTTATCCGCTGTTGGGGCCGCTACTTAGGAGCCCGGAGGGGTTTCAGGTACGTGGTACGTAAAATACTAATTAATATGTTAATATACTTCTCCTTTGTCCCTTTCTATTTACCACTACAGTCAATTTGCCTTACTTTTTCCTTACGAACATAATCACACCGTGCCTGTTGTATAATTATAAAACTGCACATTTCTCTGATCGAGGAGTATAGCCAGATAGAAAACACGCATGTTCTTCGTTACAATGTTCAATAATCTTAAATAATCATAAATCGCTACATTCGGAGGCCTTTTTATACATCTAAAATTCGCCGCTACTTTCGCGGAGCCGCTACACTGTGGAGGGGGCCGCTATACGTTTGGGAGTCTACGGTAGTATCACTTAGTATAGTGTATAGTTCTTTTCCAGTGGGGTCCAGGGCCCGGCATGCTCACCAGGGAAAATTTAAATTGAAGACTAAACTTGTGATAACAAGATTGCAGCGGGAAAATTTGCTTCATAATCGGTATGTTTTGGTGGTTTGGATGACTTGGTGGGGACAATATTAATCGCCAGCAAATTAAACATAGTCACTGAAATTCCATTTCATGCACTTTCACATTTCTAATGGTCAGAACTGACGACATATTACTTATCTCCACGCTCCTGATTCCTGATTATCAAGATTTTTTTTCACTTCTTCACTTGGTTGAACTAGAATGGTAGTCGGTGTGAAGTCCAAGTAGATAGATACTCTCTCCAGGCAGATGCTTTTGACACGCGGCGCAAGCAAAAGGAAAAGATAAAAGATCAAGATTAATTGGGGGGAGAACACGCGCGCGCTACATGTTAAGAAGTTTCGAGGAAGAAAGGCGCGAGGGGTGACTGAAGGCGGGTATAATCTTTAATCTGATTGTATTTATCAATTTTTGCGTGCAGCGCTCGCTCAAAAGCCTCTGCGGAGGAGAGAGGAGTAGATACATACACAATTTAACCCACGGTTCAATTCCTGCCAGAGGACCTAGTGTTGCATTTTTCGCAACCGTTCCTGGTTAGGTCTTAAATTGTGTATGTATCTACTCACTTGGATTATCCACCAAACCTATGATTGTATTTATGTTACGTATATTAATTGTATAATAATTAAGTAATCGTATTGTCCCTCTATTTTAATGTTTCTCTATCTTGCCACTTGCCAGGTAGATAACCGGCGAAATTAGCGTGTAATTCGTGCGAAATAAGTGAGCAATGGTTTCAAACTTTAAAAAGGACGTAAAGTGGTACCAAGTAAATTTCGCAAGCATTGGAAATAACTTCGGCAACATTGGCAGTGCAGACGTCCTTACTGGAGCTCTGGAGGGGGATGGGGGGGGGGGCGAGTTTAGAACTGATCGATGGACATGATCCCAGTATGATTTGAAAGGCAGTGCATGTAAATTCTGCATTTACGTTCGGACTTAGGTTGGGACGAGTCTATAGTCCTAATAAGCGAACACATGTTTATGCCAGTCTATTCACTTTTTTGGATAACGCACATGCCATATGCAGTTATATTAATGTAAGCATGGAATGGAATAAAGCCAAACTGTTAACCAAGCATTTAAATTGTAAATATATGAGTGAATAATTGGCCGTAACGGACATAAACATGGAAGCATCAGTCTGTAAGGTCTATGGGGCCGATTACATGGGCGAGTTGTCCCGGCTCGCTTTGCCGAGTTGACCCGCTTCGTATATGTATTCCCTATTATTTCGACATTACGATTACATGGCTAGCGAGTTGTCCCGCCTAGCCGGGATCTCGCTTGTGGCTTGCCGAGTTACTCGCTTAGGCGGGATGAAATCTGCTATATATCTGCTTGCTATGTTCTATAACAAGTATATATGTGTTTACAGGAAAATTGAGAGGACAGCCTTGATGACTAAATGTAATGTTCTTTGGAAAGTTTCATTTGTTCACTTCAAAATTAATCCCAAAATCTAGATATACTAACTAAGTAAAGCTGTTTTCCACTAGGTAAATTTGGTTGCACAAAGTGAAAAACAAATTTCAGCATGATTGTCATTGGTTAGCAAAAAGTTCCCAGGTATAGTTCCTACCTTTTTACAGCAAATATTTTTGCTACCATTACAATCACTGCAGCGTCAAAATCATTTTTCACTTTGCCTCGAATGAACAAATTTGATTAGTGAAAAGGCTAATTGCATGCAGTCCTGAGTTGCAGCCTACTTTAGTATTTTACTATTTTACTCTCGAGGCAACAAAAAGTTTGTGACCCAGCCTCGCTGTACTGAAATTTGCTGCGTTACAGCGGGAATGGACTATTTTGGCAACATAATTTGTACATATTTTGCCAATATTATATACAAGCTATAGTAATTTGCAAGAATCTTGTATAACCAATTAACTCATAACATATATGTACAACTTGTACAATGTCTAAAATGTACGATGGAGTTGAATAGTCTATTTTTTATTTGTGTGGCAATATGATTGTTTTAGTTTTCTGCCATAATCATATACACTCACCAATGATGCCATTGGCCACATTTGTCGCAACTGACCCAACTGACTGTGTTGCGGTATTAAACTGAGATGCTCTGGGGGTTCATCTTGACCCCCTAGAGTCATCCTCAAAAGATGCTAAATGTGTAGAGATAAAATTCAAATTAAAGTAACAGGGCAAGGTCACCGGAACTACACAACTATAATACAGACTAAAGTGTAATTGGGCTAACGACATGATTGTGGTATCGGTTGTCCGATGATGCATGCATGTTTATATAACCATCTGTGTCAATATTCGGTCAAGCATACAATTTATCCGTTTAACCATGCATATATATATACACTGGCAATAAACACCTGCTGTGTAACATGCCGAGCTCTCGACGACTCAGTGAAGAATAACGGTAATGTATTTGGTTAAAGTAGATTAATTATTTTATAGTACAGGTTTGTGTGACGTTAGCTTATCTAACAATCAATAGTTGCGTATATTATAATGACCTATGCGCACACGCCTAAACGGAAACCACAGTACTCTGATTAACTTTATATTCAACCGCAAATATTCAACCCGCGCGCGCTACATATATAAAGGTTGCTAAACCTTAGTTTAGTGACACAAAATAGCGTAGGATATACAGTACAAAGCAAGAGGCCTGATTCCGTTAACGCACATTGCTTTCTGCTTTGTAAATACACTACGTTTAGGTACAAAAAATCAAAAATTAATCAATGGAAAACCTAAGTCCTACCAACGACAACTTCGATACTACAACGCGTAATTGATTATATCAAATTAACTATATCATCTGTTTTTAATAATAAAATCTACTACGTGTAGAGATGATTAGGACGAGTCAGGCGCGAAATGAGGATATTCCCAAATCCCAATTTCCAATTGGATAATGAGGGAAATTGACTAATCAATATGCTATTGGAAGTATCACTATAGACTATATTACTAATTTATTATTGTGCATTCACTAGTGTGTAAATTGCCCACGTGTCTTCTGATATATCAGATATTCTATGGCATGCAATAGCTTTGCAAAGAACACAAAACAACATTGCCCAGCCCTCGTTTCTTGAATATTTTGATAGACATTATATACTAATATTACTAATATTTAGGCCGTGTTGTTACTATAAATTCATTATTTTTATATTTACCATCAGACGGTGTCTCTGTGTGTCTTCTCAAAACTGCCACCGTTCCGGACACAGTTTCTGTGAACAGCGATCTTCTTTTTTCTATGCATATAAGCGTATGAATTTTTTATTGCATGATTACTTTATGTATCTACACGACTCTGCTGCCGCATTCAGTCTGTTGCTCAGTTAATGTTGGGTGATAAAGATAGTTATAAAAATCAGAAGAGGTCTTATATTTGCCATGAATGTTAACAAAGTCTACAATTTCAGTGTTATTAGGCTACATACCCTTTGAAGAATCAAAAACAATGAAAATACAATCCAATCAATTTCGCATGAGAATACAGTGTAAACACACTCGATCAATTATGCATCCTTTACGCTTGTTATATACCAAATTCATAACTTTGATACTTAACGGCCCAACCGGTTTATATACATGTCTCTCACAACTAAAAGTGTTGTTTATGTTATTCTATAATATATACCGGTACTATACTTACTAGTTGTAGCAGTAGTTTCTCTTGTTTCTAATTCTGGGGTCAAAAGCCCATCGCGATCAGGTCCCATATCTTAAAAATATGAAGGAACCTTTAAATGGCTATAGAAATGTGCTTTATAAAGACATTAGTTTAGGTATTATATAATTCTATATTTTATTAGCGTCAAAGTAAGATTTTTTGATGGAATATTATAATACCCTTCCGAACTATTATTAAAGTTATTCTTTCCTTTTTGCTTATATTGCAAACAATAGACCCTGAGCATAAGCACGTTCAGTTATATCTGCGCTATATTATCATGTCATGTTCTTACCATCCAGTTTATCTGTTTGATCAAGATTTTCTGCATCATCTTTTCGGTTATCTTTACATGGATAAGGAGAATAATCTTATGTTTACTTAACTTTAACACGGTATGTTAGTAAAACACCACAATTGGCACAAACGATCCAACGGCAACGAAACCTGATACTGACTGTAGTACATGAATATTATACCTGTAGCCCGCTGTTAATCTACAATCTATTATCACCCGCGGTAAAGTTGCATCAGTTTACCATACTACTTTCTAGTTTCCATTGTCCATGTTGTGCATGTTTTTGTTGTAGCAGCATCAGGCCTCGAAATAACTGCCGGTCACCGGTCATTGACCGGCAAATTTATCCAGTTTGACCGGCAAATATCGCTGTTTACCGGTCATTCATGACCGGTAAATTTTTTGTTAGTAACATTTTTTTGTTTTGGAAAATATTACATTTTGGCACCTCGCACTTCAAAACTAAAAAACACCGCAAACGGATGTCTTGAATCGTCAAACCTCGCAAGCTTTCAAGCGGCTTCCATCTCAGGTTACATTAGCCTGCGTGGCCGGCCCTCGTTGGAGGGGAAAAGAAGAACAGGGAATGAGGGCCTGCAAGAAAACCCAGCTTTCATGACTAAACGCCGTTCAATTTTTGAACGTAGAATTTGATTGGTCAACACCAAGAATTAATTGACATGTTTACGCACACAGGAATATATTATTACATTTCTTCGTCTTGATTGACATGTTTTAAATGCACAAACGAATACATTTCCTTCGGTTTGGAGTTTCCCCCTATAGTCCAGCTGCATTTGTATTGGTCAATTTTAATGAGCCTTTATTAGGGCGTTTAGTCATGAAAGCTGGGTTTTCTTGCAGGCCCTCATTCCCTGTTCTTCTTTTCCCCTCCAACGAGGGCCGGCCACGCAGGCTAAGGTTACATTGACGCGCAATACATCGTGGCATGACGGCATCTTATAGTCAGTCTCCAGCCGCGATGGAGAAGGACTGTTCCCTCTGTGGCCGTCCAAATACAAAATATTCATGCGTAGCTTGCTCGGTGACTATTTGTAATGTGTGCTCAGTGGTAATTATATTCACCTGGATGCGGGAGTATTTTGCATTAATTTATTGCGATTACGATTACGCAGTATACGTAAGTTGATATTTTGTACATAATATTATATACTATAATATACACATAATTTTTTTCTTGACTGTTTTTCATCTTTAATCAGCATATTCTTTATCTGTAAACTTGTCTGCACAAATTACAAGTACACTGATAAAATAGGCCCAGTTACCGAAATGTAAATGTTGACCGGTAAAAAATCGTCTGTGACCGGTAAATTTAATTATTTACCGGTCATGATGACCGGCATACTTTCAAGAATTATTTCGAGGCCTGAGCAGCATGCATTTTTATCGCTGTCAATAACTGTTGTTTGCTATAAGTTTAAATTAGATCAATTATTTGCTATTATAGTGTACCTTTGTCGCCATCGTGTTCATTCCGTTTTGCCATCCGCAGTCCAATTTCAACACCCTTTGATTTGTAGATAAAAAGTTCTTCATTAGTTTACACAATGTCAATGACAATGCCATATACAGGGTGCCCCCCAAAATGCCCCCATCATATTTTATGGTATAACGTCGTTACCTTTAATCAAAGATTCAAATTTTTGCACTCATGGGTTCAATAACGAACATATCATGTTAATCACTTAGCCTTTCTCACCCTGGGCTTTTCTCGCGCTGGGCTTATTATAAAAGTACGATATCTTATAATTGTAGTTGTAAGTATAATCATTATGGTAAATTTACAGTTAAATGTTTGAAAAGTCGTTTACACCTCGTTTATATTTTTCACATCGTTTACAAAGCACTACCCCCAAAATGGCGGATTGAGGCCTACGTGAGAAAGGCTAATTGCTATTTGACTTATCAAAACATCTAACCATTTGCAGTCTAGGCTTATTTAAGGTGGCTACACCAATATTGCGACTTGTCCAAATTCTCAAAATGACAAAAATAGGTTAAACATATTTCGGAACTTTATGAAAGGATTTTTAAAGCAAATTGCCGCCTATCTACTCAAAACTTCATAATTTGTTGGAGCCAACATCGATTATTCATTTACCTTAAAAATTAGTGAAGCAGAAGCCCGAATAAGGGAAGGAAAATACACAAAACTTGCTGTTTTGGGACAAATAGGATGGAAAACAGCAAATTCTGGGTATTTTCCCCGCCTTGCCAGGGTTTTGTCAATAGTAACTTTTCACATGCAACAAAATCTTGATGATAGGGACCACAAATGATTAGTATTAGAGATCAGAGGTAGGTATGGTATCCTTAAGAATCCTAAAAAATATTGCAATAATTTTAACCTAATTTCCATAATTTGGACAGGTTGCATGACTGACCATTAGAAGGGGATTTTCCAAAAATTATTGCGTCTCCAAAAATCCCCCCCCCCCCCTCACTTTTCTAATGATCCGTTCCTAAGTGATTCTAGAAGGCAAACGGTTGGTTATTTTGATTAGTGAAATATCAATGTATTGGCCTGATATGTTAGTTATTCCACCCGATATAAAAACCTGAGACTTCCAGTAAAGTTAGCGTAGCAATTCTACAAAATATGGTGGGGGTATTTTTTGGGACATCCTGTATACACATATAGCAATGTTACATATCATGCAAAGTTCAAATATACCTCAATAAATATTTTTCGTTTTCTAGGCGTAAGTACATTGTACTTTCCTTTGGAGTTTGGTGACATATCCTACAAATATATTTGTAGAAAAAGGAGAGAGTCATTAACCAGTTAGGGAAAGAAGAAAAATCTTATATTTAATACGCAGTAAGTTTTTGATAAAACTCGACAGTAAATAATTCGCATAAAAATGATAGTAAATGTTCTCGCTGATCTGTATGGGCATTCGGCGGAAATGCACATAACCTTTTCGTTAGATTTTCTCAGCTAAAACAGCTTATATCTTTAAAATAGTCGATAAACATGAACATTCATATGTATGCGTTTGATAAGTATGATAAAACATTCGCATCCGATCTTTATCTGACATACAACGCTCGCCTTCGGCTCGAGTTTGTATATCAGATAAAGATCGACTGGTCATGTTTTATCTATTACTTACCATTACTTTGTGTTATTATTTCTTCTTAGTCTCGTCTCCGTAGCTTATAGCGGAAACTGCAGAATTGCACATTAATTCCGAAAATTTTATTTTATGTCTTGGACCAAATTCCACCCTTTGCCACAGAGTTGCGTGCGGAGAAGGTCTATTCATACTTACGTTTGTTATTTGCTCAATAACAGCTTCATCCATCTGTTCCACCACAGCTGGAACGACATATAGTCCTCATCTTTAAATAAGGAATATAAACATCAATATAAAAATCTACACTTTTAATCCGTTACATAAACATGGATTGCCTATTTTTCCCCAGTTTTTAGTCCGTATAATAATTCGCAAACTATCAATTGCAATACCTGCAAAGGTTTGGCTGATTGACTTGATGGTAGTCAAGTTGACTTGATGCAATCAAATCTTTCATCGTCTCGTCTATCTCGGGTTGGGTGCTACATCGCCGGCTTACTTGGTATCGTTCTCCACGTTCGACGCCAACTACACCACATGCTTTACAAGTAAGAATGATATAAATATCGGGGTAATATATCTTAATAACGTCTTTAAAAATTCTGTATTTTATGTTTCATCTTAGCAATTTAGGATTCAATTACAAGCTTGACTCACCACTTTCTACTTGGTTAACAATATTTTCATGAAGCACGTGTTTTGGAATTTTTAAACCCTTAGCACCATGTGTGATGTTTGGAATACGTTGTCTCAGGTCTGCTATTGTTGCTTCAGGAGTTGCCGCAAAATACAGAGTCTGCGTTTTTCCCGTATCACACAGCTTTAAGCATTCCCGTTGAATCTCCTTCAAAATTAACATCAGTAAAACGGAATAAGCAAGTCACATAGGTTGATGTGGTGACTGATAAAAATTTATGTACTGTGCAATGATATTATAACCTGATTGTGTGTTACCTCCACCAGGAGTTAATGTTTCGGTTTGTTTGTAAGTTATGTTTTCACCTCGGCTTGTCTGAGTTTGTGCTTGTCTGTAAGAAGTGATCTAGTTCCCCCTGAACTCGAAGCTGTTTGTGTTGAAGTTATTAAGCCGCATAGCAAACCATTTCTTGTTACGACAGTTTATAGACCACCCAGTGCGTTATCTGAATTCTTTGATCATCTTGAAAAATTGATCAAAGCTATAGATAATATATAAAACCAGATGAAGATTCTAACATGTCAACAAAGAAAATAAAGTCTTTGTATGAACTATATCAATTATCACAACTGATAGATGAAGCTACTCGAGTGACTATAACAACCACCAGTCTAATTGATCATGTTGTTACTAATGCACCAGAGAAAATTTCTGATTCTGGTGTGATTCATACAGGTATAAGTGATCATAGTCTAGTATTTGCAATCAGGAAAATCTCTGTTATAAAAAAACAAGAGAATATCGTAGAGATGAGAAACATGAAAAATTTTGATGAGGAAAAATTTGTTTCAGAACTGCTAAAACAGCAATGGGAAAAAGTGTATTTTTTTGCAGATGACCCAAATGATATGTGGGAAATTTGGAAAGAAATATTCTTAGAAGTCCTAGATAAGCATGCACCACTTCAAAGCAAAAAAATCAGATCAAAAAAAGTACCTTGGATTACAAGCAACATAAAGAAACTTATAAATACAAGGGACAAGTTAAAACGAAAAGCCATTTTAACAAAACTAGAAAATGATTGGTCAAATTATAAAACGACTAGAAATAAAGTAAATATAGAACTAAGAAATGCCAAAAAAGATTATTATTCCTCGAAAATAGCTGGTCAAAAATTCAATCCCAAAAAAGCTTGGAAAAGTATAAACAACCTATATATACTAGGTAGACGAAACAAACCAACAGTGGTAAATGCGATTAATCTAGGTGGAAAAAATTTGACAAGTCCAAAAGATATTGCAGAAGGCTTTAATGATTATTTTTCAAATATTGGCCCTGATTTAGCTAGAAAAATTGATACTTCAAATTATAATTTTGAAACGTATATTAAAAATGCTAAATCGGAATTTGCTGCATTCCAGCCTGTTACTGTCAGTAATGTCTATCGTCTTTTGCATGGGCTTTCTAGCAATAAAGCTACTGGCATTGACAAGATTTCTTGTAAAATTATTAAAATAGCAGCACCTGCCATTTCAGACTCACTGACGCTTATTTTTAATCAGGCTATTACTCTATCTTCTTTTCCTGATGAATGGAAAGTGGCTAGAGTGTTACCCCTGTATAAAAATGGCCAACGAAATATTCCAGGAAACTACTGACCAATTTCGGTTCTACCGGCCATTAGCAAAATTATGGAACGAATTCTATATGATCAACTGTACAACTACTTAACAAAATTTGAACTTCTTAGTGATTCTCAATTTGGTTTTCGAAAATTTCACTCCACAGCTACTACATTACTGGACTGTACCAATGATTGGTATGTGAATCTAGACAGGAAAATGTTTAACCTAGTAGTTTTAATTGATTTGAAAAAAGCATTTGATACTGTTGATCATCAAATTCTATTGAGGAAGTTAGAGCTCTATGGAATAAAAGGACAAGCTCAAACTTTGCTCAAATCTTATCTCACAAACCGAAATCAGAAATGTCAAATAAAAAATTCCTTTTCATCAGAGCGACTGATTAAATGTGGCGTACCACAAGGCTCTATTTTAGGGCCACTATTCTTTCTGTTATATATTAATGATTTACCTCAATGTTTAAATAAAACAAAACCTCGGTTATTTGCTGACGACACAAATCTGACAGCTTCAGGCGATTCTATAACTGACCTTGAGGCTGCAGTAAATTCTGATTTAGAAAACCTCAGAAAATGGTTAATCGCCAATAAACTTAGTCTTAATGTAGCTAAGACTGAGTTTATGTTAATAGGTTCAAAACCAATGATAAAAAATGTTTCTGATTCTCATCCGAATGTTTTCATTGACAATAAACAAATTAAACAAGTTTACGAATGTAAAACTCTTGGAGTAATTGTTGACCAGTATATATCTTGGAAAAGTAATACTAATAATATTTACAAAGATACACTCATTTCCATATATAACGCTATTGTTCGCCTATACTTTGATTACTGTTGTGAAGTATGGGATGTGTTTGGTGCAACACAATCAAAACGACTCCAAAAACTGCAAAATAGAGCTGCTAGGATTATAATGAACATGAGCAATGACGTAAATCATTCTACTGCTTTACATGCATTGGGTTGGGAGCCACTCGAAACAGAAAGGAAGAAAGCTAAAACAAAAATGATGTATAAACTATTAAATAATATGGGTCCCAAATCACTCACTAATCTTTTTTCATACAAAAATGAGAAAATCAACTACAACCTTCGGGACATTTCAAGTGGTCTTAGTTTACCAAAACCACGTACTAACAATATGAAAAATAGTTTTATGTATGACGGAGCACACCTTTGGAATTCCATTCCCAAAGCAATTAGGGAGAATCGCTGCTCATATAAATGAGTACAAAGTAAATTTATTACCTGTAAATAGTCTAACAACGTTATTATTATGTAAATAATTTAAATTTTCCATCTTTTAAAACATAAGTATTTTTGTAAATAGCTCTAAATTGTAACATTTTTTATTTTTTGCACACGCCCCTCGTGGAAATCAGCTTCGGTTGACGAGGTCAGCGTGTATAAATAAAGTTTTCTATCTATCTATCTATCTAACATGGTACCAAAAAGCTAACAGACAAAAACGCGAAATTTCTTCTCATTAATTAGTGCATGTACAATTTATGATTGACTTAACTTTATTTGCTGGTGGATGTATATGCAGCGATTGCATTCTGGGTATATTCTGCATTACCTCTCTTCTTATGCTGGCAAAATTCTCCAGAACTGAAATGGCTATGCCGAACGCTGGGTGGAACTTGCCATTGCACTTCACACTTGAATGTGGCGTAATCCACTTCAATGCCGCCTGGCGAAAGAAAATTGATACTTTGCATGTATTATAAGTTAGACTACACACCAGTGACACCACTAAATATGTATACATGTATAAGAAATTTATCTAATCTTACATTTTCCTCTCCTTCCTCAAGTTTGGATTGGATTTCCTCTTGGAGTCTTTCCAAAAAAGGAAACTCGTCTTCTTGCTTGTGATAACTTGCCGCAAGTTTTAGGAATACTTTCCTCAAATCTCCATTTTTGCCTGAAGCCACATGAAACTATAAAGTGTATAATAAGGAGACTTGTCATAGAGAGCGTGGTGTTAATGATACAATACAGTGCACGTAAGTAATCAGTCGCGAAATAGTTGAATCATGGTTCTGATTTTAAGCCCGGTTTTCTATTGCGGAAAAGCGAATCAGTTTGAAAATGCGTTGCGGGTCCACATTTACGTGCAGGGACGAGCGAGTGGAGCAATCCATTTGAGTCACCTGATTAATCAGTCGCGCACACATCCATTCAACTTTCACGCATGTCCCCGACTCCGCGAGCACAAAACCGGAGTAAAACTGTTACATTAGACACCCGCAGCGGGTGTGTGCGCGACTGATTAATCAGGTGACTCAAATGGATTGCTCCACTCGCTCGTCCCTGCACGTAAATGTGGATTTTACATTCACGATTCAAGCAGGAGTTACTCGCAGACGAAGAAATGGTTTTGCCATAAAACTGTTGTGTGTATGGACAGGAGGTAAAAATTCCTTGTGATCAAAACTTACATAGTGACCAAGGAAGCTCCCTTATACCAACGCGGGTCTCTACCTGGTATGAACTTTTTTAGGATCAGTTTTATCGTTTTGTTGTTGCCGTTTGTTGTGCCTCGTTTCCAGAGGTCACGATATCTTGAAATCCAAGCTACCATGAACCCCTATAATAGGATATAATGCAATGGTTTAATTAGAGAATTTTGCAATTCTATGTATACTTAAAAAGCCTAAAACTATAAAACATCTGACTGTTTGAAGAACATAAATAGATATTAATTAAATACGCGATGTTCTTTATCTATTTTTGGAAAACATTTCCACAGACCGTACCTTGAACATTTTCTAATTTGTTTCATGTATAACTCATTAGGATCAACGTTGGTGCCGATCATATGTTGATATTATCATATGATGTCGTCGTATAAAGCTTGCTAAATAATATATACCCTATTTGCTTCCACTAATGATTGCAGCTCTTCTAGCATTTCCTCGTGGTCTTCGCCAAATTGCTCGTCTTTGTAATAGTCAAAACGAACGACACGATCCTATAATCTATATGGATAAAGCCCCATCAAAGGAGGTTATTAATACATCGTACATTTTATGGGTCAAGTATATACATATAGAGAAACAAGAAGGTTCAACAAATTGATTATACAAAACATTGGAAACTACCTAAAGCCTAACTAAATGGAAATCGAATCAAATGATCAACTTCATTACAAATCTAAAACAATTGTTTTTAATCATGACGGCGCTGTGTTAATATACCAATCTCTAAATTAAGTATGTTTCTTCCAAAGCTTTCATTTAGCAAAATAAAGAAGAAAAATAACCTGGCTGACAGAGATTTTGCCTAAAGTTAGAATATTGAACCGGTATATAGTAGCCGGTTAGCTGTAATCAAATTAACATGGTATGTTATTTCAGATTAATTTATGTAATGTTATACTGTTCTTGAATGTTGTAAGCAATTTATATCTCAAATCGAACCTTTCGTTCTCCTTTTCGTTCGCCGACAGCAACACACTGCCCACATGAGACGCACTTCCGCTTTGTATGGATCCCTGTGGAAGCCCACCTTGGACTTGGAGAAGAAACTCCGCCAAAGAGTCTGTCATTTTTGCATCGTCCATCATGCAGGTAAATGAAGAGCATGTGAGAGTTTGCATGAAAAGTTTCCTAGAAGATTATTGTGTTGAACTTAAAACCTGCTTACCGTTTGGTCGTTAAACCTGAGGTTAAACCCCAGACAGTCGACGAGCAAGTTTTCTTTGACAATTACCTGATTGGCGAGCTTATCAGTTGTTCGATCAACTTAATTCTCTTTGCATGCCTGTGATGACTAGCTTTTAAACAAAGCGCTCCTTGTCAAGTTAACCTTGTCAATTTTTTGTCATACACACGAGCGAATATAATTTGTCAAGGAAAACTTGCTCGTCTGTACGGAGCTTATAAAAGCGACAACAACTCGCAATGGCAATGCACTGAAATGAGACTATACAAAATTTGATTGGAACTTGAACAATTTGCATTCCAAGTTGTCGCTAAAAGTTGACCCGTGTAACATCACCTTAACTGTCGCAAATAGAACAAGGTGGCCGGTTGCAGTAGAGACTGAATATACACACAGCACACAAAATACAAGAACGATCGATTCAGACTATTGCACAACGTCCAGCATGCATGACTTGATCACGACGGTTACAACCAAACATTCAACCAAATGACCCAGGCTTAATAAACTTAATAATCTTTGCCCACTTTAATATAGAATTGATCTATAATGGCATTACTGCATTAGAGTTGTTTGGAGGAATGCGAATGAGGAATTTTGAACCTACGTTGTTACACAGAGCAACTGCATGGATTAATAATCCATATATAGTTTATCGAAAGAGATCAAGTTAGTAATAACCACCAAAATACAAAATAACATAATTGTATTGATAAAGTAGTTTATATAAAAGCGATGATATGTTTATACGTACATGGAAGTATCGCTCACTGTCTGGTCTCCACCAGAACATAGAAGTGAGTGACTTCGGTCGGGCAATCCTTGTCCTTTGGCCAATGAACTAAGCGTGAGGGACTTGCCGACGTTCCGTAAATTGGAATAGAGTAATCCAATATTGCTTTCCTCTGAAAATAGAATCAGTATATTAGAAGATGAGCAGCACGCACAACGCCGGGTGTACACCACTTTTGTAACCATAGCAAACCGTTGAATCCAGGGCAGGGACGCCGGATCGACGAGAGAACAAGGGGGCAGATTTTCGTCGAAGGGCACTTTTGAATTGATATATACTAAGGGGCGTTTGCGAAACTTCGGCAGTCGGAAGAATCACCGGTTTCTGATTTGTTGAAAAATATGGGGGTCACAGTTTTTCCAGTAAAAGATCGTTGAACATGTTTATATCATAAAACCAAATGCATTTTTCTTTTCTATTCATATATAGTTCTATGGTTTTAAAGAAGGACGAGTACGAATTCTTTATATTATAAGTTATATATATAACTGACAAATATTTACCTTAAATCAAAAGGGCACCCTTGCCTTCCTTGCCCCTCCTGTAAAAGGGCAAGAGGGGCAATTGCTCCTCCTCCCCCCACCCCCGCCTATTCCGGCGTCGCTGGTTGAATCAACATTATACTGTAGCGCACCAATACTCACTAAATGCATTTTTGTCCATCGCCCTTAAATTTCGTAGCAGAACGAAAGAAGTAGCCAACTTGAACACGGTACTGTTCAAGCCAAAACCTTCAGCAAGCTCAATATATCTAAATGTAAATATTAAAAAGAAATTTAATAAAGCTTACATAACATAATTCATAAAATTATTTCAATCAAAAAGGCAAAAGAAAGAGAAGCTCTTAAAACAAGAAGTTTTTTTCTTCTTTATATTTCGTATACTGTATATATTATATATATATATATATACTAAATAAATATTCAGACGTTAGGTTTTCATCATTTTGAAACTTACTTACTTAACTTACCTTCCGCAAAGGTTTTGAAGATTTCCGTTGTTTTCTAGCAGATCGTATCTCATTTCTGTAGCATAACGATACACAGAATCGTCGATAAGATAGAATTTATAGTCTTCCATTTGCAGGACGCGTCCGTGTTCAATGTGATGCTAAATGCATAATAGAATGTTGATAACACATCTATATTATAATTCAAGGCATGCACTTGGACAAGTGCATGATCGCTCTTCTACCGCTGCCCCTGTTAAATTGAATGGCGATAACTTCCAGAAAAATTCTCTTCGCTCGAAACGTCGAAAGTTTCATAATCATTATTTCGATTTATTGAAGAATATTATCTAAACTGCATGGCCATGGGCCCCAAGTTTAAACTATCGTGTGTTACATAGTAAAATGTCTTACATCTCTTGACAGTAACCAGTACCCATCCTTCTGGTAACCCAAATGGGTCGCTTTGAAAAAACGTGCTGGAGCAGTTTCCACATCATTTTTTAAATAGCTGTAGTAGTCAGCTAGCCTGCTGCCTCCAACACTACCAGCAAGGTTAAACGTTCCTCCGCCAAATTTCCTGCGTAGCTCTTGGAGGAAACGACACTTTGTGTCGAATGAGCCAGCTGACAACACAACATTCCTATAATACAAATACGATCATTGAACAGACATTCACGTATTTCTAAAGATTGTTGGCGATAGCTACTGGTAGCCATTACATCAAATATAATCGTTTGAAAAGGAACTTTCCAAGGATGTATATGAAAACGGAAGAGTCTGCAACCTGCAATATGCGGCAAATACGCCTATCGGGAAGCAATGCTATTTGAAAAGAACACTTTGAAAAGAAAACGACACCAAGACTTATGTACCTATACGATATTCTATCGCCGGTAACAACACCACAAGACGCTACCCAGTACCCTTCGACGTTTTCATTATTTACGTTTGGTGGCTCTGATGTTGGTGTATTTTTTATCTCACCAAGCAGTTTCAACATGAAATCGCCAAATAGAACCATTTCATCATCTTCTACCATGTATGTTTTACCATCGCGCACTACAAACTCCTGTTCCAGCTGAATAAGAATGTAGAAAGTGAATAATTATGATTAGTAAAATTACATACTTGCATTTTTTATTTTTTTCCAAATAATTAATCACCTGCGTAATTTTACTAAAACAATTATTCACCTCAGGCTCGGTGAATAAAAACCTCGATTTCGTCTCGGTTTTTATTCACCGATATCCACCTCGCCTTCGGCGAATAATTGTTAAATAAGTAAACCAAAGGTGTGCGGTCTGTTAAATCTTTTCAACTGGCTATTAGATTATTACTTAAACATGCATGTTATCTCAGTAATTAGTCTATCTTGTACGAAATAGCTGCATGCTTATACTGCATGTACCCAGTTGATATAGTTTTATTATTCTATTTTGTGAAGAACACATACTAATGTGTTCTTCACAAAATAGAATGATAAAACTGAAACGAGTATATATCAACTTGGTATACATGCAGTCAGTGGCGTAGGCAGGGTCGAATGTTTGGGGGGGCGAGTAGTGAGTGGCGAAGCCACGAACCACCTAGGGGGTCCGGGGGCATGCCCCCGGGAAAATTTTGGATTTCTAGGGCTCGGAAACGCCATTTCCCGCATTCTGATACGAGTTTTTAAAAGTAATTGGAAGGTCATAAATCACAAAATTCTGTTATTATTACATTAGAACAAGGCACAATACACGTGAAAATATCTTTATGATATTTTATGTCTATCTACCGTCTATGGTTTGGGAGTTTTTAATTGGATTTGACTCGTTGCTTACCTCACCTGACCCCCCCCCCCAATATCTCGCCGGATTTGAACTTTTCATGAGAACGGTTGTGAAGACCATTTGCGTCACTGCATGCAGTATAAACTATTGTCGCTTTAAACCAAGAAACGGCTCAACGGGAACCACATGTAATGTATTATATATCCATATCAATGCACAAGTTTACGAGCCGTTTTAGTTGTCAACTGTCAAACCGTTCAACGCGAGTTCGGCTAAATAGCGGAAGGGTTTATGTTATAGTCGTGTTATGATTCTGTACAATTGTTTTACTTGCGAGGGAGTTTAGTCTAGGACTTCACCGATATTTACGACTTACGAATTCGTTCACAATCGATGTAAATTGTGTAATTAATATTAATTGAAGAATCTTTAGAATTGTTGTAAAGAAGATCTGATAGGCAGAAAGCGATGAAGAGACCTCGAAGAGGGCATCCTAATTTGCTAACATTTTTGCTAATAAAAGAATGTTAACGCTCTTGCTGAATTGAATGCTGCATGTTCATCGATGTGAAGTCTTCACGCAGCCACAAAGCATATTCTTAGCAGTGGCGTTTCTAACAATGTCAATGTTTTGCATTTTTCATTGAAATCAATTCGAGTGAAACTCAGGCAACATACAACTAGACTATATCAATATGAATTTAAAAAAGGAATGATTATATTAACTATTAAGTATTATCCAATGTCTACGGTTAAAAAGAGATTGCTTCGTTGTAGCCAGAGAACATCAGACCAGCCAACACAAATAGAATAAGTAGACTCTTTCATGGTTTCTTCCAATATTGAAAAGAAAAGTGGCATCCAAAGGTTGGTATAAGTTATATCGTTTGTGGCTAGTGAGGATGTATTATCGGTGAAATGTGGGGATATATCTCAGAATGCAGGAATTTGCCATTCTTGAGACAGTAGATTTCAAATTTGTTCCGGGGGAGAATGCCCCCTGTCCCTGACCCCCTAAAGTACGTTAGTACTGAATGCAGACTGACAATTTTATTTAAAATGGTGATGTCAAAAGAAGTAATCCAGAAGATTATTCAGAATGGAAAATAGCTAGGCCTAAAGGCTCTTTTCCACTCATCGCAAAACCAACTCGCAAGCCCGCTGCGAGTGCTTGCATCTAATTAAAATTAACTATCGAGCATTTTGATTGGATAAAAGTACTCGCAGCGAGCTTGCAAGTTGATTTTTGCGATGAGTGGAAAAGAGCCTTAAGGCCCCAAAGTTCTTTTTGCGCCGGGTCCCCAAATGTCACTGTGCCGCCCTGTCGGTGATTCAACTGCGTTTTGACGTTTGAAAATTAAAAGTGGCCACAAAAACGTCAGATAAATGTCACGAACTAAAATTTTCTCGAAATACTCTCGTTAAATTTTCATTCCCATGCCATTTCACATGCAAGGCTATTTTGCATTCACCGCTAAAAGTCAGACTTTTTAATATGTTAATGTGTATTGGTTTCAGCCGGTATAGGTGTTGACCTACTTATGCCGTCTAAACAAATTCGGGTAAGTACATCTGACGTCCCGTGGATGACACAGATGAAAAGGCAGAAAGTATTTTCAACGGAAGGAAAAGACTCGGTATCGTTTAAGTCACTTAGAAACACAGTTAATCGTGAGAGGAAAATCTGTAAAGCCCGCTATTATGAATCCAGAATTCAACAAATGAAGAACGAAAAGCCAAAAGCCTGGTGGAATGAAGTAAAACGTCTGAGTGGTATGAAAAATTCTAATGGGAATATTCTTAACCAGTTACACGTCGGAGAACTCGAAAGCCTTACGATGTCAGAGAAAGCAAACGTAATTAACACCACACTACTAAAGCCCTTGGAAGAGTATAGGTTAACCAGTAATCCACCAGCCCTTCCCCTGGAAGATCATCCAGAATTTTTATCCGAAGAAAGAGTTGCTAAGCAACTATTTCAGCTCAATCCTGCGAAAGCATCTGGCCCCGACGATATTCCCAATTGGTTTCTCCGAGAATATGCATGTATCGTGGCTTATCCAATCAGTAAAATCCTAAATGCATCATTTAGCGAACAGCGCCTTCCAAACATATGGAAACTAGCAAATGTAGTCCCAATAGCAAAGAAAAAAACAGTTCAAAACATCACGAAAGATATTAGACCAATTTCGTTGACCCCGTGTCTGTCAAAAGTAGCCGAAGACTTTGTTGTTTGTGACTACATGTAGCGTGCCGATACTCAATAGACTTCACGAACTCGGTTTTAAACTCTTTATTTCCCAGTTATATTACAGAGGCTATAGCCTTTCATGTGCGACCCTCTCGCTCTGAGGTGCGCGTTTACTCCCTCGTCATCGGCTCAAGTCATTGTCTAGATCATCCACTGTCCGGAAACCACATCGGTTTCACATTACATATTGTATACACGTTACACCATCTCCCTACATAAAATTCTTGCCCACAAGAATTGTACATTTACAGAATTATGAATTATATAAATTACTACAACAGAGTTTGTTCTGGGAGTCTTATTACGCAGCAAACCCATACCGATCAGGCGCATGGACATCTTGCCTGAGATTCCTAGGCCTAACCCGAGGGACATGTGGAGCATTTTCGCAATTAGGTTGAACGTTGTTTGCGGGAACATTGTAAACCACCTGATCGCCCCCAATTTCTCGCGCAGGGCAGACAATGTCTCCACAGTTTAATGGTGCATAACCACGCTTCAATCGATCATGATGTACCACCGTAATCTTACCTTCGATCGATTTGATTTTATAATCAACGCCTAACCGACAAACAACTTCAAACGGCCCGATCCACTTGGCCCCAAATTTCCATCCTTTGGTCTACGCAAGTAAACTGTTTCACCTGACCCGAATGGGCGCCACTTTTGCATTCTCTCTTCATTACCTTTCATTTGTTTCTCCCTTGCTCTCTCTAAGTTTACCTTTGCTACCTCTCTCACCTCCTTAAATATCTTCCTAAGAGACTGTGTGTATTCGGATTGTGTGCTAGGGTCTTTCAGTGGGAGGCCTAGCTCTAATTCTAAGGGCAATCTCGGCGTACGACCAAAAACTATCTCATATGGAGATGTTTGCAATGACTCTTGTCGACTCGTGTTGTAGGCGAAAACTACTGCGTCTAGCCATAAATCCCAATCGTTATCGTGTTTTGTACAAAATGCCGCTAACATATCTTGCAGTGTCCTATTTTGCCGCTCTACTTGGCCGTCGCATTGAGGATGATACGCCGTTGTTCGCGTCTTGGTGATTCCCATTAAATCGCACACTTCGTGCATTAAATTACTTTCGAAGTTCGCCCCTTGATCAGAGTGTAAGACAACTGGGGGCCCAAATCGACTGAAAACTTTATCGACAAGTATTTTAGCTACTGTGGACGCTTTTTGATCTGCAGTGGGAAACGCTTCACACCATTTTGTAAAGTGGTCCATTAAAACCAATATGTGGCGATTGCCACGACTAGTTTCAGGCAAGGGGCCCATATAGTCTAAAGCCCAAAATGTAAATGGTGTGCTCACTTCTAAACTTTGCAATGGGGCAGTTCCACTATTTGCCGTCGGCGCTGGCGCTTTTCTTTTGATGCATACGTCGCAATGGCGGATATAATCTTCAACAGATTTTCGCATATGTGGCCAAAAGAAACGTTTCCTAATACGGTCTAGTGTTCGTGTGACGCCTAGGTGTCCGGTAAATGGGCTATCATGGGTACCCTTAAGTATTTCGTTTTCTAGTGCTTTGGGTACAACTACAACCGGATCGGGATGCGTATTTCGTGTCTTAAGTGACCGATAAAGCAACCCATCTCGAACAAACAACTTTTTGTAATGATGCCAAAATGTTACTAAGTGACGGTCATGTCGCCATGTCGCAAGCTTCTGTTTGGTGTGCCGCTAATTTTAAGTTGGATAATTTGAGAAATAATCAGGTCTTCTTGTTGCGCAGTCCGTAAGTTAATTGTTGGATTAACGCTTATTGCACAATTAGGTTTATCTTCGACAGAGTCCTGTAAATACGATGTCGCAGTGGTATCAGTTTGGCATTCTTGGACTGTGTTTTCATGCATGTGAGATTCGCTAGGAATAGGTGCTACAAGACGAGACAGAGCATCGGCATTATTGTGGAGTTTACCTGGCTTATGAATGACTGAAAATTGAAATTCTTGTAACTCCATTACCCACCTTTCTAACCGTCCTTTAAGACGTATACTATGTAGCCATTTTAAGGCACTATGGTCTGTTATAACCTTGAACGGGCGGCCTAATAAGTACGTCCGAAAAGTGCGGATACCAAATACAATCGCGAATGCTTCTTTTCTGTTGTGCAGTATTTTCGCTCCCGGGCGGACAAAATTTTAGACGCATATGCTATGGGTCGTTCTTCGCCATTGTCATCAATCTGTGACAATACCGCACCTAGTCCTATATCCGATGCGTCTGTTTGTAGGATAAATTCTCGGTCAAATTTGGGATGGACTAGTACCGGCGAATTGCACAGACATGTCTGAAGCGTTGTAAAGCATTTTCACAATCTTGGTTCCATTCAAACTGTTTTGTACTGGTTGTTGAGGTCAATTTAGTCAGAGGTGCCGAAATGGCTGCGTAATTCTTAATAAAACGGCGATAATACCCCGATAAACCTAGGAAACTTCGGACTTCCTTGACTGTCTTTGGCACCGGAATTTGCTTGATTGCTTCGACCTTTGACGGAACCGGGCTTATACCGTCTTCGGATATCATATGTCCTAAATAGTGAACCTTCTTTGCCGCAAAAGTACATTTTGACACATTTAACCGCAGATTTTGCTGCTGGAAACGAGTTAAAACCGTTCTTAACCTATCACAGTGTTCGGTAACGCTGTTACTAAATATAATTATGTCGTCCAAATAGCAAAGACATATACTATAAGTAAGACCAGCTAAAACTAGTTCCATGGCTCGCTGGAACGTTGCGGGCGCAGTTGCGAGGCCAAAAGGCATTCGGTTGAACTCGTATAAGCCGCTATGCGTGATAAAGCGGTTTTTTCACGATCGTCAGGATGAACTGGAATTTGCCAATAGCCGCTTTTAGGTCCAAAGTGGAAAAATACTTCGCGTTTCCCACCGAGTCGAGTAAATCGTCTACCCTTGGCAAGGGATGTGCGTCATGACGAGTAATCTGATTAAGTTGCCGGTAATCAATGCAAAAGCGAATATCACCTGATTTTTTTCGCACTAAAACAATTGGGCTAGCCCATGGGCTGGTGCTAGGACTTATAATTCCTTGATCTAACATGTCCGAAATTTGTTTGTTTGACTCTTCGCGAAATGCGTATGGCATTCGTCTGGCTCGCTGCCTAATTGGAGAATTGTCACCGGTGTCAATTTTGTGCTGCGCTACGTTTGTTTTGCTAATTTCACCGCTAAAAAGTTCCTCAAACTCTTCTAACACTCGTTTCACTTGTTGTTTTTCAGAATTACTTAAACCCGGGTCTAGACTAGAATCAATTTTTGACGCCACGTGATCTGCTTTGACGGCATTACAGTTAACCGGATCGTTGTTGTTAGCAACGGTCTCTTTCTCGACTAGAGGACAAAATTCCGCCAATTTACAACCTTGTGGTAATTCAATTTCGTTGTCCGTAGTGTTAGCTATTCGAATTGGCACTATTTTACCTACAGGAGTAACAACTAAATGAGCTACATGCAAGCCTTTTAAATGTCTAACACTATCTGATTGACTACCTGATATCATACCAACCTGTGAAATGTTTTTCACCAGCACCTTACCGTCAATTATTATTTCCGATCGAGCCGGAATTGCAATGCCCTTAGGAAGAATAACTTTGTTAACACCTTTCAACTGAGATTGGACAAGAAGCATGCTTGTTTCAGTGGTTTTACTCGAGTCATCGGGGGAAGCAACAGGCGGATTTGCCTCTGTGATCACAACTCCGCTCGACTGTACCTTCATTGTTGGATGCTCCGCATGTAATGGGAATTTCCCATAGGGCCCCACTAACTGAAAACTACTTCGACCTCCCGAAAATCCTTGAATACCTAATTTGTGCTGCGTAATAAAGTCCCATCCCAAAACACAATCGTAGGGTATATTACTACTTACAAGAAAACAACTATTATATTTACGTTGAGAATGAGGAAAAGTGACACTTGTCACAATGTTGCCTTGAATATCTAATTCCCCACCTGTAATTGAAGTGCAACGCTGTGATTGCGATTTATCTAATAGAATACAGTCAAAATCGAGAATATTATGAATGTTATCATTAATAAAAGACTTCATTGATCCAGTATCTAGAAGAGCATTGACCGGTACACCGTCAATGAAACATGTTACGAATGGGTGTGCAGGCAAGCTCTCATTACAAACATTAGTACTATTAGCATTAAGAGAGTCACAGTGCTTACTTGTTTCGGGGCTGTCTACCGGCCTGTAGTTCCTCGAGACGCCCCTTGGAAGTTTAAAGGTGCATAGTTTCCACAATCGCGAGCAAAATGTCCATATCTTTGACATTCATAGCACCGTACATTGGAATGGTTTTGACGTTGGCGTGGACTGCGGCAATCACGAGCAAGGTGACCTGGTTTTCCACATTGAAAACATGTAGCTTTCGATCGCTGTCGATTTATAGGTTGGTTAACTGCGGCGGCATAGAACTGTTCTGAAGTGGCCATCTGATCTTCGAGCGCCTTCTGTCGAGTGGCAAGTTCGTTCATGAGACCCACGAGTTGGTCCATGTCGGCGTTCGGTTTGGGTGTTGCGGAGCTGGCGTTGGTTGTAAAGGATGAGTCGTGTTCTTCAATCGCACGATAACGCTGAACAAAGCCTAGCATTTCGTTCACGTTTGGTGTGGGGTTATGAGCCAAAAGCTTCCTCTCATTGGTTTGGGTAGACCACGCATAAATTGGCGCGACAAAAGTGCAGATGTGGCTTCGTCACCGAGCGTTGGGTCGGCTTTTTCCAGAAGTTGTTCCAGCTCCCACTTGAAAACTGATGGGTCTTCACCGCTCCGAAGCATTCGGGCCTCAAACTTGGCATAATAATTTTCCCTCTCGACTGGTGGGCACAGGGCTTGTTTCAAGCGCTTCGTCGCGGCGTCGTATGTGGCTCTCTCCTCGGCAGGAATGGCGTAGAAATGACTAGACGCGCGGCCACGGAGAAACGCAGGTAATTTCTTGATCTTGTCGTCGTCTTTCCAACCATTGGCTACAGCACATGCATCAAACTCTCTTAGCCAGGCGACAACGTCGTCTCCGTCGAATTTTGTTGGCAGAATGCTCGTTGACATGATTTCGTTTTTTGTTTTACCGCTGCCACCAATTGTAGCGTGCCGATACTCAATAGACTTCACGAACTCGGTTTTAAACTCTTTATTTCCCAGTTATATTACAGAGGCTATAGCCTTTCATGTGCGACCCTCTCGCTCTGAGGTGCGCGTTTACTCCCTCGTCATCGGCTCAAGTCATTGTCTAGATCATCCACTGTCCGGAAACCACATCGGTTTCACATTACATATTGTATACACGTTACATACATAAAGCCTGCTGTCCTGAAGGTCATTGATCCTAATCAATACGGAGCGATTCCAAATTCTTCTACCACCTTGGCTTTGATTAGCATGATCCATAATTGGTTGTGTGGAACAGACGGTTGTGGTTCTACTGTAAGAACTGTCTTGTTTGACTATAGGAAAGCATTCGATCTTATTGATCACAGTATTCTTACAAATAAGTTGGATCTATTAGACTTACCACGAAGTATAACTAACTGGATCATCGATTTCTTATCAGACCGGTTTCAAAGGGTAAAACTGGCAGATGGCTGCTTTCCTGTATGGGGACCGGTCCCCTCAGGTGTCCCCCAGGGAACCAAACTTGGCCCTTGGTTATTTTTACTAATGATAAACGAGCTGGAAATTGGCGAATCAAATTTTTGGAAGTTCGTCGATGACACGACTGCCTCTGAAGTTGTACCTAAAGGCAAAGCAAGTAACATCCAAACGATTACCGATAATGTGTCGAGATGGTCTATTGCCAACCGTCTACAGCTTAACAACGAGAAATGTAAAGAACTTCAAATATCATTCGCTAGGAATCAGCAACAATTTGAGCCAATTATTATTGATGACATAGCACTTGAAGTCGTTGACAATGCCAAGCTGCTGGGACTGACGATAAGCAATAATTTAACTTGGAACGCACACGTGGACGAAGTGTTGAAAAAAGCATGGAAGAGAGTATATTTCCTTGTACAGCTTAAAAGAGCCCGAGTGCCCCAATTGGACTTAGTGTTATTCTATACAACATGTATTAAATCGGTTATGGATTATGCCATCCCAGTGTTCTACCACTCCTTACCTCAGTATCTAAAAGACGAACTTGAACGTATCCAAAAGAGAGCAATGGCTATTATCTACCCTGACTTAACCTACACGCTTGCCTTAAGTACTTTAAACTATAAACTGCTTGCTGAGCACCACGAAGATTTGTGCCACAAATTATTTAAGACAATTTTATCCAATCCGTCACACAAACTTTACGGCCTGTTACCACCACGATATCAGGCCAAGTACAATCTTAGACATGAAAGAACATTTGTTCTTCCTCGCATGCGTACAGAGCGTGTAAAGAAATCTTTTATATTTAAGATGTGTAGTATATATAATTAGTTACTTATTTATAAATTAGATGTATATATATATATTTTACCTTATTCTAGCTAAAGACATTGTAAAATACGTAATTCAGTCCTTTGACTGCGAATCTGCGATGTATTCCATTAAATAATCTATCTATCTATCTAGGTGGGTTTCACTAAGTGGGACTGTACAGCGCTTGGTGGTCAACTCTAAAACGAAAGAAAGTTATCAGAGTGACTAAATTGTTCAGTATATGTATCGGCACTGTGTTTGCTGACAAAGACATGTAATGGAAACACTTCGCATCAATTTCTTGCTCCAATAAGTGTCAATACATCTGAAATTGACCACTAAGCATAACATCAGAAAAAATGCTAAGTGAAAGTTTAGGGGGGGTTTGGGGGGGTGCGAAACCCCCCTTAGCGTCCGAATGTCACCAAAAGTCGGTCCCATTTTTCTTTGATACTGTGCTAAAACTCGGTCCCAGAGCTGGTTGGTAAGATGTTATAAACAAGGGACTCGCGTTCAGCGGTTCATGCATTACCAACCGGAAATAAAAATACATTTCCTATATGTCATGTGTATTGGATTTCATAAAATGCGGCCTGAGGAACTTTTAATGTATCGCGTTACATAAAATGCGGTATTCCGCATTAGCAACTTCCTACGGAGACGGGAGACCACGTTGGTGCCTGGCGTTACTATTTTTGAAAGGAAACTGTTAAAAAGAACAACATAACATTACCATTGAAGCATTGGTCAAATTGATTACGTGATGTGGAATTTGAAGAAGCAACGCACGGTAAACTCACGCGGCTTTTTATGAAGTTGTGAAAGGTATGTGTTAATGTGTAAGAAAGGTTTAAACGTCAAATGACTCAAATCGTAGCGCACTGCGCACCCGCTACAAATTTTGTTGCCTACTTATGGTTTAGATGTTACGAACACTCGAATAGTTCAACCTACAGATTATTTATTAACTTGATTTCATTGTTTTGCTAGTTGTTATAAACATACATCTAGACAGTAAGACGCGCCATCAAAATCGTAACGTGTGCGCCTGACTTGATGCTATCATATTATTGACATGCGGGTCGGGAATGTCGACACACGCGTTCGCAAATCGTAGGTCAACACGTTTTGTTGCCTTTGTTTTTACATTTTTTTCTGACTCAATCGTTCATTTTTAAATGCTTAGGCTTAAGGGTGGTTTGTGGGTCAGGTTTATTTTTTTATATTAAGTATATTTCCGTACCGGCCCCGATTTAACAAAAATGGCATGCGCACAAAAACTGCCAAAAAAATTTTGATTTTAGTTTTTTCAAATAGTCACTTCAAATAGTCACTTCATTACATCATTACATGAAATTTTTTCAGTATGAGAGAGATTCGAGTTTTGATATGTATTTTTAGATGCCGCATAATCGTTACAAAGTAACTTGTGCTTTGTGTGGGAACGTATTCGACAATGATTACAAAGGAAAACATTGTAAGACTACTCATCCGAATTATACTGCGAGTACATTACCACTTCGTGCCAAGAATCAAACTCAGCTGGTATTTATTTTGATACTCTTGTTATTTCAAATCAAGGCGCTAGATATAGGCTTTATCTTGTGTAAAATAGTGTATATGTAAACAAACTTTAGATTGAATAGCATGGAAATCACAGTAACCCTGTGTCATATGAATGAAAAAGTTTTGCATTTAACAGCTTTCCTAATATACATATAGTAATATCGTTAAATGTAAATTATGTAATTTAGTGTTTTGGTTCGAAAGATTCCCAAAGGCAAAGCAATTCAACGTCGAGTCTTCTGATGGTAAATGAGCCAGAACAGGTTTAAATTAGTTTGTATTCTTTTAATTTTATTCGTCAATTCAACATATAGTATTTAATATATATCAATAAGAGAATAGACAATATAACATAACATCGTGCCTTTTTTGTTTGAACAGACAAAACAAATTAAAATTGCTGATACGTCAAGTTCCTTACAAACAGAACCGTTTCCCGATGCGTCAAGTCCCTTGCCAAATGCTTTTAGTCAAATGGAGAAATCTCTCAGTGAACCTGTTACAGACGTTTCAGCCAGCTGTCATAACCTTGATGCACCTGATGGCACAAATGATTCACCTAATACCGTGAGCATGGTGGGTATTACATTCATTGCCAACTTGATGAATGTCAAGTTGGCCATTTTAAATTTTGCTAAATTGTATTCTATACAGCTCAGTTATTAAAACTTTGCAGGATTCAATGTGTAAAAGATCATTGTGGAAAGACGAAGAATATAATGTTGAATCACCTGGGAAACGTATCCGAAGAGAAAACACGTTTGTCCTTAGTACCACTACCACCATTGACATTGACAATTTGGAGTTGGAGGAAATAGGAAAAATACAGGTACCGTATATCTACTATCAAGTCTATCATGCTGTCTTTAATATATAACAATTAACAAACACCAATAGCGCAAGTTTTAGATAGGAAAATAACGTGAACATATTGTTATTTTGCAGGCAGATATTGAAGTTTCGGCTTCAGACAAGGAACTTGTTTCCAACAATGAATTTGGCTCCAGTGAGGAATTTGGTTCCAATGATGCTAATGAAAATTCTGAACTGTCTGAAACGGTTAATACAGAGGCGAAAGCCGTCACATGGATCGAATGCTTTGGAAGGCTTAGTCATCTTTGTTGTAACTTGATGGAGTGCCAAGAATTAATCTCCAAAGTGGGAAAATTAGATGTACCCCAGCCAGAAAATCTTCTAGGAGAGCTTCTCGACGTAGTTGAACGTCTTAACAGTTTGTCGTCATCCCTGTTATCCGATACCAACCAAGCACTTGCGAACATCAAATCTCAGCAAGATCATGTTCCTGTATTCTCGTCTACTGAATTTATCCCTATTGATCGTGATCCAGGTTGCAGAAGGAAGATATTAACCGACGAAGACAGAGTATACATGATTGAACAAGGTCCGTTTCAGCCAAAACTTACGAGATATCCCAGAAACCGTGACATTCCTCCTCCAAAACACTGTCAATTTTCCTCAGAATGGTTCAACACGTATCCACATCTAGAGTACTCTATCAGCAAAGATGCTGCTTTTTGCTTTGTATGCCAGTTATTTCCACCTCTGCCTGGCTATCGCAAGGCTGATGAATCCTTTGCTGCGTGGGCATTGAACGGCGTTCAAGCTTGGCACAAAATGAAAAGCCGTGGAAAAAGTACACCAGGAAAATTGGCTACCCATTTTACCAGCTCAATCCATCGAGACGCTCTTAGAGCACTGCTTGCCTTCCAGAATAAATCTGCCCACGTCGACGTCTTACTTGATAAAGATCACAGAAATGCACTGATTGAAGAGGAGGCTGAAACCCAGCGCAACCGTGAAGCCATAAAAGCATTGTTGGACGTGACAAGAACTCTTGCACGCCAAGCAATATCGTTCCGTGGATCTTCTTCTGAAAAAGAGGGCAATGGGAATTTCCGACAAGTTGTTGCTTTGGTGGCCAGGCACTCCCCTGCACTCCAGAGATGGTTGGATGACGCTCCAACGCGCCCACACAAAGTCGATTATCTCAGCTCCAGATCGCAAAACGAGTTTCTAACCTTGCTGGCAGAAGATGTTTCAAACAGAGTCGTTGCTCAAATCCACGATGCTAAAATGTTCTCTGTTATCGCTGATACAACGCCTGATGTCTCCCACGTCGATCAACTCTCTGTCGTCGCAAGGTACGTTGATAAAGATGGGAATCCCCAAGAACGCCTCGTTGATATCAAGGAGATCCATGACAAGACCGGAGAAGGCCATGCTCAAGGAATTCTTTCTTCTCTGAATGAAAAATCCATTGATACAGATAACACGGTTTTCCAGTCATATGATTATACTTCGCCCAAGGGCTGTCAGGCAAAGATGAAAGAGCATCTTGGGAGAGAAGTTCCTTACTTTCCATGTCTAGCCCATCGGTTCAATACCACTGTGGAGCATAGCTGTGAAGCGAGTGTTGCTGTGTGCAAAATGTTTGAAATCCTTCAAGAGCTGTTTGTCTTCTTTACTTCCAGTACAAAGAGATACAGCGTATTTTGTGACAAAGTGAAGGAAAACGATAGTGGTGGGGCATTGGAGTTGAGAAATTTATCTGCAACACGTTGGAGCGCCCGTGCAGATTCAATAAGAGCTGTTTGGTCAAGTTTTGATGAAATAACCCAAGGGCTGGAAGAATTAGAAGATTCTGACGACAACAAAACGAAAGCAAAGGCGGAAAATCTTCTGGCAAGAGTAAGATCTTTTCAATTTATTGTCATGGTTATGTTTATGAAGAGTGTGATGATAAAAACAAAAATATTGACAAAGCAAGTTCAGAGTGTCAATATCAACATTGTTGACACTCTAGAATCTGCTAAAGTAACCATTTCCACACTGCGCTACTTACGTGATGATGAACAAAACTTAAACAACCTGATTACTGCCGCTGTAGAATTTTCTGAACGCCATGGAGTCGATGCTAATGGCGAATACCAGCGACATCATCGTCACAGACGTCCAACAAGAAGAGTGGACGAAAGACCAGAAACGGCAACAAACCTTACCCTCGAGGATTTCTACAGAAAAGAATTCATCCAAGTCCTCGACGTACAAACACAAGCCCTTACCGACAACGTTGAAGCGGCATGTGATATTCTTGCCCCGGCAATTAACCTTCTTCTTCCTCCATTCGACAATGATCCCAAAGAAGAAGACGTTGACTCTCTCGTAAAGATGCTTCCACGTTCACTACAACCTGACAACGACGTCTTATGTGCTGAACTGACATTGTTTAGAAATCATTGTCGAGAGAACAAGCTGGAAATTGAAACAATCGCAGAAGCAGCACGTCTAGCTATGACATTTGAAAGCATATTTCCTCTAACAAACAGATGCTATCGCCTGATTTTAACTGCACCTATTACATCGGCGTCGAGTGAGCGAAGCTTCTCTAAGCTGAAATTGATCAAGACAGTTATGCGCTCAGTGATGAATCAGGACAGGCTTAAGGATTTCATGACTTTAGGGTCAGAAAAAGATTTAACTGATTCAATTGATCTGAACGTAATAGTTGATCGCTGGGCAAAACTCCCCAAGACTCGGCGTATTATTAGTGTATAAGTGTAGAACTACATTAACAATCGATTATCGATATGCTATCATTGTTATGTGTACAGATCTTCAAAGCCACCGGCCACTTAACTACAGTACTGTAATAACAATAGCATTAGTGGTAATAATAATAGCATTTATAATAACTGTTCAAATGGAACATTGCCTTTGGAACTGCTTGATCTAAGATTTCCTAATTGTTAATCGTATAAAGTTATATCTTGCAAAATTGTATATTTTGTTTTCAATAAACAATTTTAAAAGTCTTTTCATTGTAGCCAGGTACACTGTATCATTATTCGTTATGAACAACAGTCGGTCCCGGATCATTCCCGAATCAAAAGTCGGTCCCGGATCGGTCCAAACCCCCCTTAAAATTTATCAAATGTGCGCCCCTGAGTGAAACCCACCTATATGCTACTATTAGGGCAAAAATATTATCGTCCTAAATTTTTAAAAGACTTACATTATAATTATTGATTTTCATTTTAATATTTCTTTCTTTCTATGCACTACGGTTTGTTTAATAAAAAAGACAAATTGATGCCGTAGCAAAAAAGGATGCGGGCGGAACAATAAACAAGTAACGTTTTACTTGGCCTTATATCATGCAGCGACATTTGCAAGAAGCGTATCCGCTCGAGTCTCGAGATATTGCACAGCCATTTTTTAAATTTACTTCGTTTTTGTAAGTAATTTGTCATTTTTTAATAATCACGCGAAAAAAGCTTAGGATAAACATGCAGCTATTCGCGGATGATTTTAAGCGACTCTTGGCCTCGTGTGTATGAATATTAACTGAAAACTTTTATCATGCCGCCATACCAATTTCGTCCTTTAGACAGTACATACTGATTTCTATTATTTTATCGGATTTAATTACAATTAATGCTATCAAGTTCAAAACTTGAAAAACGCATTTTTAATTATGCGTGAAAGACAACAACGTTTGTGAATATGAAGCGAATTTTCGTTCGAAAAGGAGTCTGAACAGTGTATTTTTTGCCAAAATTCAAGTCAATTTAACTTGTTTTAAGTTTTGATACTTTGACTTGTTTTAATTAAACTTTGTAAAAATGTATTCATTTAACTTCGAAAGGCATCATAGCTATCAATCGGATTTTCAATAATATACACCAGCACGAAAAGTCTCAAAAAAGACTATTAAAAGCGAATATTAAAAGCTTTTAGTGAACGTTTGGATTGTACAATGCTTTACAAGCTGAAATATATATATCTAAAATAATTTAAGAGCTAAACTTACCTTATTCTCGTCGTCTTCCACTACAAAAAAGAATTTTTTTCAAGAATTCCAACCGGCAAAAAAGTATAGTGATGGGCGATTACCGATTACTTGGTATCGATACTACGGGGTCAATGACCCCTAAGCACATTGGATAATATTTTTGCCAATTGCCTTATTGAGGGGGTGGGGCTTTAATAGAGGATTTACAATATTTGTAAAGGAAATATTACCTTTATAATTGACCTTAGATTATTCTGTAATATTATCTCTAGCTTTCACACATGACTTTCAATCACAAAAGGTTGAAACTTATCTCTTTTCAGTTCCTGGTTTGGTTTCAAATTAGCAGCTGCCAATTGCCTTTGTCTTTTCACAATATCTTCATTTTGGAAGAAGTCCATAAGATAATTGTAAAAAAAGTGAGTGCCAAATTCTTGAACACATGAACTTCTGAGTCGACGGATGTTTTTTCTGTTGTTTTCGCATTCCTGATAACTTGTCTTGATTGTATTTGACTGCAGGAGAAGATTAATGTCATGATAGTCACACAAAGGAGACTTGTGTGGATTTGTAGCATTGTGAAATCTATCACCAAGTACATATCTTCTTGTATTTCCAGTTAATGGATGTTTAAATGTCCCATCATAAGAGGTTACTTCTGTGGTTTCAGACCTATACTCAGCAGTGGCAAGCATGCAGTGGTACATTGTTATCCTACAAAAAGATGATCATATTTTCACGTAAGGCTGGTTAAAGTAAGATATCAAACATAATTATAAATGTTTACTTCATTATTTTTATTTTATATTTCAGTTTTTTGCTTGTTTGTGCTAGCTTGAAAAATTATTTAATTTTTTTGTGAACATTCTGATAGTATACTATAGGATCAGTGGCGGAAATTTTGAAATATTCAAATTATTAAACTTTTGGCTTCTATAGATTATATTCAATATATAGGCTTTTAAATTTGTTTGGTTTAAAATAACAAATTGAAATATATTTGTAAAAAGGTACTGATACAAATACTTGGAAGATCGCATTATAAATGTCAAATGACCTTAGAAGGAGATTTCCCCAACGTTGGTTCTTCAAAACATCCAGAAAAATTTCCCCATAGCTCATTTGCTACATCTGGAACACGGCAATCCATTATGGCGAGCAAAACCACATGCTGTATCACATAAAAACATCAGTGGTGGAAATTTAAATGAAAGGTAGAGGTCAGCAGCATCTCGCACAGATTCTTGCAGGGTCAAAAATTTTGAGGCAGCAGTCACCTATTAGGAAAAATCAATGCATTTAAATTGTCAATATATATACACTTGCCTATACAGAACGTATTGTATGTAATTGCCTGTGTAGATAAAGTAATATATATATGACATTCAGATACTGACTGCAATTTATTTCATATATGAACACTTACTCCATGACGACAAACTATATGGTAAAAACCACCAGTTTGGCCAGGAACTTTAGTAAACCCATGGCAGGGGCTTGATCCTACAAGTAGTGTCTCGTACAAGCTCTGCAATGCAACACGCATTTTTTCCTGTAGAATAGAAATTTAAAGATATATAAAATATGAATTGATTAATTGCATTGTAGGCTAATTATTTTACATGTACTTCACTATATAGCTTTATAATATAAAATTTATAGTACGCGCGTGCTGATTGGTCGAGAAGCGTGTTTCTATTTAACAATTAGTCGCCGAAGGCGAGGTGATTACAAGCCTATAGTCACTGAGCCGAAGGCGAAGTGACTATAGGCTTGTAATCACCGAGCCTGAGGCGACTAATTGTTTTAGTAGAAATTTCAAAGAGAAAACAAACACAGAAAGTTATGAGGTTAGTTGAAAGGCTTAGGACAAAATTCAGCGGTTTTCTCAGCGGCCGGTTATTAAAACATGCCGGCAAAGACGAGTGTCAAAATATATCGAAACGAAACAAAAACAAACAATTTCGTGATAAAAATACTTTGGAAGGCTCAAATACAACATAGAATGGTTTTTAAATATATCACAGCTAGGTTTTTGCTGAATATAACGATATAAATGAGGATAAAACGAATAATTTTCAAAATAAACACTTGAGTGGTTGAGCCGTACGGAAAAAGTTTTATACATTTCAACGGCGAGAAAACGCTGCCTTTCATGGAAGAAAAATAGTGTATTTGTTATCGCTTACCTTTAAAAATGTCAAAAATATATCCTCCTTTAATTTAGCGGCAGTTTTTTTCATTTAAAACTTTGAATCAGGCTCAAAAAAGATTTTTGTTTTAAATTCGGCAGCTTGCGAAGAAGCCATTTTGAAAAAAAGTGATAGTCACTGACCAGTGACTATCACTTTTTAGAGGCTCAATTTGGACCAATCAGAATGCAGGAAAAGCAATAGACACCTCACAATTTCTACTAAAACTGTTTAGTAGAAATTTCCAGGTGACTATCGATTTTCCTGCATTCTGATTGGTCCAAATTGAGCCTCTAAAAAGTGATAGTCACTGCCCAGTGACTATAACTTTTTTCAAAATGGCTTCTTCTGCAAGCTGCCGAATTTAAAACAAAAATCGTTTTTTGAGCCTGATTCAAAGTTTTAAATGAAAAAAACTGCCGCTAAATTAAAGGAGGATATATTTTTGACATTTTTAAAGGTAAGCGATAACAAATACACTATTTTTCTTCCATGAAAGGCAGCGTTTTCTCGCTGTTGAAATGAACATGTATAAAACTTTTTCCGTACGGCTCAACCACAAGTGTTTATTTTGAAAATTATTCGTTTTATCTCATTTATATCGTTATATTCAGCAAAACTAGCTGTGATATATTTTAAAACCATTCTACTTTGTATTTGAGCCTTTCCAAAGTATTTTCTCATGAAATTGTTTGTTTTTGTTTCGCTTCGATATGTTTTTGACACTCGTCTTTTGCCGGCATGTTTTTAATAACCGGCCTCTGAGAAAAGCGCTGAATTTTGTCCTATAGCCTTTTCAACTGACCTCATAACTTTCTGTGTTTGTTTTTCTCTTTGAAATTTCTACTAAAACAATTAGTCGCCTCAGGCTCGGTGATTACAAGCCTATAGTCACTTCGCCTTCGGCTCAGTGACTATAGGCTTGTAATCACCTCGCCTTCGGCGACTAATTGTTAAATAGAAACACGGAAATTTTCCCGCCAAAATTTAAAATCATTAAAAAAACAAATTTAATGCGAATTATAAAACTTTGAATACTATTTAAAAACAATTTTAATGCTTTTGCACATTTTTGACTGTTAATTTTCAAACAGAGTTGTTCTCTTGCAGCGAAATTGACGAGCGAAGGTCAGCATGCGTACGTAATGAGAATTTGTAAATTAATCGAGTTTAAAAAATGTCTTTTGAGTTATATTATAAAAGAAATAGAAAACATTTTTTCCTGTGTTTCTATACACTTATAGAAACACTTGTGGGAGTTTGGGAGAACTCGAAATAACGTGGAAAGACGTACTCTTACCTTAAGACGTACTCTTACCGATACCAACGTATATTTGAATTTAAGAAATTGTTAACATACCAAGTTCATACGGGAAAATTTGATGCATTGCTGAGCATTGAGGGTTGGTGCACATCTTCATCAGAACTTTTATCTTTTTAAAGGGATTCAATTCCGTCAACAAATAGAATTCCCCTCTAAACCCATGGTGTGCTTTTCCTTCCCCAAGAGGACTATTGCATAAGCCACATGATGTTTCTAATTCTGACGGTTCTAGAATTACTGGCCATCCGGCAGGTGATGAATCAATTAATCCTGTTTTTCGAATGATTTCGTTTGGAATAGCATTGGGAAGTGAACGTTTCATGTTTAGTTAAATGGTATTCGAACGAGACAGGCTTTCTCGTTGGTCTTGATTGTCAGCAGGCAAATCATTGTTTGGAGGTTCTTCAACAACAGAAGTATTCATAGATGGTAGATCGTCTTGCAATCGTCTTGCAATCTTTGGAGCAACATCGCACAGTGTTCTCCATCACTCGGACATGGCAGTACCCAACTGGGTTGTTGGCTGTTGGTTTTCCAAAAACGCAGTACATTGTTGGGGAAACCTTAACTGCAATCGGTAAATTTTCACCGCATTTCTTGTCTACCTCTGTTAGCGCAGCTTTTGTCGTATCGTCACATGGGTACGTCTCCAACATCGGAAGATGGTTACATCTCCAGTGGTTGGCTGAAGTCCTTCATCATTGCCAGATGCTTGCATTCGAATTTATCCAGTTGTTTGCTGTGTCCGAAAATAGCCCTCTGGTTCTTGCACTCTGGTTGATGACATATTTGCCATTGTTATCAATTACGACCAAAGATCTGTCGTCGTGACTACTCGTGAGAGCTTGTGTTCGTCGAATAGATTGCCATTTCTCCCAAAACTACCAATGTGCATTTTGGTATGGACAAACGCGCTTTCTTTTTCGGGACGTATGAACCACCCAGACTGTAGTTGCACTTTGAGCAATTTGGAGGTTTATAGCGGTTATTGTAAGGAGAATGGCACTGAGGACAGCTGCCCGCTCCTCGCTTGGTACACGTTGCACCACCTGAACTCATAGAAACAACAGATAATTCCTACGAAAAAGGAAATGGACAGTGGGCACACAACGTCCAATACATAAAATGTAATATAGCTCTTTCACATATAAAACAAACGAAACTAGTATAGTTAAAGATTCTACAAATTCGTGTGGTTTGTATTGTTATCTCCACCATCATGACGAGATATCGAGTATGGTAGTAGGCTACAGATAGTTGGTAAACCATTTGTTTTATTATACAGGGTGTCCCAAGAAAATTCTCCCACTACATTTTGTGGAATAACTATGTTAGCTTTAATAGAAGTTTCAGGTTTTTATATTATATAAACAAACTTTTTCCATTTAGAGTCACTCAAGGTGGTAATTTGATTAAAAGTATTTCAATATTTTTGGACGATTTTTAAAGATAACACCCACCTATCATCTCTTAAACTGATTATTTGTGGTCCCCAGCATCAAGATATTGTTTAATGTAAAAATGGCTATCTCCACAAAAATAGAATCTACTGGCATGTCGAAATATGTTTTAACCTAATTTTTATAATTTGGACAAGTCACAATATTGGTTTCGCCACCTTAAGTGATTCTAGAAGGCAAATGGATAGTTATCATGGTCAGACAAATACCAATAAATTGGCATGATACATTTGTTATTCAATCCTGGGTACGAGGTTGACATTAAAGCTAACGAAGTAATACCACAAGATATGACGGGGGAGATATTTTTTGGATGCTGGCGTCCTGTATACATGTCGACGGAACACGACGGACAGTTGATTTCAGTTACATTATTTAGCCTTGCGTGTTGGTCATAATATATTGTACAATTTGGTTGGTGTCATAACTTGTTAAATTGTTAAGTGTCACAGTTCACTTTTTCTATGGTATCCAATTAGTTTAAAGCTTATCACATGAAAGTTACTGCATGGTTATGACATGAAAAGTATGCCGTATAAACGGGCAATAATCATGCAATATATATCTGGCGTTAGCCATAGTAAAATACTAAAGTAAGGTGCATCTTGGCGCATTGCCAGATAAGGGACCGATCGTTTATTATGTCTCAGGGGGGGAGGTGGTTGACAAGAATTATTCTTTAAATTGGAAAGAGAAAAGGTCCAAAACGTCTAAAACTAAAGAATCAAATATAGGACGCATGCAGAACTTTCTCTCAGCTTGAGCATTTATAGGACTAACAATTTTAACCCCGCTCCTAAAATAGATAAAACAAAAAATTTCAATTAAACCCCCCCCCCCCCCCTGGGACATAATAAACGATTGGCGGATCGGCCCCTAATGCATGGTCAATTCTTGCTGTTACATCTCCCCCGGGCCACCCCCCTGACAATGCAGCAAATCATTTTCCAGGGGTTTAAGCAGGGAATGCGCGATATCTGGGGTTTGGTGACTGGCAATGTACAGACTAGTCCTTAGTCCTCTGCGCGCGCGTTACTTTTCCGTGACAGGCAAAAGCTCATCAAAGTACTTTGATTTTCTGTTGAAAGTGTCTGTTTTTTATGTTAAAGTCCTTGCATTAGTTTTTCACTCTTGCCCCTGCTCACTGCAAATTCCCAGCCCCCGGGAATTTGGAAATTGTTAATTTTCAAATTCCCGGGGGCTGGAATTTGCAGGGAGCTTTAAAAAAAATTACAAATCCCCGGGGTGTTGCCCGGGAAGGGGGGGTGTAACAGCACGAATTGATGTTGTAACACCAAAGAAAATGCTACGAGTACGGTACGTTACGTTTGAAGTGGAAAACGGCCTCGAAAGTTATAGAACACCAACTTTAATATTGAACTTGACTTGTCTACTTTCCGAAGGGAAAGAGAGTCTACTTTGCGAAACGAAACTGTACTGTGCGAAATGTAACGAAACCAACTGTACTGTGCGAAACAGTACTTATGATAAAAATTCTATTAAAGTAGAACGAAAAATGACGACAACATTTATAAGTTTAGGTTTATCAGTGTAAATTTACACATGCAGATAGAGTAATTCCTAAGGCTTAGAGCCTTCAAACTAAATATTTACCTGATGGCAAACCTTATAATCACACCGTACGAACATCTTGAGTTTTCAAGATATTCGTCTTCTTTCGGTCAATAGGGCACTTTAGATTTGACGACGGCTACGAGAACGACTACGACTACGAGATTTTCCCGTTAAATATCTGCTAATACAAACTTGTTATCATCCTCTCTTTGGCACAGCACATCTTTATAACAACAGTTGAGCCAAAGCGAGTACAACTTTGAGTTTGTATTAGCAGATATTTAACGGAAAAATCTCGTAGTCGTTCTCGTAATTCTGAATTTATAAAGGGTGCTTGAAAGTCCTTGAATCCTTCTTCCTTCAGTTGTTGGATACTGTATTTTCTGAAATTTGTCGGCATGTTGTACGATTGTACAATATTGCACGCTGTTGACTCTTGTAAAGTTACAATTTGAACAGTTTAACAGCACTTTTTACCAGCCCTAAATAGTCCTTGAATTTGTTGATACATGGCCTGGAAAGTCCTTGAATTTCATTCTTTCTGACCTGTACGAACCCTGCTTGGGAAGAGTGCATATTTTATAGTATAAGAGTTTAGATCTCTTTCGTTGTACATTTTTGTGGGTTTTATCGGCAAAACTTATACGACTTGGAAACTTTAATGAATATAATTTTGAAAATTCGATCAGAATTTCTAAAATCCTACAATTATTGACATTTTGTGTATAAAACGGCATCACTCGAAATTACTAGTAGTATTTTCGAGTGATATAAAATTTATAGTTTGTAATATTATTTTACAGTTCTTGCCAACTATTATTATATTTGAAGTCTACATAGCTAACACATTCATAAATAAAAAATAAACTGCATGAAATTCCATGTACAATTCGCCGTAATAAAGATGGCGCCGCGCGTTGAATTCTGGGTAGATCGACATGTTCTGTCATTTCTGTGATTTAACGAGTGAGCTAAGTTTTCACAAAAACTTTGATAAAAACACACCGAAAGCAAAACTAACGATAAATGATGAAGGCACGATATCTTAGCTGTCTTCTGACAACTTCTTGTGTGCTATAATGCTTAAAAACTAGGGTACCTGCAAGGTAGGGAATGCTGCGGCCTGCGGGACTGTTATTATTCTTTAGCTTCTTGAAACAAACATGCAAACGAATATGCAACAGAAATTATATTCAGTAGACGGTAATTATTGGCATTGACCCAGTGGCTTGCGCGCTGTCAGTAGATGCATACCCTAGCATAGTTTGCAGGATGAGACAAGCTAAATAAAACATGAAGGATATCAAATTTTGTAACATCTATTTCAAAATATCAATATTTTCCATGTATTGTTCTTCCACATGGAATTCCCACATGAAACCCATGTTTACTGCGATGAGTAATTTGACACTGCCACGAAAGGAAATTTGCATATTTTTGTAATGAATAAAAGCGTTAAAAATATATACATGTGCGCAAAATAATTTTGCATTTGGAATGCTATAAACGAAAGCGTTGTTCCATCATTCTGTTCTTACTTTGCTGGATATGCGAGTCAGCTACATGTAAAGCACAACTCATGTCAACTCATTGCCATTCGAATATGTATCTTAGTACGCGCAGAACTGAGACCCTGTCTGTTCTGACAATAATATGTGAACAATTCCATTGTAAAATAGGAATAAAAACATATTTATATGCCTACAGTAGCCTATTTAATAGGTCAAACCTTGCACAAATCAGAATGATTCAGTCAGGCAATTTAGATGCTTTGTGTCAAGTTCACACGGAGTCACAATCGTCAAGCGGCATTGTGTACTTTCAGCGTTTCATAGATATATAAATTGAGATTGCCAACTTTCCAAAAAGGAGTAAACAAATGTAAACGTAACATATAAACAAAAGACAAAATATCCTACCTTGAATGCAGGGGCGCACATTAGGGGGGGTGTGACACCCAATTGTAAAATTACACTACTTAACTCGGTCCGAGTTGGTCCGAAACATCCTGTCTAAAAACGTATAATAAACGATAGAAAAATTGTCAATAAAATAAATCAACATTGCAAAACCCAGAGATATATTTTCCTCTTAAAGCAATATACTCAAATGTAAGATGACATAGCCATACACGACTGTGCAAAACCTTCTAACTTTTGCTCTGCCGCATTGTGCGTTCTATTTCCACGTCAGTATTCTCGAGTAAAATTAAGTAAACTCTGTTGTAAAAATGCAGTTTCTAATTGGGTTTTTATGATGTTGAAGGTTACGTTTTGGGGGGCGTTTTCTTTAAATAAAGTTCTGCATTTAAAGAAAATTGCAGCGAAATATTTGAATTCGAAACTAGAGTGTTTGAAATCTTATATATATTAATGAAAGGGCATATAACGAAAGAGGTAGAGAAGACTCTGAAAATGCCATTTCCGACGATCTACAGACTCAAGTTTTTCAAAGTCGGCCCCCTATTTTTAACAATCCTTCTACACCACTGGCACTACACATATTTTTACATTAACAAGTAATACATGTTTTGATGTTGTCACCCAAATATAAAATGTCGGTCCCTGAACAATGGACAACCCCCCAAACTTTTTTGGAATGTGCGCCCCTGCTTGAATGGTCAAAATAGACTTGAAAAAGCTTTATCGAAAAGCACATGGAACTGAGCGAGTTTAAAATTTGTGTTCTGCGCATAGCAAGCGCGCACGACCACAATTCCATGCGCTAAATAAAAATTTTCAAAACTCCCTCTCTGCACATATTAGGCTGCTGCTACGCTCGCTCGCTTCAGGCACAGAGTAATCACATACAGAGGTGCATCTTCGCGGAAAAACCGTAAGGTGTTTTTAACTGGCCGCCATGTTCTTAGCCAGTACCTGCACATGCGCAGTTTACGTATGCTGACGGCCTCTCTTTACTGGACTGGCTAAGAACATGGCGGATTTTGCCGAAATTTACAATCACACCAAGTCAACACCGAAAAGTCGATTGCAACTTGTAGTAGAAGTAAGTAACTTTATTTCTTCATTTGACACAATATTTTAGCAATTTTTTGACAATATATATTCGACTATTAAGTCTACTATAATTTGCTAATATAAAGTACCCTAACCATCAATAATAAATATATATTTAATTCCATCATACCATTTCTGGCACATAACATAACAGACATAACACATACACATAATATACCATAACATACAAACAGCAATAATAAAAAATTATTAATAAAAAATAAATTAATATAGCAACAATGTGAGCTTGGGATGCCTGTGGTAAAATCACAGAATATCTTAAACATGTCGATCTACCCAGAATTCAACGCGCGGCGACATCTTTTTTATTACGGCGAATTGTAAAAATACTTACTGGTCGAGACTGTAGAGTGTAGAGCATATAGTCACTGAAAATTTCGTTGATATTTCGTTGATATTTCGTTCATATTTTGAACACAACTGTATGCACGTTCTGAAAAATAACCAATAATAATAGGCAAACATTCACTCTTTCAAAATCTTGATTATAGCTCGATTAATATTACAGATATTGCCGTAATTTGCGAAAATTTATCATATGGCTCAGTTAATCAGTTTGCTTTTCAAAAAGTTTCCCCCCGCAGCATTCTCTACTGGTGATTGGCTGCAACCACCGCAACCGCCAATTAAGAACAACCAATCACAATCGGCCTTCCGAGCACTGCGACCCTACTGTCTCCGAAGGCTTTTGTGAGCCGATTCCCCGCGCCTTGTATCGTTCTGTATGAATTTTCTTGTTCATTTTTGCTCCGATTTCGCTCTGCTTTGTAGGAAACAAACTTCATAGTATTAAAAAGCTATTTCTTGTTTTAAAATGACCAAACGCAACGTAAAAGGTATATAAGAGAAGCAATATTTCTCGCAAGCAAAATGCTCGCTTCGCCGCGGCCATTTCCCTTGCAAGTGGAAGGTTACCATTTTCCCCATGATGCTTTGCTATAATGCAAATTGCCTATTGCAGCAATTTTAATATAAATGCCGTAATTTTAAAACATTTGCAGCAATCTTTTTTATTTGCAGCATGTCCCTTGTGGGCCACCGTACTTAGCGCAGGGCATCGATTGACAATATCGTCTACTAAATCTGCAAATTTATATCCGCCGCTTAATATTTTGCTCCGAAGACAGTGGCGCCGGCAAGGGGGGGCGAGGGGGGGCGGCCGCCCCCCAATATTTTACAGAATGGGTTTCTAGATTCGTCCAAATCTGGTGACAAAAGGGGGGGGTGACGGGGTGTATAGAGAATGAACTGTGCTGCGTAAGTTTCTCTCCAAGTGCCTCCAAAACGCAGGAAATGCCATTTTAGACACCCAAAATTCAAAATTTTCCCGGGGGAGCATGGCCCCGGACCCGCCTAGAATTTTTTTGCCCCCCCAAAAATAAATCCTGGCGGCGCCACTGTCCGAAGAACGAAAAAGTTTACCCATTTTTCTGGGCCGTTTCTGCAACTTTAACTGGAATGCTTGACTCCATTATTACAACCAACACCAATTCCGATCAAAACAATATCATGAAAACTACAAGTCGAATACACTGTCGAACAGGTCGAAAACTCGAAATATATTCGGGTATTGACCTTGACAACGCTCTGACGGCGGCTTGACAACATCATAAGATGACGTCACAAACATTGTTTTCAAACGACAAAACTTATCGGCGAAACTTTTGCATTCCAAACTCAACCGGGAAGCGCAGTAATATATTTTGTGATGTGATTTCCATATTTTGTTTATAGTTTGTTTTGATTAAATCCATCTGATTGGTTTATTTTTATCACGTGATCGCTTTTGTATTCACTATAAAAGCACATGTTTTCCCCCCGACCCATTCTACTAACTTCCAGACGAAGGGCCTTCGCTCGAAATGTCGAAGTTCTCATTGTATTTTTCAGGTAGTTTTACACAACAGTCTACCGCCGTATTTGCTATACTCTACCCACACTGGCACCGCACGTTTGAGATGTTGGAACAGCCTTGGAAAAAAATGCTGACGTCAGCAATATTTTTCAAAAGTCCGTTTCAAAACGCCCTAATCCTACCTATTCTAGATTATGCTGATATAGGCCGTCACCTGTGGCATCGTATCGTTCAAGTTTGCTGCACGTAACGCGAGGCTCAAAAATTATTTAATATTTCAATGTATTGAAGTCTCCCGTATTCAGAAATGCCAAGCCCCCATTCTCAATCTTGCACAAGAAGTAGAAAATTAACATTAAACTTGCGGCTTTTGCTATCTTCGTGACTGGCCGCCATTTTGAATTTTTTAGCTTTCTGTTTACTATCACCTAGGCAACACGAACACTTGCCTGCGAGCAGGCAGTATGGCCACCCGAAATTGTCTAAAAAATGCAAAACAATATGGCTGACATTAAAAATTTAAAATTATGCAAATGTTTTATCCATTTTGACGATGTATCACAATCGCTTACACAAGTTACCGACCAGCGTTTGTCGAAGTTTATCAGTTGCAGAAAAAGATGGGTTAAGCTAGAAGGCGAGAAATCGGAGATTTGTCGAAAATCGTACGGGTTATTTACTGACGAAGACGTTGCTGAATTTCTTTCGGCAAACACTTGTGAGAATCTGCAGTGGTATTACCATCAAAACTGCTACAAACGAATATGCGACGAATACAAGCTTAAAATGGTGGAAGCGAAACATGTATCTTCTGAAAGTAACAAGGAGAAAACAGGAAGTGAAGTGAATGAGCCACAAAAGAAGTTGACGCGTTTGTCATTCGGGAATGATGCTCAAGTATCTGGTGTACCTGCGAGGACATATCATGTGCTGCAACCGAGATGCATAATATGTGAGAAAGAATCAGATTTATTTGTCACGGTAAGTCTGAAAATACGAAATGAATATAATGCAACCCCACCCCGGGGAAACATGGGGCATAGACTTTTTTTAGATACTAATGAAAGAAAAAGCCCCACCCATAGGGGCAAGCAAAATAAGCAAAAGCCCTTCTAGAACAACACATAAATAAAAAAGTTTTGAATTTAAAATATTTGAGGTTGACCAAAAATTGCCAAAGCCCCCACCCCATGGGGTACAATGAAACAACTAAAGCTCCATCATCCCCCACCATGTTTCCCCGGGGTGGGGTTTCCGATGACAAGTGCATAACCCTATAATCGGTAATGTGTTTTTTATCTTGAAAACAGAAGAAAATGCCTACTAATATACCCTATACCCTATAATATTGCTAATTGATAATTATGATATTAATTTTTATCTTAGCAATCTGGCAAAAGAAAACGAATGCCACTTGTCGTATGCGAGACAATAAATGGAGGTTTATTGCGAGAAGCAGCAATAAAGAAGAAGGATGAAAGGATTTTGATCCAAATAAGGGACAAAGATTGTGTGGCTATTGAAGTGAGATACCATAGGAAATGCTACACAAATTACACTAACTTTTTGCGTAGACAACACAAAGAGGAAAGTGACAGCGCTAATACACCTCTTTACAATGCAGGATATGAACAGTTTTGTAACGAGGTAGTCGAGGAGCTGATCAAGAATAAACAGATAACGTTTATGTCACACCTCTATTCAAATTTTGTCAAAATAGTACAAAGAGTCGAAGGATTGGATGCAAGCAGCTTTAGGAAATTCAGATTAAAAGAAAGACTTACTAATTCATATCCACAGCTAGTGTTTGTTACACCAAAGCGACGATATGTTAGTGAAATTGTCTTCGCAGAGAATTTGTGTCCAACAGATGTTATGGGAGATGTTTCTGATTTACATGTCGGTAGCGATAGTGATGATGAGGATGACAACTCAGATGAATATGATGCAGATGTTAAAGCAACTGAACCCACTGTTAACGAAGCAAATATCTTGTATCATGCTTCCATGTTGCTCAAGGAAAAGATAGCAAGCACCCAAGGTCTCCGGGTTCCATGGCCTCCTGTGGCTGCAGATATCAGCATTGAAAATGTTCGGGAAATTGTTACACCAACTTTATTTAATTTTGTGGCTTGGACTCTGGGATTTTCGAAGAAGAACAGATTGATTATTATGTTGCTGTTACTGACAAGCAGAAATCAAGGATATATTCACTGGTGCAAGACATGATCCTCATTTCATCTGATGGAAAAAAGTTTACACCAAAGTCTTTGTCATTAACAATGGCGATGAGGCAACTAACCGGATCCTCGAAAGTCATTAACCTGTTAAATCAGTTTGGTCATTGTTTGTCCAACAATTTTGCACTTCGTCATGAAACTGGGTTAGCTGAATTAAGCATATCAGAAGGAGGAGTTGTTCCAGTTGGTGTCAGAAAGAACCAAAACATTGCAATCGCTTGGGACAATGACGATTTTCTTGAAGACACAAAAACAGGAAAGGACACAACTCATGTAACAGGGGGTATCATAATTCAAAGAGATTATGGAGAAATCGAAAGTGAGAGTACCTGTACATCTAGGAAAAACATCCCAAGAGCATCATCTTTAAAGCATGTTCCAGATCAAATTGCTCCATTTACTTTGGGGAAAAGAGTGACAGTTGATCTCCGTAATGCTCTTGAAGACACCAACATTCATGAGAAAGCCCATGAACAACAGCAAAGTTATGGAAAGAAGCTTGACTTTTCATTTATCATGACTAGAATGCTGCAAACTGACCATTTACCTAACTGGACAGGCTACAACACACTACTTGCCAAAGAAAGTATTCCACAATCGAGCAAGTTATGTACCTGCCCATAATAGATGCGTCTGCCACAGAGTTCTCCACAATCAGCGCTGTGCTTCAAAGGAGCATGAAGATTGCTGATGAATTAGGCCTACAGTATGTATCCCTTGTCTTCGACGAAGCAATTTATGCAAAAATTCAGCAGATCAGGTGGAAGGATGTTATATATATGGATCGTTTCATCATACGTATGGGCGCGTTTCATATGGCCATGTCTTTCTGTGGTGCAATTGCCAAGCTATTTGGAGATGGAGGCTTAAAGGTGTGCTTTAAAATAATGTATATGTCGAACTATTTTCAACCCCCAGTGGGGGGGGGGGGTATTTTCTCCCTGTGAATGCTCCTGTGAAGTCAAATTATTACACTGCTGAGAACCCTTACTCTCAAGTAATGCTCGTATCAGTAACAGTACTGCAAAGCTATTGCGAGCTGTGATTTCACTATCCCAGTAAACTAAATGTGTAAGATAGATATAAGATCTATATTCAGCATTTCCATATATATTTCTAGGATTTGTTAGTTGAAGCTGACCTTGTTGCAGTTGGATCATTGAAAGGAGTAATGACTGGAAAGCACTACAACCGAAGCTTGAGAGCGCACAAAGTGATCTATGAGGCGATGATGCGCATGCTGTTCAATTCCTATCTCCAATCGTTGCCACAGGAATCTCAAATTGAAATTAAAGGATTTATTGGTATGTTAATATTGTAAAAAATATATAAATGAAATTCGCGTTTAATAATTGGCAAAGTAGGCAAACATCTCGTAATAATAGTCTTTAATAGGTAATCAATGTGATTGTTAAAATCTAACAAATTTTCAAATGATTACAGTACTTGTAAGAGAAACGTTTCAAAAGGTCAGAAATTGCCTCTATTATACGTTGTTCACAGTGACATGCAGTAACATCGATAGAGTAAGAAGAAACCTTGTTTCTTTTATTAAAGAAAGAATGATAGCATCTTATCCTGAATTAGAGGAGTTCCTGCAGTCCACAAGGCTGGAGGAAATTATGGATAATTTTAGCCTTTACATCAAAACGAAGTCTACATCCAACCATACAATGGCGTACTGGCTACTGTACATTGAAATGGTGCAAGTGCTCCTCCTATTTATTCGAGCTACCAGAGAAAACGACTGGCAACTACACTTGTCTGCTGTTCGTTCCATGCTTCCATGGTTTTTCGCTGCGGATCGGGTCAATTACGCTAGATATGGCTCCATATATTGGTTGGAGATGATTTCCATAGATAAAACGCATCCAGGTAAAACTAAAGCAAGGTTTTCATAATTCTTCTTCCTCACGACAAGACTCTCTCAAGACCATTAAATATCTGGGTAGCTTTTATCACTCTTATCTACCTAACGCTTATTTGGATATTCTAATTGTTTATTTAGGAGCTCTCCAAGGAGTTGTTGAAAACTGGACATGTCAAAGACAAGATCGTTACGGATTTTCCTCAACGGCATGCGACCAGACGATGGAACAAACCTTTAATAGAGATTCGAAGACTAAAGGCGGCATTGTTGGCTTCACTCTAAATCGTGCTGCTGTGAAACGATGGATTTTGGCTCAATCGAGAGAGGATCTATGACGAGGCAATGTTATCTTGTTGCTGGCCATTGTGAAGAGGAAAGGTACATATATGCTCATAGTTAACTAATACATTTAAATTTCATTGTGCTGTTTTCTGTTTAATTGTTAATAGATGTACAGATTACGTCACGACGAGGTACCGGGTCACTGCTTGTTCCTCTATCTGTACATGTATAAATGAACAGTCAACCACAGGAATGCTTGGTAAAGTTCACTCGCTTTGCAGATGTGATCCGTACTCTCGACAAAAGAAAACGTGCGAAATATTAATGTTATTGCAAAAGTGTTATATTTGCATAAATTGCATTTGCATTGATCTATATATTGCAGTAACGCATTTTGACTTCTTATAGGAAACGGAAAGATGTCGACTCTACACAAATTAAGCGTCATAATGCTGAGGTTGAAAGTGTCGTCGAAACGCTATCCAACATGACTGATCCATTTGATGAGGATCTCGAAGACCTTGTCAACATTGCTAATGGTGAAATTGCTACTGCGTCCATGTCAAATGATCTTTTGAAGTCCCACGAGATTGGTGAGGAAAAATTCGAAGAATTTCTCCGAGAAGGTCAAATCTGACGTACCGGATATCTTCACGCCCATAAAGAAAACAAATTTGAACACGTTTTCCAAGAAAATCACCAGCAGCAAAACAACTACGGAGAAAGGTAGAGTCGTTGAATTACGTAATGATTCAAAATTCATATCCCGCCTTTTAGCCATTGGTCAATCCCGTGAGATTGATATGCGGAATCTGATGAAATACAGTCTGCGAAAGTACCCTGCGCCATTGGCAACAAGTAGTGGTCATTTAGCGAAAACTAGTAAATGTAAACTGATGCACGAATTGCTTCACCGTGCCGAATACGATGACTGCTCTGAGTGCCCTCCTGGAAATACCGACGCACTTCTGCTTGATGGAATGGCATTATTCCAGACGCTTAAACACATTCCTCCGACATTTGGTGAACTAGCAGAACAGATCGTCCACATCATCATCACCTCAGTAAAGAAAGCGCAAGGTAATAGAGTGGACTTTATAAGTGATACTTATCCATTAGTCAGCATAAAGAATCTTGAGCGAGAAAAGAGATCGATGTCGGGTGTCACTCGAGTTAGGATTGGTAGTGCAACTCAAAAGGTTCCTCGACAGTTCAAGAAATTTTTGTCTCTAGGCGTTAACAAAGAAGCTTTAATTGAGTTCATTTACCAACATATGACGACTTTTGATCTTGCACCTCTATTACAGCATGTCACCTTGTTTTTCACCCATGGAGCTGAATGTCACAAGTTTTTCGTTGACACCTTAAGCGATAACATGTTGAAGATTGAAAGTGTTCCAGAGCTGCATTCAAATCACGAAGAGGCTGATACACGATTACTCCTACATGCGCAACATGCTTCTACGATGCACAGCAGCGTCAGGATCCGAAGCCCGGACACAGATGTTTTCATTCTGATGTTGGCTCATAATGCTGAAATCAGGTCTTTGCTCTATTTCGACACTGGTTCTGGGAACAACAGAAGGGTTATTGATATCAATGAAGTCCATGCTCAATTGGGATCACTTATTGGCTTTCATGCTTTCACTGGTTTGTATATTTTGTTAATGTTTTAATTTCACAAAAAAATACATAAAGAATATCATGAGAAAACCTGATATTTTGCATTACCTTCAAAATTAAATTGTAATGTAAAATAAGTGTTGGCTACTTTATCTTAAATAGCAATTTGAACAAGAAGAAATACGTAGAAATATACACGCAATACGTTTATACTTATACTGTTTGTTTTTAGGCTGTGACAGTACTAGTGCTTTTCACGGCAAGGGGAAGGTGACATCCTTGAAAGTGCTTGATAGTTTTCCTCATCTTTACGAATCATTTGCCAATTTTGGGTCTTGTTTCACAGCAAACTCTGACTTGGTAAAAGCGCTAGAAGTTTTCGTGTGCCGTCTATATAAACAGAAAACTTCGAACAAAGTTGATGAGGCAAGATTTAAAATTTTCAGTCTTGGAAAATATGGCGCAGATCAAATGCCATGCACAAAAGATGCGTTGGATAAGCATATTCAACGATCAGTTTATCAGGCAGCAATTTGGAAAAACGCTTTGAATGCCATGGTCGATTGTCCTGATATTACTAACCATGGATGGCTAGTTGACGACGATGGTAACGTGACCATAAATTGGATGGATTTGCCTCCTGCACCAGACGGAATCTTGGAAAACATCGAGTGTTCCTGCAAGAAAGGCTGTGCCAGCAATCGTTGTGCGTGCTTGAAAGCAAATTTATCTTGCACCAGTATTTGTAAATGTGTTCTTTGTTCAAATGGAAAGGTAAATGCCAATCAATTATCCGATAGTGAGGATATCTCCGAAGATGATGAGGAGGACAGCGATAATGAATGATGTCCTCCCTTGGAAGAGAGGTGGGCTAAACGTTTGTGATGCCGTTTAAACCATTTCCCGATCTCTTGCTCATTTAAATGAAGTTTTAGCTTTGTTTTGATGTCAATTCCATAAATAATTTGTTAAAACTATGCATAGTTCAGGCAGTATCGGTAACATTTCATTCTGATGACGTCATCATCATAATTTTCTTATTTTGCACAATTGAATTAATTTATGCATAGGAACTTGAATATGTCCCATTCACAAGATCACCGTCTATCATATCATTGTGAAATAAGTCGGAACTAGCCTATAATATGACTGTTAATAGCAAAATTCCATTATGATGACGTCACAAACTTCTATTGCCGTTTTTGAGGAGTTTGTGCACACTTACGAATGGGGGCTTCGCAAATATGTATTTCTGGGGGCATGAAGTTCCTTATTATCGTAAAATTGTTTAGCCTCGCGTTACGTGCAACAAAACGACATTTCTAGGCCCTTTTTTAGTCACAGGTGACGGCCTAATATAGTTTGGGGCGATAAAGAGAACATCATATTAACGGATATGTTGCAGAAAGTTCAGAATAAGGCAGCTAAGACTATATTAGACTTTCCAATGTTTGCTAGCTTCATCTACCGATGCACTTGGAATACTTGGATTTAAGCCGCTGGGGGAAAGAAGGTTTTACCACGAGCTAATTGATTATAAATTTAACTTTTTAACTAACAATGATGTCCATCAATATAACACTAGAAGGAAAAACGATTTTCATCTGAAGAAAGTTAGAACTAATTGGGACAAACAAACATTCGGCTATCAAGCAAGCCCTAAATTATTTTAACACTCTCTCGCCCGGTATTAAGGAAACTGACTCTTTAGCACATTTTAAATTACATTTTAGCTAGATACTACCATGGAAGACACTAATTTTAGGTATTATAATTGCATCATATATGTATTTTAATGTGTATTTTTAACCTTAGTTTGTATTTTAGACAGCGCCCCATTGAAAAACTATTCGGAAACATGGGCACCCTGGATAAATATAATAATAATAATAATTGTATCGACTCAAAAATTCTTAGTAACACTCGTAGTAACGATGTACAGTTCCGCTACAATGTTTCCTAGTTAGGTGGCCTTGTAAAAGATTTTATTCTGTACCCTGCTGTATTTAACATTATTTGTATTGATTATTGAAACGTGTTCTTAATTAATAATTCAATCTATTTATCAAAATATGGACTGTCATTTCTATTTGATGCAAATTATATTTCTGCCATCATCCCAAAGTCAATTTTTCTACCTGAAATTAAAGTGATTCGTACATCATCTCATAAATCAGGATATGGTCTGGAAACACGCTCAAAGTTTTTGTTCTATTATTTTGTTCACGCGTGTGCAAACTTGTCCATAGTGAAGATAATGAATTTTTGGTATAATAAAGGAACTTCCCAATGGCATCATCTGGTCGAATCACTGAACCGTGCTACTGAAATATTTATAAATAAAATTCAAACGATCTGCATGTGTGCATGGTGAAGTCAGGTCAATATAGCTAATTATAGACTGTTTGAAGTTTACAAACCATACGTCGATTGACTATGATCCTATCTTGGTAACATTTCGTCCATATCAGCTACAACATAAGCAACAACAGCCCAGAGTGCAGCACAAAGATCTAAATCATCTGGATTCTCTACTGTGATTGTATCACCATTACTGTGGTGAAAATAGAAATACTCAGCATTATCGTTTGACAGACTACCACCAGGCACACCATTCTTAATCCAGAAACTCACATCACCACCATCAGCTGTGTGGTACAGAGTTGAAGCATTAATCGGTTTAAGAAGTGTCATGACGTTCTCCATGATTGCAAAAGCTTCATCATTCCCAGTGAACCTCAATCCATTTGGTGTAAATGTTCCAATGTCACTTTCCATGACCAGGTCATAGTTAGATATATTTACTTTATGTGTGTTATAATACTGTTGTGATCCAATCAAGCCAACCTCTTCACCTGTCCACAGAACAGCGCGGACAGTTCTCTTGGCACGCAGGTTAAGTTGCCGCATTATTGATAATACTTGCCAGGATATAAAAGCTCCACCACCATCGTCCATTGCGCCTTGACCAACATCCCAACTATCAAGGTGACCACTTACCAGAACCACCTGAAAAAACACAAGAGAGCAAATTAATATTTCAAAAAGACATTTACAGGGAACTTTTAAAGAAAAGAGTTATCGCACGAAATAAAAGAAAATGTATGTTGGTTTTCCACTGGGTGCTGAGCTGCCAGATTCCCGTCCAGGAGTAATCAACGAAGCTCATTTGGAAGGACTATAAATCTACAATAGAAAACAGAGACACGATCGCTGGCCCGTAGATAGGCCACCACAGCGCAACAAACTGGAATGGAGGTTGTTCCCATCTCGCCCATTGCAGCACACGCTTTGGCTAGCAGCACCCTCACTAGAACTTTATGATGTTGATATTATAAACTAGGTGGGCAAAATCTACATACCCCGCCCCCTCCCCCCAGGTTGTTGTAAAATTTATGTCTTTCTCAAAATCTGTGAGACACGTGGTCAGCACGGATCAAGGTTTTCTTCCAGGGAAGTCAGAGCGTGTGCGAAAGAGCCTGGGTATGAGGTTGTGGCTCGTGAAATCTTCGTGTATTTCTACTTGTAGCTCCTTTGCGAGCGAGGAAGATCCTTTAGTCCCTAGAAAAGACTTATTAAATCTCATACATTTCATACCTGGTCTGGATATGTTGTACCAACAATTTCAGCGACGGTGTTTCTTGACGTTGCTCGAGGCAAGTTTCGTGCTTCCATATATAAATGAATAACAATCCTATCACCTCTGGCTGCCATTCGCGACAACATTTCAGCATCTTCAATAGTTATACAGGCAGTTGGAATTTTTGTTGTGTTATTTTTGTAATCTTGCCATCCTGTATGTGGGCTGTTGATTGAGAACGGAGCAATGGATCTTATAAGAGAAGCCACACCTCCAACTTTGCTTGCTTCATAGGCACCGTAATCTCGATACGCAACTGAAACTCCATAGCTTACATACACTTGGTCAAAAACAACTATCTTGCCTTTTGCCTGGAAATTGGCAAAAACCACGAACGTGAATGTTGCATTGTCGATTCCGGGATGGCAGGGAAGTGTCCTTCTTATGGGGCCCTGGTCATAAAGTGCGAGCTACGGGAGTGGTCTAAGATGCTTAGCTTGCCAGATTTCTCGAAAAAATAAGTTTGCCTATATTCTCAGAGTTCCCTAAATGTCCAACATAGCTATTGGATTTGCTTAGGTCCAAGTTACAGTGAATTGAGTACTAAGCTATTAACAAGTTATTTAAAGGATTAGTGTCACACCAGGAATTCGCGGGCTCAAACTCCTGCTGGCTGCCTTGCTCCTTTTATCTGATTTTTATCGGAAATGGACCAAACAAGGTATTTCTATCGTTATTTGTTGCATTTGGGTAAGATGTAAACAATAATACAAGCCCGCAATGCACGACCCTGACACTAATCCTTTAATTCGCTAAGTCCATTGCAAAGCAAATGCGTAAGATAACTAAGTTCAGGGATGATTTTCATGGCTTACTTAATCAAAAGAGTTAAGTAATACCACTCACTGTTGACATGATTAAAACACATCTACACTTACTTCTGCAGCTCTTGCATGTAGTTCATCAAATGAATGTACCACTAATACTTCTGCAGTAATTCCATTAGTTGGTGTCCCTATGCTACCACCAAGACCTAACATTGACATTTCATAATGACGAGGTTTTAATAATGTTGCTGATTCTTTTCCTCTGACCCAATGAGGAATATTTGTGACTTGTTCTCCGTGAACATTTTCCAATCCATCCGCCTTAAACTGGTCTAGCAGGTAATCTATGACATTCTCCAGTGTTTCTGAGCCGACCAATCTGTTTCCAAATTTATCTGTCATCGCCGCGAGACGGTTGAAAGTTTGATGCCTTCCTTCACCTTTGGTCACAAAATCGATAATTTTCTGTGATATATTGTGATAGGCTTTAATTTGAGAGTCAGTGTTATGTGAGACCAGTTTGCTTGCAGGTATCGAAAATAATGATTGGAACATTGCAAGCAGGAGCAAGCATCCACGTAGAATATCGGATCTCCCAAGGGACCCAAACATCTATAGTGGAACATGAAATAAATTACAACATGCAGAGTTACCTTTATGACAAATGATAATATAATTTGCGCAGACCTTATAGGCTTTAAAGTGAAACTTAAGTTCGTTCTTCTCATGTCCTTGTCTTGCTCTCTCGTTAATTATATTAGACGATCTCTTGCTATATCTGAGATTACTAACTAGTTACCTTAGATTATTGATGTTTAAATCTTGCCTAAATTTGACTCGACACTCGTTATTGTTTGACAGTTACAAGAACCGAAGTTTTGTCACGCAATTTATTAGCCATCTACGCCAAGTTCTTTTTTGAAATTTCTAACAGTAAAAATAGTTTAAAATTTACTTCACTACCAAAGCTCCCACCACATATCGATAGTTTATCTTTGCATTGTGTAAACCCGCAGCATATCATGCAACTCTACGTACACTGGATTCAAGATACTAACCTTGACAACCTCTATTTCCTCGTAAAACTAACGACAAAAAACTGACAAGTTTTCCTTGACAAGTTTCTTTTTCAAAAAGCTAGTCACGCCAGCTCTTGGCCAAGGAAAACTTGGTTTTAAGCCTAGAGACTTAAGGGGGCTTATTAAAGTATGAAGAAAAATCAGTTCATTTTTGTCCGTCTTGTCATGAAAAACTTGAACATTCGTCTATACGACTACGGGGCATCAGGATGCAGAAGCGTGGACCCGAAATCATCATAGTCTATTATGTTTACCACTCTGTGGTGGACGGAAAGCCTTGACATGGTTTTTGCAACACAATTGACAAATGTTCCCAGGGTTAGTTAGTTAAGGTTAGTGCCTAAGGGTTAGTTTTAATGAGGGAGGAAAACCGGGGTACCCGGAGAAAACCCTCGAAGCACAGAAGAGAACCAACCAATCTCTTATTATCCGCAATACCGCTTATTATCATGCATGCTCAATTCTGGAGATGGGGAGGATAATACTATTTTAGCCTCACTATAAGCACTTATACATGTACCGGGTGGGGCAAAAAAAAGTACGACTGTTTCATTTAGTATAACTTAAAAACTAAAAGAGCTATTACACTTAAACAAGTTTCTTTACATTCAGCGATGTCTAACTTAAATTTTGATATATGCCATGTGCATTTTCATGCAATATTGACGGAGACAGCTGCGTTTAAACTTGAGTAAACACTTTTGGAAGTGTCGAGAATTAGCTAAGGATGGCCTATTAAATAATTTGATAACCATGCATTAACATTTTACGCAAGTATTCGTTTCAATGAAGTGAAGTTGAAGTTAGAAGGCCAAATGTTAGAATAAAAGAGCATATCTATTCAAGAAACATTTCTAACTTCAACTTCACTTCATTTAAATAATACTTACGATAAAATGGTAACGATTATCAAATTAGTTTAATAGGCCGTTTTTAGCTAATTCTCGACACTTCCAAAAATGTTTACTCAAAGTTTAAACGCAGCTATCTCAGTCAATATTGCATGAAAATGCACATGGCATATATAAAAATTTAAGTTAGACATCGCTGAATGCAAAGAAACTTGTTTAAGTGTAATAGCTCTTTTAGTTTTTAGGTTATACTAATTCAAACAGTCGTACTTTTTTTTGCCCCACCCGGTATTTAAAGTGACTACGCCTACGGACTGTATGTTTTTTAGTTGTGATGAAATTGTGGCGATTTACGAATCAAAGTTGACTTTTACAGCACTATCATGCTAAAGCATTATGCAAAAAAATAAGGACTGATATCATATTTTCTTCCTAGAACTTAATATCTTCTTTTTGAAACTATTATGAAAATGAGTTCTAGTGGGCAATTATGATATAATGTGACTTGACAAAATAGATCATATTTCAAAGTTAATTAAAAATCATCATCTTTTGAACACGAGCTTGATGTTTCAATTTACAATTAGGTATCCACTCATTTGAACAATAGTTTAGTTCTTACTGTTTTGTCCAATACGCTATATTCCTCAAGCTTTTAACAAGATAGTGCTCAAGATAGTTATTAACGTTGTGAACATTTGATTCGTAAATTGCCACTTTATCAACTCTAGTGAGTAGCGAACGAGCGAGGAACTGCATTCAACGAGCATATCCCAAAACAATTAGTTTATTTCTTGCACATGTCATTTTTCCATACTGATTTAACAGGGTGTCTAACTGTCTACAATCTGCAGGCATGTGTTAGTCATACGTTGATTTACCTACTAGGGAGTAGGGTATCTGGGGGAATGCTCTCTCCCTCCAGAATTTCTTTCATTTTGCATGGGTCTTTGAAACCGCATTTAATGCATTTTGTGGATCGTCATTTTTGAGCAAGATGTAAAGGTCATAAATCCCCCTTACAGTATAATTATAGAGTTTGAGAAAAATGCAAATGTGCCTATTTTATTTTTTCATTCCAAAACATGAGCCATCCAAATTTTCACTCGTTACTCTTGTAAAAACTAAATGAATGCAATCCTTGGTCAATTTGCATTCACAATTTAGCGAGCAAAATTATGTCTCTAATTATGCTATTCTTGTGAGATACCCTAAAGACACACTACAGTCTGTTCTGTGCATGCATACATTGAATTCAGTTTGTGATACAAACAATTGAACTGGTTTCTATGTTCTTGCAAAGCCTGATTGTGCTACCTCGATAATTTATTTTACTCAGGAAGCAGGAAAATATGTATAAGTTGTCACCACTTTGTTTATAAATTATTTGGATACAAAAATGTAAACAAAGCAGACATGCACATGTGTCAACAGACTGTACCACATCTTGTAGCCAATTTTATTCTATGCAGGTAGTACGTATTTCTGTAAAATAAATAATGGATGAATCCCCTCATGCTTTTGGATGGAGGTAGAAATTTCTATGCTACAATTTTATATCTATTGACTGCCTTCCAAGTCATCCCCCACTTTTTGGAATGAATTGATTGTGGCACAATGCTGTGCATACAGAGACGTAGCCACAGGCGGGGGGGGGAAGAGTCCCCCCACTCTACTTCAGGACCACCTTGGAGACATGTTTAAATACAATAAAAAGGTGACATATGCACAATATATTATCGCAGCTAGCAAATTTGATTGCATTTTCGGGACTCTTATGGGGTAATAATGAGATATAATGACCTCCCTAATAAGCTCACACCTTCAGACCGTCCTAATAAGCTCATACCTTCTACAATCGCTAACCCTACCGTCCCCCCAACAATTTCTTGGTGACGTCATAAATTGTCCCCTCCACTTCTGTTTTGCTGGCCACGCCACTGTATGCACACACTGAGCATATTGCCAGTGGATGTCATGGAGCTAGTAATATGCAGCTGTATGTGGCAATGTACAGCAATGTCACACTTACCACAGGCACATATTACTGGCATATGCTATTAGGCTTAACCCATTAAGACTGGCAATAGTTAATCAACTAATGCCAGATATGATTTTACTTATCAAGGGATGAATCTTGGATGAACTGTCTAAGGTTATAAGTAGACTATCTGCCACTATTTACCCATTTTCAAAGTGCCGATGTGCCTCTTTCATTATTGTATTATATCAAGGTCCGGTTATTATTATACTAAATCAAGGCACAGAGTAAAGGGGACTGTTGCAGGCAGAGTGGCTAGTACATACATGTGCACTGCATTTACATCTGTTATCAGGGTTCAATCTCTGCAATATGCAGTTGTCTGATTAATAATTTCTTAAATTCCCTTCAATAGTTGCAGAAAATGAGGGTGCTTCCAGTTTCCACCTAGAAATCTATTGGAAATAGATTTAATAATCACTTTGAATAAGCAATGCATCCTCATAAGGATACACACCACCTTATTACCATCTACCTCCATACATACACAAAGGGCAGTGCCTCAACAGGGGTACTGCCTCTGTTCCCCCTGTGATTCTGGTGTGTTCTTGTATCTCTGACTATAATTTTCTAGCCATACAGCTGTTTAGAAATGGTTTATTTCTCGTACACACTTCCTGTTTAAAATTTATACCCTGCTATTTATATATCAAATATATACTTCATGGTAGAATGCTAGTAGTGCCAAACAATACATACGGTACAATTTTGACAATAGAAAGTAGACACTGATAGCAGAAGGTACACCAATGCATTATTGTAATACTCATAAGATTTTTGTAGTGATTAATTTTTCATTCAGTTCAACATTGTTTGTATTTTGTGACATACTTACAGGTCATAAGTCATATGATGCACAATACGTGTTAGTACATTTAATACATTAAAATACAAACCTTCTTTAGCAACTTCAAGTGACAGTATTTCGCTGGTTTATTAAAACTGCAAAAAGCTTAGTTCTGTTTTATATAATGTTTTGCCAAAATTGACAAAACATTTGCCGGTTCACTTATTTCAGTTATTTGTCCGGAAATACCATTGGGTTTTGAATCCCCGAGGCCGAGGTATGGCCGAGGTTTCCAACACCGAGGGTGTGTGCACGAGGTGTTTAACTTTCACTTTTTCAATTTAATCTTTCAGAGTGTCACGATGGCCGGCTATGTCACACTATATCGGATAGCTTTTCGTATCGGATAGTCATTCCGTTGACATTAAATTACTTAATTAACACTATTTTCGAATTTCGGAGCAATTTTCGCAACGGAGACATTGCTCCGCTCCGCTTCTCAAAATGGTAGTTTTCATATCGGAATAAACTTGCTACAAGTCGACTCACATTCTTTAAAATTTATTCTTTTGAAAAATTTAATAAATGTGTCGGGTCGACTTGTAGCAAGTCTAATATTTTCTAATATCGGATCTTCCAAGCTTCAAGAAACCTCGTACTCAGGGCATTAATTTCTCTTTTTAAATATTGGCTTCCATGTGGAGTCATATCATCTTTTATGTGCAGTTTTTGGGTTAATACAAACAGTTTTTAATGATTATTAGTATAATTTTTCAGTCAGTATTTTAGTATACCGTAGAATCCTGAAAGTAGCGTCCCCCTTACTTTCGGTTTTATCCGCTGTTGGGGCCGCTACTTAGGAGCCCGGAGAGGTTTCAGGTACGTGGTAAAATACTAATTAATATGTTAATATGTTAATATACTTCATTGGAAATAACTTCGGCAACATGGGCCTTACTGGAGCTCTAAAGGGGGGTGGGGGGTGGTTTGTTGGCGGAGGGCAGTTTAGAACTGATCGATGGACGTGATCCCAGTATGATTTGAAACTAGCTAGGCAGTGTAAATTCTGCATTTACGTTCGGACTTAGGTTGGGACGAGTCTATAGTCCTAATAAGCGAACACATGTTTATGCCAGTCTATTCACATTTTTTGGATAACGCACATGCCACAGTTATAATAATGTAAGCATGGAATGGAATAAAGCCAAACTGTTAACCAAGCATTTAAATTGTAAATATATGAGTGAATAATTGGCCGTAACGGACATAAAAATGGAAGCATCAGTCTGTAAGGTCTAAATAAATAGGTCTATGTCGTCCGTATGTGACTATGTCCCCTACTATATATCGACCGGGGGTTCGAGTTAACAGGGTCGGTGTTGGATTTCGTTTATTAATTATGTTAATAATTAATAAGATATAGTCGTTTTATTTTTCATCACAATTGTGAGCCAGTACGGTGCACTAGCTTTAAAGAACTTACAAAGTTTGTACTACTGTTACCTATATAAGTTAAACAGTACCTATCACAGTGTTTGCGCTAAGTTTACTTCGCTAATAGTTAAAAAAGAAGATAAACAATGAAACTAAGTAGAAGATCAGTAATGATCGGCGCAACTTGTTGAACCTTTTATCTCTTTATGCACTTGAAATATGTTTGTATATATTATATACCGATTAAATTGGTGTTGTCTGAATAGAAATCCAAACTTCCGACTTGTCAATGTGCTATATATGTTCTGACATTTTGAGGTTTGCCGATCCACGTCTCGAAAATAGAGTTCGAGTTAACCGGGTAAATTTGACTAGGGGTTTCCACAAGTTGCGCGGCAACTTTTCGTTTTACGAGCACCTTTTTTTTAACCGGCAACTTTTGTAACTTCGAGCAACTTTTCGTAAATTTGACCTATGTTTAGCGATTTTGAGTTTTTCACAACGTTTACTTGGTACTTATCCCAATTGTACTGCCCAATCACGTGAAAGAGTAAATGGCAAACAGGTTCTTTTCAACCAACTGCTTGAAAGGGCGAAATCTTGCATCAAACCTTACTTCCAATACTACTTGGACAAAGTCAACATTCAGTTCTATAGCTATGATATAATCCGAGCATTTCGAGGTGCACGCTTGTGCTGTCCAGTACAGGTTCAATGACTCCAACCTACCATAGAGTACTTAGAATTACTTCGTAAGTTTCCATTTTTGGATGATGCTGCAATTATTACCATTACCCTTGCTGAAGAACTTCCAAATTACCTGGCTCTATCAGATGGTGCTCAAGTACAAACAGAAGATGACAAAGTAAAGTGGTGGGCAAGGAATGCAAACACTCTTCCGAAATGGGCAGCTGTTGTTAGAAATATCTTGCTTGTTCAACCAAGTTCTGGTGCTGCTGAGAGAGTCTTCAGCCTTTTGAACAGTAACTTTTCAAAACGTAAAGTAGCAACTTTTGAGCAACTTTCTTGAAAACTAGCAACTTTTTGGGAAAAGTGGGCAACTTTTAGGCAACTTTTCTTATTTTTTTGAGCAACTATTAGAAGAATTTCGAGCAACTTGTGGAACCCCTAAATTTGACCAAGGGAAAATGAAATTTGATCGAGTTAGCGAGGAGTTCGAGTTAAGCGAGTTCGAGTTAACCGGAGTAAATTACTGTAAAAATTGGTTCAAATCCAGGGGAAATTGGATTTAGTTCGAGTTAGCGGGGAGTTCGAGTTAAGCGAGTTCGAGTTAGCGGGGTTCTACTGTATATATATAGGGTTAACACTACAGGGTGAGTCAGAAAAAAGTGATGCCTTTGAAATTTAATACAATAGTGAACCTTTTGAAATTGAACTTCATATTTGCATTTTCTTTCAAAGAATCTATTGTACCCTATTGTATTTAATTTCAAAGGCATCACTTTTTTCTGACTCACCCTGTAGTGGAAGTGACGTGTTGTTCCTATCCAATGTCAACAGCTATTCAAATGGTGCAATGCGTGGTATTTTTCGCGCACCTTCTAGTCAGTACTCTTTGTTTGCCGAACAGGACGTGACGACTTTCGCTACTATTTAACCGCCCCCGTGTTAACCGCCCCCGTTGTGCCCGCCCCCGTGTGCCCCGAAATCAAAATTACTCGAATTAAATGATCCATATAAAGACATATTAGGTCATCTACGGTTTCTAATAAACGCCGGTGATTTGGTTGGTACTTCTTGTTGTATTTTTTGGTTGATTAATACCATATGAGAATTTGATTCACACTTCAGTTATCAAAGTGAGAAAATGATGTAAATTATTATATTATATGTGACAGTCTTATAGTGAGTTTGTATAATTGTCGAGTGTCGAGGGTAAAAGGTCGAGGGTCAAAAAATCACCAAATATATTGCTACAAATCATATATATATACTCCCTGTTATTTTAAGCTAATTCTGCACTATTCGATCATATTCGATGACCAATGCATAAAAAACCGCCTTCAAATTAAATGACCAGGCTTTCATGGCTCACAAAAGAGGAAGTGATCTTTCAATATACCGCATGCCAGTAGATCGACGGTGATGACCATGGCGGTCAGGCTCGGTCTGCTCCTTGTAGTTTTATTTGTATTCACTGTATTTCTTTCCGAAGTGAGCGAAGAATTGCCTGAAAATGTTACACAGATTGAGCACAAGAAAGTGGGCTTCGGAAATTGGCATTATTTTTATACGAAAGTCGATTTATTTACGAATTGCTTTCGTTACTATTTGCCGTCAAGCTTTCGCAATCGTAAGGTACATTTGACAAGGAAAGATGGCTTTTATCCTGTTCGATCGTTGATGGGGAAGTGGACAAAGCATGGATATATCTGTCTGGTTATTATCGGTCATGATCCTCCTAAAGATCTCACCATTTATTTGGATATTGGAAAATGGCATTTGGTATACAAAGCCGAGAGTCATTCAACCACCATTTTGTTCAGCAACAACAACTATATCAACATTTGCCGAATTAATACTCGTATAACAAGATCTCGAAACAAAACGCCTAACACACGTACTCGGAATATTGAGAATTGTATTCAAATTGATATAGATTTGAAGTCGTATTCAAATGGAGCATAGTGGTCAACGCAAACAAATTAGTATAGCTCACCTTAATGCAGAATCCTTGAGAAATAGAATTCACTTCACTGAAATTAAGAAACTATCTCTCGAAAAAGACTATGATATTTTATCATTTTCTGAGACGTGGTTCAATACAACTGTTACAAATGCTAGTGTGAGCCTTGAAGGCTATAATATTTTCCGACTAGACCGCATACGGAAAAAGGGGCGGTGTCTGTGCTTATGTTAAAGCTAGTCTGAAAGTGAAGGTTCTTAAAGATTTAACGGGATCTTCGAACTCAGGCTTGCATCAGTTGTGGCTTCAGATACAGCATCTACATCTTAAAACTTTTATTCTTTGTGTTGTTTACCGACCCCCCGATTGTGCTATTTCTTGTTTGGCTGATGATTTGTATGCAAACAAACCCATTATACTAGTTGGTGATTTGAACTGTGATCTATTGTCAGTCAATTCTCCAGGAAATGCCTTACAGTCCTTTAGTCACTCGATTGTCTTCTACATTAATTGACATTGTTTTAACGTCAGACTCCACTCTTGTTAAAGCTAGTGGTAAACGACTATCAGTGATCATTTCCTGGTCTATGCTGTACTGGACTTGAAAATGCCCAAATCTAGAGCATGCTATGTTACTACTCGCAGTTATAAGAATTATAATGCAGCTCAGTTTTCGGCCGATGTTTCACGCATTCCTGGAACACTATAGACCTCCTAGACTCTCTAGATGCGAAAGTTGATGGTTTTAATGACCTTTTCAAGCTTGTCTTACAGATTATGCTCCTATCAGGACAACCAAAGTTAAGTGTAGATCAATTCCTTTCATCAATCATGACATTAGAAAACATAAGATTGCCCGTCAAACTGGCTCTGTTAGAGACTGGAATGTTTTCAAACAACAAAGGTGCAAAGTAAAGCAAGAATGCAGAAGTGGAATATTACAATGACCAGATTCTGTCTAATAAGAACAATAGTGCGTCATTATGACACCATAATCTGGAATATACCAAAGAAACGTCGCTTTTAGCGGAAGAATTTAATCGGTACTTCATCTCAGTGGGAGGAAAGGCTTCAATTGCTTCAGAAAATAAATACTGCTCACAGGATACCCAGTTGTAGTACCATCAATATCCCTTGCGACGATCCTTTGAATTTCGACCTGTGACCTGTTTAGAGGTTACAAAGGTGATAAATGCCCAACAACAAAGCTCCAGGGTATGACAAAGTGTCCGTCTCGGTCATCAAGGATTGTCTGCCCCATTTATTGCCAATTATCACCAGCATCGTTTTCCCGTGTGCATGGAAAAATTTAAAGGAAGGTGATTATGAGGTACCTGATGATAACAGACCGATCTCGCTCCTCCTGTACTGTCCAAAGTGATTGACAGTATACATCTTTCTCCACCGAGACTCTTGGTTTACTGGTTGCAGACCATCTTTTAATGCAATTGATGATATAACAGCCATGGTACTCATTGACTTGAGTAAGGCGTTTGACAGTATATGCCACAAATAGGAACAAACCACTCGAATAGGATCTACGGTTTAATTATATTAATATATATTTTTAAATTAGTATTGAAAATCCCTTTTGGGATATACTAATAAATCTTTGTATTGTATTGTAAGTTTGCCATGGGTTTATATGGACAGTATGCGCATAGAGCATGGAGTTGTCGCTTGAATAATAAAAGAAAGAGACATTAAGTATGAACTTTAAAGCCGTGTTAGATATCTAAATTCATGGTTCGTCTACAATAATATATATATGGCCAAACATGCCCGCTGAGAACTAAAACGCCAACAAAATCCACATGTGACTACGTCAGGGGAAGAGTGGCCTATGCTTATGACATGCCCAGATTGGGTCGACATTAAGGTCAAGATTTACTTTATTTCGAAATCAAATTATTTTAGCTTTCAAACCTGAGAAATCGTGGGCGTTTATATCTAAAACACTTCTATATCAGTATAGTCAATTTTATGATTTTTTATTTTATTTGAAAACTAATGTGAACAGAACAAGAAAAGCATTAACAAATTAACGGACTGGACAACAACATAGACTGAACTGCTTCACTGGACAATAACATTTAACCCACATGAACCAAGCTGACGTTGCTGATCCAGTCTTTTGACCCTCGACCTTTTACCCTCACCCTTGACCTTTTACCCTCGACCCTAGACACTCGACAATTAGACAAACTCCTTGTAGTTGGAGAAAACAAAATGAAAAATTCACGTTAAATGATAAATATTGAATTTTTGTCGGGAAGGGCTTAAGGCTCTTTTCCACTCGTCGCAAAAACCAACTCGAGTACTTTCATCCAATCACAATGCTCGACAGTTTATTTTAATTACATGCAAGAACTCGCCAGCGAGTTTGCGAGTTGGTTTTGCGATGAGTGGAAAGAGCCTTAATAGTTGTTTTACAGTGCAGAATCGGTTGCACGCACTGACCTATACTGGTTGCACGGATGCATTTATAGTGCAAAATTTGTTCTGTTTGTCAGTGCGCGTGGTATAGAATGGGGGGAGAGGGGGGGGGGGGGGGGGTGCAGGAGAACGCATGAAAGTAGAAAAAATTCTGTATATTCCAATGAACGATTTTATTTGATGCAGCGAAAAGTGAGGGGGGGGCATAGTCCGGTTCCTCAATTTACTCGATTTCCATGAAATGATCAGGTGATTCGTAGATGCATAGCCTGATAAAACAGACGACCTTTCACGTCTGTTTTATCACGCTAGTATCTGCAGGGCACTGATGCAGGGTGACAAAATCTGATACCTAACTCAAGCTGCCCCTCCCCCTACTCTTAAATGGGCTCGCGGCCCCTGTAATGTTCAATAAAACTGATCATAAAGAACTTCCAATTTGCAAGTGGAAACAAAGCAGAGAATTTCAGGAAGCAACAGTGGAAGCAGCCCACTCACTGTGAAAGCGCTGCAATTTTAATACTGCAATGAAAATATGACGATGTAACATTTTGAACGAGCAAAGTCGTAAAACTTGAGAGATTTAATGATAGCATGTAGGAACAAATCGATTTTTACGTTCAAAGGAGTGTTTTAAAGAAAGCTAAGTATAATCTCCTGTCATGTATGTAACGCAAAGGAACGGGGATGCGCTTGTCTCGCGATCTGCAGCACTTGTCGGAAACGGTCATGAAACATTACTTGTACAAGCCTTATATCCGTACTCTTATGAAATGCAACCAGGACGACAAATTTCATTTGAAGCTGGCGAGTGTTTTATTCTAGTTGAAAAATCCAACGAAGATTGGTGGCATGTGAGAAAAGGCGAGCAAGATATTTATGTCCCAGCGAACTACATGACTGAATCTCATATTGACTTTAGCGATAGCGACACGACGGACAGTCAGGGCGAAAACAGTACACTTTCACCTTCATCTGAGGACTCATATCAAGACATTCAAGACGAAACGGCAAATATAGACGAAGAGAAGACAACAGCGTTTGGCGGGGATGATTCAGAGAGAATATATATGAACGTAAATGATATTTCAGGGAGAATATATGCGAACATACCAGTGAAATCTAATGGGCGAGAGGTATGTACTCAAAACTACTGGAAAATGTAAACATTTGTGTTTCTATTTGCCCGTGTGAAGAACAAGGAAGTCAAAACCATTGCTGTGTACTAGTATTAATCACTTCTAAACGATTGTTAAAGTCTTGTCATCAGGGTTAATAAGGATAATAGATTATTGGATTAAAGAGGTTCTCTGTTCAGGCGAATTTATTTACAAAAAAGATCGAAACTTGCATATTTGGCATTTATGCTGCGGTTTTCTACACCAATGTGCGATTAATGTAAACACAGGATGTAATTTTGTGATTATTAAGTTTTTTCAAAAGTAAAAAGAGTCCTTTCAAATTTTATTTTTCTTCAAAATGCCATTATTTATAATTAACTATTCAATAACCATGTTGTCCAGTATTTGTTTATAATTTTTCAGTCACAATGGTTGAATTTAAAATATTCTCACAAATGATATATTTGCAACATTTTATGCCCTTTGTTTTGATAACATGTTTCAAATTGTTTTCAATTTAAAAATAAATAAATTAAATTATGTATGCAGTATCTATGTAAACATAAATTCAAACATATAATTATTTCAATCATCCTTTACAATTCAGAATCAGAAGGTTTGTTGTGCAAAAAGGTAGAGGTGAAAAAAGAGCACATGCAGATTCCTTTGTCAAACTAGCATTTGTATAAGTTATATTAGCCAGAGTGTCCAACTTCCTTATACTGTTTTACCATAATGGATTATCAGTTTTGCCCGGAAATTTATATTTATATAATATAATTTATTTTGTCGGTTAGAAAATTATAATTCGTGTCACAAAGGTATAATTGCTAGTGGTGGGCGATACTACGATACCGAGTACTTTTTTATCGATAACACTGTTTCGATAAAAGCCGTTACTGCATGCTCGTTTGGCAAACAACTAAACGAAGAACTTCATGTAACATTAAATATTAAACATAATCCGGTCACATGACAAGTATCGAAAACATCGATATTTAAAAAAAGTATCGATACCATCTTTTGAATTGTGAATATCGAAAGTATCGATACTTTAGTAGTGGTATCGCCCACCACTAATAATTGCAGGTTGGCAATTTTTTGCTGTCCTGACATGACAATAGGTTGGCAATCAGTTCAGATAAGCCAATTGCCGACATAATTCAGAAAGCTGTATTCCTGCCAACCTCTTGTAGTCCTTGCAGCAACTTTCATTTTTCATATTAATTTTATTGTGTAATCAGGTCACATAAATTTAGTACTTCAAATCAAATATCTTTTCAATATCATTTGTTTTGCTATTTTTTATATATTTCAAAGCGCTTAGTTTGAATTTGACAAAAAATATACAAAAGATTAAATCTTAAAAAGTAAGAAAGCTGAGTATGATGTCAATATGGGACATCATGATGTCAATATGGGTTTTCAAACATCCAAGATATCCTCTATTAATCCCCTCTCAAATTAGTCTCCCTCTCTAATAAGCCTCCCCCAGAAGTGTATTCATTCATGGCAACTAGGTTTAATATTAGACATATTTTCACTTGCTGCTCTCGTTTAAATTAATTAATGCAAAGCCCATAGTCAAATTGCATTCACAACCCAACATTTCAACACTTTGAATGATCTAAGGTTGCAATGGGGATCTCTATATACTTGAAGGATGATGTCACTGGCCAACATTGTGGGAGATATCTAGTGTCATCTCTATTCAGAGCATGATGATTCATGTTTATGTCCAGACAATGTCTTTGGCCATAACAATTGTTAGTGGAAATTATCTCAGAGTCTTCCCACACAATTGTATATGCTTTGTTTGAAACATGTTTTATATGAACAAGATCTGTTAATTGGCTTTACGCAATTAAGTCAACCTCAATATTATGTTTGGTTAAGATTCTCTTGATTGGTTCAGTATACTACCACATAACCCTCAATAGACTGAGCTATTACCTATTACCTTTACAGAAGGGGACAAAAACTAAGGGGCTGGAATGTTCTGTAGGAATCATCGCTTCACTTGTCAAACTTTAAATAATGTGCGCCTATTGTACTATTATGTGTTTCTGAAATAAATCGCATAATGGTATCCATAACCTGTTAGGCAAATGCATAAATATTGCATATTCTAAAGTTTTTGTCCTATATGATAACACATGCTTGAACTATATATTAAGAATCTTTCGTAAGAAATTTGCTGGCGATAGTGGGAACTAGAACACTCCACAGCATTCACGTCCCTGGCGAGCGTTCAGTGTGGATGGAGCAATCCAAAGGGCATGGATGTGAGACTGAGGGGGGCCTGCGTTGACCAATCATACCTGGGGTGGAGACTGGGTGTCGTTGGCCTTGGTTGGGTTTAGGCAATCATTGAGAAGATGAGAAAATCTTCATAACTTAAAAAATAGATGTGTATTGATTAGATTTATTAATTGGCTTAAACTTTAACATTCACATCAATTTACTGCATTTCTTACTTCTGCATGGGTTTTGGAAAAACCAACAAGCCCCCTGCCTTTATTTAGGCTCCCTCTCTATTTACCCCCCCCCCCCCCTTAATAAGCCCCTCTTAAACATGCTCAATTCCAGAGGATTTGCTGTTGTTCATCTATATTAATATTTTTAAACAAAATACATAATTGTGTTTTGCTTATGTTTCCATGATGTAGCCAAGCATGAGACGACATTATTCAACTGGAGACCAACAGAGTCCCTCAAATGGAGAGGGAAAAACTGGATACTTTCGTCCGAAATCAGCAACTTTACCAGCAGGCTGGTCAATTGAACTAGACAATGAGTCTGGGAGGACATTCTATTTTAACAATGAAACAAACGAGAGCACCTGGAGACCTCCATCTACATGCAGTACAGGCTCAGAATCACAAAATGATGTACGTCTGTGGTTATTGCAGTATTACATATAACACAAGTTCTCCTCCACAGAGGCTTGTCAAGTATTTTTGTAGGATCAGGCTGGGTTTGCACAGCTGTTTTTATTAGTCTTAAGGCTGATTTCCATTCTCTTAAGTCTTAAGGCTGAGTTATGTTATGTACTTGTAAATGAAGGCATTGTTGCTTTTTATTTTTATTTGCTCAGTGCAGTGCCTCGTTGGAAGAACACCAGAAGACCCACCTTTTGGAAGTTTGGAAACTACCAGCTCCTCCCCAGTGCATCCAGTGCTGTAGAACTAAACTAGGGATCTCTCTGGGCGAGGCATGTTGGTGGGGTGACGTCAGTAACCCCCAATCCCATTGTTAAGGCTGAGTTATCTATGTACTTGTAAATGAGGGCATTGTTCCACCCCTTAAGCACCCCTATTCTACACCACTGGCTCCATCACCCCCCCTTTTTGGAAATTACAACTGTTGGCCAGCTCCATCCAGTGCTGTAGAACTAAATTAATAACTAGGGGGATCTCTAGACGAGCATGTTACCAAGGGTGAAAACATTCTGGAATGGATGACGTCATAAGTAACCCCCCCCCCAATCCCATTGTTGCATCTATACGAGGGGGGTTCCACCCCAAGCACCTCCCCTATTCTACACCACTGGCTCCATCACCCCCACTTTTTTGAGTGGATTTTCGCTCTTGGTGACTTCTGTATATACAGGCAATGGTCATTATAGATTTTAAATCTTAATTTTAGACATCAAGGAATTCGTTAAGTGTACCAAGAGGATGGAGGTTAGAAAGACAGTCAGCAGTTGAAGAATATTTATATGTGAGCGAGTCCAATAATGAAAAGGTATGGTTGAACTGGTTCTTTATGCCAAAAGTATGGTAGTTACCATACTTTTGGCATACAATGGAGCCAGTTGTCATAACCCAATTTTCTTTAACAGCGACTCTATATTTATTGGTCCTTGGGGACCCGGATTTTGCAACATATATGAACATGCATCTTATGCAGATATGTGATGTACAGTATATGTGTAACACGTGTGAACCTAGTATAAGCGTATGATACGTGGGGTAATGTATAACAAATATGATACAGATGTATAAGCAGGGGTACATACAAGCACTTTCAATTGGTCAACTACCTTTTTTCAGAAGATTAAGTTTTTTAGGCGCCCTCAGGCGATTTTTGAATTTTGTCTCACTGAGATAGCATTTCCCTAGACTTTAATTGCTCCAAGTCTGTATCTCAAAGGGTTTTTTATTTGGGAGTTTTAGCAAGTCTAGCATTTTCCGTATTCATACACCACTTTACCCTGGTTCCAGAGGCTCTTAAAGAACAACGAGGCAAAATAACGGCGAGGTGAAATAAATACGAGGCGAAAGAGCCTCTGGTCAAATCGATTGCGAATCTCACTTCCCTACTTAATTAGGTTCAGAATCTGAACCTCGTATGTGATTGGCTGTTTGTAAAAACATCTCAAATCGGTTTGGAGAATAAACAAACATTGTACTAATTTTAAACACACAAAGGCTATAATTAGTTCAATGTTTGTTTATTTTCCAAACTGGTTTGAGATGTTTTTTACAAACAGCCAATCACATGCTAGGTTCAGATTCTGAACCTAATCAAGTATGGAAGTGAGATTCGCAATCGATTTGACCAGAGGCTCTTTCGCCTCGTATTTATTTCGCATCGCCCGTTATTTTGCCTCGCCGTTCTTTAAGAGCCTCTGGAACCAGGGTAACACCACTTTTGAGAAAAATTATAACAGTTTTGAAACAAATTATTAATTGTGCGTCGACAACGTATTGAAAAATTGACGGAAAGATAGAAATGTATATAAACAAATCAAATATTTTATTCCTTTTACAAGTAAATTTCAAATTTGCCACAATTTCTTCCAAGTATGTTGTAAAAGAATAATAGCGGAGATTTTATTACCGTATCTACCGGTAAGAGAAAAGTGTGCTAACCTTGTCGCATGTATATATATCCCTGTGTAATAACTTGTATAAGACGCAATGTATAATGCGAGTCATGTGCGATGGATAACTATTATATATGCTACTGATACATGTATAAGGGTATCATACTTAATATAGAATAGAATAGATTTTTAATCAAATTACCTTGCACCCTTACGGCTGAATTACGTAATTATTTATAATAAAATTTAATATATGAATATTACAAATAGAATGTGGTGAATCTAAAAATTTAAATGTAGTATCTATTTTACAAATCAACTATAATTAAACTTATTGCACATGGCAAGGTTAAAGGAGGATGGATCGTATACGCATAGGGTTATGCCCACGGTGGGCGATACCGGGTGGCAGTGCCCAGCACTCATTAGTGCTGCCCAGCGCTCACGCCCATGACAACTCTTGCGCTTGCACTCGCTTATATGTGATAAGGAAATTTCTTTAGTGGATTTTGTTTATATAAACAATACTATTCATGATTCATGCATGCAATATTGGCTACGAGTAACTTGGTAAAAAGCAATATCCATCCAAAGCCAGATTGAATAAATTTATGACCATCAAAATTTGAATAGTTGTCATGCTTCTGGGTCAGCAGTTACCCGCGCTTACTTGGTCCTGGGCAGAACCTACATTGCTGGACCTAGCGGCGTAGCTGACGGTTTTAAAGTTTTGGGAGTTGAGGCGCGAGCAGCCAGGAATTAGGGAGGCAAGGCGCGGGACAGGCGAAAACGCCCACTCAACTTCAACCCCATAAAACCGCCAGCTACGCAGGCAATATTGGACCCTAACCACTGTGATGTAGCATACTTTTGGTATATACTGTATATACTTTCTGCATTGTAAACTGTTATCACTTTTATTTCTTAAAAAGTGGCAGTCATCAAAAGATAATGCTGGCAGAACATATTACTATAACACAAATGGAGAAACTGTATGGGAATTGCCCACGTGTAATGACGAAAATGATTTACCACATGCACACACGGGGGTAAGTTATATTTAGAATATAGTTAGTGGTGATACACTAAGATTGAGGTTTGAAGGAGTTTAATGCATAGAAATAATAGATATCTATCATTTCTATGGTTTAATGCCTGGCTAACCAAAAATCACTATATATTTTATACATAATATCATCCCCTATCAAGTCTCCAACGTTCTGGGGCCGGTTGTATAAAAAAGTATAGTTAAAGTTAACTATATAGTTAGTGCGAAAGTTAACCAATCAGAATCGCGAATTTTACAGTTAACTACTATTTAACTACAAAACGGGTAGTTAAGACTTTTATACAACCGGCCCCTGGTTACTTTGTCCGATCTTTCGATTTTTTGGCCTTTACATGCTGTACTTACATGAGGTTTTCAATTGCCCAAAAAGCGTAAGAGAGGCCTCATATATTATAATCCAAAATCATGTGCTGTAGTTAAACTTTCAAACTCTCTGAGAATATAACAGTCAACAGGTACATAATTTTCAACTACATCAAGTTTGCGTGCACGATGTTTTTCCCGGCGGAGTTTGATGTTTTTGTTCACAAACCATTTTGGGAAAAAGATATTTTGAGGATGTTTCAAAATCTCCGAGACTTAATTAAGTAGAAGGTTTTTTCCCGGACTTTGATGCTGTATTATTCAGACTGTTCAGAAAACAAAATCCAAGTGTATTCTCTCTTGTTTAGCAAGATAAACGTAAATTAACACCAAGATCTCGGATGCTTTCAGAAGGTTCAGAGAGTGTGCTTAATTTACGGCATAAATCGCCACATTTACATCTACGCAGTTCAAGATCAGCATCAATGATTGCCGGATTAAGTTCACTCAATACTACCTCTGCAGAAATGAGCAGCTTTGCTAAGGTATGACCATTTCTTTGTTTAAGTGTCATCCTTGCACCCTCTTTCACCAGCAAAGTTTAATTGCACAGATTGAAGTTTAATTGCACCAAGTTAATGTGTTTATTGCACCAAAAATTTAATAGACTCACTCTGCACTTAAAGTTAGATTGTCGTTTACTTTTTATTGTCATCTATACTAATTGTTAATACTAATTGTCATTTACTAAATGCCATTTACTAATTTTAATTTACTAATTGTGGTTTACTAATTGTCGTTTACTAATTGGTCAAATTACTGTCTGTAGAGATTTTATATATGTGCTTGCAAAATTGAAACTTTTAAAGATGCCTTGCAGTCTGATTTTTTGCAGGTCGTCTGTGTGTAACATGACGTTTGAAAATCAAATGCACAATTTTTATTTCTACATCAATTTAGTTTACTTTCCTGTTTGCTATATCACTATGGGATGGGCTGAGATTTGTACTTTATAGGTTACAGCCTCATCGAGAGAGGTCATATAAAACGAAGTACGGTAAAACGAAACGAGATAAGACTCGTGTAGCTCAGTGAAACAAGTACATTTACTTAACCGTCAATTGTCTATATCATATGGCAACAACGCCTAATACTATAATTGTATTCTGGCTAATGCCTGACTATTTTTCTCTTCTGTTAGTGAAATCTTATAAAATAATTATATGTTTTCACTATGGTATAGAGATACAGTCAAACCTCTCCACCATGAAAAGGGTATTAGAGAGGCGTTATATAGAGGTTTTATTTTTAGAGAAAATATATAAGAATTGTATATCTCGGAACATTGGAAACTATTCTTATTAGAAAGGTGTCCGTATTAGAGAGGTGCCCGTTTTAAAGAGGTGCCGGTCCGTATTATTGAGAGGTGTCCGTATAAGGGAGGTTGGAGTGTTTTACGTTCGAGTGTTGACTGTGCAAAGAAGATTCCACCGACGTTTTCCTTTATATTTAACATACCTAAGAGGCAACAAAAATGAATCAACTCCCCAACCTGATAAAAACCGCCAGCTATGTAGTTGAGACATATAAGACTTACTAAAACGAGGCCATTGAATGTAATTACGCACATGACATATAGGTCTGTGTAAGAAATTGTGTTAAAAGTCGCAGTGAAAAATTTGCCCTTGTGCTTGTAGGCTATAACACGACCTTATGTAACATTGATATTGTTATTAGGGACATCAACGTTCGCCGTCAGACCAAGCGAGAAATTCCTTGGTACTTTCAGATGAGTTTCCACCACTACCACCTAATCTTCCTGCTTTAGAGTATGTAAGTATATAACCAATAACAGAGAGTTTAAGCAGTCGACGTTTTTGGGTTAATTTCCATTTTCATGCACGACCACAACTAGGGCTGAGCACCGGAGGCCGGAGCTCCGGTTTTTTCGGTCAGAGCGGTCGGAGGCCGGAGTTGTCTGTTTTTTTTCAGCTCCGGCTATCTGCTCTGGCCATTCTCGCAATCACAGAGTACGACGTCAAAATGGCAAAAATAACGGCAGACAAAGAACAATATAACAACAATACATCATGTCATTTCACTCTTGTTGCACTGTGCGCCCCAAAATGAGCGCTTTGACTGACGAGTGTTACTTATCAAGTGCGTTTGTTTTCGTTCAAGGCAAACCACTTGAGTAAGTTATGTTTTGTAAAGGCTGATTGCTTTTCAATTTTTCCAAATCAAGCATGTCTGCAACTTTATTGATTATTATTTTCTGCTATTAAAGAACACCTCCCAATGTGCAAGTATTTTTTTAAGTTATCAGCCGGAACCAGACCTTCATATGCAACCGAACTAAAAGTTTACCTGTTCTTAACCACAAATTAAAACTCGGTAATCCTTACAATCCTAATCTTGCAATCCTAACCTTGATCCCAAGCCACCCCCCCCCCCTTTCCCCATTCCTTACCACGTAACACCGTATACCAAAGTTATTGTGACGTCATTTCAGGGCATTTATGTTGAAAATCACAGAAACATTTTTCTTTATAGTCTATCAAGAAAGAAGGAACTATCAACCGTAAGAAACTTTGTGAGAAGGGTGGCAAGAAAGCCAAGTAAGTGTTGTGTAACCTGACCCCTCCCAGGGTCTCACCTTCGCCACCCCACTGCTGCGGAGAGACCCACCCCATACTACGAGATTTTTGATAAATCTCGCACTCAAAAGCCCGACGACTACGACTTTTGCGAGATGACGTATGCAAACAACAAGCGAAAATGACGAATCTCGTACTCGTAGTCGTACTCGTAGTCACTGCTAAAGCTCCCTAGTAACAGGGTTTCGCCGGAGCGGCTGTTAGGGGGGGGGGGCGTGACGGAGGTGAAACCCTGGGAAACAGATTGAGTGTTGTGTTCATTATATTTGTGGCCATATATTGTTTGTTGATGAATTGTGCAATTGAAACTACAAATACCAGAATGTTAGTTTGTATATAGAGAAATTAATCTCATTAGCTTTCATCAGCTCTCATCCTCGTTTGTCCAGGGTTTATATATAAGGGCGGGAAATAATCAATGTTTATCTTTAATCATTAACAGTATTTTTTGAGGTTATTATAAACGTTTACATCATTTTGTATGTTTACCGTTATTTCAGAAAAACATGGAGTCCTTGTTATGTGAAGTTATCATCAGCAAACATGATTATGTACAAAAATCAAAATGCTGCACAACCGGTAAGCTTCAGAGCTGTCTGCTGTAATTCTGCAAGTACAACCTGACCTAGCTGGTGGGAACTGCAGGGGTCAATAAAGTTGGGACCGCTGGGACCAACGGTTGCACACACATTTCAGAAACAAAACAACTTGCAGGCACATTTTGTAAGACTTGTTATAAGTCATTGATGGAAGGTTAAAAGAAACATCAAAACTGCCAGTTACGGACAAATAATTTTAGTCTTTATTATTAACAGTATAGTTAATGATGGTAGAGAAAGAAGTTAAAACAATAAAAGTACGTTCACACGCTGCGATTTGTCGGCCCGATTTGAATATTTTCAGTTGTTGTTGTTGTCAGATGACGTTTGCCACGTATTTTTCAAATATCATTAACGTGCATCTGAAATCGGCCCGGCAAATCGCAGCGTGTAAACGTACCTTAAAGGGCTGAACCGAGTCAGCCGAATATAGCAATTTATGGCTCATCAAGTTAGGATTTTATATTTTCAAGTAGTTTTAGGCACACAAAAAAGTTATCGACCCCTGGTGGGCAGGGCCACTCAACCTGACCAATTTCTAAAGCGTAAAAACTAATTGCTGATAAAGATTGGTTTGTAACATTTTTTCTATATTATATGTATATAATTATATATTTTGTAGAAACCAGGTTTTGCACATGGGCAACCAGACAGCAGTTGCGACCTTAGAGGAGCGGTTATTCAAAAAATGCCTGACGAAAACAAACGACGAAACATAATGCAGGTACCATTACACAGATACCATCACCGCTTCAAGTTGCATGACCTGCAATCAATGACAAAATCTGTCCTCTTTCAGAGGCAGTGGCGCAACTGAACTTTATGACCAGTTGCCATGCATCATGCCAAGTTAGTCATGAAAAGTGCCTGTCATGGATAAAATTTACCTGTTACCAATTTTACAGCACACTAAAATAATAGAAACAAATAAGTCCCTTTGCATGCAGTGAAATGCAGTGAATTTAGCAAACTAAATAATTTGTTTATCTATAACTTGAAATTCTATATAATTTGGGATCACTAGTCCTGTAACTTTGAGATAGGCGGCAAACGGGCAAGCCTTAAGTTACACCGCTGTCTTTTAAAGGTTTAACAAGCCTTAAACAGAGAAGGAATGGGTTGCTTATTTATGTTTCTTCATTCAGAAGCATTGGCTTTTAAGCATATTTTTCAGAGATGATTGTAAGAGATTCTCAGAGTATTCCTTGTAACATGTATGCGAAATGCAACCGATTAATATTCAATCGTTCTGTATTTTCTCTTCAGATTGCTACAGTTGCGAAATTATGTTTTCTGCTTCAAGTGGATGACGTACATGAATTTAGCGTGTGGTATCATATGATTGCCAATGTCGTCAAATATCTGGTTAGTTTGATGCATTATTTCAGTATATATAGGTAATAAATAGCATGGATTCGAGTCCGAAGGACAAGACCTGTCGACTAAAATCTGTTAAAACGTGTCAAATGCTCTTGACAAACATGAATGTTTCACGTGAGCTTTTTATATCTGCGACTGTTCATCCTTAGATGCAAACGACGGTACTTGATATTAATGAAAGATGTCTTTCTCTATGTTTTCTAGGAGGAAAATGAGCCAGTAGGTAAGACATTGCATGTCATTTCATCACATTTTTCAGTAAAAAATTTCAGGGTATTTTGTATTGTACTTTCACTGCTGTACATCTTCAACATTGTGTCAGAGAGGCATTACAGCACTTGGCCTCACTGATCATGTTTGTATCAATTTTTCTTAGATAATGGTATGCAAGCAAGGCTATATGGTGATATTGTCAATATATCAAGACCAGCACCTCCACCACCATCAACTGTTGACCCAAGAGGATCTCTAAAGAAATGTATGAATATTCTTACAGTATTGCCCAAATTTTGATTTACCGTTCGAAAATAATCGAGTAGAAAACACGTCTCAAATGTGTCCAAAACGCGTTTATGCTGCGTTCCGTTTGCGTTTCAATTGCATTTTCTTTTGTTCCTGAACGCATTCCAAATTGCGTTATATTTGCTCTCCACTCTCACCAAAACGCATTCCATTATTACGTCGTAAGATAAACTTATATATATACTTGAAATTCATCTGCGTAAGAAAATATTGGGTGGGGCTGATCCCCCCACCCCTCCTCTCCCAGTGTCCTCCACTTTCACAATATATAATAATTGCGGCGTTTAGCACGTGGAGATGGAGATAAGAAGAACATCAGGGATAAATTAAAGAAACTTATTACTAGAAGACCAACTATGGAAGAACTACGAAAGAAAGGAATTCTGAAAGGTAATAGACGAGTTTATAGTCTAGCTTTCCCAATGAAATGTTTGAATAAACCAATTTTAATTGGTTAAAATGCTTTCTCCAAAAATAATTGGCACTATCTGGGCGTCTCTTTACACGAGCTTGGGTTGTCTTTAGATGATTAGTGCCACACCAGGGTATTACGGGCTCAAATCTCTGCTGGACCGTGTAGATCTGGCAATATCCATCATATATTTAAACTTCCTTTGCTTTTATCTGATTTTATTGGAAATGTACCAAACTAGGTTATTTTATTGTTATTTGTTGCTGTTTGGCAATACAGTAAAAACAATAACGAAGCCTGCAATACATGACCCTGACACTAATCCTTTAAAATCAGGTGGCAAGTGCAATTAGCGTTTTATACAGTTGCCTCAAGCTGAGGTCAGAGAATTGCCAATGTTGCCGGGTTGAACCCGAGTTGAAAGTCAACCCAGGCTCGTGTTAGGGACTCAATTCCTTAAATTTATATATAGTTTAAATTTATATAAAGTTTATTTGGCTGTTAGGACGATTAACTTGAAAGTATATTAAATAGAAGGGGTAACCGAGAAAAAGAGTAATCTCTGTACAAATGCTGATGTTGATAATTCTGGACGATCCCTAAGAATTCTATATTCTAAACATTTCTATAATATTTAATTGCCATATTGCATTATCATACAAAAGGTCAGTGATGAAGGTCATGTTAAAAAATTTTTTTTTTTTATTCAGATATAACATTTGGTTGTCATATCGTAAAACTGTGTGGAAGAGAGCAGACTAAAGTTCCCAAAGTCGTGATTGGCTGTATAGAGGCTATCGAAGATAAAGGTAATTTACTGTGCTTTCCTGTTGAGTTTGAAACGCCACCATGTGTTGAAGTTCCAAGTTCAACTAGAGACCACAGTAATTTTCCACTTTGTTTTTTCAACCGTTCTCGGTCACTGTAAAGGTTTAACTGTTGACACTGCAGTGAACGAGACAACGAATTTTTCGTTATTCAGCTGCAGTGTCAGAATTAATATGAAACAGTTGTTCATATCTCTGAGGATGATTCTGAAATAGAATTGAAACACTGCACGTCTTCCAAGACAAGCGTTGATCGTCCCGAAAATATTTCGTAAATTGGATAAAACTTGCTGCCAATCCCCGTTGACTCGATAGCTCATTGGATAAAACTTGCTGCCAATCCCCGTTGACTCGATAGCTCATTGGATAAAACTTGCTGCCAATCCCCGTTGACTCGATAGCTCAATGGGTAGAGCGGCGGTGTAGAAACCCGAAGATGCGAGTTCGAATCCCACTCGACATAACGAATTTTTCGTTGTTCTCGGTAATTATAATATGATATATTATGAAGTTGGTTGTATAATATATATAGTTGTTATAATATGAAGCTGTTATTCATATCTCTGAGGAAGGTTCTGAAGTAAAGGTTTAATGTAGGTCATTTTTGATAGGAATTGTTATAATTGTTTTAGGTCTTGATTTTGATGGTTTGTACAGAATATCTGGCAACGTTTCTTCGATACAACAACTTCGCATAACTGTAGATCAAGGTATGATTCAGTAATGATTGTACTGATGTTACATCGGCATTATCACCTGCAGTGAACTCTTCGTAAACTGGAGCGCTAACTCCAATGATCAAGTCCTATGGTTGGATGAAGCTAATTTGAAGTTTAAAGGGGGGACTGCGTGGGGAAAATACACTCTCTAAAGGACTAGAGAGAGTTTCGAGGTGTGGAAAATTCAGTCAAAAGTTTGTTTTTGATCAAAAAATTAGATTCGAAAGCTTCAATTTAAAATAACCGATGCTGGTTTTCTGCATAGTTCTCACTGTTCTACACTTAGTTGCAGTAAAAATTCGAGGAGTAACATTCTTCTATTCGTAAAAATGGCAAATGATTGAATGTGTGCCGAACCAAACTTAGCTCTTCAACTTCGAAAAAAAGCAAGTTTAAAACATTTCGACGGTCCCAAAACTTGTTTTCTAAATTCCAGGTATTGAAGTCTATTTTGAGCTTTTAGTCATTGCTCCAAATGCTGTAAAACGTGAATAAATCGATGTTTTCAAAGTGGTGTGTTTTTTTCGGCTTTGTACGTACATGGCGGCCATCATGAGCGGCCAAGTGATCGTTCCAGTCCCCTTAAGGTACGTTCACACATTGCGATTTGTCGGGGCGATTTCAGATGCACGTTAATGATATTTGAAAAATACGTGGCAAACGTCATCTGGTGACATCATCAACTGAAAATATTCGTCATTAACATTCAGCAAAACCTAAAATCGGTCCGACAAATCGCTGTGTGTGAACGTACCTTTATGAGTTCACTGATTATCACTCACTGCATTTGCAAACGTTGGGACGAGGAATGGGTCGAGGGTTGGTAGAAGCTCCCGTGGTTTGTCTCTGAACTAGTACTTGAAAAAAGACTGAAAACACTTTGAAAGTCCTTGGTTAGGAGGTCATGTTTCTAGTATCTTTTCAAGTATACTTCAGACACAATGCTCTTTTTCTTTTCATCAAATCCCTGTTGGATATTCCTCGTCAACCTTACTAACGTATACCCGAGCCATCCATTTCTCACTTCTCTTACCTTCTCTGACATCGCAACAACGCCAGTCTTAGCTCTTATATATCATAATTTTCATACGTCTTTCTCTCCCTGTACACTGTATACTGTACAAAACTACTGTAGCATAGTATATCAAATTGTATATCTCTATCTTTATAGAGGAGAATGTGAAGTTTGGTGAACGTCCATTTGACGATGTTAATGTGTTATCTGGCACGTTAAAACTCTACTTCAGAGAGCTGCCTGAACCTTTAATTCCCTTCGATGCCTATGATCATTTTATTAGCGCAATAAGTGAGTAATTTTACACTTACATTCAAAATGTATTTGCTTATTTTTTCCACTGTTTCATCAAAGCCACGAGCGTTTCACTTTAAGCGCTCATTCCAGGGAAAGGCAGTACTCCTTCATGGAGTTATCGGCACTTTGAACAACACGAAATAGCCCAACGTGTGCCTTTTACTCTCCTTCCGATAGTAACTCCTAGTTCGTTAAAATATATGCTTATCCCATTATTGGTTAATTCATGGACATGTACACATATTAAAACAGCATTATGTATGTATTGCAGAATTACCGACAAAGCAAGAGAAAACTAATGTTCTTCGAACTCAAGTTAACAAGCTTCCTTCGCCAAATTGTGAAACGTTCAGATATCTTTTCAGACATCTAAAGAGGTAAAATTTACAGCTATTTCTCTATAAAAAACCGGAGGTTTTCACCGGGATATAATCCTTATTGGAACTCTAAGGAGAACGGATGAGATATTCAGTATAAATGGACCGTTTGTATACCAGAGGCGTGCCAATACGACATCTGCATTCCCATGCAGAACCATTTCCTGTATATAATAAGCTAGATTAAGTATATAATCGCGCTGTATTCAAGCAAGTTCGTCTGCATAGTTCATTAGAGACCTTACGATTTTGAGACGGCAACGTGACGACGACGGCTACAAATACAATGAAATTTATAGTATTTAGAATAGAAATGAATAATTAAAATACCACGGGAATTTTAGACGTCATCCTCGCTCTGTTTACAACGGTAAACTACAGATTTTTACGCCTTGTGTTCAACGTCTGCATTTCAAGCCGCGAGAAGTGGTACTCAACAAATTGGCTCAGTACTGAAGTAGAAATCTTCTAAACCAAAAAGCGCTTATCTCAACTTCCACAAACTGAAGTGAATTCATACGATTGATAATACACGACAAATTTTATTTAATTGATTTATTTGAAGCAGTTTGTTTTGGCCGTCGTCGTTCGCGTTGCCGTCCTACATCGTAAGGTCTCTAATTTGCAGATGGATGATACTTCAGACGGATTAGTATAAATGGGGCAATAAAGTTATGAATGCGTGGTTTCAGTGTAGGTAGCTATGAACGATATGTATTGAAACTACGAAGCCACAAACTTCCAGACGAAGTGCCTTCGCTCGAAACGTCGAAATTCTTGTTATATTTGTCAGATGGTTTGATCACACACTTCCTCGAAGCAATAAAATTAGTTTAGAAAATGGCCTAATATCTTGCACATATTTCATTTGTAATCAACTTTGTACATTTGTATTGTTCAGGGTAATGGAGAACAGTAAAAAGAACAGAATGCACGCACACAACATTGCTATCGTGTTTGGTCCAACACTGTTAGCACCACGAGAAGAACATTCCGGTAACATAGCTCTGAATACAGTATACCAGAACCAAATAGTTGAATATATATTGTTAGAATATGACCAGGTTTTGGGAAAAGATAGTTGATTTGTATCTTAGATACGTGTAAATTTACTTGTAAGGTATCATAGATACGTATAATGTACAAAGTGTTATGCACTCGCTATAAGAAATCACTAACAAATCGTGTTTCACGCGTAAAATTAAGATGTAATTATTATACTGTAAAAATCTAATTTTTCGTTCCACTTTATTGCTTCACTGGTTGCCTGCTGTTTAATCAGCCAATCAGCGTAATCCAAATTAGGCCTAGGCTTCCCGTGTAAATATGGCTTATGACAGGGCCTTTTAACATATACAAGCTGTATATATACCCCCACTCCAGTATATTATCCCCCACCCAGTGAAGGTCCTTGTTATCTTAAATATAAGCAAAAAAGGAAGAATGGCTTAGTTCAGACGGAAGAGGGTTTAAATAGTTCCATAGCCAAACCTTGCTTTTATGCTGAAAGCTCAGTCTGCCTAGATGGAATCTATCGAAATACTTTGTTTGGGGAAAACCCGCAGACTCCCCTATACAGCTACGCGCTTTCTCAGTGCACGCCTCCTATAGTTAGGTTTCTTGGTGCCCCCTCCACTGACGAATTGTTTGAAAAAGCCCTGGCTTATGATCTCAGTTAAACGAGACGTTTTGGCTAGTGAGATACTTTTGATATATTGGAATAAGTCAGTTAGTATAATAGAAAATAAAAACGATATTGAAAGCAATTAAAATGTTGTTTACGAGATCTTTATGTACATGTTCATAAACGCTTTTCAAATGGTTTTCTGTTGCTGGCTTCTGTACTTCGTACCATAAAGTGAACGGCATTTTACCAAGTCAATAACCGTGACTCATTTCGATACATCAAAAGTACCTCATACGCACATGCTAAAAATAGGTGGAAACATTGATTGATTTGGAAGCATGGAGATTGTTATGTTCATTACTGCAAATATATGTATTAAGGGATACCAACTTCGCAAGTCATGCGTCACTCTAAGTCTAATATACATTAGTAGAATCATACTAGTATACAATTGCGAATGCTGTAATTTGATTGTCGATAGATAGCGAGTAGCGAAACAGCCATCTCCTCGGCGCGATTTTTAACGAATTTATTTCAATAAATGATGAAAAACGTTTTGAAATACTGTTTTCTTGCTGGTTTCTACTAAAACAATTAGATAATTCGCTCTCGATTTCTATGAGATGATAGTTCATTACTTCATTCGGGCTTCGCCCTCATCAACTATCACCTCATAGAAATCTTGAGCTCATAATCTAATTGTTAAATAGAGAAGGATTTCCTGGAGTTTTGTTCATTCATTGTGTAATATTCATAATCTGAAGTGGGTCATTACTGTATTCAAGGTCAGCAATGGGAATGCATGGTTGCAACGCATTGCTCAGGGAGTAGGCTGAAGAACAGCTCAAGTGGGCTTTATTAGATTAGTAAGAGGATTCGACAAACTACCAGTTTCTCGTCATGATTTTTGCCAATGAATCCATTTAACATTTACCATGTTCTTCGAATTTGCGAACATTTGCCCAAATGGTGCATGGGCTGCCTATCTGGGAAATATTCCCTAAAACGTCGCGAGTTATCTGCAAAAATTTCGAGTTTTGTAAAATGTCGATCTTAACCTTGAAAGTTCGTTGTTTTCCACTTCAAACGTATCGTATCGTAACGTTGAAGTCAGTAGTTCTACCCGAGTGCTCAGGAAACAAAGAAATACACTACGTTTTGCTACGATACCCGTATTGTACCGAAACGTAGCGTATTTCTTTCTACGTTACGATATGTTTGAAGTGGAGCATGCCTATAGGCCATACGTTAGAACATCTTAAATTCGGATTCCTATTAAAATTTGAATTCCAATGAGAATAATTTCAATAGGCGCGATTTCGACTGGCACTTGACAGGTAAAAGACCAGTGCAAAAGTTAACCGCCTATTTTAGACTTAACTACTAATTAACTACAAAACGGGTGGTTAAATGTAGTTTAGTGTTTTACACAACCTGCCCCGATCTTTATTGATTCTAAGCCTAGGGTCGTCGGAAGCGGGAGGGGAGGGCTTAGCCCCTCGTCCCAATAATTCGTTCGTCCAGGATTTTACTGTCGTCATTTTACATTCTTTACAGAGAGATCTGTGCAAAAAATATTCTTCTCCCATAAGGGCACGCAGACAGATCGAGTCACGGTTGAGAAGCTCTTTATTTTAACACTAATTTACTGTATCTTGGAGGATGTTTAGATTTGTCATATTTATTTTGCTTAAAATAGCACTTTCTAACGAAAGGATTTTGAGCCAATTAATGAACATGTATTTTCATGATAGTTAATGACAGTGGTAGTTTTATAGGACGAATGCTATTGGTAAAATATGATGCACCTGGTTCTGGGGGCGAAGATCTTAAATTCTTAAGCTCGGCAGTTCGCAACTTCAATAAAAATTTCATCTAACGAAACACGGAAAATGCACTTCCGAAGACGCAAAATTTTAACGCAATAATTTGCTTCCGACGGCACTGGATATGAAACAAGTAAGTATAGACTCAATGTACACTTTTCACACACACTGTTCACTGACGAACTTAGAGCATTATAGATGAACACTCATGAACTATGTCAACTGAGTATATATCGCGCTATTCTATAGTTAGATCGTCTGGATGGTTCCTCGGATGGTTCGTGTTGTCTTTATCCTTTTCTATTATAAATGGGACTATTTACTGAGCAACTTCTTGCAGAAGGTAGTTCAGCCGTATAAATCTTATTTTTACATTTCCCTTCTCCTCCTAGCCTCCTCCACAGGCATCTCTATAGGGGTCACTCACTGATCAGTGGGGTCACTGTGTGAGAAACCCCTTTCGAGATGCCTGCGGATGAGGCTACCCATAGCTTACACTATATTTAAGGCCAGACGCAATTTCGGAACAGGAAATTGTGAGAATAAATCTCGTTTTACTTTGCCGATATTTTCTTGCCAAACATACCCAGAAGGCAACAAAGAAATTAATGAGAGTGGTAATATCGGTGAAGTGAAACGCGGGCCATGTCCTCACATTGGTTGTACACATGCCGTGCAGAAATTGCGTCGCAGCAAGTCACAGCAAAACATCGCCTTTAGTATATGAACTACACAAACTATATTCTAAACATGTAAAGAACAGTGTGAAGTTTTATTATTTACAAATTGCGTACCGTACACCATACCCAACAAATGTTAGCATTATTCTAAAGCGAGTAAGATAAAATATATCAGAAGCAAGCACATCAAATTACAGGTTGGTATTGTTCCACTCTCTCCAGTAACTGATCTGAATAACCAGGCGAATAATATCTAAGAAAAACAAACAAAAATGAACATTTTCTTAAGATTTAAGTTTCATGGGACCGGTACTGACATTGATCATTATAAATGTTTTTAAAGAGTTAATCATTTTCAAATTCCATTCTGTTTTTATACATCATCAATATTATTGTCTACATAAATAAATGGTACTCGGAAAACAAGCCAAATTATTTTCCCAAATTATTCAACGCGTGACTGCGTGTTATAATGATACGATTCATGTTGTGTGTATTGATCTTAATGCCTGCTGTATTGTCTTTGAATACAGCTGACAGTGTTTCACTACAGGGTGTATAAAAAAAACTGCAACCCTCTGAAATCAGATATTTTTAGAATTTGCATGATTCAGCACTAATTGATCCCAAGACACAATATATAGCTATAGAAAGGAATTTCATGTTTGGGGATGTACTGTACAGGGTGTCCCAAAAAAGTCCCCCTATACACCCTGTATCAAAAAAACTGCAAATACCATAATTTGTATGCACGAGATCATACATTAGAATTTCAATGGCTGTGCAAATAATTACGCTTCTGGGATTTGAAAATACGTTTCACGTGCAGTACTAGACATTCAAAATAAGCACACAAAGTGAATTAAAATTCACTTTGTGTGCTTGTATTTATACCCCTGTGAAACGTATTTTAAACTCCCAGAAGCGTAAATATTACCACAGCCATTGAAATTCTACTGTATGATCTCGTGCATACAAATTATGGTATTTGCAGTTTTTTTGATACACCCTGTAAATCACTCTGTTATAAAAAGGTTATCCTATAGCTTCTAAAACGAACAGCAACACAAATGTCAAATTACAAATTCACGTCTTACCGTCAGTTCGAGTAAGAATGGTTCAACTGACTACAGAGCAACGAGTATTTGTCGTAAAACCATTTGTTTGTGAAATCGTTTTGCTTGCTTCGATCGTTTTGAGGCATTGAAACGCTAATTAGCAGTGCACATGGCTGTTATGAAAATTATAGGGTTGCAGTTTTTTTGAGACAACCTATATAACAGCGAGGATCGAATAATAACAGAGGTCTTCAGAATGATATGAATGCTGTGTTTTACTTTGGAAAATTTAGTGACGCTCTGGGAGTAATGTTCTCGTAATGGAAGCAGATCTTTTTGTTTACGGTGCCATTCGAATCCGCGATAGCAGATTCAGTAGCGAGGCAGCACACTATTCTTGATAAAAGTTGTAACACGTTTGAATTTCCCTCCATCACTTAGGGGCGGTCATTAATTATTGGGGGGGGGGAGCGGTAAATTTAGGGGGAGGGATACGAAGGGTCAAATATTTTTGGGCCATTGTGCTCAGGGAGGGTCACGATTTTTGGGCGCCTATTTTGAGGATGTAATTTTTAAAATGTGGCTTTGCTCTACAACTAGCATCACCTATAGTTTGAACAAATAAATTTTAGGTTGTGATATAGTTCATCTACTTGCACATGTTATACAATCATTGTAAAATGCAGGGAAATGCACATCTCATTATATTACATTATTACATTATATTTACAGCAAATACTTTATGGTAAATAAGTCATGGTCCTATAGACTTTCACGAACTCCATATCGAAAAATTCCTTTTTAGGAAAACACAGAGAGACTTGGAGCATCCTCTCAACTTGAACAGTCTAACAGTAACAACAAAAAATGTAACTGATTTATATACTGTAGTCTGATTCACATGTGGGCTCATAGTAGGGTGTACATGCAGATGTTTCCCAGTATGGGCCATTAGCGAGTTTACGATTGACGATGATTGCGGTGTGCGAAGACGCCGCAAGAGGACTGCAAAGTAGTGCGTTTGGGGTGTCTTCACTTTTTCCCGCGGCGTCTTATTGCACTACGAAACGCAATTTTTCCAATTCTACGTCGTGTTGACAACGTAGTATGTTTTAAGGTGAGTTTTCATATTTTTCTTTTTGGTTCCACGGCGTCTTCGCACACCGCGTCGTCAATCGTAAACTCGCTAATATCCTCTGAACTACTACCCCATTCATCACCACCATCACTTGCACCAGCACCGTCACAATAACTTTCATCAGCACCATCACTTTCACCACCATCACTTTCACTTTCACCACTATCACTTTCACCACCATCACCATTAATGAAAACGTTCGTGTTCTTCAATAATCGTAAACATATTAATGATGTTTGGTGAGAAAATAAACTCGTAGTATATGTAAATCAGCAGGATTTTGTATCAGATATACAAGCTCCTTCACTGTCATAATACGATTTCCTTTGCGATTTCGGCCCATTAAAATTAGTATCCAAAAGGTTGAGAAAAGCGTGTATTGCATGTTGGAGCAGATTTCTATAAAAATACCACGACTTTGTGTGTTATCAGAAGATGGTTCAACAATAACTTGGAAACACTTTAATTATGTTGACGGGATGACAGAAGAGCAGATACAGGGAATGGCCAGCGAGGAAATGAACGCATGGAAAGTATGTGAAGATGTTTGCAGCAGGATTGACGGCGAACCTGCACCGTCTGGCGATATGACAGCATATGTGACGCACAAAGAAGGTATGTTCTTTCATTCGTTGCTGTCAATAAATTACAGTAATGACTACACCTTTTCCTTTTCCTTTTCCTAGAAAAACATATTTTCTGGAATACCACCGCATATCTCGATAAGTTCCTCAAGGTCTCTGATTCTAAAAAAGATTATGTGCCCGGTGGTGCATACTTTAGGAAAGTTGAATGCTTCATTAGACAGCATTATGAAATCGGTGACTTATATATGGAATACACAAGAGGGAGTTACTCAAAATCATTGGGTAAAGTTGGATGTAAACTTCTACACATGTATTAGAGTTAAAAACCACCTCACTCAGCCATTTTCTTTTGCATTATGTGTTCCCCAGAAGTTGACGACAAACAGATCCAAATAGTATCTCGACAGTGGTGTAACATAGTGACACGTATTACATATTACGGAAATGCAATTCTATTGTTCCCGCTTTTTGTAGGTAAACTATGTGGGTTTTGTGAAACGATAAATCCAGACGCATCAGAGACTCGTTAGACGTGTTAAGAGGCCTTTTCCTGACAAAAATCGAGAAGGTTACGTTTACACTATTGTTCCCTCGAGGAAACTCCAGGAGAAGGATTTTAGAAGGAAGAGAGGTTGATGACTCTCAGCCAAGAGTTGTGCTAGGAAAATTGTTTGCTGATGGTAAGATATGAACGACATTCCGTAGAGAAATTCATAGAGAAATTCAGCAAAGCATGCGTTGTCGAAAATAGGCTGGTCAACCAGTACTTGGATCATCTTCGCGACTAGAGAGAAATAAGATAAAGAGGGCATAGAAGCTTTGAGGATTACAACTGGGAAGCCATCTACAGGGAAGGAAAATTGATAAGCTTGAAAGTTGCTGTTTTGGACTTGTATATATATTTCTAACCAAAAGTTGGAGCACTCGAAAGGGGCGTTAAAACAAGAAAAAGTGATGATGAACAGCGGGGATTCCGATGAGGACGAACAGCATGCTGAAAGTGAAGGCGTAGATATTGAGGAAGAGAATATTTCCAACCTGTTGCAGACCACAAGAGTTAAAACAAAAAAAGTGAATGATGAACACAGCAGATTCCGATGAGGACGAACAGCATGCTGAAAGTGAAGGCGTAGATATTGAGGAAGAGAATATTTCCAACCTGTTGCAGACCACAAGATCTGGGAGAATTTGCAGGTCATGGAAGGGGAGAGCAAGAGTTTCAGATTTTTCTTGACGAAAGAAGACAATTTCATTGTATTATTTACAAAGTTTCGACCGTCTGTTTAAATTTCCTATGCCGAAATTGATTTCCATTACGGAACAAATATAAATGGGAAAAGTTAGAAAGAACTTGTGTCAGGGGAGGGTCATGATTTTTTGGGCTAAGGTTTTGGGGAAAGGTCACGTTTTTTGGGCTAATACCTGGAAGAGGTTATGTATTTTTGGGCCCTCCTTTATGAAATTTTACCGGCCCTCCCCCCCAATAATTAATGACCGCTCCCTTATATATAATGAACCGATTTTGTGTCTGCAACATTTGTGACGTCAAATTATGACGTGCATTAAGGAATTTACATTATATGATACCCCAGGAGTTTACGATAGCAGTCCGATTACTAGCGATTACTTTGTTCGGAAATTTGCGTAGAAAGACGATTAAGCGCTGTGCCATGTAGCATGACTGAATATTCAAGACGCATACTGTAGCTACATCTCAGCAATCGTATAATAGATTTTGCGCATATTGTTTCTTGAATACAGAACTCTAAAGCGGCTGTGTAATTCTACAGTCTGACAAGATAAAGTAATGAATAGAGGCAAAATTGTACCTTGAATATATCATAAAAATCACGTTTTCTAGACTTGTGCAGTTGTGCTGCTACCTACAATGCTTTATAAAGAGCGTACATGTCTGTACAACATAGTCGAATATGGCTGCTCTTTGCGCAAATTGTTTCTGAAGTGATTTTTATGCGTGAGGTTGCCAAAACGCGGTGTCATGCACAGAGGCGCCTTTAAAATGTGGCATGGTGTCAATGCCAGACTTCGGCAGCACTTTCCTTGCGATAGTAATTCCTAGTATTGAGATATATCGTTTATTTAATTTTGTTTTTTGACGAACTGCAAACACAAGTTTCACGTTGCATGGTTTGCCATGAGACGAAATTGCAAATATGATTTATATGGCCTTAAAGGCCATGTTACACGAGGTAATTTTTCTTGCAACTTGCAACGCAATTTCGGACACAGAGCGATGTTACGTAAAATGTCGCAGAGAAATTGTGAGCATGAATCTTTACTTTGGCTATGTCGTTATTTTTCTTGCTAAACATGCCCAGAAGGCACTGTTCTTCTAGGTGTACATTTCCACACAACATGGCTTTGAGCAGCAAATATTGCCCGTGTAACCGCATGGTCTCATCAGCTGGAAACTCCGCGAATCTATCTTCCTTGACTAGCTTCTTATCAGTATCAACAAGACCATTCTTTTTTCCATTTTTGAGACCTCGTAGATTTTTACCTGATTGGTGGGAAGTATATTCTCGACTGAAACACTCTCGCAGATTTTAGTATTTTTCTGGCAAGGTATGGTTTGAAATTCCTGAGACAAAAGAGTTATTGACTTTAAAGGTAGCAGTGCCTTTTAGAATGTTTACCTAACTATAAAACATTGAAACCTTAATTCATGAAATTAAGCTTCCCTCGCCCTATATAGGTATATAAAAAATATATCTTGCCAAATATTATAATATTTGAACCAAAATTTATATACATTTTTAGACCGTTATTTAGCCCATTTTCCTGTATCACATTGATATTCTTCCGTTTTGGTTTATGAATTATAAATTAATATTGTTTAAAGTAGATTGAGTTAGTATATTATAGTGTTAAGCATATATGATCCGGTTTTCACCCGGGGTATCCCTCGCCATTCCACGACTGTCCACAAATATCTGTAAGTAGTCCACAATTGATGGCTTTAGCACATCCTTTAAGAAAACAGCTGGAAAGACAACGATGTTTCCCCGAACTTTTCGCAATTCGTCCTCGGCTAGCTTCTGATCAATATCAACAAGACCTTGCAGCTTTTTCCATTCTTCGAGATCATGGTAGTTCCACACGTGATTAGTGGGTAGTATCCTCGACCGAAACACCCTCTCGTAGATTAACATGTTATCTCTGGCCTGGTTGAAAATTTCTGTGATAAATGAGTCCACCAGCGGGTCTTTGACATTCAATTCATCAACTTTATCTTCGGTATTTAAAAGCCCCAAATGTTCCTGGTGGAGATGACATCTCAGATTATGTGAAAACTTTCCAACTTGGCATGGTCTATCATTCATTTTTCCGTTAATCATTTCCACATCTTCAACAATGACTGCTACTTCCGAATCTCTTCCCCCAAGCATACTCCGGTCATTGATATTAGCTGAACCGATGATAGTAACTCGATCGTCGATGATCATTAATTTGCTGTGCACATAAATAATCTCTGTCGCCAAATTCTCGCCCAACAAACCGTGCGTTCGCAATCCATAAACACTAAAATAACTCTTCACAGCCCAGGGCGGCATTTTTCGTTTTCGTAGCTGGTGGAATAAGGAGCTTTTCCCCGAGTAAAGAGTCGCATAGTTCCAGTAACTTATTCCTGTTAAACGATTTAGAATACCTGAAGTCCATTCCTCAGGACCAAACTCCGGCTTCAGTGGCATTACTATCGTGACATGGAAGTCCTCACTTTTCTCGTAAGCACGATAAATTCGATCTGCCAAAGCCGATTGAATCAGATTCTTCACGTTCATTAATATACCTGGTTGAGATGAGATGAAAAACTGATTCTCGATGTAAATATAGTGCTTCGCATTTTCAATTGCGTGAAGATAAGCGTTATAAATTGAAGCTTCGTGAGGTTGCCCAGCCGACCAGTCGTCAACAGAACGAAGGACTTGCACGTTAGCCTTTGTATAAGAACTGACATCAGGGAATCTATACTCAGATACATCAAGTTCAGCTGGCAAATCCCGAAGCTCCCAATACTTCCACCAGCTGGGATTTAAAGCATTGTACCGTTGGATAAAATGCTTTACTGCGTCCGAGACTGCATCCCCGGTGAACGCACACGCTACATCATGCCACGGCATTCGGGGAGTTTGTCTTCTATTAACATAATCATAGTCGTCATAAGGCGTTTCCCAATTAGTGCTACTTTCGTTCGAAAAAAAGGTGTTCATATAGTCCTTGCCAACCCATCGAGAATATCTGTTATCTGCTTCTCGACTCTTGTTTCCACAATCTTGTTTGGCACACGGATTAAGTGGATAGTTGTCCATCAACTCGTGAGTATGGGTATCCCAACGGCCAAAGCAGAGATCAATCCCTCCAACAAAACCAATGCTCCTGTCAACGATAACAAGTTTTTCATGATGGCTCCACCTGAACATTGTGCTCGGGTTCTCAATACCGCTTAGACTATGTGGATGGCGATAAACCACTATATTGGGGTGTTCATTTAGTACCGACTGTGTATGGTCACTGCCAAGATCAAAGGCTAGCTGTGTTTCCCAGTACAGTAGAATATACACCCGAACACCTTCGTTAGCTTTCCTTATCAACATTTTATCCAGTCGCCACTTCAGACTGTCGACGCCATTATCTGGCCTTTTCATAAAGATATAAGGATTCATTTGCCAATCAGTAATCAGTATTTCCTTCCTTGCAGCTTCAATGGCGTCAGCGACGGCTGACATATAATCTTGGCCATCAACAAACCATTTCACCTTACTGTCATTTCGGACTGATGCGAATGAATCAAATCGATACCGTACAGGCGGTTGGATTTTCCACATATTCCACAATTGGTAGGCAAATACGGCCGCCAAGACCACAAACACTGCTTTGAGCATTGCAGAAACGTTGAACTTCCGGCCAACGTAATTTCTGCCTCTTTCACAGGAGGCAATCAGATCTTTTTGTAGACTGACGAGGTTACTTATTTTACCGCATTTGTTATTCGCTCCGAAATTTGCCGACCAAGGCATATACGGATTGCACAAGCGGGGGGCGGGGTGTTATCCCCCCATGCCGCCATGCGCACAAAAAATCACAATGTAAGAAAGTCTGGAATGAACGATACACAGCAGTTATCTGATGATATGTGCAACCATTTGAAACATTCATTGAAAGAAATGACAATGGCGTATACAAATACTCGAATAATTAGAATCACTGTTTACTACAAACGATCATATGCTTATCATCTAAATTTCCACTTGGAAATTATATCACTTTATTATAACATTTGATAGTTCATATACAGTAACTGTTCTTTCTTGGGATCAAGCATATAAACGCCATGTATACCTTCGACAATATATCTAGCTGAATATCATCAGGCGTTACACACAATATGTTTTCCTAAATTCCCCCATATAGAATCGCTATACATTCGTTCATAGAAGTCCTATTTGCAAATCAGAGTATTGCAAAGTCTAGTGTAAATCCCAGCACCAGAGTACAACGAAACAAATGTCGGTGGTAAATTATAAAAGCCTGCATGTCAGCATGTGACTTGATTAATTCATTATTATTCATTGGATTATTTTGATTAATCTAAACAAGTTGTTCAAGTATATACCACAATAAATAACGACGCAATCAAAGTCATGATGCGTGAAGGTTTAATAACATCAAAACTACTTGGCAGTAAGCGGCATTTAATACCATGAAGAATATGACAAAATTAATAAATAAAAATTTCGCACATTTGTTCATGCGCTGTATTTCGACTGTTGTGAAGCTGGAAAAAGAGCTGACATAAATATTACTAAGTGAGGTATAGGAAAGGAGGTGTTTGAGATAACAATTTATTACTTTCGCCTCATTACGACAGGGTGACCGCGCTACAGCGGTAGACAACTATTGTTGCCAAGTCACATTCAGTAGGAAATTACGCTCAATAGCTAATTACTGCTGCCCCAACTCATTCAAATATATAATTTGCATGTTTGGTTACCTTTGTTTCAAGTTACATAATTATAGTCATAGTCAAGAAAGTAGCAACAGACATAAACATGCGTTACAGTACGTACGAGGTTGCATGCGTTATAGCCGTAGCTAGCGGTTTTAGGGGTTGGGAGTTGAGGTACAGGCAGGAAAAATTAGGTCTATATAATGCACTTCCCAAATTTGCTTGAGTGCACAAGAGGCAATGATACGAGGTCGAGGCAATGACTTAACATAAACAATCGGTAAATATCTTACCTGACAATTTCCTCAGGATAACAACTGTTGATGGTGGTGATATGTTCATGAAGCGCTGAAGCAGGATCTACTTTAATCTCCTGAACTTTCTTCAATCCTCCAGTTGTAACAAATACTCTCCGCGCTTTACTATCATGAGGTAAGACTTTAGCAAACTGACCAACCACGTGTTTTAGAATGTTGGGTGGGGCATCGTGAAGTAGAGGTTCCAATGCTGGTAGGTGTGTGCACTTTTGAAGGATGTTCTTTAACGATCGTTTGGCCTATCAATACAATAAAATATAAAGTTAGGAAACTTGATGGAAGTGCAGTATAATTCATTGCCCATGTTAGTCTTGCTTTATCCGGATGGTAACTGATGTTGGCAACCTCGTCCCCGGCATTCCTCGTTTCCTACTGGGAACGAGATTGCGACAATGATTGGTTTGGGCGAAAATACAATACGCACGCGATGACGAAAACCCATATGTTTGCATGAAACAAATACAAAAGGTCTCGATGTGATTAAATATACAGCTCTGACTATAAAATATTTGGTCTGTCAAAGTTGAAATATTTTTAGTGGGTCCAATTGTTCCATTAATTTGTGGGCTTATAAGCTACCGGACTTCGGACAACCGGTCCTTGAGCAGTAATTTTTGTGCGGCTCAAGTGCTTCACCGACCAATCAAAATGCTCGAATACTACCTCAAAACAAATATTCTATTAAAACTTGGTTATTATTAAGCATACAGACCTTTGCTTGTAAATCTTCAGAACTTCCAGTCTTGAGATAAAGTTGAAGTAATCTTGGTAAAACATTTGCAACAGCTACAGCTTTAGCATGCTCTGGTGTATGACGACCTATCTGACCTAGTGCCCAGGCTGTCGCAGCCAAAATATGATCTTCTTTCTCTTCGCTCAGGGCAATAGCAAGTTGAACGACTCCCTAACGAAACATTAATAAAACATGAATAACTCGCTACTTGTTTGCTAGGGATAACCACAACAAATTATAGCGCGATAGTGGAAACACCTTATACTGGTTGTTCCGCGTGCATGAAACATGCACCAAACGAAGTGTATGAGATTTTTAATTTCAAAATCAAAACCGTTACGGAATTTTCTTTAAATTTTGGAGGACCTTCGTGCACGATTTTATGGGGTATACTTTTGAATAATAATATATTATTCTGCAGGGTAGATTATGGAGAAGATTTTCGGAATTCTGATCCGGTATCGGTGAGTTTGGATAAAATGCAACTTCATTTAGTAGTTCCAGGAAGTATGCACACCCTCCACAGCAGATAAGGGAAGGCGATAAAAGAAGGGTAAATTTATTTCCGATAAAATAATCGTAAAATGTGAAGGGCGTCCAAAATAGGCAGGGGGCCATTCACTTCCTCCGCGGGAGGTGTGGACGTTCCCAAGAATGACCCATTTGCTAGATAGTGCATGTACCTTGGATACAATGACTGCCATAGCCAAGTTCTCAGAATGTGCAGCAACATAACCAAGCATCATAATTCCAGGAAGTCTAACATTACTTTGTGAATCACCAATATAATCAATCACGGCTGCCACACCTCCTGAGTTCACGATCAACTGAGACAGCTAGGTAAATAAATTATGTTTTTAGGGCCATTAATACGGTAGAAAATAAGTCAGGAACAAACTATAATTGTATATGGTCAAATTTTAATACGTCGTGACTTACTGCATGAACCAGTCTAAACCTCCAGTTTGAGATGCTCTTACTTTACTCACGACGAACAAACTGGCCGAGTGTGTTTGTGGTTTAATTTATAAGACGCGTCTTGATTAAGTGCGACTCATTCACCCTCGTATATATACGACCCTGTTATTTAAATATTTAATTAATGGTTTTTGAAGACACAGTAACCCATTTGTCCAAACGCCAGAAGACCTTGACTATAAGTAAACGGGAAAGTATTGGCCGTCAATGACTTAACCGGGAAATCTGTCACTGTTTCTTTCGGTAATCCATCCTAATACGCATGCATGTATTACTCTGTTATTGAACTCTAGCTGTCTAATGCCAGACGATTTTAGTAGTCAAGGGGAAAGTGTTAGCCGTTAATGTGTTAACCAGCCTGCTACCCATGTCTTCTGTCATGTATAATACAAAGAGAGTCTACCTCAGGTGTATGTTTGGCGATCTCTCGAATAAGAGTAGCCACGTTCTTCCTTACATACTCATCTTGATCTAAAAAATTATTTATAATAAAACATCAGTTCTACTATATTTTAACGCTTAAATGATATATTAACTATGAATTACGTTTGATAAAGAAGCTTATAGAACAACAAGATTTTGTTTTCAACATCGCATCTGATATGAACTAGAGAGATAACTGTATTTTTCATATTTTACAACCTTTAAATCGAGGCACACTGTGCCTCTGCCAAGTCAAGACGAACGGCAATTTTCTCACGATTCATGATGTCTAATGAGGCTTTCGGGCCATGGAGAGATTTGTGACGCAATTATCGAAAGCATGTATTAGGGCATAGATTAGAGCTATAACTCGACTTTAGAACAATGATCGAACTCAGTGTTTTTACCTCCACAGCACCTTGATAAATATCGAAGTCACTACATGCAAGAATATGGTAAATAAATAAATAAATAAGATACTGTATACACAATTATACCTTTCAGGCATGTGAGTATAGCAGGAAATATCTCTGCCTCGACAACCATTTCTGCTAAATCCACAGAATGTTTTGCAATCTGGCTGAGCGCTGAAAATACTTGACGCTGAAAAAGAATGAATCTAAATTATCATGCATCCACAGTACTTTTATACGAAATCATAATATGGGATCTTGGCAAGATTGCTGAACTGTCCGACATAGAGAGGTCATGCATATACTACAAGTGCTGGGAGATGTCCAAATGATCTCAAAAACACTACTGACATTTATACATAAATCAACTGATTTTTTTACATTCTCATTTTCAAAGATTCTTACCTTCAATTTTGAGTCAGGATTAAGTATCATCTGAGCGAGATGAGCAATAGCACCTGCATCAACAACTGTTTGGGCAAGCTGGAGAGAATGACAATAACCATCAAGTATTAATTACTGTACAAATACGATGGGAACTTTTTAAAGTTTTTTTTTAGAAATCAGAGCAGTAGTCGCGGTGAAGTATAATATTTAAAAAAACCCCACAAAACACAGAGATGATTTACTGGGGGTGCAGGGGGGTGCGCACCCCTCCTATGCTTGACCAAGGGGGGTGCAGGACGGGTGCAAATTCCATATCAAATGTGAATTTTGGATTTGACAGGGCATATATCAAACAAAAATCAAATATCTGGCCATTGATATGCCTTTTTAACCATCTAGGCAATCCTATTTTACAAAAATTTTCTGATAAGATGCAAGAGGTCCTTAGTGATGATTCAGCCTGCCTCGGTCGCTGGCCACACCCTGCTTCATGACCAGCACCTGCTTTGCACCCCTCCTATCAGACCATGCTGGATCCATCCCTGACAAAACAAGGCTGACCAGCCAATATTGCCACATCGACAATAGCACAAAGTTTTAGCTATGCTTATTCATGAACATTTTCTGTAACAGTTACTGGTCACGTTCTTATATATACATAAGAAATTAATTATGTTTACCTCTGGTGAGTGTTTACAAATGTCACTAAGACCAGATGCAGCAATTCTTTTCAAAGAAAGTTCAGGTTCCTGAATACATAACACCAACAATGGTACAGCACCAGCGTCAACAACTGCCTGGGATAATTCTAAGAAAACACCCAATGTCAATCAAGGTTATATTATGTGGTGTCGTTAGTGCGTTCAGTAGGAGTTATCAAACAAGAACAAGGGCCCCATTGAAAAACTCCTTTCGGGGAGATATACATAGACTCCCTGTTTAAATAATGATTATAGTAAGAAAAAATACCGATGTATACATACTGATTCTCCCCGTAGTAACGTTGTTTTATTCCTTTTAGGGGCGAATCACAACTTTTCTATTTTGTCTTATTGCAAAATACGTAAAACTCGTGTCCAATGAAACACAGTCGTAGTGTAAACCTGAAATTACAATCTTTGACGGAAAAAGAACCTACGAGAGAGCCCTGGGGGCGAGGTTGGGTCCAGATCACTTTTCATTTTTACAAAATTCACATAGCTACTGTACCCTTTAGCTTTGACAGGTTCCCTCTTACAAAGTACAAATCCGCTTCCCTAACTCAATGTACAGTTTGTGTCATAGTAAATCACCAAAGGGCAAAGGTCATAAAATGCAACTTGTCAAATCAATGTACATTAATTAATTTACTTTGTCTTTGCAGTATTCAGTGCGATGGTCTAAACCGTTTTGTACACTGATTGTAGTATCGTTTATTTGAGTTATCTTTTAAGGCTATGTTACACGGGGCAATTTTAGCTGCAACTCGCAACGCAATTTCTGCACACAGCCATGTTATGTAGAAATATACGCACATGCAGAAACAGTGAACATGGCCCGCGTTTCACTTCACCGATATTATCATTCTCATTCATTTATTTGTTGTTTTCTGGGCATGTTTAGCAAATATCGGCAAAGTAAAACGAGATTCATGCTCAAAATTTTTCTGAGAATATAATTTTTACTTAACATCGCTCTGTGTCCGAAATTGCGTTGCAAGTTTCAGCAAAATTTCCCTCGTGTAACATGGCCTTTAGAGACAAGTTTCATATTTAAGCGGGTGTTTCTGTGTAAATACGTTCTGTTAGCTCACAAACAAACAACAATCAAACAAACACAAAAATGTTATTACCTGCGTTATGTCTAGCGATATATCCTAGTGCCCAGGCTGCAGCCTCTTTCACTCCAGGATCAAATTCCTCCAAGCAGATAACTAAGGCATCCAGTGCACCGCAGTCCACTACAGCCTAAATCAATCAATCAATCACAATAAGTTGGTAAATCAATCACACTAAGTTGGCATTCTTCAGGACATGTGTAGAGTGCAATCTCTTATATGGCAGTGAAACCTGGACCATGAAGAAGGAACTACAACATCGACTTGATGGCACCTACACTCGATTATTAATGAGAGTCCAGAACATATCTTGGCTCGAACACAAAACTAAAGCTGAAATATACGATGGAATACCACCAATTTCAACTACTGTTGCTCAGCGAAGAGCAAGATTTGCAGGCAAGTGTTTCCGTGCAAAGGACCACGTCATCTCAGACGTTATCTGCATGAGGCTGCCATGTCCGTCCAGGGGAAGAAGGCCACTCAACTATATTGACATTCCTAGGGACACTATAACCAACTTATTCAAGACCAAATCAAAAGATGGATAAAGATTCCTGGCGGCGCATTGTGAACTGTATCTCGAATACGTCCGCATGATGATGATGATAAATCAAGAAAAGATCAAATTATTTTTATACTTAATAGTCACTTTCATACTGCAGAATGCTCACACAGATATGGAAAACCTACACCAGAATTCCGAAAGTAACGGCCCCCGCAATAGGAACCGCTACTTTCTGGGTGTTAAAAGTGTTAACGTAAAAATCTATAAGGTAACCGATAAGGTACTTGGCTTCTCTATAAAGTGCAATTATGTCTATTGCGCTTTTAACGTATATATTATTTACACGTGTATTAGAATTAGAACAACTTAATTTTTTTGAAATATCAGCAATACCAAATCGCATTATATTAGGTATGTGATACCTAAGAGTGGGGGATCCGTTAGTGGTTACTTTTTACTGATGGATTTGTTCGGTATTTTTAAACTGCATGGTTTTAAACTCATAGTCAAATTGTCGTTCTTGTCTTGGCACGATATTAGATTTGTTTTCGTAACGATGAAGCTGGGCCTGTAAAAATTACAAGCCCATTAAAAAAATTCACTCATAAAATACACTAATTTGGCTTATGAGTGTAATGAGTAAAATAAAGTAGGGCACTCTGGCATTAGACGAATGTTATTTTGTTCATATTTTTGTTATATATGAATAAATTACTCCAATTATTGTGGGAAAATCTTAATATCACTAATGCGCATGCGTGTTAGGAATAATTAGAGAGAACGAGGGAGCTGGGTATTGGCATAACAGCAATTTGTCACATGCCAAAAATAAGTTAAAATGATAGGTACCCAACTTTAGATGGCGTCCATGCAGGGGGGCCTTTTGTGATATAGCACTGTTGCCTTCACTCTTCAGTTATCTTGGGGACCCAGGGAGCCATGCAACTTATGCACATCACTCATAAGCTCATGCACAATGTCAATGATGCTACAATATTTCAGTGATACCTATAGTATGAAGGGGAAAACAAAAAGAAACTTTCAGAGCCTCTCATGGCGATGGGGTAAACTGAAACATTGTAAAGATCAGTGATTGCGTTGCCTTCTTAAAGCGTTCGGTTGTAGTCTGATGATTCTTGATAACCAGATTGTTATATTTGAAACTGTTCTACCCGACCGCCCTACTGACATAAAGTTTTGCAGAGCCACCAACCGTCCTGAGCCGCGCCTTCCATAATTCCACCCCAAGCCCCATGGCGCGTGTACTGTTTTCGGAGTTAACGCCTCAACAATCCTCTTGTCTTGTTATAGACTTGTACTCGTAACAATTACGAGAATAAGGATAATTGCGTACTGTATCAATAACTACCAAGATTCCAAGAATGGAATTATTTTTTCGTAGCCAGTTTGCGCACGTCCCGCGCTTCACAACTGAATTCGAACTTGAATTCAATACTGTAAACTTACGCAACCGAGTACAGTTCAGTGAGTTCACTACAGTCTACAGTAAAGCCCCGCATAAAAGAACCAGTGGGTTAAAAACCACCAGCCTGAAATTTGGGCAATTTAACACCCAAAATATATGATTAATAGTTAAAATTGTATGGCGATGGGTGCACCTACTGTTCATACCGGCGATACCGCTTACCCTCGTTCACGCACGTTCATGAACGTTTCGCCAAGATCCAACGTTATTCAGAAAGTTGACGTTTTAACAAAAGTTCATAATTTAACAATTCTGAAAGTGTTTTGATGTTCATGAAACGTTGAGCGTTTTCATGATTGTTGAATGATCATTTTCATTTTGATGAAAATTATTTATGATGAATGTTGATGAATGTTCATAAATCATTTGTGTTTATTATTTTTCACAAATTCATTTTCATTATTCATTTGAAATGAAGATTCGAAAATAACATGAAATTTCATTAATGACATGAATGGAACCATCTTTTTCATTTTTTTGTTCATGAAAATTTCATTGAACGTTTCGTATTCATACCATGAAATTTTAATGACTATTTCTTCTTTCAAATTTTCGTTTTTTTTTATGAACTATTCAGAAAATATTATTCAGATTTTTTGTGGCTGAATTGCTGAAAAGAAAATTGTAAAAAATTAAATTAAATCATGTGGTATAAAAATTTTCATGCAGTGATATCAAATTTTTTAAAAAAAAATAATTAAATAAAAAACTAAGCTTTCGTAACAATATTTATACCAGAAGATATATATATATTAGAAAAATATAGCAATATAGCAAGTTAGAAGAAGTTAGCATAAATTAAGTTAAACAGAAAATAATTCATAACAAAATGTTAATTATAATCCATTTCAGTAATACACAGTTGAACATTGCCACATGCTACTTAGTCTGGTAGACTGGCCATGGCCAACTGCAAATAGTTGACATTTTATGTTGAATAAAGTTGACATTTTATCGTGCTTATATCATCAACGTTGTGTTTTTTGACGTATTTTTTTGTTGTTTTTTGATTAATTATTAAAAAATTAAAAAATTTTTAAATGTAAGAAATCATAAGACGGATACTCATGAACTGTGATGAATGACTAATGGGTGAACAAGCAATGGACTCATGGAAGGATTACAAAAAAAGAAGGCATAACTTCAGAGTTTTGCGCATTTTTGTTTTACGCATTTTTATAATTTCAGATTTATCAATTTTTGCTAATCAGAAATTCACCTCATATTAACCCAAATTTAGCAAACTAGCTTGTCTGTGTCTCTCTTCGACCTTGGCCTACGCATGACTCTTAATTACTCTACTAGTTATTAAAATTTCTTCAAATACGCGACAAAGACCGATGACAACAAAAAGAACAAGTGAAAATTATGGTAAACAAAAATTGAGAAAAAAAGAACAATGATCACAGCCGATGATATTTAATATAAATATTGATATTAAAATGATATTTTATTTGTGGACCCTTGCTTGTCTTCCCATTTCAAAACTTTGCATTCAGCATTTTCTCTGCATTTCTAAATGTTCAGTACAGGTATAGTGCAGCCAATGAGGTAGGAGTTTAAAAAAAAACAAGATATGAAAAAAAACGCATACTGTACTATAATTGCGCAAACACAATGCTTTAAAAGATAAAGATGGATTGATGGTTTGTGCCTTGATTAATCTTGTAATATGGTATTAAATTGGTATTAAATACCGCGTCATCTTGCTGTTGGCGTTGTTGGCGTTTTGGCAGCATGCAAAGGGCATGATAAAAGCAAAGCGCAATACGAACTATAATATGCCATAACAAACGAAAACCACAATTTTAATAATTTTAACTGTATTATGAAACCTACTTTTCAATCAAATAGAAACTAAAAAAAAAAATTGCTTCTAAGGTGAGTTTTGTGACTTGTGTTTGTGTTGTTCTAAGTATTAAACCGTAGCTATAGTAGTCCGCAGAAGCAAGTCAGTATCTTGTCTTTCAAAGCCTGCTTGTTAAAAACTAAATTTTGTAATTTTTGCATAATAATTCATGTACATGAATCAGGTGAATGAGATGATATGAATTTCATGAATATTCATCAATGATTATGCCATCAAATATTCATGACAACTCATGAATCATGAAATTTCATGAATTCAATTTCATGAACATTTCATGAACAAAGTGATTCACATGAAAAAATTCATAGTTCATCATGAGCGGAACATAAACATAAAAAGATCATGAACTATTCAACAACAACAATCATGTCACTTTGTTTGCTGTTCCATTTGAAATTCATGAATAGTGAATATTTATGAATATTGTTCATGAATAAAAAAATATATGAACAATAGTTCATGAACCGTTCGTGAACAGAAAATGTTTCATGATTTATTGTTTCATGAACTGTGTTTTTCATGAACTCGTGCCATTAAATGATCATGCACATTCATGAACAGTTCATGTACTTTTGATGGATGTTCATGAACAATATTCATGAATTTTTCATGAATAATTCATCAAATTTTCGCCGGGGTAGCGCCGATGGTCCAATAGTCGATGTTCGATAGCCTCGCAATGAACTAAAGCGAACCACGTGAACTCAAACCGTGACACGAACATGTAAATCGGCTCTTTCGAGTTTCGAAGTTAGGTTTATCAAGAAGTCGAGAAAACGGTGTTGCATTTAACTCCTGTTGATGATTTTAATTTTATGACCCAATACAAATTAGATAAAAACATCATTACTATAGACACTATAAGCAAGATAAAAAAGTTAAAATATATATAAATTAGTTCAATGATTACCTGTGCTAACTCAGGCGAATGTTTTGCAACTGCACGAAGAACAAATGCTGCGGCTTTCTTATAAAATCTCTATAAAGAAAAATTTTCACTACATTCAGTCATTGATTTGAATGAGTTTCATAAATCAGATGAAAGAGGACTGAAAAGAACAAACTAATTATAAACTATAAACATCAAAGATTTTCTTGCACTTCACTTGGTTGAACTAGAATACTGGGTTTGGTGGATAATTATAAACTATAGTTAGACGTAGGAATCATCTTGTTGTGTGAAATATTTAAAGTTAATTTAATAATTCTTGGTAATGTGTGCCATAGTATGTGTCGGTTACCGGCCCGTCTACAGTATTTTCTAACTTACGCTTACTGACCCATATTGCATTCCTGATGAATTCCTAATATACATGTATATATGCAGACATCGCATACTGAAGGCTCAGAGAACACACAGAAAGGTAAAATCTAGTTTTGACAAAAGCAAATATATACTCAAATATCCTGAGTAGCCTGTGAACAGACAGTTTTCTCAACCACAGGAGAGAAAGGGTAATATCTAGGGCAAGGCAACTTTTTATTTCCTTTAAGCTAGAGGTGTGGAAGATTTTCAGAATGACCCAATTAATAATACGTATATACTGTATTTGTCAAGTGGTATACACGAATCGCGAAATTCGGTTGCGCATCCAAATGACGCATTCTGAGTCGGGCAAAAATCGCAGTTAAAGAAAAACATATGTAGCTGTGACTGGATGATTTAAAATATGCGTATTAAAGTATTCAAATGTTCAGTCATGCATTCGTGTTTTTATTGTTGTGATATATAATCACGAATGCATGACTGAACATTTGAATACTTTAATACGCATATTTTAAATCATCCAGTCACAGCTACATGTTTCTCTAATTTAACTATGATTTTTGCCCGAATTTCGCAATTTGTGTATAAAAAGAGACTGATATCACAAGTTTATCAGATAAATGTATATAATTATGCAGTCATGATGTATATTGTACATATAAATTGTTCTGACAAAATATAAACAGTCATAATAAATTCTTACATTTTGCTCAGCAAGGGAATAGACCAGCTGTGGCAATATGTCTCCTTTCACTACAGCTTCAGCAAGATCATCATTATAATTGGCCAGTCTACCCAGAGCTAAAGCTGCTGTTTGTTGAATTGTTGGAACTATGTCTAACAGCAATGGACGCAGCAACGACATAACACCTGTGTTGAAGAAAAACTGTTACTAAGACAAATGTACACACTATAAGCAATAATCATTTATTTATTGCTATAACCCAAAATGTTCCTTTTGACAGTAAAATAACAAAATTGGGTGCATTAGGGTGCATTGCGACTTAATGGATTAACAAGGAATATCAATTGGCATGAGTTTTTCTGTGACTGTCATAGATACCAATATACGAAAACAAGGGCGTAGGAACGTATTCAATATTGGTGGTGCCGAAGCTCACGAGGCGCCACCATGGTTGGCGCCGAGATCGCCGGAAACGGCCGTTTCAGAGTTATCTACCTCTTTTAGTAAGCTTGTTCAGCCAGTTCAGGGAACTAAGCTGTTTCCATCATTTTCATGAAAATTATTTGATTTTTTGGGGGGACCGAAAGATATTTCGGCCCCCCCTCATATAATATTGCGGGGGGGCCGATGCCCCCCCCGCTTCCTACGCCACTGTACCAAAATTTCTGATATACCGGAACTAGTGTACTAAAATTTTTTTAATATGCCGAAATCATTGATTTTGTTGTACTACAATACAAAGTAGAAATTTCAGGTTAAAAACAATTTCTATCTACACTCATATCTTTAGGCCACTATTTGTTGAATATTAGTTTCTCGTCCTCTGCCCACATGGCTTTTAGCTTAATAGCTGCATCAATGGCCATTATCATAATTTTGTCAAATATCAACCCAAAATTTACTAAATCTCTGTCCAATTTACTAAATAAATTATAATTTAAGTCCATCTGTATTTGATACTATTTGTTGTCAAAAGATTTTTACATGGTTTTACGCACTTTTAGGGAAAATTTAAGCAATTTTATTGAGTCATGCTGCACGTCACAAGTTCTAGAGTAATGGTAATGAGATAATGGTAATGGCCGTCCCCCGCATGAACTTTGAAGAAAGCCTCTGATGAGAAACTAATATGGTATTATTTGCTTGTATTATAGAAATTTTAGCAGAAAAGATAAAAGATCGAGAGAGAGTCGAGTTTTGCAGGGGGTCTGCAACGAAGAATATTGAAAGGTTAATGAAATTTATTATTACTATGCTTTCTTTCTTTGTTTGACTTGTTGCCTATTAGTATTTTATCACTATTGTCACATCAACATCAATATTATTATTCAAACCCACAAACCAACTAGCCTCTAGCGCATTTTTGCATTTTTGAGAAAGCGACAAAAAAAGCTCTCTCTCTTTTATTTTTAAGCAAGAGTTGTTAAATCAATTAACTCTCCTGACGTTAGTTCAAATATACCATCGAGAGTTAAGAAAGTGGGCGTGTGTTTCAAAAAAGGGCGTGTGGCAACTTAACTCTCCGAAAATCTAACTCTCCGATTGCTCCTCATTTTTAACTCTCCTTTTAGTCACACCCAACAAATAGTGGTCTTAGCTGACAAGGTCCAAAAACTGGTAAACCAATAATATCAGTATATTTTTTCCAGTATACCAATCCCGGACATCCCTAGCTTTCTCCACACATCTCCCTCTCATTTCCATGTATGTGATGTTAGGGCACATGCACTCTTGTAGCAAGTCTATATTCATATTAAACAGCATTGGCCATTGGGCATATTACATCACATTAAGGTTCACAATCAGTTTATGAACAAATATTTCCTACAATTACTGTCCACTTTACCTGCATTTTGAAGTGTTTCAATATTCTGAGGACGCGAAGCTAGTTCAGCCACAGTCTGAACAAACGTTGTTCTTGATTTTTGATACTGCTCAAAGACTATAAACATTGAAAAATAGAGCCAGTTAAAAACGCATTCTGACCCTCTACTATGTTTTACAAGAGAAATCTTCATCTTACCTTGCAAAACCTGTCTTGTACTCATGTTAATTCTCCTTTTCGAAACGAAAACGATCTATTTTACTCCAAAACTTTATAGTTCTAATGAAATTAAACTGTATAGTCTGGTCGTATTTTTGTGTCAATTGTTGCTAAGCAACAACGCAAAAGCAATCACATGCGCACGCATCTCACGTTCGAACATAGCCGCTGGCCATTGTGGGTCGTGTTCGGAGGATCTGTGACGAGTGAAATAAGTGAATAGTGTGACTCGATAGTCCATAGGTAACCAAATAGGATTTTCTCCGGTGCTAAATCATTTTTCGTTTTGAATAACCAATTGAATAGCCGGTGTCACAGCGGATTTGGCCCCCCCTCAAAATGGTCCCCCCGGACCATATCCGGTCCTATGGGGGTCCATAGGATATGGTCCTATGGGGGTCCATATCAGCTAGCGGATATGGTCCGCTCTCGCGGATTTGGACCCCTCGCGAATCTATCGTATGGCATATTAAATATCGAATGAAAACGTTTTTAATCATCTTTACATCTAACAGAGAAAAAGTGTACGAAGATTTTGGAATTGGGTATATCATCGAGCCACCAATTATAGTCAGTCATATCCATGTATTCATACGGTTAGCTGTACTCAAATTCGTCCAGTTCCATGCGCTCCATGCGAATGCGCAAAGTGAAATCGTGCAAATCGTCCTGAAAGACCTGAATTCTTCCCGTTCTGTATAACATGTTAGTATGTTACTTGCACTGTACGCATAGAATTAACCGGATGAATTCGGAACCGTTCTCACGCAAATTTGAACGATTTCTCCCGGATTTTTCCTTTTGCGTTTACCGACGGGGCGCATGAAACCAGACGAATTCGAGGACAATTAACGTACGAGTTCCCGCCAGTGTGAACAAGTGGAAGGCAGAACGAATTTGCTTATACGGTTCTGAATTCGTCCAATCTCTTCTGAAGGACATATAACTAATTACAAAACTGTGCTGTAGAGGCGCTCAGTTTAGAACTGAACATATTTCGCAGTTATATATGATCACGGATATGATCTATTGGGTGTTTAAAAATGTAAATTTTAGAGGAATCTAGTTAATTTGAAAATGTACAGCATTCAAAGTTTAGATCTTTTTAGTTTTACATTTTTTAAGCAGACTAGATATAATTCCGAGAAAAATATATATTAAAACGCACAATAAAAAGTTACAAACTGCTACAAATTGGATAAAAAATATTTTTATTTCTATTCAAATATACTATGCCGTGTTACAGGGTTGACCGATTTCACTAGATTGTACAAGGTCAGATCTATGAGTTCCATCGCAATATGGCGCAGTATTGGTCTGTTTACAGCCACATAATACTTTCATTTCATTTTCTTCCAGCTTGAATCGAAGTGGGCTCAATCCCGTCTTCTTGTGACTACCATCACAAAATGGCTAAAAACAAGAAAGGGCAAAAATATGAAAGAGAATCAATACCGGTTCCCCTTTTAAGTCCGCCCCTCAGTCCCTTGTCCCAGTGAATTGGTATCACTGATATCATAGTTGTACGTCTACGTCGCAGACCACTTATTCCGTTGAATCTGTTCTGTTTGCTGAATACAAGTAGTAGTTGAAATTCCGCCTGTGAACGAGTACGAAAATATACTGGGCTAAGCGTTACGTTTCAGTAAACGTTGCCTCAACTACCACGACGCTTAAAGGGGAAGAAAATTAAACTAAATCTCCCTGTTTTATTTATTTGTCACTAAGTACTAACAAACTAGTAATAGTAGTATACTAGTTATACTTTCGGCATACATTCGAATACTGGCTGTTTTTCAGGATAGGTGTACAACTATAGCCTGCAATAAACTGCCATCTAAATCTTCTCAATTATTGGCATGTTCTTATTTTAAATTTCTGTTTATACAATGTATTGATTACTATTTCTTAGCCTACTCCACAGGCATCTCAATGACTGGATCACTGTGCTGGGTTTAAACTTTTTACCCGCAACCAAATTCTGCCTGCATGTCCATCTAAGCATACGATCTAAGCATAGACTATCGATGCAATGTCTATGGAGGAGGCTAAATATTTCTCTCTCACATGCATGGATTTTCTTTCATAGGCTGTTGGAGAGAACTTGGATTCAGCACTCTCATCAAAGTATATAGTGCTGTTATATTAGCATTATTACCTGTTTCTTACTTCTGCCACATGAACACCATGAATATCTTTTACTAGCTTCAAGTTGAACTACAAATGGTTCTTTTGCTGCAACAAATACAGCCTCTGCATAATGTTTAACACTTTGTACCTGCGGAACCTATAGTGTTAAACCAAATCTGCTAAACTCTTGTGTACTAATGAACAAAATATTTTCATATGATTGCCTATAGTTACATATGATGGCAAAGTTAATATAGCAGTGTATTGTCTATGGTCTATATTTAGTTCTTGGTTGGAGCAACAGAGGTAGAGATGGGTGAAAGGTTGGTTCAATCCCAGAATGCAATTTATTAGAATGCCAAACTACTGCTGTACCTAAACGTAATAAAAGTGTTGGATCATTATGTTTTGCAAACCCAGGCTGCACTCTGGGACATGTAAACTCCACATCAGAGTTCAGATAGGCCTACATAACACTACAGAAATGTTAAAATCCCCACATACTCTCGGGGGTTCAGGGCCGGGATTTCAATTGACTAGTGCATTAGGCACAATTGGAAATTACGGCCACAAATTTTACACTTACAATTTGAGCCTTATGCTATAAATAAGTCAAAGTAATGCAAAACAATATGCTGAACACCTTCGTGAGTCCACGCTTGTGAGGGTGTGGTTGTAATCAAAGAAAAACATATTCATGCATGAAACATTTTTGTGCAACAATATTAAAGACTACAAAGTTCATCAATATTTAATTAATTAATAGAACAAAAGATAGTCATGAATATTAATTTATGCAGCAATTATTGTTAAATAGACTCTTTATTCATTTTATATACAGCTGTAGACCTGTATAGTTTCTTACAAAGTACTTGAGTTGGTTTCTCACAGATACGCTTCTCATCAGTATTCTTTGCATTCTTTAATAACAGAGATCCACCCAACAAAATATAAATCTCAAATACTCAAATGATTGTTTCTTCCTTGTTTACAGTACTACACTGAGCACGTGTAAAAATGTTGTCAAATATTTATTTGTTTTTGAAAACTAATTAAGTTGAGCCGACTGTGAAGAATGATCAGCAGTTACTTCACATTTTATTTGAATACTTCAAGTAGACATTATGTATTGTCACGAACGTAGTGGCCATTTTCGTTGTACCAGTGCCCAGTGGTGTTGTCTTTAAGACATATATTTTCACATTTTCACAGTGAAATCATCGTTTAATTAAATGGATGTAAATCATGATGCACAAGAGGGATTGCAGTTATGTGGAGAATCTGTGAGAGTGCCGGAGAAAAGCTTTAAAAAACTCGTAGAAATCACATTTGACATCGTCTTGGGAAAACAGGATGAAACCAGTTTTGATGGTAAAATGTCTAATTGCAAGTCATTAGTTAATACCATAAATAAATTATTCAATATTATAAAAATAGTAAGCTGTTACAAAATGTAAAAAAGATGTTTTGTTGCAAAGTTCAAATTAACATATATGGTGATATGGTATCACCCCTCCCCCTGCAGTTGCCACTTGTTTCCATCTTCCATACTGACGTGACGTCATTTTTCAAGTTTGAAGAAATGTAAAATAGCATTCTAACTAACCCTAAAACCTACCGTAACCCCAACCCTAAATCTAAACCTATCCAAATTGATGAAGAAAAGTCCAGAAAAACGAAATTGAAAACATAACGTCAGTTTGGTAGATGGAAACAAGTGAAAACCTCCCACTGCATGGATCAGCCATTGGGCATCGTAGCAGCGCTTTTGGTTCTTGGCAAATCAAGGGCACAAGTTTCCTGCAATTAAAAATTTTGCATGTTGCATGGAACAAATTACCAGGTTCAAATTCCCTGGATGGTTCCTGACAAGTCCTGTGCCCTTCAATAGATTTGGGAGGAAGGTCAGGCACTTTGGTCTTTTATCATTTTTTATTTACTTTTTAGTTAATCAGCTATGTTTTAGAGCATATGCATAGGAAGCAACTTCAACTTGGAGGGGCACTTCATTTTAAAGGCACTTTTTCTATTAGAAAAGGGCACTTTTCCCATTGTTTTAGCTGGAGAAAAGGGCACTTTGAAGAAAACTTGGGGGTGCCCCCCCAGTTCCTACGCCACTGTTTTAGAGACTGCCTCCAGTTTGCCATCGCCCTCCCCCTAATTTCCTAGTGTCGGCCACTAGTAATAAAAGTGTTAAATTAATGAAATTCTCAGCATTTTCTATTGACATTTTTGACATCGTAAATAATTTCCTATTTTCAGCATCCAATACCCTTGACTCAGTAAATCCTGGCACACTAAAGGAAGCTTATAATGGACTGGTTACTTTGGTCATAGAGGCCGTAAAAACTGACAGTAGTCTCACTGATATAAGGTTTCAGTTGAACACATTAAATTTTTATTTGACTCATTCTAGAGCAGTTAGCCAGTTACTAGTAGACAGATCGATGTAGCACAGGTGTAGTAGCACAGGTGTCATGTGATGAGTGCTTGTATATAACAGGATTCATGGAGTTATGTAGCCAGAGCCCCCCCCCTGGGATTTCCACCCAGATTTCTGCCTTCAGTTTATGTAATTTGCATGATTTTGTCTGCTTGAATAATACCGTATTTACTCGTTTGAGCGCTTTAAAGTTTTAGTGTTTTCGATGCTGCGCTTATTCGAGAGCGGCTCTCCTTAATTATGAAATTATGCTATTTGTATCTGCCTTCACAATGCCGGAATTGCACATTTCGAAAGCTCTGGAGAGAGAGAGTATAACAACAGAGCATTGAAATACACTCACTTTGAACATAAAAACAACTGATTAGAGATTAAGATGCACTGTTTTCAGCGCGAACAATTCCGTCTAGCGGTGCTCGAATAAGCGCCGCGTTGTTGTGAATAAGTGCAGCGCTTATTCGAGTGCGGCGCTTTTTAATATTTTTGCTCTCATATGCGGCACTTAATCGCGGGCGGCGATTAATCGCTTAAACGAGTAAATACGGTATGTTATGTTGCAGCTTGCAAGGGAATAAAGTCCTCCCCAGTCCCCCCCCCTCCCGCAGATATTCTGACTGGAATATTTTATGTTTTTAGTACATATTTAGAGGAATGCAAGTGGGATTCAGATAGGATTGAATTTTTCAACAAAATATTTACAGTAAGATTATTATAGAGGTTATATAACCTCTCTTTGCAGTGTAATGTCACCATATCTAATGTTACCTGTACTGATCAACGCCCACTGGTTAGTGGTTGAATACTGAGATTGTTGGTGGAATATGCAACACTTATGATATATTTTATCACGATGTTTTCACGCAATGCGAGACACTCGTACTATATTTGTCAAGGTATTGGCAAGATGACCATTCAGATCACGACACAAGCTGTATTTAATGGCAATTAAGTTACTTCATATGAGTTACTTAAGGTACAACATAGCCATAGGGACAACGCCTTGAGAACATTCATAAATGTCCTTGACCTGCACGTAGTCCCAACGTCTTAAAAACATGCCCCACGTTTGGCTAAAACATATTTATACACATAGACGGATGATCTGTCGAGACGAACTATGCATGCACGTTCGTCTGAGCGAGTAGACGAATTATGCAGATATCTTGACGGACGATCTGTCTGTTTGCCACATTTTTATATATCGACAAAATTATCCAGATGGGCCAATGTCAGTATTAACTATTATTTTTATCTCATCTACTGTACTTGTAGTTATATTTTACTGAGCCTGGGAAAATTTACTGTACGTTTCATGCTATAGAATTAATTTTCTTAATATTGTTTAGGGAACAAGACCACACATCCAAGCACTGTTAAGCAGGTATAAGTTACCCTTAGCTACGCTTACTGTAGCAGTGTAGGCTGTAGCTTTTAAATCACCATAATGAACGTCTTCGGGTGTATGATATATAACTTCTCAAACGAACAAGTTGTAAGCGAGAAATTCAACGTGAAAGTTGACTTAATCTATGCCTATGCCTTTATTACTGCGGTGTCAAGACGATACTGTGCCAATTTTATTTGTGTTTTGCTCATGAATTATGAGCGAGTTTTAAATCAAGATTTCTTCACCTAGCACAAGAATAGTATTTCCACACATTGTCGATGTTGACTGGAGATTAGATTACTATGTTAAGGTGAGATATGCAGTATATATTAGATGATGGTAACGAGTGAGTTGTGTGAAAGGTTTTAGTATAAATCTGGAAAGAGACTGTACATGATGTACAGTCAGGGGACAATAATGGTTCATGATTTCATCATTTCCATGATTTCATCATTTCCACGATTTCATCATTTCCACGATTTCATCATTTCCACGATTTCATCATTTCCACGATTTCATCATTTCCATGATTTCATCCTTTCCATGATTTCATCCTTCAGCAAATTGTTCTATTCAGCAAGTTTCCCGTATGAAAAGTAAATTCAAAGGCTCCCTATCCCCTGGCCCTCGCTGTATCATCGGTCAACCTCCCCGCAAGTGGCCCTGGGGGAAAATTGGGCGGTGTTGGACGTCAGTTGCGCGGTTTTACGTAATAAATGTTATTAGAGAGTTTAAGATTTGAATACGTGGTTCCAATGTAGATATATAGCGTTTAAACACGATAAGCTGCGGGTCTGTAGGATCAAAGCACCTGTAGAAAAATACAACAAAAACTTCGACGTATTTTTCAGGTAATTTGATCCTAAAGACCCGCAGCTTATCGTGTGTAAGGTTTGAATAGGAATACGACTACTGTATATGTAGAAGATTTGTCATTTGCGCTCAAGTCACGGTATAATTTTCTCTCGCGATGCCTAACAAGTAGCAAGCAAGTAGTGGTGACAGTGTGACACCAGAATAAGGCATGACTGATGATCAAATAGCGAATCTTACATAAATCTAAGGATTTCTAAAGGACCACGCAAGAGCTAAGACTAACATCTAACCTCCACATTTTTGGCTTCATTTTCACTTAGTGAATATTCCTACAGTACCAAGCAATTGTATTTATTTATTTATTTTTCAGAACAAATATTTAGATAAAGTTAATAAACCGACGTACTTGATTTCATTGAAAACCGAGGTATGGAGAATGTTTCCTAGCAACTTGCAAGCCAATATCGGACACAGAACAATGTTATGTAAATGAAATATTCGTAGAATTAAATTGTGAGCTTGGCCCACGTTTTACAACGTTTCGTTACGATGTTGCGTAACTTGCGTGTTGTTTAGGCCGTGCAAATGTGAAAGTTATTGAGTATCGTCTTTACATAACCACACGCAAGAAATTCGTGAAAAATATATCAGAGAATTATCTCGAGTAACTAGTTGATTATCAACGTTTTAACGTTTTTAGGAAAGTAACAAAAATGGATATTCCGATGTACAGTTTTCTTGTTCAATGGAGCAGTTACAGGTAACTTGGCCAAAAATATATTACAATTGGTTTCCAGTACCGTTTCAATTTGTTTCTTAGAGAGACTTGATTCCCTAACTGAAAAGAAATTGCATGTTTCCATCATGAAATTATTTATGGTGTACATACGAGCTCTATTGAACAGTTTTCGAAGGAGGTTGAGCATAATCTAAAGAATTATCAAAGCCGAATTATCTACATACTATACTGCTGAAAAAATCTTCCCGTCGTTCCAAGTTGCAAAATTTGACGTTACTGTGCGTAAATGTGTATGTACCTCATCAGACATCGTGTCCATTATTTTGTTTAGGATCTTGTGGGAAAGTTGAAGGATGCGTGTAAAAGCTTGGAGAAAGCTGCTCAAATGTAGATTAAACTTCATGATATATTTAGTGTAATAAATTATTAAGGTATGGTAGTGTATGGTAAGGAGTTAAGTCGTTGGTAAGACGTCAACGGTACGTGGTCATTGGTAAATACTAGATATGTCGAAATCTGAATCGGAGCGAAAAATAGACCAATTCATAGTGTCAACTGCGCATCGATATGACACATTCTGCGTCGGGATAAAATTTCAGTTGAATCATAACATGTACCTAAAGCCTGGTTTCCATATGACGCCGACCTATCATCGGCGACGTCTGGGTGGTTGCCGAATTGTCGCCGATTGGAGTCGGACTTGGTTCAACTTTTTTAACGGCTGCCGACTACTCACCGACTTGTCGCAGTGAAATTTCAATATGGAAACGCCAATCTGCGTTGCCTCCGACTTATATTTCCCATGTTGCACTGGTGCAGCAAGTCACCTTCCAAAATGGCGTCACGAGAAGGAAATTCAGTCACAAACGAAAGATTATAGCCATTTTGAAAAATTCTTGCAAATCGGAATCAGTCGGGACTATAGACGCCGACGGCAGGTCGGCGTCATATGGTAACCAGGCTTAAGTCTGGAAGATTTAAAATATGCATATAACAAAGTAATCACTGATCAATCATCCATTCAATGCCATTTTGTACTGACATACTTTGTCCTCTGTGTAAAGCAAAATAGAGAAAGTTGCACTTAAAGCCATTTTCCATTACGGTCGTTTTGCCCGCGCGGGCGAAGCGACCAATTCGAATCACGTGTCCGAGAGGTGTAAAGCGGACAAAAAAATCTCATACTAGACACCTACAGCGAAAGTTGAAACATGGTCGCTCCGCCCGCGCGGACAAAGCGACCGTAATGGAAAATTGCCTTAAGGTGGCTCCCTACAATTTTTGAAATATGGTAAATTTATTATTAAGATTGATTTTTTTGAAGAACTGTTACTTGTTAGCAAACAAAAATACCACATATATTGAACAACATTCTAAGAGTCGGAAATTGTTCACAAATATGACGTCATTATCGTTCCTATGGTAACAATGACGTTTCAATATGGCCGACATTTTAGCTTTTAACGCATTTTACTCGAAAAAACGCCTGGTTACCCCTATTTTTTATTTTATAAAACATTTTCGTCTAGTACAGTGGATCATCTACACAAGTTTAAAAAAATTCTGTATAGCCAAATTTTTAAAAAATTAATAAACATGATTTTTCTCTAATAAATATTTTTTGGCTCTACAGAATTTTTTAAACTTGTTCAGATAATCTATTTTTCTACAGGAAAACGTTTCATGAAATAAAAAAGGGGCGTAACCAGGCGTTTTTTAGAGCAAAGTGCGACAAAAGACAAAATATCGGCCATATTGAAACGTAATTGTTACTATAGCAACGGTGATGACGTCATTTTTGTAAACAATTTTTAGCTCTTAGAATGTTGCTCAACATAAGTCATACAATTTTTGTTTTGTAACAAGTAAAAATTATTTTAAAAGGTTGATCTAAATCGTAAATTTTCCACATTTCAAAAAATTGTAGGGAGCCACCTTAAGGGAATATTTTTGTGTAGTTTGAGTCAACCGTGCAAGAACTAATTAATGGTTCTTCGAGCAACGTTTTGCATATTTAAATCACGTTGCAGTTGTATTGACTATTGTGGCTATTTGTAAAACACAAAGAATAATTGAACACTTTGAAATGCATATTTTAAAACCTCCAGACTTAGCTACATGTTATGATTCAACTGCAATTTCATCCCGACGCAGAACGCAGAATGTGTCATTTGGATGCGCAGTCGACATTACGAATGAAGATTCAATTATTCAAATTACTTTATATCTTATAATTAACATAATTAAGCAAATGAATCATAACTTTCATAACCCGGCTAAACAGGTCACCATAACCATATCCGCCCTAAATTATGTAACCAAGAAAGGAACCCCTTGGCCCTTACATCTATAATTTTCTAATACACAAAGTCACAAATTAATGCAACCATGCATGATTATGTTTTAAAAATGTAAGAAATTTAGAAATGTATTGCTTGTGATGCTTTATATGTTAAAACGATATAGGTACAGGATTCAAAATCCTTACTATGGAAATATTATGGATCTTGGTTGGAAATAATACGAAAATGGCAATTAGTATCGAAATTATACTAATTGCCATTTTCACACCATGGAAACACTATGGAAACACTATGCATATATATGGCGAATAGCATTTGGAAATATACAATTACTTTATGGTTTCCGTGTTTGGATGGCCTGATCCAAACACGCGGGAATGTTGCGAGAGTTAAGAAAAGCGCGCGAAATCTCGAGCCGAAGGCGAGTGATTTTGCGAGCTTTTCTTAACTCGAGCAACATTCCCAAGTGTTTGGATCAGGCCATCCAAACACGGAAACCATAAAGTAATTGTTTTATAAAATAACAACAACACGATAGTCTTCCGTGTTTGGATGGCCTGATCCAAACACGGGTTTCGACCAATCAGAGCACGCGTTATATACATGTTATTTTATAATAGCATTTCCATATATTTCCATAGTATGGATTTCAAAAATGTTCTCCAGTGACGCGTTAAAAAGGTTATAAATCGGTCCCTTAGTAATGGCTATTCATTTTTTACAATGGTTACTAAATCTAGTTTAATTTTGGGATCAGATGACAGATGTTTACCGTTCGAAACGGTCCGTTTTAACCAGTATAGCAGGCATTTTTGGCGAATGCGGACCCAGGCTCCGCGGGAATGCTGCAGCGTCTGGGCGCTGCTGCTACAAACGTGTTCGCGATAGCCCGGTGTGTCATAAATTATGCTTGTTTACATATTCCAAAATGGCGCACCACTCGTCTTTATAAGTTCGTGTCAGTCACAGGAGCCGTATGAAATGAATCAACATCCATTGTGTTCTCAGCAACTTCAGTCTCATTTCTAATGTGTGTTTGAGATATTTCCTGTTCGGTATTTCGTTTTTCGTTAAAAGAAGTAGGAATAACTGCAGCAGGAATCCCCATACAATCGTAAGTGTTCTGTGTCAAATCGTTTACTTTGTCTTTCGGAATAACATCAAAATATAGATCCAAAGGAGCGAGCTAAAGAGGATTATTTAGTTGCATTTAAAAAGCATGTTATAATTGTTGGAGAAATGTTGATAGCAATATTAAAATTGTCTATTTTGGTAGTATGTTGAAGTAAGGTCACGTACCTTTCCATATCTGCCATATATCCTAGCCACCTCTTTTAATGTTAGATGGTCAAAAAGCACTTCATCACTCCGCGAAATTTCAACCTGAAACAATAGTAAGTTGTAATGAAGACCTTTCTTTTGATTAGTATTGCAATCAGCATTAATACGTTTGGAAAGTGTGGAAGTTTCAGGTTTATGGAGTTTAACAGATCAAATTCCTCCAACTGTAAGGTTCTAACACTAAGCATTTTATATTTTATAGTAATTATCTTCACATAATGTTACAAGTTGAAATTCCAAATAAAAGTTCCCGCACATATTTTCATTTATATGCAAAAAGACCTTACCTCTTGAGAATCTTTAACGAAAAATTTCATCTTTAAAAACTTTTTCAATATCCTCACCGGCATAGAGGAAGGACAGCGAAGGTAGCGAATTGGAAATATCTGAAAATATACATGTATTTGTAGCATCTTCAACCAGGGGCTAAGCCGACCATGGCAATTATTCATGCAACGTTAATAAACGTGCATGCACTTAAACAGTCTAAAGACAATTTATCATTCAAAAGGTTTGAATAATGTATCAAATAATAAAAAAATGCATATAGCGTGACCAGTTGTTATGGCTAGCATAATCGGAAAATGCAGAAAAATTTACACAAAGTTGCAAATTTGAATTCTTTAGCTGAGAGCCTGAGACTGGGTATTTTAAACCAAATCTAAAGAAGAAATTATGTCTAACTGGAGTTGGACGATCAAAAAGTGCGTTGGCTAATTACATAAATTCGTTTATTCTTCTCACCTTTATTTGTTCATTTTTGTTTATATTTCTCCTACAAGAACAGACAAGATCTTATTTTATTTACACCCCCTCTTACTCCTAGTAACTACTATGCCTAGTTATACTACTTTTATGATAATATATGTAATGAACAAAGGTAATCAAGCACTTAAATAATATATGATAAGTGAATTGAATGGGAACCATAGATGGGAACGGGCATAGACCATTAGGTCTATTTGTTAAATTACGTGATGTGAACGAGGAAATTTGGATAATTTGCTCATAATTATCTATCATTGAGAAATCTGCTTACTGTCGTTGTTCCAAGGTTACATAAATTGGATCGGGAACGTGAGGAACATTAATATCACCATCTTCGCGTGTTTCTTCTTGTGCTGGAAAATGCATTATAAAATAACATGTTTACTACGCGAGCTGTGATTGGTCAATACCCGTGCAGGATGAGACAATCACGCACGGAAAATTTATTTTTGTTTGTTTCTTACCGTTTTTTTGTAAATTTTATATAATAAATTTTTTCAGCTTCGTGTGTAGGAGTCAGGTGAATAAAATGTTGCTCGACTTTCGTCGACTTGAAAAAAAAAAAAAAATACTCGCCTATCGGCTTTTTTTTACGCTCAGAAAAGTCTCGCACATCCCGCGGTGTTAGATATCAATCCTGCCTGCAAACCATTCATTAATAATCTATATTATTATTACCTTTACTATCGGTATAATGAACTTGTGGATTCAACAATTGAAACGTTAGAATACATTTAATGACTATAATGTCAATTTAAAGGACTCGGTAATGAGTAAGCACGTGTTAGAATTATTGTTGGGAATAAATCATGAGTAATAGTGAAGGGATGAGCATGAACAATTATAAAATAACATGGCTCTGGATTGTGCTATTGATTGTGTGCTCAAACCCGTGTTTGGATCACTTGGACTTATTCATGTTAACATTATTTTGTTATTTTTTGTTGTTATTTGCTATTTTGGATGGCCTGATCCAATGTTTGGAGAAAAAATGGAAGCTTAAGAGCAAGCTAAAAAAGCTCACAAAATCTCTCGCCTTCTTCGCCCGAGATTTCGCGCGCTTCTTTCTAACTCGCGTGTTTGAATCAGACCATCCAAACACGGAAACCATAAAGTAATTGTATAGTCCTTTTCGACAAAAGAACCTCCTCGAGAACGTGGACGAAGGTTGAGGAGATGTTGAGTGAAGATTACCAACAGACTAGAAAGACGATGGAAAGAAAATAATTTATGCATCTGTGGGAGCAGCGTTTCTGGAGGAGATGAGACCCACGGCCGATCACAGGTCACGTGTAAAAATGATGACAATGACGATAATTATGGGGCGGACAACATTGGGGCAGACAACGTTGGTCCTTCGTTGGTCGAGGTCTGAATAGTTCTCGATATCATGTTCTGACTAATATAAATTCTAGATATCATGCGGTTTTTACTCAGTGTCAACATATACCTGGTTCTTCTTCTGTTGACATACGTTTCTTGAATTCTTGCTTGGCTTTATGGTAATCTGAATACGATTAATATAAATGTCACAACGATGTAATCACGTTCAAGTTAAACCTAGTTCGTGCCACCAAGTGGTTGGTTAGGATGGGTTAGACCTACAATGCTGCAGAAAATGGTTGGAAAACGTTATACCACATTAAGAAAATATGTAGATTGTGATCATTAGACACCTCTTCCCTCATTTCAATTATTCATCTGCTTTGTTTTGTTACACATTCACTCAACACGCCATTCAAAACATTTCCTTACCATCATATAAAGATGGGACCAGTTTATACACTAGATCTTGAAGAACAGGATCCGGTCTACAAAAGGACATGATGCATAACTTCATTTGATTGTGGCTGTTTGTGTTCATGGGTTCGTACTCGGGTGCACTATTGTTGCAGGTAACTACATTAGATATCATATCAACGATAATTGATTTTCTAGCTGACCTATAGTCTCTTACCTACGAGATGATGGCCTTACTCGAGTCACTGACGATTTGTCGGATGGAGCATGCAGTTTGAATTGGCACACAATAGTTTGGAGTGTTGAAGCAAAGGGGATGTTCTCCAACCCTTCTCCCTTGTTCAACAATGGATAATAAAAGGCCTTCCTATAGTTTTACCATCCATGTGATCCCCACCCAAAGCACCTGCTTCGCAGATTAAAACTATAACTACGGGAGTACAGGAATAATAGGCAGATTTACAACAACGAGGACTGTTAGGTGACTGTTTAATAGGTGACGATGAGCGTGTGGTTTACTTCTATTAGCGGTGATTATTTTCGTTACCTTACGTGGAGAAGTGGTCGCGTTTTATGAATTTCTGTTTGACAAACTGGACAGTTACACGACGTCTCCAGGTACTTTACGATACAGCTCTTGCAAACTATAGTGAACGAAAAACATAGCGGATAGTAGGATAGTCAGTTTCTAATAGTTAAAGCTTCACGATTGACGGTATTGTCAAAACTTGATACCATGACTCTCTCCGCAAAATGTAATACAAGTACTAGACTTAATTTCCAGCACAATTTTTCCCTTTTCCCCACGGTGCCAGTCACAACTTGGGTCAGTGCTGCAGTCAGTCAGTCCTTGATCATAAGACAGACTTTGCAATTTTTATAGTTTCTCACCCTCCTATCCCCTATGGCTATGAACTGCATAAAAAAAGTTGACAAATGCATGAGCGGGTTTTCTGGTTCAAGTACAAAATGTCACTGGAAATGTTATTCAAAATCCTTAGTATGGAAATAGTATGAATGCTAGTTGTAAATAGTATGAAAATGGCAATTACTATGAAAATTATGCTAACTCCATACTAATTTCCATACTATGGAAATACTATATGATGGATATCATTTCCATAGTATGCTGTATGGATTACAAAAAGTTTTTCCAGTGTTGCATATAAGAAGAAAAATTAACGCCATCCGCTAACGGGAAACTTTGTCAATCATGACTTACAAGAATGAAGACATTCCATAATAGTGGTGGCCTCGACGAAATATCCACAACATATTGAACAAGTAATATTCGCGTTGAGACTGTTTAGATGAACTGTTCGTAACATGATGATCAGAATATCTACACAAATCAAGAATATATATAATGTGGTATTATTTAGTATCCTACAATTGACTTTTTCATCAACAGCGACCACATCTTAAATCGTGATGCATTGTGGTCCAGTCAGGGTTAAAAGTCAGATAATACGCTGTTTTTATTGAGGTACATTTATCGTCATCAACAAATTCTTGACAACAACGACGAGGTATTGACCATCTTATGGGTAACACGTTGTATTTTATTGCACATATAAATCTGAGGAAATATAAAATTAAGAATTTTGTCAGACTGTCAGTCCCAGTTTTTTCTATTTTAGTTGCTATTTTAAAACTGTATCTCGCTTATTTCGGTTATTTAGCCGTGTAGCAAAGCACAGACACGTCACAAATATCATACTAGTAATTATTCTAGTTATAAATTAAAGAGTGCATGATAATTATTCCAATTATAAATTACGCAGGCCAACGACTCTAAATGGCATACGCCAAAATGATCTTGTTTTGTCTGAACGCCAGTTTTGCCAGAGCATCAGTTTTGCCAGAGCGCCAGTTTTGCCAGAGCATCAGTTTTGCCAGAGAGCCAGTTTTGCCAGAGCGCCAGTTTTGCCAGAGCATCAGTTTTGCCAGAGCATCAGTTTTGCCAGAGCGCCAGTTTTGCCAGAGCATCAGTTTTGCCAGAGAGCCAGTTTTGCCAGAGCATCAGTTTTGCCAGAGCGCCAGTTTTGCCAGAGCATCAGTTTTGCCAGAGCATCAGTTTTGCCAGAGCATCAGTTTTCCCAGAGCGCCAGTTTTGCCAGAGCGTCAGTTTTGCCAGAGCATCAGTTTTGCCAGAGCATCAGTTTCGCCAGAGCGCCAGTTTCGCCAGAGCATCAGTTTTGCCAGAGCATCAGTTTTGCCAGAGAGCCAGTTTTCCCAGAGCATCAGTTTTGCCAGAGAGCCAGTTTTGCC